>JAJOZX010001722.1:0-740000 GCA_023014485.1 Bathynomus jamesi | reverse complement strand
GGATAGTACATTGCCCCACGTGACAGTGAAAGATTGGTAATACCAAAATTTCAATAAATTTAATATGTACATGAAAACCTTCCTGTTTTCTAGTTTTGCAAATAAAATATTGTGGTTCACGCTATCATATGCTTTACTTATATCTAGGAAACAACTATAAATAGTTGAATTACTGTCAATGTATTTAGATATTTTTTCTTTAAGTACATAGATACACAGGTCAGTTGAGTGGGACCTTTTTAAAGCCAAACTGATTAGGAGATGTCCATAGGAAATCATTTAATCGGAGTAACAAGAGTTTTTATAGTAGTTTCGAGAAGCAGGAAGCAACAGCAATAGGCCTGTAATTATTGCTGGACAGAATGTCTCCGTACTTATTTTTGACCAGGGGCAAGATATATACCCTCATGAACTCTGCAGGGATATAGCTATGAGCAAGCATGGCTGACAGGAGCAATGATATATGCAGACATACTACGTCATTTGCATATTTTAAGTGCTCATTCGATAAGTCATCTACCCCTGACGCAGAACCAGTCTTTAACTCTTTAATTAACATCTTTTTTTTTTCAGAAAATGATATCAAAGTATTTTCCCTTGTCCCTCCCACAATCGTTTCGCTGCAATCTATCTTAAGATTATCCCTACTCAAACTGTTAAGAATGTTAGAATAGTGGTTTTTCCACAGCTTTGCAATTTCATCCCCCCCCGACACCCCATCGATTGTCGGAGGGAGGACATTTTTGACACCCGTTTGATTCTTAACAAATTTCCAACATTTATTATCGTTATTTATGCGAGCTTCCCAGGCTTTTGATGCTCGAATAGACTCTTCTTCCTATTTACATCGCCTTATGGCCGCTTTATACTGACCCCTACTTCTACACATATTCATATATACTGGTCCTAATCTGGGTCTACCATGAAAGCACCACAAATCATAGGCGTCTTTCGATTCCCTCTTCAGGGGGGGGGGGGCAATAAAATCATTCCATCCAGGAATAATCTTTGTATGATAGTTGTAAGATTTAATCAGAGGGCTTCCTGCTTCTCTTAACAGGGATATTATCTTACTATAATACCTATCTGAGTTTACAGTGAGAATCATTTGAGCAAGGATTATTACAGGCAAGATGCAAAATTTCTAAATTATTAAAGAGGTGACTTGTTCTCTTCTATTCTCTGCTGCATATTAACATTGGACCAATCGACGCGATTATTCTTACCTATTGAGTTCTTGTTAGGTCGTGTTGCGCATAAATTGGTAAAGTTAATTAATATTTCTAATGGTCTATGATCAGAAAGAAGGAAATCATGCAAAATATGAACTCTAACAATTCGATCCTTTAGATTATTACTAGTGAGACAATGATCAATCCACCTGGTGATACCACTCGTATCACTAACGTATGTAAAATTACCACTAGTTACCCCTAATACATCTACATCACTTATCCTTAAATTGGGCGATTCGCACATGTTACCCAATTCTACAAAGAATTCCGAGTTCACATGTACGTTAAAGTCCCCCATTATTATACAGTGAGAATATTTGGGGTTATCTGATGATGATTTAATTTTGTACAGCAAATCAATGTATTCATCTAGATTACTACCGTTGTTGTATGGTAAATAGCAGTTTACAATTAATATGCAATCATTGTTCACTTGTAATTCAATGCCTAACAACTTTACATAATCGCTTGTTAAAAGTTTTGTTTTGACAAATTTGTCCTTATTAAGGAAGCAACACCACCAAAAGGCCTACCATACATTAATTCATCTGACAAGTCTACTGCTGATGACGCATGGTACATAAAGTCATCATGGATAGTAGAGAGGAATTTTAGCTCTTGCTTAGGTAGCCAGTGCTCCTGCAGGAGTATCAAATCTGCACTGTCGCAGATTTTATGGACATCTACAGTTGAATTCCTCACTGACCTTATATTATAGGAGACTATTTTCAACAAGTTATCCGCCATGACTGATAGAAAATTTATTATTAGTAAGATTATTATTATTATACACAGTACAACTTTCAGGCATTACCGTTTGGGCGCCTATTATTATTATTATTTTTCCTGTTATCAAATCTCCTGGAGAAGTGAATAAACTCCTTAACAATAATACCGTCTGGCCATTGACTCATATTATACAGGTTGAAATGCGAATTTACACCTTTAATTATTACTTTAAATGAGTTATAATGCGGAGATTTCGTGTTTAGTTTGTTAACTATCAATATAATGTGTTCACCAATGACTTCTTCCATCATGTGTTCAATATCGCTTGCCTCGTTCGAGAGCTGAATTCGCGACACAGAGGATGAGATTCCTCATCGGTGGCCTCGCCGCCGAGACCGGTTGAGGAAACCTTCGGGAAGGGCGCCTGTTAACAGTGACCCACCCGTCCTCCTCCCTCGATCTCCCTGAGGCAGGGTTTGCCTGCCTGTGGGATGGGTGGCACAACCTTTGGGGGATAGGAGGCCCCTCCCTTACTCTGTGGCTTGGTGAGGGTCTGTTAGCGGTGTTTATAACCTGACGGCCGCGCGTGCCCCTCCTCCTTCGGTGGGAGGGGGGGGGGGAACTGCGCACCGAGCGAGACGTAATCGAACGCCTCTCCTCTACAGTGGGAGGCAGGGAAGAGGGCAATGATGCCTCGTCTCTCGGCATTGGACCGATAAATAAATATAAATATATATATAATATAATATGCATATAACTATATATAATACTATATATACAATATGCGTCCTTTATACATGTAGTGGAGTATTTTGTTGTTGCAGCTTAGGTGTAGGTTTTTGCTTCAACGTTTCTGTACCTTCATGTATGACATTTTGTCGTTTCAACTTAGGCTTTCCACAGGTTGTCTTGTGGTATTTTAGGTGAGAGCAGTTGCAGGCCACAAATTTGCAAACGTTGCACATGTACAGCCTTTTATTCTTTAGCGTAACAGTCACATGTCTAGTTGTGTGGTGGTTTGTTTTGTGCCGTCCACTTACACATTTTATTATTTTAGGTGATTTACATCATCATGCCTCGAAAATGTAAAAATCACCCCGACAATTTCTTTTACGTGTGCGGCTCTTTCGCGACTAAATCACAACGGCGTACAATCACGATGGATCTTCGGAAAACTTACCGGTTATATTATGATGATAAAAACCCACTCTAATAGGCAGTGTTTATTTCCACAACAGTTTCGATGCCCACTGGCATTCTCTTCGGGTGGATATCCGAAGAGGATGCCAGTGGGCATCGAAACTGTTGTGGAAATAAACACTGCCTATTAGAGTGGGTTTTTATCATAATTTAACCTTCACGTAGAAAAGTGAAGTTTTTTGCATTTATTACCGGTTATACTTCGGCTGTCCATTAGGCGACCTAGATAAGGCGTGGGCGCCACATGTTATCTCTACCGCTTGTTCGAATGGATTACGTGACTGGTTGAACCAAAGGAAAAAATCGATGCCGTTCGCTATACCCATGATATGCAGGGAGCCGAGAGACCATCATGGCGACTGTTACTTTTGCAATGTTAACATAACTGGATTCTCCGTGAAGAACAAGCATAACATCATTTATCCGAACATAGACTCCGCGATCAGACGGATCCTTCATGATGACCAGATGCCGATTCCGATACCTCCACAGCATGGACTCGATTCTTCAGAAGACGAAAGGGAATCCGACGAAGGTGCGATTGGCGGAGATGCTGGACCTTCGGCCGATCTTGCCTTCACACCTGACGAGGAGCAATCGGAGCCGGAGAGGCTCACCCAAAACGAGTTGAATGACCTCATTAGAGACCTAGCCCTCTCCAAAGAGAAATCAGAACTTCTCTCCTCGAGACTCAAGCAGAAACACTTGCTTGAGAAGAACGTCAGAGTGTGTCACTATCGAAAACGAAACCATGATTTGGCGACATTCTTTACAGTAGACGGTCCGCTCTGCTATTGCTATTATATCAGTGATTCCTCACAACGAAGTTTGAAAGCGGTTTTCCTGCATAACGGGAACTTAAAGCCGTCCATCCCGATCGCCCACTCCGTTCATCTAAAGGAGACGTACAATAACATGAATATACTACTCGAAGCAATCCAATACAGCACTCATCAATGGAATATCTGTGGTGATCTCAGTCATTGGTATGTTAATGGGCATGCAAGGAGGGTTCACGAAATACTGTTGTTTCCTATGCCTATGGGACAGCCGTGCTACAGCGGATCATTACATCAGACGTGACTGGCATCAAAGAAGCACATACGAACCAGGAACAGGTGGTGTCCAGTGTGTTCCTTTAGTTGATCCAAACAAGATTTTCCTGCCACCTCTCCACATTAAGTTCGGCTTAATGAAAAATTTTGTGAAAGCGATGGATAAGGAGAATTCGAGAGGGTTTCGATATCTTAAGAAATCTGCAAACATCAGTGCCGCGAAATTGAAGGAGGGGAATCTTTGTGGGGCCTCAAATCAGGGAGGTTCTGCAGGATGAAGGCTTTGAAGAAAGCCTCAATATCTTAGAACTAAAAGCATGGCAGGCTTTCAAATGGATTTGTGGAAACTTCTTGGGGTAACCACAAGTCTCCCGCATACGAAGATGGAGTTCAGAAACTGCTCGATGCATATCGAGAAATGGGCTGTCGCATGTCCTTGAAAATACATTTTTTACATTCGCATCTAGATTTCTTTCCCGAAAACCTTGGCGCGGTGAGTGACGAACAGAAGGAACGCTTCCATTAAGACATCCAGTTACTGGAAAATCGCTACCAAGGTTTCTGAAACGAAAGTATGCTGGCAGACTACTATTGGATGTTGTACCGCAACAATCCGGACAAAGTTTACAAAAGAAAATCGTATTCGCAACGTTTTGAGGTTGGTGTACATTTCTTTTTATGAATAAAGTTGTACTTTTACGATAAATTGTGCTGAAATTAACACCAGTCATATTTCGATAACTAGATGTGCTAGAGGAAAACCGAAAACAGATTTGGAATTAGCGTACAAAACTGGCCTAGATAAGTGTATATATATATATATCTTTGAGAAAAAAAGTTCGATTTTGTCGACCAGTGTTATTGGCAATACGAAATGGTTACACAGTATAATCGTAAGTACAGTGATGATAAACACTAATTTAGGTAGGCTAATGAGATATGCAGAAGTGAACACAGAATAAGTAATTAAGCCAATAATAACTGAAATAATGAAAGTACGGTATGGTACAGTAAATGGATTAAGTCGGTAAAAATGAAATGCATAAAAGAGCACATAAACAATCGGATGCAAAGTAAGTTATATGAATGAACACAATAAGGTGATACAAAACTACGATATTGGCACAACACTTTGTCCTAACGGGAGAGTTAGTTTGAACGGTATCGAAGACACTTTTTAGGGCCTACGCGATTAGGCTGAGTTTGTGGACTTTTCAGCTTTGAATCATGGATAATCTAACACGACGTAGCAAAACACTGTAGGCCTAGTGAGGACCGACAAGAGGCTTACCGACCTGCGATTTCGGCGTGGATAACTCTGGAAACTGAAGAAATCTACGTGAAGGTTTACCGTCCTGCGTTTCGACGTGGCTAACTCTAAAGACTGACGAGGGCCTACGTGAAGTTTGACCGTACTGCGTTTTGCCATAGATAACTCTGAAGACGTGTTAGCCTACGGGCAGGAGGATGTGCTGAGGGCCTGTTGAGATACTTGTTGACGGGCGCCGATCGAATTGTGGTGAAGGATGAGTGGAGCCAGGGCCAGAAGGATGACGCCGGTAGAATGTTTGCTTCCGGCGAGATGAAATTGTAGGTCGCTTCGAGTGTTGATTCGCTTTGTGTATTGTTGAAGTGTTGCTCGAGGGACTGAGGCCGGCTGAGGTCGAACGGCGCTACGTGAAAGAGGAGATTCACGAGGAGGAGTAACGAGCAAATCGAGGGCGAGTTTAGTGAACTATGGCTTATATAGGCTCGGAAGACGCTAACTTTTCGCAGGCCTTTTGGGAGAAGACAAACATCCTTTTGTTTCTCTTTCCTTGAAACACGTGTGTTTTTCGGTTTCTGATGATTCCCGGATGTTTGCGAACGTGAGGAAAGGAATTTCCGGTCCGTCTCCACACACACACACACACATATATTTATTTATGCAAGAAGGAGGGGCCAAAGGTTCTTTTTTTAAAATAAATTTTAAGAAGATTGTGTAGTGTGTCAAATACATGTATGTACTGCTAACAGGGTAGGTGAGACACGGGAAAAAAGGTCAGCTAAGGTGGACAGTGACAGGAGGAACGGGAGTTCCAGCATTGCCTCTCCATTGCCAAACCACACACACACACACACACACACACACACACACACACACACACACACACATATATATATATATATATATATATATATATATATATATATATATATATATATGTACAGGGTGTCCCATAAGTCCGGCATCATAGGAAAAATAATAAAAAAAAGGCAAAACAAAAACTTTTATTTGCAGAACGTGCTCAATATGTATTGTTCCGTAGCCCATTCACAAAATTCCATCCGCCGGTCGGGATCATCTTCGCTTAATTTCTGTAGGATCTGAAGTTTATATGGATGCCATTTGTGAGCCTGAAGAATGCGATGGATGCTACTTTTCGACACTCCTGTCTCGGCGGACAATCGCCGAAGAGACTTATTGGGACTTCTGTTAAAATGAGCCAGGATAGCAGTCGCTGTATCATCGTCAGTAGACCTCCTTGAAGGTCCACTGCGTGGTTTATCTTCTATGGATCCTGTTTCCTTAATCTTTGCAACAAGTCTGCTAACACAACTCTGCATCCAGACCGCGAGCCAATAACACAATCTGTTAAATTCAGCAGCGGCCTCTTTGACTCCGATTTCCTATGAGTAGAATTATTTGGATTCGTTCTTCCTTGCTCAGACATTATGGCCTGTAGAAAGAGAAAAATATGAATTATGGTTTGTAGAAATAGAAAAATATGAATTTCTCTTATGATGCCGGACTTATGGGACACCCCGTATATATATATATATATATATATCTCACACAACACACGTACATATGTACTATGCAAAGGTGGGCACCCGGGCCTCAAAAAGGACCGACGGTCCCGGTCCCGGTCCTTGCCTCAAACTGGACCGACGGTCCCGGTCCCGGTCCTTTCTGAAGATAGGACCTAGGAACGACTCGGTCCTCGGTCCTTATATATAAGTGAAAAATTTTATTAAAATGAAAAATGAAATTAAAGGCGCCGGAAATCTTTAATTTTATTAACGTAAATTATAATTAATACAATACATAAATGATGAAAAAAAGTTATTAAGTTAAATGCTTGAGTTTCCCTTCAAGAAGACTAGCATTTCAAAATGGCTGTCACTGAGCCCTGACCTTTTCGGCTTGAGCACTGGTCGAACTGGTTCTGGACGTGAGGGTGGCGCCTGGAGACATGTCGCTTGAGGTTGTTTTGGCTCCAGGTTCTGCTCACCCTTGGGGCCCAGGTATTCAAAGTATTTGTCCAGGTACGGCCAGGGATTGCCGGGTTCAGTTCTTCCGCTAGGAGCTCCAATTGCTTGACTTGAAGTTGAAGCACTAACATCAGTAGATTCTTCGTCTCCTCCAGGTGTTGAAACAAGTTTCGTTCAGTCTCAGTCTCTTTCTGAGTCTTCTGGAGGAAACGATCCATCTTCTTTAGAACTTCAAATAATCACTAAACACACTAAAATCACTAAAAAAGACCGTCCGGAATTGCTTAAAAATGGACCGTCGCTCCTCATTTCGGTCATCACTGAGAAAAGGACCGACTTTCCCGCTCACGGTCCTTAAAAAGGACCGAGTTCCTGGAATTCGGTCCTTTTGGAACTCGGTCCTGCCCACCTTTGGTACTATGTATGCATGACATATATATGTAAATTATTAATGAATTCAGTAGTTTTTATGTAGTTGAATTTTTGTAATATATTTGTAATTTCCACGTTAACCTTTTAATTTTGGGTTGGTACCCAAAAACCCACCCAAGACCAAAAACCCAGCACAATATTCTGCTGTCTTTTTTGTACTTCCAGCATCTACTGCTGAAATCAGATATGGCTTTTTTCCATTATGAATACTGTGCGCAATAATAGGATCATTACATACTGAACTCCAGCCATCTTGTATAAGGGTAATGGTACAATCAAGATTAAGGTCATTCTTCATTTCATGGATTACTTCATCATTAGCGTTTATTAACAGATCAGATGCCAACCTTTTCCCGTTTAATGGTTCATATCCTGATCTTAGACCTTTGATTAATTTTATAAATTCTTTATTTTCTAGAACGTTGAAGGGTATGTTAGCTGAAAAAGAGAACCTTGTAAATCTAATTCTTCCTTTTGGTCCACAGTCGTTCTTACCACAAATGGTGTAATTGATCTTTGCCTTTTATGCTTTATTGATGATGAATGACAGAATGTGGTTCTACAGATCTACAGAAGCTAAGGCTAACAAAGACCCTAAGATCCACTCTAAGGTTAGCCCGAGAAAAAGAAGAGTAAAGGGTTAAAAGAAGAGAATAGGGAGTTAAAAGAAGAAAATAAAGGGTTAGTAAGTAGCAAAACCTATCATTCGTGGGTTAACATTCATTCAGAAAAAGAGAGACACTCGCCATCATCCGCAGGCCACTGCCAACAACTTGGAAAAATAGTCGAAGAGAATAGGAAAAGGGTGAAAGATGAAAGTAGTAAAATAAGAACGCTTACAAACCATGCAAACAGTCTTAACTCAAACACTATCATAGCATGCAAACTACAGACATGCAAGTAAGGAGAGGATAAAAAAAAAAAAAGTAGTAGAGTATAACAAAAAGTGGGTTAGTTTACGCAACGAGCTACATCTACATTCGTGTTACTCTAATTTTTTTTTTTTTTTTCTTTCTGGCATTAATTGTCAACACTCATCCTTCCTCGACCCCCCCCCCCCCCAGAGCTCCTGTTGAATATTTTTAAAATGTCTGTCTTGACGGTTCTTAAACATATTAACGCTAGTAGAGTTAAAGACTGACGCGGGAAGATTATTCCATTTATCAATTACTTTAAACGTAAAGAAGTTTTTAGCGATATTAGTAATGAAACGTCTGCCACGCAACTTGAATCCGTTATTACGAGTATTGCTATTATCGAAAGTGAACAGTTTGTCAAAATTTACGTTATCGATTTTATTAACGATTTTGAAAACTTCAATAAGCTCCCCCCTTAATCTCCTAGTTTCGAGTGAATGCAAGTCTAACTCTTTAATCCTATCTTCATAAGGCTTGTAGCACAATGATGGAATTAGTTTCGTGGCGCGACGTTGAAGTCACGCAAATACGGGCACCAAAACTGAACGGCATATTCTAAATGAGGCCTGACTAGGGACTTGTAAAGGGGAAATATAATAATCTTCGATTTAAATTCGAAATTACGCGCTATGAAGCCTAACATCCTATTAGCTTTTGCGCAAGACTCCAGGCACTGGTTCCCAGTGGTGGGCACCGTTAACCAAAAAGTTAACTTCGTTAACCGCTAATCCGTTAACCAAAAAGTTAACTTCGTTAACCGTTAATCCGTTAATTCGTTAAACATGTAACGGAAGTTACCGATAAACCGTTAACGTTAACTTTTATTATAAAAAAAATGAAAAACACAATACCGGGTGTCCGAGAATTATCTGTACAATTTTTGGCTGTTATTAAAAGTCAACTATGAAGTGTAGAAATTCCAGTGTTATCCCATTTTACAGAGAATCTCATTAAATTTTTCCTGATACCACGTTTTGACAAGTTTTTTAGAAATGTACGCGGGTGACAGACATTGATGATTTAAAAGCAAGAATCAGAGCTGCTATTGAGCGAATTGATGTGGATATGCTGCAGCGTACATGGCAACATTTGGAGTATCGATTGGATGTTTTGCGAATCACTAATGGTGCACATATCGAATGTTTGTAACAACGTTACTTTAATAAAAGAAACTTTTGAAAATACAGATTCTAAATAATCTTGTTTAAGAATTTTACGTGTGTTATCAAGAATTTTATTAAAAGATGAAATTGTACAGATAATGTTCGGACACACTGGAATTTCTAAAAAACTTGTCAAAACTTGGTATCAGAAAAAACTTAATGAGATTCTCTGTTAAATGGGACAACACTGGAATTTCTACATTTCATGGTTGACTTTTAATAACAGCCAAAGATTGTACAGATAATTCTCGGACACCCTGTACCTATATATATAATTTAATTTTCCCTCTTCTTCTCGTTCTCCATTTTGTCCATGAGATGCATGTTGCCCTTCATGAAAATTAGCATATCAAAGTTTTCATCAGACAGGGATAGTGATGTAGGTCGCATCCGCACCCGCGGAACATCCGCACATTTTCTCGCGTCCGCATCCGCACTTTGGACTGAGGATGTCGTGCGGATGTGGACCGTTGAGATAAAACGTCATTAATAAGCGGAAATTATCAAATTCTACTATATTAATAGAACTAGTTCATTGTGCGCAAAAGTGATGCAAGCGACAAGACGAGAGGCTGTTCTTGTATGAAGTTACTCTCTTGCAACCTACTTAGATCCACGTTACAAAGCTAAGTTATTTTCACCTAGTACATTAGAACGAGTTAAATCATCACTTGGCAAAGCAGTTGAAGAGCTTCAATCTCTTGAATCTGTCGCTTCGCCACCCACCAAAAGAATAAAAGTTTCAGTGACAGAACCAACACCTTCAGCAAGCAAATCTATCACAGAATCTGTCTCTCAGTTTCTTGAGTCAAGCAGCAATGACGAGACCTACGCGATGTCAAAAGATGTAGTAAAAATGATCGAGAGCTATCACCAAGAAAAACGCCTGGCTGCATGTGACAATCCTATTAGTTGGTGGAAAAATACGCAGAATATCTATCCATACTTGAGTAAACTTGCAAGGAAACATTTAGCCTGTCCTCCAACAAACGTACCAAGCGAGAGATTATTTAGCAGTGCTGGATTAATATATGATGAAAAGAGAAACACTGGCAGCAGAAAAGGCAGAAAAATTAATGTTCCTTAAGCATAACCTTCCTATAATTAAGTTTGAACATTAAACGATGAACATCTTAGTTTACTTTATTTTAATTACTCATTTATAAATATGCCTAATAAAACTTTAAACTTAATATAAATAGTTATCAAGCTAATTAAAGATCTCTTTCTATAAGGGTGGAGGTTGGGGAAAGAGGTCGGTGGGGTGCATTTGAGTTGGGTTCACGTCCCGCATCCTGGTAACACAATTATGGTTTCTAATTGTGGCTGAAACTCAACAAAATGTAACGAATTTATTTGCAGACGAATTCACTAATTGATTTCTATATTAGTTAGATGCTTGATATTATTTTATATGTTCAGAGAAAAGTACAGCAATTATTGTACAATTAATCAATTATACTACATTATAGCTACAGCTCTCTCTATATAATAACTTATTATATACGTTAAACACAACAAATCTCGAATATATCCTAAAAAATAACGAAAATGTAGACATCCGCATCCGCGGATGTTGAAATCAAACATCCTCATCCGCATCCGCGGATGTGAAAAAAATGACATCCGCTACATCACTAGACAGGGATGATCTCTTGGCCCTCAGGATGTCCTTGCCCATAGAGAACAAACGCTCCACTGCAGCACTGGAGGGGATGGCTGTGTTGAACTTGATGAACAAGTCCACCAACACTTGCTCACCCAAGAAGGCAGCATCTGTCAGCAAGTCCTTGGAGTTGGTCTCCAGCCAGGTCTTGACCAAGTTCTGGGCCTTGCCCTTGAGTGACCTGTGGCTTCTGCTGCTCTCTTTTGTCTGGATGACAGCACTGAAGAAGTCATCCTCCTCCTCCTCCTCGTTGTTGCTGCCTCCACTGTTGCTGCCCACTTCGTTGGACTGCTGCTTCATGGCCTCCTCGACTGTACCCTCCATGCTTTTCCTCACCCTGGAAAAACCGGGTAGAAAAATAATTATGGAGATTTTAAAGATGTGGTACCTAGAAGTACCGCCAGGACATAAAGGGTTAAGGTGAAAACGCTCCCATTGTAAGACATCATTTGACTTAATTTATGTCATCAAAGTGACATGAGAATTGAAATCTTACCTGATCAGTTTTATGGTTCTTGAAATGTATCAAGGAGACTACTAATAAGGTACTCACAGACATATTATAAATATACATGACTTACTTGACAACGATTATTTTTAAATATTCACTAGCACAAACATGTTGCGCAAGAGACAGACTGCAAATGAAACGAATGTAGTTATTTGTTGTAATTGTTACATATATATTATTGAAAGTGCCTTAAAATGCTCGTGATATTTCTTGAAAGAAGTTGAAACATTCAACTCAAATGGCAAATCTTTCCGCCTGATTTTACAGTCGACCATGTTTTGCTCAAACCAATGCCATAAATAACTATCATATTTGGTAAGACACAAATTGTGGCGACGGAAACAAATATATCGCCTGATTTTGCACTGCGGAAATGGAAATTCGTTCATCACTATTAACAGTGGCGGATTAATTGCGCACCTGCTCAGCACTGAAAATAATAGAAACTTTTAAACGTTTATTTATGAATTTTTTGGATTAACGGACTTGACTTAACGGAAGTTAAATGTAACGGAAGTTAATTAGTCCGATAATGATTTTCAAAGTTAACTTAAAAGTTAAATCGTTAACGAAAAAGTTAACTTCGTTAATTAACGATTAACGGATTAACGGTTTGTGCCCAGCTTTGCTGGTTCCTAACTTTTAAATCCTTAGATACGCGTACGCCTCAATTTACTTCTTCGTCAACGCTTGCTAACTCTGTCATCCATCGTGTACGTGTAATTATTGCTACCAGAACCTATATGCAAAACTTTACATTTGTCTACGTTAAATTGCATCTGCCACTTATCCGTCCACTCCATAATCCTATTTACATCGTCTTGGAGCCTATTTCTATCGTCCTCGTTAGCAACCTTACCGCCTATTTTACTATCGTCCGCGAATTTAGACACGTTACTAGACAATCCTACATCTTTGTCGTTAATGTAAATTACGAATGTAAATTATCCACATAATGATCTATTTTATCCACTCATTTCAGGCACATTTTCACTTATAATCTTTGGATCATCTTTGCCAGAAGCCAAAGTTAGAGGAAGTGAATCAGTTTCAACTGATGCTCAAAATTCGAGTCTCGGCGTACCTCTTGCCTCATTTTCAAAACATTCCACTTTTCTTTTACTGCATTTCTTAGATGATGTTTCACTCTCAATTTTTTCGAGTGATACTTTCTTTGCAATAATTGCATAGTACTCTAGTAGGCTGATCACTTAATAAAGTCACCTCGTCCCATTCGCTAGCTTTAGATCTCCCACCTCTATAACTCTTTGGGTTTGGCATCTTAAAAATTTAAATTTGAGTTAGATCTAAATAAAGCTGAAATCTGCTGTTAAGAAATAAATGAAAGATCTAAAATTAAAATGGAAAAAATTCTAATATGTCATTATTATCTCTCATATCTGAACTTTGTGAAATAAAGATGTCTTTTTAATATATATTGTAGGTTAGATAAATAAATTAATAAAATAATAGATATATTAGGTACTACATAATTATCGAACCTTTCTAAAAAAAATTTCAACCCATCAAAAACCCAAAAGCCCCAGTTGGGTTGGTTTTTTCTAAAAAACCCGGGTTTTTGCCAACCCTGTTTTAATTTATGAATCAGTTTATTTTTATCGAATTCTCTATCGCATGAAATGTTTATTGTATTTAACTCTTTGTTTAAATACGTGTTCAGGAAAGAAGTAATGTTCAGCCAATTGGAAATAAGTTTAGCAGTCACGTGTTATAACGCATTCTATTTCATTAAGTCAAATATCAATAAAGAATATACTCGTCATATAACAATATATATGGACACAATATACAGGGTGATTCATAAATGTGTTTCATAAATCGCAAGAGACAAAAGTAAAGAAAAAAGACCATATAAACATAGTTACATAGGTCGAGAAACCCGTAGGTTTCTCGATAAGTGAGGGAATGGTGATTAGCAGTAGTTCCCTCACTTGTGACATGAAAGATCTCAGGGGACCATTCTGAGTTCTATCCCATATCTCTCTCTCTCTCTCTCTCTCTCTCTCTCTCTCTATATATATATATATATATATATATATGAGAGAGAGAGATTTAATGCTTTAATACAGTTAAATAGGCCAAATAAATATAAATTAGTTTCAGTAATATAAAATGATTAGGAAATTGCAAAAAAACTATTAAATTAATATTTAAAATTAATGTTTCTAAGTTTTAGATTCAATGAAAAAAGAACTTTAAATTGTGTAAAGCGCGAATGAAACCTTTCTCGAGGGCGAGACGGAGCGCACAAAATTTCTGAAAGAGAATAAGAAAGAGATAGTCACAGAGGGCAGCAGACCTTCAGAATATTTTTTGTAATTTTTATTTTAATGACTACTCGTGCCCGTGGGAATTAGGGCCCACTTTTAAGATGAATTCATAACCGTAGATTAAATTCTATTCTCTCCCAGGGCATACTTGATGGAATCTTTCCATCAGGCCCAAGGCCTGCTTTTGTCCCGCGCAAGGCTTCATCTTAATTTCTTTAGGCTTACTTGAATTCCGATAAAAACCTATTTCCCCGTTATTAATTGCATCACGTAAATGTAAAATTAATTTGATTTGTGAAAAATATAATATTAAAAAATATTTTAAAAAATCGTTTTCATATGTGCAAATTTATATTAGTGGTTTAAAGGTAAATTCTGAAAATACTATAACAGGCGTCGGCAACCTTTTTGGTGTTGCGTGCCAATTCCATTTAAAAAAAAAAAAATTATGGTCTTAGTAGTATAGCCGCAAAAGGGGAGAGTGCAAGAATGTTGCAGGTTATTATGTAATGTTGCAAAGGGGGGTGGGTTGTTGCAAAGGGGGGTGGGGGAACTTGGAGGCGGCGTTATCCCCCAAGAGAAAGGAGGAGGAGAGAGAAAGGAGGAGAGGTGTTCACCTGGCAGGAGCCAAGTGCACATTAAGACTTCAGCCGAGTTGGCGTTGTTTTATAGGCTCCTAATCAGCCAGTTGGCGTAAATGGCTTGAGTTGCCAGATACCGCGATACCATTGTATACATTATTATAGACTCCTAATCAGCCAGTTGGCTGTAAATGGTTGTCAGATACCTCTTTTTAGCAGTATTATTGTATACATTATTATTATATACGCCTAATCAGCCAGTTGGCTGTAAATGAGTTGCCAGATAGCGCCATGTATTCATTTAATCGAAGACAGAGTTGCCAGATACCATTGTATACACTATTATAGACTCCTAATCAGCCAGTTGGCTTAGAAGGCTTAAATATTGCCAGATACCGCAATACCGTTGTATACATTATTATATTTCGAATACCGGTAGTAGAAGGCATAACAATAAACAACATTGCATCATTCTTTTTATTATAAATATATAGAAAATAAATATACATTTGAGGAATATGCGTATAACAGAAATATACACACAATTATGGATATATATATAAAATAAAATATACATTTCAAATAAATATACACTTCAATAGAAATATGTACATAACAGTACAGGAGAAATATACACACACACACAATTATGGTGATATATAAAATAAAATATACATTTCAAATAAATATACACTTCAATAGAAATATGTACATAACAGTACAGGAGAAATATCACGCAAATATATATATATATATATATATATATATATATATATATATATATATAAACACAAATCAATAGAAATATGCGTATAATCAGTACAGGAGAAATGTCAAGCAAAATATATATACAATTCACTTTTTTTTCAAAATACTAAACTCTGTCTTAATCGAGTTTACAATTACATCATTATTGCTCTGCATTACGCAGTATATGCGGCTTAATAATATTTCACCGCTTAAAGTATAGGGAAACCTGTATTCGATATGAAGGGCTTTCATATCGTTCAGTACTATTTTTGTTCCCACTTTACAACCGGTTGGTAAGTCATCTTTAAACACGTCTAGAATACAATCAAAAGCACGCACAAAGAGTTCATCGTTAGCTACATTATTAAACACAAGTTTATAAGAACGCTTTTCCAATCGAGGGTTTATTTCTACCGACTCGAGCTTTTCAATCGTGAACTCACTCAACATAGCGGCAATTGAAATAATCTTCTAAATCGTTACGACAACTGCGCGTTATATAAAGAAATAGTTCTTCAGGGTGAACGGTGTAGGTGAGCTCAGCCTTGTACCGATCAATTGCTTTGTACCAAAGTTCATGGTATTTCAAAGAGTCTAAACTTTTTAAATAAACATCCAGCACTAGACCATTCTCACCAGTCCTACACTCGGTAAACCCATCGAGCAGAGCGGTGTATGCGTATTCAAGTACTGTATCAAAATAAAGCATGTCCGTAACACGCGCGTCTAATATAGGTTTCAGTTTACGGAATCCGACGATTTCAAACATTCTGTCGAGGATGAAACGGTTTCGCGTAGGAATAAGAGCGTTATTATCAGAAGCATTCTTCCACATCAACCGTATATCAATGCACGGCCGATCGTTATTTATACACAACGTACATACAACGGCGTATGAGGGTGCGTCACTAATCTGCTCTCTTCTTGTACCTACGTTAGCAGGTATTTTATAACGATCTTCACTCCACTTCTCAACTATCACAAAGATTCTATTCATCTCCTCGATACTTAAATAAACCCGTTTGTTTGTCGGTCTACATTCCGTTTCCAGTACATAGCTAATGGTACCGGAATTACGCCTGAACACGCGCAACGATTTCGTCACGGACACATCGTACGAGGCGTTGAGAATGCTGCTCAAAGGAAGTTCCATCGTATTCGAAGAGCGCACGTCCACTCGGCTCAAGCTCTGAGATAACTATGAGCCGTGTGAGGCACGCAGGTAGGCAGGAATGGTTCGACGGGCGGCTGACTCGATATACGTGAATGGGCTTGTTCCGCGAGTCGAATTGTTGTACCGGTACAAGAATATCACTACCAGCCTACGCACCAGACAGTTTTGGATAAGAACTAGGAACATTTTACTAAACATCTCCACACTCCGGCGCACTATTTGAGAGGAACATATGTTCATATTTTTCCTTTCTGCCCATCAAACGATACTCGTCTCTAAACTCTGTTAAAAATTCACGCAGGGCACTAGCCACAACCTCACTACGAACCTCATCATGATATACGTTAATATAGTGATAAAAATACTTAAGATTGTCCATGATCACGAGATTCACATTTCCAGTCGTAGGGTATGAGTAATCGACATGGTGTAGCATGACGTAATACCGCTTGTCACACCACCCATCAGCAAGACTCATTATCCATACCTGCTGCTTCTCTTCTGCACGCGTTGTTTCTTTTACTTCACGGTGTATGTGAGACTTTATAAAGTTTAGCTCTGCAGTATACTTCAGCACATCGTCTGTGCAACGAAAGCCTTCAACGGTCTCACCAGAACATCCGTAGAGTATTTGTACATCTTGGAACTTCGCACAATCCAATGTGTTTTTAAAAGAGGCATAGGAGGGATGAATAGGAAGTTTTTCGGTATCCACCACATCCTGGCACTTTACTGAATACCATTTCGTAAACGTTGTACAAGCAATATTAAAGGTAGCCATTTGAATACACGTCTGATCTGAATACACGTCTGATCTCTCGGGCTTACTGCGGTCGACTGACCACGCAGGGACTCCCAGATAGTAGCATGACTCACGGTCTTACAGTGGGCGGAGCTTAGAACTTTCACCTACACACACACACACACACACACACACACAGGAGAAAGTGAAACGCTATTTGAAACATGATTTATTTAATAAACGAGATATTCAAGTTATATATATTTACAAATACGATTTAATAAACGAGATATTCAAGTTATATATATATATATATTTTACAAATAGATACGATTATATACAAGACGTGTGAGTTAGAAGCATCATTGGTATCCAAAGGGTACGGTATCATAGGTACCAGGTAACTGGTAACGTTTCCTATAGGTGTTACGGCACACCATCGTACCCCTAAGTTCCTTCACGCCTCCCAGCTTCTGCGCCCGAAAATTGTGGGTGCCTACAATTAGTTGGTGAGGTTGTTCATCCAAACATACTAGATCCTTCAACGACTCAAAGTTAACAACCTCCCGATTCGCATGGTTGAGCGTAATACCCTTTGCCTTCACGATATATTTCATTTCATCCCCCACCCTGACCCGTACCCCATAAGTCTTAGGTCCTGTTGAGGCAAAAGAGTCGGCGTATGCGTTGTCCCCATACTCATCCTTGATCTCATCAGTGAGCTCGCCGAGGAACTCCCCAATAGTGGGCATGTATTCACCCTCCCTCTCTGTGAATATCACGCTATCTGTATCGGCATACAATACTCTCCGCCCAAGAGAATGCATTAGACCCCAAAGTTTTATACGGGCGTAGGCTGTTGTGAAGCTGGCCACAGGTATGTTTGTAACCCTTGAGGTATCTGTGGCAAATTCAGTGTTGTTGTACTTTATTACGTAAGTATTACCTACATTTACGATCTCCATGACCTCTTTATCGGGGGCATTGGCATAATCCCAGACATCGCTATAACTTTGTGCCAAATGAATGCTCCCTCTGCCGGTATTCTGCGCAAATTTTCCCCATAGACTGTTTAGACACAACTTTGCACTAAAGCGCTTGCCAGGATTCTTTACAATTTGGACACGATCAAGTTGTATACCTTCGCGGTCGCGGTAACGTTGAATATAGGCAGACTTTTCATCTTCGGTATCAACTCCTCGCGGATACCCTGATGCCTCAACCTTATCCTTCAAAAAGGTGTTTATATATGGTGTGAAAAGGTTGGGTAGCTTCTGAAACCTCCACACCTCATGTATCTTCAGTATTCTATAACCATGGCGCACGGCTAGGGCCAACTCAGGACTTGTATATACGCCTCTGATCTTACGCTGGTGGGGTATATGGTTACATTCGCCGTTATCCTCTTCCGCGCACTTCACGCACAGGGGAAACATGAGCTTGTCGTCGATAACGACAGGTAAGATCGGCATCCATAAATTGCGTGGGGGGAGTACGTCTACGAAAGAGATCCCAAAGTAACGATCATTCAAATTTTTTGAAAATTCATTGATGGATGGTAGGCTAGGCCCCACCAGTTTCTCAGGAGCGCCCACGGGGTACGGATTGCTCTTCATCACGTATGGGTATAAAGAACAGAAATCGTAGTAATGGAGCTTCACGCCCTCCGTAGGTGGGAAGTATAGTCTGAAAGGATTTGTACGTCCTCCAAACAAGCTATCACCACATTTGAGAGGATCCAGCACCATTGAACGCTTGATCGCTTTTATTTCCTCACGGTACACCTCGTCTGTCTCCATCCGTGCATCATATTCATGCTCCCACAAGACTTTGTGAGTGAACTGTGATCCTATAAGTTGATCGCGGGTGCGGGTCGATGCAAGACAGTCGGCAGGAGACCTACCGTTGATATCTCCGGTGACTCCGCACTCAGGACGGGGGCATCCATGCCACCAGCAACCGTTAAAGGAGTACACAGTCTTCACACCAGTGACACGGTTTTCACTTAACCCATCAACCCAAAAAACACGTCCATTAATCTTAATGGGTACTTCACCCGTGTTGCGGGCGTGCTTTATGTATACACCTGTCTGTTGCTGTAGGTGTATGAGCCAGTAAATAGCCTTGTGCCCGTAACTGCGGGGATTGTTTCGGTGAATAATGGCTAAGGTGTCTTTCGGCATGAAGTTATTCTTGAACACCGTAAAACATAATGATGCGATGGTGGTTGCGACTTGCAGTGGATCGCATTTGAAACGGGCTATGTACATCCTTCTAAAGGCCTGGAAACATACTCTAAGCACGCGCACATCATTCACGCAATAACGCTCACATTCATCAGCTATATTATAAGGGTTACTTTCATTAAAACTGTCGTAGTATCGATCAAAGTCTTCACGTTCATCCATGCAGTCAAAATAATGTTTGGGGGGTGGTGGGCCTACGTAGTTTAAAGTCTCGCTGGTGAGGAAAGTGTATGGGAAGTATCCTTTGGAAACTTCAGCTGCTACTCCCATCACCTTGGGTAGCTTTGCTAATTTACAAGGTGTGAATAATAAAGTATCTTTAAATTGTACATTGCCTCTTATCTGCATCTGTATTAATTTGTTGCCTCTTTTCAATGGATCACCTGTAAATATCCTCAGAGGATTCGTGTTCAAGCAACTCCTTATAAAGGAACTGCGTGTCAAACTTTTTGCCCCGTTATGGCGAGAATATACACAGTCATTTTTTTGAACTTGTCGGCTAACTTGACAATATAGGACACAATAGTTTCACAGGACTATCGCTGACATTCGTTTTAAAAAAACGTTTGTCCGTTTACCACATTTGGGGCACTCGTCACATTCGATATCCATACACTCATCACAGATAGTCTGGCTCACAAGTAAATGTGGAATAACCTCTTTGGTTCAGCGTTCGTATATGTTTCTATATCGTAGTATACAGTTATACAGGGGTTATTTTTAGGCTTAGCATCTTTCATATAACATACATGCTTTACTCCATCCGCCTTATATTCCTCCTGGCATGTAGGACAGTGAATTACGTCACACTTGTGCTTAAATTTTCCCCAATTATCCATTGTGTGAAACATACCACATTCACAGATTCTCATTTTCCTGCACGTGCCAATTGATTTATGGAAATCAAAACAGCTATTATTGAAAAATGTGCGTCTACACACATCACAGTCTCTCTTCTCAGCTTCAACTACACGGCTTTCACATTTGGTGCTTTTACACTGCTCACATACCATGTGACATTCTTTACAATGTCTCACTATATCATCCGCAAACTCGAGGCACCCCTTACACAAATCATGATGTCTCCCATATTTTCGACTTTTGTCATAACTCGCGTAAAGCCACCTTATATTACGGATGGGGAGATACGTTGTCCCTGACAATCCTAAAATAAGTAGGGGCCTTGTACGATCTCTCACACAGCTTTTAAAAACATACACAGTCCTACGACGATCATCCAACCCAAACACAACTATGCGGACATTCATTTCCTGTTCTACCCTTCTCAGCTCTTCAGGACCCATATTACAGTCAAATTCAAGTTCACAGTCTTCAGCTAGTTTACGGGCATGCTCCACGACTGTAGGCAACCAAATTTTTTGAGTTCGTGTATTTTGTACAGTAAACATACGTGCTAAGAGTACTGCTATAAAGCCGCAACCACGATCGACGTTTATATGCCGTCTATAAATAGCTTGAGAATTGAAGTTAAGAGTATACGGTATGGCACTATGACCCGCAACACGGTATACATGGTCAATATTTACCGTGAAGTTGTCCATATTGAAGGCTATACTACTTTGGGCGGCTTGCATTATACGCCCTAATATATATTCTACATCTTCAGCCGCCAAACGTCTAAATGGCACTATCACCCAATAATCGTCTACATCACCGTCATCTGACCCGAATCCAAAGGACATACTCGTCCTGACTTCACGCTCGTCACGATTCTGAAGAGCAAACTCTATAATACGCTCTACAACCCGGCGTAGTCCGCGCTCAATACCATTGCTATACATGACTCTAGGGTCGACCCTGACTCTATACCGATTTCTAGTCAAGGCTGGGGTGGGGGCTGCGGATCGCACCAATTCCAGCGTTATACCATCCTCAACAGAACGGGGGGCGGATGAATTAGTGGATATATTAGCGGAAGGTGCTGCTGATGGGGGCCCTGTTGCGTAGGAGGTTGATGGTTGGGGCTCTATTATTGTAGACTTAACAGAACGGGGGGCGGCGGATGAATAAGGGGATATATTAGGTGCTGCTGGGGGTGTTGTTGCGTAAGAGGTTGAGGGTTGGGGATCTATTACCGCTGCAACAGACGCGTATTTCGGTCGCTTTATACCTGACGTGGGTATCTCATACCTCCGCTTTGGACGTGTTACCGGTATCGCTGGTGAGGGTTCAGGGGAGGAGATCACAACTACACTGTCGTCGAGGTCATCCGTAATGATGGGCTGCTCTACCTCATCGTCATTCACGGTTCTGTGGGAGAAGAAATATAAGGATCAGCACTCAAAATTTGTAATATTTTGTAAATGACTCACTTAGGAGTGTGACGTGTTAGAAATGGACTCTGTAGAAAAATTCAGATTCACGAGCCCATCCACATGTATTATATCTGGACCTACAGGATGTGGTAAAACTGTGTTTATGCTTAAAATCATTAAAGAAAAGGGGGAGATGTTCTCGAAATTTGTGCGTAAAGTTATATGGTGCTATTCGACGTATCAATCAGTGTTCAACGAGTACCAAGATGATATTTTGTTCCACAAAGGCGTATATGACGTTAATTCGTTAAAGGGAAATGAACATACAATCATTGTAATTGACGATCTCATGTTGGAGATGGATAAAACGTTTGCCGAGACATTTACAGTATTCTCCCACCATCTTAACATAAGCGTGTTCTTCATCAATCAGAATCTATTTTTCAAAAATAGATACATGCGCGATGTGTCGTTAAATACGCAATATCTAGTCTTATTCGCGCAACGTAGAGATGTATCACAAATTGGGGTATTAGCCAATCAAATGTTCCCGAATCAGCGTAAGGAGTTTTTGGAAGTTTATAAAGAAGCTACAAGCACGCGTTACGGATATTTGCTTTGCGACCTTCATCCGCGAAACACGTTTAGAGTGCTTCTGCGAACGAATATATTTCCAAACGAGCCTGAAACGGTGTATATTCCAGAATGACAAAGAGACTAAAGAAATACCGTGAATTAATAAAAATCTATCATCGACTGCCCGGGCAATGCAGCAGATGTTTATTAAAAATATCGATGCCGACTTTTTAAAATGCATCTGTGAAATCTGTCTTAACGTTATAAATTGCAATGTATCAATGAAAACCCATCAGAAGGCTCGCCTACGCCGCTACAAGAACATAATACGTGCACTCGCTCGTAAAAGCCAAACTGTAGCGAAGAAAAACGAATTATTGTACAAACAGGAGGGTCATTTCTCCCCATCTTATTTTCAGTTTTGGGTCCTTTACTGACTAGATTAATATAATGAAGAAAGTGGTAGTGATTCCCCACGAGGTGTACGCCTCACTGCAAAGAGACACGGATCTAGATCCCCGTAAAAGCAGACTTAAAAGAATGGAAAGCGAATTGTTAGCCCTATTAAACAGTGAAAAAACACCTGATGAGAAAAGAATCTTATACCAAGAAGCTCTGCAGAAATTTCTTCACGAGTACGAAAATTATAAGAGCCCTACAGAGATTCCTGTGGTTATTAGGCACAGCACGGGGGACGATGGCGACATAGGATCTATACCCGACGACACAGCTGACCAACCAAAAAGATTAGCCACACAACATATCGAACATGTATTAAAAAATACCCTCCCACTTACATTGAGGAGTAAAGGCTTAAGTCTTTATAATCTATTGAATGAGGATCCCGCCATACAATGGACCGATACAGGGGAGATCATTGTGGAAGGATCAAAGGTACAGGGATCGAATATCGTAGACATTGTCCATGATCTGGTGAGAAAGTGGGATAGGCCATCACCATCAGGATGGAAGCATATTAAAGCAAGACTACAACAAATAAATGTCCCTAAAACGTTGATAGGAAATCTGAACAGGTTAAAAGACTTGGAACATGCAACGCCTGTGACACAATTGAAGGCGCCGTCACCCCCGGCGGTAACACCTTTGAAGAGGAGCAAGAAGAGGTTAAACCAACCCTACCCACGTGCCTCTAAAATACGCAAATGGCTAACGTATTAACTAAACGCTATTATGACATTTCTACCCCATCCTCTTACGGCGGCGTAGATAGACTGTACAGAAGTGTTTACGGAGTAGGAAAAAAAGATGTTGAAAGATTTTTGAGGGAGCAGGACGCTTATACGCTTCATAAGCCTGTGAGAAAAAGGTTTAAAACAGCCAAGACAACGGCTTCCTCGATTGATTCTATTTGGCAAGCAGATTTAACAGACATGCAAAGATATTCTGTGTATAACGATGGTTACCGCTACATTCTATTCATAATAGACGTGTTCTCTAGATATCTGTGGCTAGTTCCTCTGAAAAATAAATCACCTGAAACAGTTGCTAAAGCCACCAAAACGCTAATGTTAAAAGAAAACAGGGTTCCTGGCTATTTTTGTACGGATATGGGGAAGGAGTTTATAGGCCGTGCTTTTCAGAATATGTTGACAGAGTTTAATATCAGCTATTACACAACCAATTCTATACATAAGGCTTCTTTAGCTGAAAGAGTTCAGCGCACCATAAAGGAACGCATGCACCGTTATTTTACACATAAAAACACATACAGATTTCTAGACATTCTGGAATCATTGGCATCATCCTACAACCGCTCACACCATCGCACGATTGGGGCAACACCTAACGAAGTTTTAGAAAGAGGTACGCTCCCGAGAAGAGATGGATCACCACCACCACCACCACCACCACACTCTGTGCGCTTCAAAATCAATGATTATGTAAGGCTGTCGCGTTCGGGGAATAAATTCGCAAAGGGTTTTGAGCAAGGATGGACACGCGAGATTTTTAAAGTTAGGGCTGTGAGACCTAAAGGTGTAATAATGATGTATTACATTGAAGATTTGAATGGGGAAGAAATCTCAGGAGGCTTTTACCGCGAGGAATTGCAGAAAGTTGCGTTTAATTTAGAAAAAAATGTGTTTAAAATTGAGAAAATTTTAGGAAGCAAAGGTTCAGGAAGGAGAAAAATGTACCTGGTGAAATGGCTAGGGTACCCAGAAAGCTTCAACACCTATATAAAAGCTGATGCAATAATGAAGCTTAAATAGTATGCAACATGGCTCCTAACCATTTCTACGTCACACTCCCGTCCTCCTCGTCCCTGTCTGTACACCCTAACAACACGCTAGCCAACTTTGTAACAGAACTCCATGGGCACATTGAATTGGGTCGTGATTCGTATGAGGTGGGGATATGCGAAATTCAGCTGGACACCGTCTTTTTAAATATTGAACATAAAGAAACCGTTTTTACGATTCTTAGAGACATTGACGAGTGTGAAAAAGCTGGGGTAGCTATGGATGAAACTATGCGCATCGCTCGGACTAAGATTACACGGTATTACAGTACAGAAGTAAGACTAGGGCCGGGTCAATATGGTTCGGCCGAGGATGTTGTGAGAGGCTTAAACGTGAGTTTAAGAAACTCAAACCTTACGAATGATTTAGTATATGAAATCGTAAACAACCCTGCACATACACTAATCCTAAAATCAAAGACTAACAGACGTCTTAAAGAACATAGAAAGTTCAAAATTCTAACCAACGGCCGATATAGCGCAGCCTTCCAAAGAGACACATTTCACGAGACACAGTATAACTTGTCCAGATTAATGTATCAATTGAAGATGGAGAAATTGGCTGAAAGGTCCCCAGACATGTGCTATATTTACAGTAATATAGTGGAGCACCAGTTTGTTGGGGATACCCAGGCACGCCTGCTGCGCATTGCTCACATCCCCAACCATAGAGGAAGGAGTTTGAGTATTACATATGACAGGCCCCATTATGTGAATGTCGCAACTAATTTAATAACCAATATCACAATATATATAAGAACGATTGAGGGCGAAAACTTCCCATTCGGTAACGGGAGCTTAACAGTGAAGCTACACTTTCGACGCACTGAGTTATAATGGATAGAAAGCCTTTCACCGTCTATCGAGGGATGCGATACCAGCGCGGTAGTGGACTTGGATCCATTTTTTCATCCATACTACGTACGGGCTGTTCCTTGCTGAAGAGGGGTGCCAGATACCTTGGAAGGAAAGCGCTACAATCAGGCCTTAACACTGCAGAAGACATATTGGCCGGGGCTAAACCTAAAGAAGCTCTAAAAAAACATTTAAAGCGTACACGGAACGAAATCATCAAAGATGCAAAGAGAAAAATGCGTGGTGGCGGGAAGAAGAAGAGGGCTCCCCGGAAGAAGAAGGGGTCACGTGGTATTAAACGTAAAAGGCTATCAAAAAAGAAATGCTGTAAGCGAATGAAACCTATGGTTGACCACTTTTTTGACTGATATAAGCTAAGGATATTGATCTCATGAATCATAGTTTGTTTACCACTTGTCGAGAGAGGAGTCACTATTTCGCCATGGCACGCTTCATCCACCCATGTAGTTCACAATGCTGTAAATCGGAGCTGTCCTTTTTTGAGCTCCCGCCAACCCAAGTTTCTATTGAGCACAGTGACTTTATTACAATTAACCCTTTAAACACAATTAGTTCACCGAGTGCACCTATAGAATTCGTGATACCCAGCTCAGGTCCTTACTTTTTTGATCCAAGCTGTGTGCACATGTACGCTAAGCTACGTATAGCCCATTCTGATGGAACGGCCTGCGATGACAAATATGCTGTATACCCTGAAACAAACTTTCTGCACGCCATATTCAACCAGTGTGACGTATATTTAAATCAGACCAACATATCGGCAGGCACGGGGTACTATCATCTACGAGCCTATTTGGAAAATGTCCTCAACTTTTCCAAAGAAGCGAAGGCTACCTTTTTAAGTGCGGAGGGATATTATCAAACTAAAGATGAAAATAGTATAAAGGACAAATTTAAAAATTCTAAAAAGAAAATATACGAGTGTTTTGGACGGTTGCACACAGATTTCACTTTCCAGGAGAAGTTGCTTGTGAACGGGGTGGATATGAAAATAAAGCTCACCCGCACGAGTCCTGAGATCTGCTTAAATCTGGATGCGAATCAAGAAGAGGGTGCAAAGTCCGTTGTGGTTCACATTATGGACACATACCTCCGCGTACGGCGAGTGAAATTAAGTTCACCAAAACAACTAGAAATTGAGAAAAATTTACTAAACGCTACAGTGAAATATCCTATTAACAGAGTGCAGATCAAACTATATACGGTTCCTGCAGGGTTGGCATCGAAGCAGATAGAAAACATTGCCCTGGGAAATCTTCCTAAAAGGATATTAATCGGCATGCAGGACCACGCTTCGGTGAATGGAAAATATAAAAGAGTGCCTTTAAATTCGAGAATTTCGGACTTAAAAATATAACTCTATACGTTAATGGCACTGCTTTGGGTGGAACAATGGGTACGGACTATTCATCAGACGCTGTGTTACCTCTTTGTGCCAGAGCCTATAGTAATCTGACCCATATTGCAGGTGATTGTGATGAGCTTGGTAATGGGGTAACGCAGGAAGAATTCATTGATCAATTTAACCTTTATCCGTTTGACATTACACCTGACTTATCTGCTAGCGTAAATACCCATTTAACACCACAGCAGAGCGGTAACATCTCAGTGCGGCTGGAATTCGCCAAGCCTATAGACGCTCCTATTAGTGTACTAGTATATCTCGGATCGCAAGCCCTAATAGAAGTAGATAGATTTAGAAGCGTTATCACTGACTTTTAAAATGGATGCTAATACACTTCAGAAAGTAATGGAGCGAGTCACACGTTCCAAATTTATCGGCGTGTTTGCGAAGAATGAAACATTGAGTTTGCCAAGTACGCGAGAATGCGGTAGTCTTATTGTGAACACAGACATCATCGGTAATGAAGGGATTCACTGGATCGCTGTCTATTTTAAAAATAGACAGCGCCTGTACTATTTTGATTCACTCGGTACTCAACCCTGGAGTGACCCTATTATTGTAAAATTTCTCGCTCAGTTACATATTCCCGAAGTTGTATGGAACCCATTTCGTATGCAGGGATATTTTACTAATGTTTGCGGAATGTACTGTGTCTCATTTCTCATGCATATGTCAAATGATAAAGAATTTATAAATTTTTTAAATTTATTTGACCCGTGTCACACTCACCGAAACGATGAAATGGTATGCAGACAGATAAAAAACCCGTTTTCCAATTGTACGTACTCGTTGTATATTATAATGTTTTTGTTCGTATATTTGTAACGGTATATTCGTTTATTGTACTGATTTCTTTCATTTAATAAATTTATGAAAATATTGTGTCTTCTTATCCCAAAAAGATCGAAAAACACTTACATTATTTCGGTGTGACATTGTTGACTGATCAGTATACCCTCCCTATTCCGAGATTCTTCAAAAGATTGTATAACTCGTGTCAAATCCTCATCGGACCTTAAAGGAATAATGCTTTTAAAACATATACAGAGTATACAGACAGACAGATCCCATTATGTGAAGATATCTTTGGTTCGAGAGTGAACGCCATAAAAATTTCGATTTTAGCATAATGGGGAAATAACACTGATTGACATTTTTGGCGAGTATCTATTTGACGAGATACTACAACTCTCCATATATATATAAAATTCTAATTATAGACACTTACATTCCTATGGTAGTCCCTTGCGTCGGGTTGTAAGGAGCGTCACTGCAAATATTTTCTACGGTTTGCGTTGAAAATAATAATTCGCCACAATCAATCGCATTGAAAAGACTAATTGTGGTTAATGCTGCAGTATCACGTTCTTCATACAAGTCTGGGGAGACGTACAGGTCCATGGTGGAGGATGTGTGACACTGCTGACTGATCAGTATATCATCCATATTCCGAGGTTCTTCAAAAGATTGTATAACACGTGTCAAATCCTCATCGGACCTTAAAGGAATAATGCTTTTAAAACATATACAGAGTATACAGACAGATCCCCATTATGTGAAGATATCTTTGATTCGATTACCAATTTCGATTTTAGCATGATGGGGAAATAACATTGATTGACATTTTTGACTAGTATCTATTTGACGAAATACTACAACTCTCCGTATATTATAAAATCGAATTATGGACACTTACATTTCTATGGTAGTCCCTTGCGTCGGATTGTAAGGAGCGTCACTGCAAATATCTTCTACGGTTTGCGTCGAAAATAATTCGCCACAATCAATCGCATTGAAAAGACTAATTGCGGTTAATGCTGCAGTATCACTTTCTTCATACAAATCTGGGGAGACGTACAGGTCCATGGTTGAGGAATGATTATTCACTGATGCGAAAATAGCTACTGTTACTCCCAACTGAAAATATCCCCTTTTATATGCACATTCGCCAAGCTCCGCCCAAAAGACCAGATGTTCGTCGTGATTGGCTGCCGATGTAGCTGGGTGGAGCTATGACGTGTACCATTCCGCTATAACGGGTACGGACGAGTAATTGCATCTTTATATTTTCACTAATAGAATTAATGCTCTTATTCTCCTTTGAAAATTATTTGGTGATTCGTATAGAACTTTTGATATTGATTCCAAATATGGTTTCAGAAGTTTTCTATCACCCATAGTTTTCGAGAAAATAATATTTCCATTTACTCAATTTCCCGCATCATTAGTCACTAATGTAATCGAGAGGGTATAAAGAAATATATCATAATTATATTTTAAAAATAACATTCGGCTTCAACGTTAAACTGTAGGTCTAAGGTGGTCATTACACATAATAAAATAAAGTGGTTGGCAGATAAATGTGCACCCTACGTGTCCTAGTGGTTAAGACGCTGGGCTGTTGATGGTTCCACGTTAAACTGTAGGTCTAAGGTGGTCATTACACATAATAAAAGAAAGTGGTTGGCAGATAAATGGGTACCCTACGTGTCCTAGTGGTTAAGACGCTGGGCTGTTGATGGTTCCACGTTAAACTGTAGGTCTAAGGTGGAGTGGAAAGCTTGACCTTCGTCAGAATGAACAATTCGGGCGGAAGCTAACCAAAGGTTATCCAAAGGGTATATATATATATATATATATATATGGGATGAAATTCACAATAAAACACGTGAAATGAATGAATGCTGAAAACAAGGAGTGAGGTGAGGTTTTGTTTGATTTGACTCGTAGAAAGGTAAAATATGGTCGACCGAGTTGGGCAGATTCTCGGAAATCCTTTCCTCTATCGGATTATGTTTTGGGTATTTCCAACTTTCTTCGTTTCTTTAAATTTCGTTTTTCAATTTTCTTCGCAGGGATGAAGCTCATGTGTTTCGAATTGCATCGTTCTATAATTCTGTTTTCTATGGTTGGTTGGATAACTACGTTATTTGTTCCGTCTTTGAATCTTCCATTTGAATATCTATATAAACATATTGTTATTTTATGTTTGATTCTTCCAACTGATTAACTATATAAATATATATATTGTGGTTTACGTACAGTTTAAAATAATATACGTTTGGTATGATTTTCATAATATATATATATATATATATATATTTCTATAATTCTGTTTTCTATGGTTGGTTGAATTATGGATAACTACGTTATTTGTTTCGATAAGTTCAACTTCAAGGAAGCTCAAGTTAATGTTATATTTTGCATATAATCCTATATACATCTATTGTAAAACACTATATACATCTATATTTCAATTAAGTGTGTAATTATTTAATTCATCTACCATATTGTGGTACACAATGCTTAATATATATATATATATATATATATTATATATATATATATTTCTATAATTCTGTTTTCTATGGTTGGTTGAATTATGGATAACTACGTTATTTGTTTCGATAAGTTCAACTTCAAGGAAGCTCAAGTTAATGTTATATTTTGCATATAATCCACTATATACATCTATTGTAAAACACTATATACATCTATATTTCAATTAAGTGTGTAATTATTTAATTCATCTACCATATTGTGGTACACAATGCTTAATATATATATATATATATATATATAAATTCTGTTTTCTATGGTTGGTTGAATTATGGATAACTACGTTATTTGTTTCGATAAGTTCAACTTCAAGGAAGCTCAAGTTAATGTTATATTTTGCATATAATCCACTATATACATCTATTGTAAAACACTATATACATCTATATTTCAATTAAGTGTGTAATTATTTAATTCATCTACCATATTGTGGTACACAATGCTTAATATATATATATATATATATATATATATATATATATATATATATTTCTATAATTCTGTTTTCTATGGTTGGTTGAATTATGGATAACTACGTTATTTGTTTCGATAAGTTCAACTTCAAGGAAGCTCAAGTTAATGTTATATTTTGCATATAATCCACTATATACATCTATTGTAAAACACTATATACATCTATATTTCAATTAAGTGTGTAATTATTTAATTCATCTACCATATTGTGGTACACAATGCTTATTAGAATACATGGTGCGATCTGGCAACTCAGCACCCCAATACAAGGCGTGATCTGGCAACTCAGCCAGAATAGAGGCTTATAAAAGATCGAGAAGCTGGTGAAGACTCATTCCCAGCTCGGCTCCAGCCGAGCAAGGACCTCTGGTCCTTCTTTTTTTGGCCCTTTGGTAAACCCCTTAGTGGCCTCTTAGGTTAGGAAAACGAATAATATGCCTTAAAGGCAACTACTCTCTCTCTCTCTCTCTCTCTCTCTCTCTCCTACAGGCGTCTCTCTCCCTCCTTCAGCTCTCTCTCTCTCTCCTACAGGCGTCTCTCTCCCTCCTTCAGCTCTCTCTCTCCTGCATGTGTAACTACTGCATGTGTACCTCCTGCATGTGTGCGTATGTGTGTGTACCTCCTGCATGTGTACCTCTCCCCCCTTGGCTGATTAGACGTATATAATAATAATGTATACAATAATACTGCTAAAAAGAGGTATCTGACAACCATTTACAGCCAACTGGCTGATTAGGAGTCTATAATAATGTATACAATGGTATCGCGGTATCTGGCAACTCAAGCCATTTACGCCAACTGGCTGATTAAGAGCCTATAAAACAACGCCAACTCGGCTGAAGTCTTAATGTGCACTTGGCTCCTGCCAGGTGAACACCTCTCCTCCTTTCTCTCCTCCTCCTCCTTTCTCTTGGGGGATAACGCCGCCTCCAAGTTCCACCCACCCCCCTTTGCAACAACCCCTTTGCAACAACCCCACCCCCTTTGCAACAACCCCACCCCCCCTTTGCAACAACCCCCACCCCCTTTTTCAACATTACATAATAACCTGCAACATTCTTGCACTCTCCCCTTTTGCGGCTATACTACTGGTCTTGAGTAGTATTTTTCCTCTCTTTTTTTAATCTTAAAATTATTTTTAAAAAATAAATCTTTTCGCGTGCCAAGTTTGGCACGCGTGCCAGGGGTTGCCGACGCCTGTACTATAACGTTAAATAATGTTAGTTGCTTAGTTGAAGTTTAGTGGGAATAAAACTAATACGAAGAGAAAGGCATCGATGAGTTCACTTTACCACATCCAGTGCAAATTGTGTCTTCATACCCACCCAAGTGCGGAGCAACGAACGAAGGAATGGATCATTTTCATTCATGGCGGTTATTGGGAGAAATTGCGAACCCAACACAAGCGTAAATAATGGTGTACCTTTCTTCTTTCCAGCGAATATAAATTTAATTCATGTAACCTTTCCCAGTAATTTAGTTCTTTCCATCCATTGATCTTGGCTGTGAAGCTTTTCTGAATCCCTTCTAGTTGACTAATGTCTTTTTTATAAGGGGATGTTAAGACTGAGTAATATTTTATCTTGGGTATGATCAATGTTTTCAATAGAAGAATCATTATATTCCTGTCCCTTCCTTTAAAGGTTCTCAGTATCTGTCCAATTATTCGTTTTGCTTTGTTCGCTGCTATCTTATTTTGTTCAAATATCGCGTCAGCAGTCACTATAACTACTAAATTTTTTTGCGTTAGTGTTTCTCTGAAATTCCTGTCTATTTGGGGGATAGTATTCCATGGATTTTAGTTCTTCCCTTCTTCCGTAGCTTAAGAGTTGGAATTTCTCAGTGTTAAATTTCATATTGTTGCCTTCAAACCAATTGTAGGTTCTTTTCATGTTTACGAGTATTTGTAAAGATTCTGGATCATATTGGTTTCTTACTTGTCTACTAATTTTTATGTCATTAGTAAAGGATGTTACTGTGCTATCATTGCTAACTTCATCATCTATATCAGTTAGCATAATTATGAATAGTAATCTACTTGCTGTCGCTTACTAAGGAAATTATACCTCTATTCCCTGTTATTACCATGTACTGTATTTCAATTTGTGCGCTATAATTCCATGGTCACACTTGTCGAACGCCTTGGCAAAGTCTATGTATATCACATTATAGTTACTGTATCATTGCTTTCGAGTGCATTAATAATGCTATAGTGTTCCATTAGTTGTGATAGGCACGATCTTCCTGACCAGAATCCATGTTGGTTCTCGTTTAATTTTTTCTCTAACTATTCTTTCAAATATTTTGGTGAGACGAGATGTCAGAAACAGTGGTTTTTTGCCTCAGAGCGATCCCCATCCTTTATAAATTGGAACTATGTTCGCGGTCTTCAGGATGCTCGGTATTTCTCCCGTGTCTAGGGATCATCATCTTGTCCAGTATAAGGCTTAGCAATTCATTCATTCTTGCAGTTTTTAATCACTATAGCGTTCCATTTGTCCGGGCATGCTGCTGAGTGTGCTTTTAGTTTCCTTATAACTTGTGTAATATTATCTGTTGTGAAGTCAAAGTCCGTTATACTTTCCCTTTGTAATTCTTCTTCAAAGAACGCAATTCTATCACATATTAGTTTATCAGTTTTGGGGATACTGAAAGCTGATTCATACTGAACCCTTAATATTTCAGATACTTCTTTTAGATCATCGGTTAATGCATTGTTTTAATTCTTCAAAGGTCCGATAGTCACGTGATTTTTTTTTGTCTTCCTCTTTGCAAAATTATAGAGTATTTTGAGTTAACCGTTATCGCTTCAATAGCGTCTTCTTCTTTCTCTGTGTTTTCAATTAGACTCTGATACAGGCTGTGCTCTCCAGTTTGTCATTTATTTTTCTGATGTCATTGCAATTTCTAAATTTTTCAGTGGCTCTTTTTCTCATCCGGAACAGTGAACTCTTTTGTCTCTCAACCTTCGTCCTTTCGCTCTTTGTTGTTTTATCGAAACATGTTTTTCCACAATTTCTAGTGTCTTCTCTTCGAGGGTTATTAGCATCTCTTCTGTTGACTTATCCTTAAAAATGGTTCTCCAGTCTATCGCTTTCATGCTGGATGCAATACCTTCCCAATTTATAACCTTAGAATGAAAATGAAAAATTTCGAATTTGACTTTTTTTTTCCTAGCGCGTGTTCTTTCCTTCTCTGTCCCTTTTATATTGGTTGTTATACCAATAATGTTGTGATCTGATATTATAGTTGGGGATATTTCTATGTTATCAATTAGCTTGCTGTTGTTTGTGAATACCAAATCTAGGCATTTTTTTTTGTATTTTATTTCTTGTGTTAACACAAATTCATCAGTTGACACTAGTAGCATTTTCACCTGTTCTTGGTCTTCTCGTGTGCCTCCCGTGTCTTGGTTTATGCATACAGTATATTTTTTCCTATCTTTTTATACTTCATAAATAAGAAATTAAAATCACCGCAGTAAATAACATTGGAATTTGTGGAGTTTAGAGCTTTCATCAGGTTCCTGATCTCTCTAATAGTATCTGAGAATTTTGTAGTTGGTGTGTACTTTTACAATTAGTACCATGTTTAATTTTTCAACTTTTGCTGGTACTAATTCTATGTCGTTACTAACTGACATTTGTGCAAAGTACTGAAATTTGTTACTTATGTTGAAGTACAAGTAATTTGACAAAAATTTACTTAAGTTGAAGTACAAGTACAATTCGTGACTTGTACTTAAGTAAGAGTAAAAAGCATCATACTTGAGTCTACTCAAGTAGTAAGAGTAAAAAGTAGTAGCATCTCAAACATAACATTGATAATCATTACCTTGTAACAACGATAAGTTATATAGGGTGTACATAAAGTACACGGTCAGTTAGTAACGACGGTACTAACAATCCTATCCCCGTCGTCTATCAACATGATGGTGCTCCTTGTCACTATGCCAAAATTGTTCAGGATTATCTAAATGGACGTTTTCCAAATCGCTGGATCGGACGCGGAAGCAACAGACCTTGGCCAGCGAGATCACCAGATTTAACCCCTTTAGATTTCTTTGCATGGGGCTTTATCAAATCGCACGTCTATCAGACGAAGATTACGAGTCTTGAAAACTTACGTACACGTATACGAACTGCTGCAGATAACATAACCCCGCAAATGCTCCAGAATGTGTTTAGAAATGCTGCGGAACGATTTGAGCTGTGCAGGGATACTGATGGGCGTCACGTCGAATCCTACTCTTAATTATTTAATAAATGTTACCACTTTATCATTTTATGATTGAATTCCATATAATTTCCAAGTGCTTCACAAAAATAGATCCTGACTTTACGTACACCCTGTATAATAATTATATTCATTAGGAAATGAAATAAATGAATGATTAGCTGCGTTAAATTCCTGCACTGTCTGCCTCCTCAGATTGGTTGATTTAATCATGGAAATTTCTCAAACGTTTGGGAAAAGTACTTTATACTTTACAGATATCGGTAAAAATGTATTTAGGTTAAAGTACAATATTTTCTCTTAAAATGTACTGAAGTTAGAATAAAAGTATTTTAAAATAATTGCACTTTCTAGAAAGAGGATCCTGAAAAATGTTACTTGAGTACAGTTACTTAAGTATAGTTACTTCACTACTGCACATCTCTGCATTTCTGCCATATGTTTTTCGTGTATATAAATAGCACATCCTCCTTTTCGTCTTAATGCTCTGTCGGCTCGAAGTATTTTATGAATGTTAATTTGTATGTATTTTTTGTCAGTACAAAACTCGCAGTGTTTACAGTTCACCTGGTAGTCCTTAGTAGTATGGGCGAAAAAGGAGAGTGCAATTGCAAATGTTGATCAATGTTGCATAATGTTATGCAACAAGGGGTGTTGCAAGATGTTATGCAACAAGGGGGAGGGGATATTGTTGCAAGAGGTTATGCAACTTGGGGTCGGAGACCTCTTTGGGGGAGTAGATGGGACGGCCTCATCCCCAAAAGGGGTATACCTAACTCTAAGAGAGAAAGGAGAAGGAGAGAGGTGTTCGCTTGGCAGGAGCCAAGCGCATATTAAGACTTCAGCCAAGCGTCCGCTGTCTTATAAGATCCTAATCAGCGAGTTCGCTTAACTGGCTGAGTTGCCAGATTGCGCTATTTATTTAATCAAAGCATACATTCAGGCTTAATTCGCCAGTTGACTGAGAAGGCGTAAACGACTTGTTCAGGTGTACATTATTAGGGTTGAGTTGCCAGATTGCACTATTTATTTAATTAAAGCATATATTCTGGCTTAAGCAGCCAGTTGACGTAGAATACCTAGAAGGCAGATATACATATTTCCTTTTCAACTGCCAGATTGCGCTACCCAGATATTTTTGACAGTTGGCTATGTAATCCGTCAGCCGTTTTAGAAGGTAGCCATTTGATATAATTAAATATTAATGTCGTTTACAACCAAAAGAATTAAATAAAACACCATTACATCATTCTGTTTATGTAGACGAATTAATGGATTCAATTTCACGAAATATATAGAAAATAAATATACAATCAAACAATGGAATATATATGATCAAAATAAAAAATAACAGCATAAGAAATACGATCGAGGAATATATACACACACAAAACTATGTAGTATAACCATCAATATATTAGTACAGAAAAAAAATACATATATACACACACACACACACACAGTTATATTAAATAATTAAATATATTGAAAATAATAATATTGAAAATAAAAAAAATATACAAAACGAAGGAGTATAATCAACAACATATTAGTACAGGAAAAAAATACATATACAAGTATATTTATTTTCAATATATTTAATATAAATCAAAATACTTTGTTCTACGGCAAAAAAAACACTAAACTCATACGTGATCGAGTCTACAGTCACATCATTATTACTTGGCACTACACGGTAAATACGGCCAAGCATTATTTCACCGCTCAAGGTGTGCGGGCGCCTATACTCGATATAAATGGCATTCATATCGTTCAATACTATTTTTGTGCCCACTTTACATTCGGTTGGCAAGTTATCTTTAAACACGGCTAGAATACAATCAAAAGCATGCACAAAGAGGTTATCGTTAGCCACATCATCATTATTAAATACAAGTTTATAAACACTCCTTTCCAATCGATGGTTTTTTCTTACCGTCCCGAGCTATTCAATCGTGAAGTCTTCTTCACTCTGCATGGCGGCAATTGAAATAATCTTCCAAGTCGTAACGACAGCTACTCATTATATAGAGATACAGCTCCTCAGGGTGAACAGTGTAGGCGAGCTCTGCCCTGTACCGCTCAAGTGCTTTGTACCAAAGTTCTGGATATTTCGAAGTCTAAACCTTTTAAATATGCATCCAGCTCTAGACCATTCTCGCTTTATTCATTCCTACATTCAATAAATCCGTCGAGCAGAGCGGTGTATGCGTATTCAAGAACCGTGTCAAAATAAATCATATCCGTAACACGAGCGTCTAATATGGGCTTCAGCTTGCGGAATCCGACGATTTCAAACATTCTGTCGAGGATGAAACGGTTTCGTGTAGGGACAAGAACGTTATTATCAGATGCATTCTTCCACATCAGTCATATATCAATACATGGCTGATCGTTATTTATACAGAACGTGCAGACAACGGCATATGAGGGGGCATCACTAATCTGTTCTCTTCTTGTACCTACACCTGCTGGTATTTTATAACGGTCCTCTCCCCACTTCTCAACTATCACGAAGACTCTATTCATCTCCTCAACACTTAAATAAATAACATTACGTTTACCAGAGTTTGCTTGCCTGCAAATCGTTTCAAGTACATAGTTAATGACAAAGGTGGGCAGGATCGAGTTCCAAAAGGACCGAATTCCAGGAACTCGGTCCTTTTTAAGGACCGTGAGCGGGAAAGTCGGTCCTTTTCTCAGTGAGGACCGAAATGAGGAGCGACGGTCCATTTTTAAGCAATTCCGGACGGTCTTTTTTAGTGATTTTAGTGTCTTTAGTGATTATTTGAAGTTCTAAAGAAGATGGATCGTTTCCTCCAGAAGACTCAGAAAGAGACTGAGACTGAACTGAAACTTGTTTCAACACCTGGAGGAGACGAAGAATCTACTGATGTTAGTGCTTCAACTTCAAGTCAAGCAATTGGAGCTCCTAGCGGAAGAACTGAACCCGGCAATCCCTGGCCGTACCTGGACAAATACTTTGAATACCTGGGCCCCAAGGGTGAGCAGAACCTGGAGTACAAGTGCTTGCTGTGCCTGCCGAACAAGAACATCCTCTCGACAAGCAACAAGAGCCAAAACAACCTCAAGCGACATGTCTCCAGGCGCCACCCTCACGTCCAGAACCAGTTCGACCAGTGCATCAAGGACGGGGTGGAGCTCCAGAAAAAGAAGCGGCGAGGAGACCCTCAGGAGGACCGAGGACCGAGTCGTTCCTAGGTCCTATCTTCAGAAAGGACCGTGACCGGGACCGTCGGTCCAGTTTGAGGCAAGGACCGGGACCGTCGGTCCTTTTTGAGGCCCGGGTGCCCACCTTTGGTTAATGGCACCGGTTTCGCGCCTGAACACGCGCAATGACTTCGTCACGGACACATCGTACACGGCGTTGAGAATGCTTCTCAAAGGAAGTTCCATCGTATTCGCACGTCCAGTCGGTTCAAGCTCTGAGATGACTATGAGCCACAGGTAGGCGGATCGGCTCGACGGGCGGAGTGAGTCACGCCGATGAAACGTGTACGGGTTTGTTCGAACTCGTGTGTTTCGGAGGGGTGAGGCACACGGGTGGGTGGCTCGATGGGGGGGAGCGAGTCACACTATAAACTGCTGAAGCGTGTACGGGTTTGTTCCAACATGAAAGAGATTACTTGTGCCCTATTATACTGGGCAAACAGAATTTTCCGCTACATGAAACAATACCGGTTTTAAATTTTTATCACTCACCAGAGGTTCATTTCCACAAACTAAACACATCTTATTCACAATCCGGTGCACTATTTGAGAGAAACATATGCCCATATTTTTCCTTTTTGTTTAACAAACGATACTTGTCTCTAAAGTCTGTTAAAAACTCGCACAGGCCATTAGCTACAACCTCACCACAAACCTCGTCATGATATATATTAATATAGTGGTAAAAATACTTAAGGTTCTCCATGACGACAAGATTTACATTCTCAACCGTAGGGTACGAGTAGTCGGTATGATGTAACATGACATAATATCGCTTGTCACACCACTCATTAACAAGACTCACTAACCATAACCGTTGCTTATCTTCTGAACGTGTTATTTCTTCTACTTCGCGGTATATGTGAGCTTTTGTAAAGGTAAGTCTACAACATACTTCAATACATCGCTTGTACTACGAAATCCTAGAATGCCCTCGCCAGAATATCCATAGAGTATTTGAACATCTTGTTCCATCGCACGGTTCAATGTAGCCTTAAAAGTGTCAAAGGATGGTGGAATAGGGAGTTTTTCAGTATTCACCACATCTTCGCACTTTGCCGAATACCACTTCATAAACGTTGAACACGCAATATTAAAGGTCGCCGTTACTACTTTTCGTCTACGCGAGAAAATACACATCTGAGCTCAAGGGTTTGCAGAGGTCAACTGAGCACGCAGAGATAGAGATATGCTCAGGTAGTGGCAGGAGTCACGTGACCGATCTTACAGTGGGCGGAGCTTAGGAATGTACACACGCTCGTACGCAAAGGAGAAAATGAAACTTTAATTGAAGCAAATATACATAATAAATAAGCATATCGTTAACAATACACACATATATAAATACAATAAAGGATTAAGGTATCCAAAGGGTACGGTATCATGGGTACCAGGCATCTGGTGACGCTTCCTATAGGTGTTACGGCATACCTTCGTGCCCCTAAGCTCCTTCACACACCCCAGTTTCAGCGCCCGAAAATTGTGGGTCCCCACAGTCAGTTAGGGTGGCTGGTCGCCATCATCTTCCAAGCACACTAGATCCTTCAACGAGTCAAAGTTAACGACTCGACGGTTCGCATGGTTAAGCGTGATACCCTTAGCCTTCACGATATATTTCATATCATCCCCCACCCTCACCCGTACCCTATAGGTTTTTGGCCTTGTTGATACAAATGAGTCTGCGTATGTACCATCACCATACTCGTCCTTGATCTCGTCAGTTAGCTCTCCGAGGAATTCCCCAATACCAGGCATGTATTCACCCTCCCTCGCTGTGAATATCACGCTATCTGTGTCAGCGTACAGCACCCTCCGTCCAAGAGAGTGCAGTAGTCCCAAAAGCTTGATGCGGGCGTAGGCCGTTGTGAAGCTGGCTACAGGTATGTTTGTAACCCGTGAAGTATCTGTGGCCAGTTCGGTGATGTTGTACTTTATTATGTAAGTATTACCTACATTCACGATGTCCATAACCTCTTTATCGGGAACGTTGGCATAATCCCAGACTTCACTATAACTTTGTGCCAAATGAACGTTCCCTTTGCCAGTATTGTGTGCAAATTTCCCCCAAAGACTGTTTAGACACAACTTTGCACTAAAGCGCTTGCCAGTATTCCTAACAATTTGGGAACGGTCAAGCAGTATACCTTCATGGGCACAGTAACGCTGAATATAAGCCGTTTTCTCATCTTCGGTATCAACCCCTCGCGGATATCCTGATGTTTCTACCTTATCCTTCAAAAAAGCGTTTATACAGGGCTATTCAAAATGATTCACCTGATTTCAAATGAGAATATTTTTTAATGTTACAAATACAGAGTGATTTGTGATACATCAACCAAAAGAAAAACTGTCCAGATTTTGTCTCTCACCTCATAAATGCTCTATGTGACTTCCCCTAGTTACACGAGCAATGTCGACACGATAGTCGAATTCCTCCCATACTCGCTCCAGCATGTCCGTTGTCACTGACTCTACGGCAGTAACAATGCGAGTTCGGAGCCTTTACACAAACATCCTGTTTCCTCGAACTGCCGATACCACCGACGGATGCTCTGAGCACCCGGTGGATCTGTTCTGTAACGTCGACGAAATTCACGCTGTACTGTGACTACCGATTTACAGCTCGAAAACTGCAACACACAAAACGCCTTCTGCTGTGCGGACGCTATTTTCACACTGACTGTTTGTTGCTAGGCTAGGCCACGGCGTGACTTTGGAGCCCTCTCGCGGTGATCTTGTAAAACTCGGAGATTTCCTCTTTCGTGTGGTGTATGCCTAGTTGATGCACGGTTGATAGGTACGGAAGTATTCTCAGTTGAAATCGGATGAATCATTTTCAATAGCCCTGTACACGTATATGGTGTGAAAAGGTTGGGTAGCTTCTGAAACCTCCACAACTCGTGTATCTTCAATATTCTGTACCCATGACGAACGGCTAGGGCCAGCTCAGGGTTTGTATATACACCTCTGATTAGGCTGACCATACGTACCGTTTTGAACGGGACAGTACCGTTTTGTATGGGTTTTTGTATGGGTTCTGTCACTGAAGAATAATTGTAAGCTCAATATGTTTATGTACTTACTTTTTCATGAATACAGAATATTACATAACCCCCGTCCCTTTTTTGCCATCCCAATGTCCCGTTTTTGTCTCAAGGAAATATGGTCAGCCTACCTCTGATCTTACGCTGGTTGGTTGTATGGTTACAATCACCGTTGTTCTCCTCTGCACACTTCACGCACGAGGGAAACATGAGCTTGTGATCTATAACGACGGGTAAGATCGGCATCCATAAATCGCGAGGGGTGAGCACGTCTACGAAAGAGTCCAAAGTTGCGCTCATTCAAGTTAGTTGAAAACTCCTTGATGGTTGGTATGGTGGGGCCCACCAGTTTTTCAGGCGCACCTACGGGGTACGGATTGTTCTTCATCACGTAGAGGTATAAAGAGCAGAAGTCGTAGTAATGGAGTTTCACGCCCTCCGTAGGCGGAAAGTATAGCTCGAATGGGTTTGTACGCCCTCCAAACAAGCTGTCACCGCATTTGAGGGGGTCCAGCACCAGTGAACGTTTGATGGCCCTTATTTCTTCACGGTACTGGTCATCTTTTTCCATCCGTGCATCATACTCATGCTCCCACACGATCTTGTGAGTGAACTGGGAGCCTATAAGTTGATCGCGGTTACGGGTCCAATACCGGTCCATGCGAGGCTGTCGGCGGGAGATCTTCCATGGAGGTCCCCTGTGACGGCACACTCAACGCGCGGGCATCCATGCCACCAGCAGCCGTTAAAGGAATACAGTCTTCTCACCAGTAGTTGGATCCTCACTTAGGCCATCAACCCAAAAAGACCGACCACTGACTTTAACGGGTACTTCACCCTTGTTGCGGGCATGTTTTATGTATACCCCGGTCTGTTGCTGTAGGTGTATGAGCCAGTAAATAGCCTTGTGCCCATAACTGCGGGGGTTGTTTCTGTGAATGACTGCTAAAGTGTCTTTAGGCATGAAGTTATTCTTGAACACTGTAAAACATAATGAGGCGATCGTGGTCGCGACTTGCAACGGATCGCATTTGAAACAGGCTATGTACATCCTTCTGAAGGCCTGGAAACATACCCTAAACACACGCACATCATTCACGCAATAGCGTTCACATTCATCAGCTATATTGTATGGACTAACTTCATTAAAACTTTTAGTAGCGGTCAAAATCTTCACGCTCACTATCACTCATGCTGGGGTAGTTAAAGTAATGTTTGGGTGGAGGTAGTCCTACGTAATTTAAAGTTTCGTTAGTGAGGAATGTGTAAGGGAAATCCCGTTTGAAACTTCAGCGGCTACGCCCATGACCTTGGGTAGCTTGCTAATTTACAAGGTGTGAACAACAGGGTGTCTTTAAACTGTACATTATCTCTTATCTGCATCTGTATTAGTTTATTGCCTCTTTTCAAGGGATCACCTGTAAATATCGCAGACGACTCTTGTTCAAACAAGTTCTTATAAAGGAACTGTGTGTCAAATTTTGCCCCGTTATTGGCAAGAATATACAGTCATTTTTTTTAACTTGTCCGCTAATTTGACAATATAGGATACAAAGAGTTTCACAGGGCTGCCGTGTGCAGTCGTTTTAAAAACGTTTGTCCGTTTTCCACATTTGTGACACTCATCACACTCGATCTCCATGAACTCATCACAGACAGTCTGACTTACGAGTAAATGTGGAATAACCTCTTCGGTTTCAGCGTTCGTGTAAGTTTCTATATCGTAGTACACGGTTATACAAGGGCTATTTTTAAGCTTAGCATCTTTCATATAACATACATACTTCACTCCATCCGCCTTATATTTTTCATGACATGTAGAACAGTGAATTTCATCGCATTTATGTTTGAAATTCCCCCAATTATCCATCATGTGAAACATACCGCACTTACAAATCCTCATTTTCCTACAAGTGCCAATTGATTTATGGAGTTCAAAGCATTTATTATTGAAAAATGTACGTTTCCACACATTACGTTCCCTCTTCTCGGCTTCAACTACACGACATTCACATTTGGGGCTTTTACACTGCTCACATACCATGTAGCAATCCTTACAATGTTTCACTATATCATCAGCAAACTGGAGACATCTCTTACACAAATCATGATGCCTTCCATATTTTCGATTTTTATCATAACTAGCGTAGAGAGCCCTTATGTTACGGATGGGGAGATACGATGTTCCTGACAATCCTAAAATAAGTAGGTCTTGTATGATCTCTCACGCAGCTTTTAAAAACATACAGTCCTACGACGATCATCCATTCCAAATACGACCATACGCGCATTCATTTCCTGCTCGGCCCTTCTCAGTTCTTCAGGACCCATATTACACTCAAACTCAAGCTTACAATCTGAAGCCAGTTTACGGGCACGCTGCACAACCGTAGGCAACCAAATTTTTTGCGCCCATGTATTTAGCACAGTGAACATATGAGCTAAGGCAGTGATGCACAAACCCTGGCTCGCGGGCCAAATGTGTCCCCCACGGGTCTTTTCAGTGGCCCCACGGGTCTTTTCAATTCAATGAAAAAGTTAGAATATAAAAGTGACCCAATTTATGACTTAGATGGAAAGTAAGTAGGCTAATACATTTAGTTATTTTCTTCGCTTGGCCCTCACATCAAAAAGGTTTGTGCACCACTGAGCTAAGGCTATTGCTATAAAACCGCAACCACGATCGACGTTTAAATGCTTTCTGTAAATAACCGGAGAATTGAAATTAAGAGTATAAGGTGTGGCACTATGACCCGCAACTCGGAATACTCTGTCAATATCTACCAAGTTGTCCATATTGAAGGCTGTACTACTATGAGAGGCCTGCATTGTACGGCCCAAGATATATTCTATGTCTACAGCCGCCAAACGTCTGAACGGTATTACTACCCAAAAATCATCCACGTCCCCGACATCTGACCCGAACCTGAAGGACAACCTCGTCCGGACTTCTCGTTCGTCGCCGTTCTGAAGAGCAAACTCCACAATACGTTCAACTACGCGTCGCAGTCCAACACCGTTGGTATACAGGGATCCAAGGTCAATCTTGACCACATACCGATTTCTAGTCAGGGCAGGTGTGGGGGTAGTAGTGCGCACCAACTCGATTGTTATGCCATCCTCCACAGTATGAGAAGCTGCTGCTGCTGTGGAGGAAGTGCCCGGAACTGAACGGAAATAATGGGACATATTTGAGGAAGGTACTATTGTGGGGTTTGTGTCGTAAGACGTAGAGGGTTGGGGCTCTATTAGTGGGGGTCTAACAACCAGCGCAATCCTGCACGCTTTATTATACCTGACGTGGAGGGTTCTTCATCATGCTTCGCTTTGAATTGTCGCATGCTACAGGTGTCGCTGGTGAGGGTTCGTCAGCGGGGAAGGATTCTGGAGCTACACGGTCACTGGGGTCATCTGTGATATCGATGATAGGGGACTGTACATCGTCGTCATTCACGGTTCTGTGGAAGAAGAAAAAAACAAGAATATAAGGAGCAGCACTCAAAATTTGTAATATTTTGTAAATGACCCACTTAGGGGTGTGACGTGTTAGAGATGGAATCTGTAGAAAAATTCAGGTTCACAAGCCCCTCCACATGTATTATATCTGGCCCTACAGGATGTGGTAAAACTGTATTTATGCTTAAAATCATTAAAGATAAGGGAGAGATGTTCTCAAAATTTGTGCATAAAGTAATATGGTGCTATTCGACGTATCAGTCAGTTTTCAACGAGTACCAAGATGAAATTTTGTTACACAAAGGTGTATATGACGTTAATTCGTTAAAGGGCAATGAGCATACAGTCACTGTAATTGACGATCTCATGTTGGAAATGGATAAAACGTTTGCCGAGACATTGTTAGAAAATCTAGAAGAGGAAGAACCATTGTTGTCCCAAGGCGATATGATGACTAAGCTGATTGATGCAGCATTGCTTGTATATATTAAGTTAAGGTGTATATATATATCCATCTCATAATTGTAAGGTTAGTGAAAAATTCACTTAATAAGAGCTAGCATTTTTGGGCTCTTGTGGCATCAGTGTTTGGGACGCTGGTGGCATCATTTTGGGGCGCTGCGCGTCTTTTCTACTCGTTTGTGGGATGTCGTACGTACAGGGTGTGGTCTTGTAGAGAGCTCTCTTGCAATTCAGTTTGGTTGTTTAGATACAAGATTGTTGCACCGTGCAATAGTCCAGGTTGCGTTGTTGTTGCAAGGTTGAGAAAGAAGACCATAAATAGTACCCTTTTTGTTTACATTAAATTCATGTAACTAAGGTCTAAGGTAGGCCCGCATCGAGTCAGCAACCCTGAGGTTACCTGAGGTAGGACCTAATAGGATCTCAAATCCGTAAGTTTTAATTTAGCTTAACTTGGGCTTCAGATAGAACTGGCCCTTTAGAATTTGGCCGTTCACGGCTCAGCTGGGATTTTGAACCCAACAAATAAATAAAATAACATGGTCCTTCAGAACCGGATTCTACCCCAAGACTGAGTCAGTGACTATTTTTCGGCAAAGTTCTGATTGTGCAAATTGTAGCCCAAGTTAGGCCTAGACGGGTTGAGTATTATTGAATTAAGGTCCCAGGGTAAAAAGTTTGGTCGCCCAATTGCGAAACTTGGCCAGTCGTCTGTCGTTGTTTTGGCCTACATTTTACCGGTTTGGTTAATTTTGGGTTATTATTGAATTAAGGTCCCAGGGTAGAAAGTTTGGTCCCAATTGCGAAACTTGGCCAGTCGTCTGTCGTTGTTTTGGCCTACATTTTACCGGTTTGGTTAATTTTGGGTTATTATTGAATTAAGGTCCCAGGGTAAAAGTTTGGTCGCCCAATTGCGAAACTTGGCCAGTCGTCTGTCGTTGTTTTGGCCTACATTTTACCGGTTTGGTTAATTTTGGGTTATTATTGAATTAAGGTCCCAGGGTAAAAGTTTGGTCGCCCAATTGCGAAACTTGGCCAGTCGTCTGTCGTTGTTTTGGCCTACATTTTACCGGTTTGGTTAATTTTGGGTTATTATTGAATTAAGGTCCCAGGGTAGAAAGTTTGGTTGCCCAATTGCGAAACTTGGCCAGTCGTCTGTCGTTGTTTTGGCCTACATTTTACCGGTTTGGTTAATTTTGGGTTATTATTGAATTAAGGTCCCAGGGTAGAAAGTTTGGTTGCCCAATTGCGAAACTTGGCCACTTGTCTGTCGTTGTTTTTGGCCTACATTTACCAGTTTGGTTAATTTGGTTTATTATTCGTAGGCGAAGGTTGCAGACCAGTGCGCCAGTTACTTGGGTGGAAAAATTGGTATTCCATACTGGTGTTGGTTAGTACCCCACCTAGCAATTCAGTTTATTTGAAAGTAAAATTTGTTTGATCAGTTCGGTTAAGTATTTCTGCCAATTCAGCTTATTTGGCATTGAGCCCAATTGTTGTTTGCATTGAAGATGAGTGCATCTGAATTGAACAAATTTATAAAAAGGAGAAGCGCCTACAAAGGTCTAATTACAAAGGTCATTGCCACTATAGATTCTGCCATAGAGCAAGAGGATTTACGCTTAGTGACTGCGCAGCTTTCCATATTAGAAACTAAAAAGGTTGCTCTAAGTGAGGTAAATGTTAAAATTGAGGCTCTTATAGAAGAGGATGAAATAGAAAATAACATAATTTACTTTGAAGAGATTATTGATGATATAATTAACGTAGGCCTCCGAGCAAAAGAGTTTAGTAGCTCAGTACAGTTAGAGACCAGGTCTGATAATGAAACACAACACTCAACAAATGATGTTTGTGAAGTTAAGGTTAACAGATCTGTAGTTCAATTACCGAGGCTTGTACTCAAAACATTTTCTGGGAGTATTCAGGAATGGCAAGGATGGGCAGACAGTTTTCAATCAGCAGTTCATTCTAGTCAAGTGTTAAGTGCCGTGGAGAAGTTTAATTATTTGCGGTCCCTCTTGGAAGGGGAGGCAGCAAAGACTATAGCAGGATTAGCATTAACAGAGGCTAATTATAATGTGGCTTGGGATATATTAAAGAAACGGTTTGGTAAGCCAGAGATCTTAATTAAAAGCCACCTCCGTGCACTTTTAGCTATACCTCCTGTTAATAATCCTAATAGTGTCAAGGAGTTACGGCAGTTATATGATGAATTTGAAATTAGAACTAGGTCCCTGGACAACTTGGGTGTAGGAATGGAAAAGTATGGTATAATGTTGGTTCCTACACTGGAGTCTAAATTGCCTAGCTCAATTTTGCTTGAATTAAGTAGGGGACACTCTGCAGAACATGTGTACATCCCCCTTCAGCAGATGTTAAGTCTTTTAGGCACAGAATTAGCAAGACGAGAGGGAGTTGAGTTTGCACAGTGGGATGGTAAACAAGGGGACAAAGGCAGGCACAGCACCAAAGTTTCCACAAAAAGGAATAGCCCAGGTACAGTGTCAGCTCTACATGCCTCCTCTGAGAATAAATTAAAGGGAATCAAGGAATGCATATTTTGCGAAGGCAACCACAAGTCATATAAATGTGAGGTGGCTGAGGCCTTACCCTTTGAGGAGAGAAAGGACAGGGTAACTAAGTCCACAGCATGTTTTAAATGTTTTTTGAAAGGTCATAGAGCAAGGTTTTGTAAGTTTAAAATTTTGTGCAAAAAATGTCATGGTAGGCATCAGCCATTATTGTGTGAAAACACTCTTAGTAGGCCTACCCCAGAAGTAGAGACATCAGTGGCACATGCCACTGCTATGCAAGGGAGTAAAAGTAAAGGGGGATTATTGCAAACAACTGCAGCCTTATTAATTGGGAATGAGGGAGAAGCTACTGTAAGAGTGTTGTTTGATAGTGGTAGCCAGTGTAGTTTTATTAAGACCAGAATTTCCAGAAAATTGAAGTTTAAAGAACTTAAGAGGGAAAATTTAAGAATTTCTGGGTTTGGGGGTTCCGTTCAAAACCGAACCAAATTTAAGAAGGTAGAAGTTCTGGTTAAAGGGTTGTTACCGCAAAGTCCCACTATCAAGGTCCAAGCTGTAGAGATTGAGGAACTTTGTGCTCCAGTCACTACTTGTTTAGATATGGCATGTGTCCAAGAATTGCAAGTTAAAGGAATTAATTTGGGCAATAATAAGTTTGAGGGAACAGAAGATATTAGTCTTTTGATTGGAGCTGACTATTATTGGGACTTCATCACTGGTAATATTGTCCGTACATCTCAAGGCCCGGTAGCTATTGAAAGTAAGCTAGGCTGGATGCTACATGGTAGTTATTGCAATGAAATGGAAGTTAAGGCTCTTTTTGTTAAGATTGAGGAGAACAGCCATGGTCTGGAAAGGCATTTGAAAGCGTTTTGGGAACTTGAATCTATTGGCATAAAGGACAACAGGCAAGTACAGTGAACAATGATGTTTTAGAGCAATTTGAAAAAGGGATTGGGTTTAGAGATGGTTGCTATGAAGTTGGCCTACCATGGAAGGATTCTTGCAAACCCGGTTCAAACCTTCAGCTAGCTAATCGGAGGTTGGAGACTTCATTGTACAGGCTAAGAAAAAATGAGGAGTTGTTAATTGAATACGATGAGGCCATCCTAAGTTATGTAAGGGAGGGCTATGCTGAAAGGGTGCAAGGTGAGCTGGTGAGCCAGGAGGCACATTATCTGCCACACCATGCAGTGGTACGGCGAGACAAAACTACCACCAAACTGAGGGTAGTTTTTGATGGCTCAGCCAAGGACAAAGGTGGTGTGTCCTTGAATGACTGTTTGGATGCTGGGCCAAATTTAAATGGAGATTTATTTTCCTTGTTACTGAGATTCAGGTTTGGTAGAGTAGCATTGACTGCAGATGTGAAGCAAGCCTTTTTGCGGATAAAGTTAAAACCAGAGGACAGAGATGCAGTAAGGTATCTGTGGGTGGATACGAAAGACTTGTTGAAAAATGAACCTAAGTTTCAAGCATATACAGGGCTATTGAAAATGATTCATCCGATTTCAACTGAGAATACTTCCGTACCTATCAACCATGCATCAACTAGGCATACACCACATGAAAGAGGAAATCTCCGAGTTTTACAAGATCACCGCGAGAGGGCTCCAAAGTCACGCCGTGGCCTAGCCTAGCAACAAACAGTCAGTGTGAAAATGGCGTCCGCACAGCAGAAGGCGTTTTGTGTGTTGCAGTTTTCGAGCTGTAAATCGGTAGTCACAGTGCAGCGTGAGTTTCGTCGACGTTACAGAACAGATCCACCGGGTGCTCAGAGCATCCGTCGGTGGTATCGGCAGTTCGAAGAAACAGGATGTTTGTGTAAAGGCAAGTCCACAGGACGACCGCGCGTGTCTGAGGATAATGTGCAAAGAATCAGAGAGAGTTTCCAACGTAGCCCGAGGAAATCAACAAACCGCGCCAGTCGAGAATTGGGACTTCCTCAGACGACTGTTTGGCGTGTTTTGAGACGGCGCTTGCATATGAAGCCATACAGGTTGCAACTGTTGCAGGCTCTACGGCCGGGGGACAAGTTAAAACGACAGAACTTTTGCGATCTTATGCAGGAGGCTATGGAGAGGAATTTGCTCCCCGCCTGGTGTTCAGTGACGAAGCAACTTTTCATTTAAGTGGCAAGGTGAACCGTCACAACCTTCGCATATGGGGCACGCAACAACCACATGCAACAATCGAGCACGAGCGCGACTCACCTAAAGTTAACACCTTCTGTGCCATTTCCCGGGCAAAGGTTTACGGCCCCTTCTTTTTCATGGAAAACACAGTGACTGGTCACTCCTATCTGGATATGCTGCAGAACTGGTTATTTCCCCAATTGAACGAAGATTCCGGCGACTACATTTTCCAGCAAGATGGGGCGCCGCCTCATTGGCATTTGGATGTTCGCCGTTCTCTCAACGAAGTGCTCACTCGCCGTTGGATTGGTCGCAGTGGGCCCCATGACTTGGTGCTCCACAGCTGGCCCCCTAGGTCGCCGGATCTTACACCGTGCGACTTCTTTAGGGGTACGTTAAGGATACTGTGTACGTGCCATCGTTGCCCACATCTTTGGATGAGCTCCGAACTCGCATTGTTACTGCCGTAGAGTCAGTGACAACGGACATGCTGGAGCGAGTATGAGAGGAATTCGACTATCGTGTCGACGTTGCTCGTGTAACTAGGGGAAGTCACATAGAGCATTTATGAGGTGAGAGACAAAATTTGGACAGTTTTTCTTTTGGTTGATGTATCACAAATCACTCTGTATTTGTAACATTAAAAAATATTCTCATTTGAAATCAGGTGAATTATTTTGAATAGCCCTGTAGAATGAAGTCAGTGTTGTTTGGCCTCAGCTCTAGTCCATTTCTGTTGGCAGCTACTATGCAGTACCATTTTAAGAAATATTCTGAAGTCTATCCTAACACTATTGAACACATAAGGAAAAATTTTTATGTTGATGATTTGCTGTGTTCCGTGGATAATACAGAAATGGCTAAACAGATATTCATGGAGGCTAGAGCTATAATGAGGGAGGCTGGCATGGAGCTTAGAAAATGGCAGACCAATCATTCGCAATTACAAGAGTTTATGAGTCATTCCTGTGTAGTACCTGATGCAGCAGAAAGTATTGAGGATTCTGGTATTAAGGAGTTGTGGGCAATAGATGCAAAGATGCTAGGCATTGTTTGGCAGCAAGATGATGATTTGTTTACCTTCAATGGGAAATCTTTAGTAGAGCTGGCTGAGAATGAGACAAGGTGGACAAAACGTACAGCTCTTAGTTTGGCTTCAAAGGTCTTTGATCCTCTTGGATTCCTGGCTCCATTTGTGATAAAGTCAAAAATTTGGTTTCAGAGCCTCTGGGAAATTGGACTTGGTTGGGACCAAGAGTTACCTGATCATATGGTGGTAAGGTGGAAATATTGGTTCAAAGAATTGGCACATCTTGGAGACATTGAAATCCCAAGATGGTACTTTGGAGAGTTGAACAATAGTCCAGACAATTTGGAGCTGCACATCTTTTGTGATGCAAGTGAGGAAGCCTATGCAACTTGTATTTATATAAGAGGCGCATTGCAAGAGGAAGTAAGTTGCAGGTTGGTTGCTGCAAAGAGTAGAGTAGCACCTTTGAAAAGGCTTTCTGTTCCAAGGTTGGAATTGATGGGTGCCGTTATTGCTAGTCGGCTTGCAATTACAGTGCGAAAGTCTTTGGCCCTCTATGAAATTCCAAGCTATTATTGGACAGACTCCACTATAGTTTGGCACTGGTTAAGAAGTCAGGCAAGGAAATGGAAACCATTTGTTGCCAATAGGGTGGAGGAAATTCAAGCGCACACAGATCCCAAGCAATGGAAGCATTGTCCAGGCATCCAAAACCCCGTTGGTTTACCAACACGAGGAATTTCAGTGAAAGATCTTTCACAGTCAAGTTTGTGGTGGAATGGGCCAGAGTGGCTAAAACTTGGAAGTGAAAACTGGCCTTCTAATCAGCCTATTGTAGGAGAATGCCAGGCTGAAGAAGCATGAGTGAGTGAGGTGAGAAAATGCGCTGTGAACAGTTGTCAAGTTATGCAGCAGGACCCCATATTGAGGCTTGAGGACATTAGCAGTCTGAAAAGATTGTTAAGAGTGACAGCATGGGTATATAGATTTACCAACAACATTAAGGGAGAAACAAGAAGGGAAGGAATTCTGAACAGTAATGAGATTCAGCAAGCCATGAAATACTGGGTGGTATATATGCAGAAGGAAAAATTTGGTGAAGAGAGAGAATTGCTCACCAGCCATCCATTACAGGTTCTACCAACACATTCTGCGCTCAAGGGTTTGGATGTGTTTTTGGATCAGGATTTATTGAGAGTAGGAGGTAAACTACAGTTTTCTGGGCTTCCAGAGGAGAAAAGACATCCAATTTTGCTACCTTCTGGGGGGGCACTTTGTGGACCTTTTGATCCTGGATACTCATCATAAGCTGTTACATGCTGGAGTTAGAGAAGTGATAATAGAGATCAGACAACAGTTTTGGATTCCCAAAATTAGACAAGTAGTAAAAAAGGTCGTGCATAAATGTGTGGTTTGCAAGCGTTGGAGTGCAAAGCCTTATTATGAAAAGGTGGCTCCACTTCCAAGAGAACGGTGTGTCTATACTGCCCCATTTGATGTAGTGGGAGTAGACTTTGCAGGGCCAGTCTATGTGTATGAGCAAGGGGAGTCTAACAAAGGTTATATATGTCTTTTCACATGTGCTACCACCAGAGCAATCCATTTGGAGTTGGTAAGCAATTTAAGTAGTGATGTATTTCTTTTGGCCTTTAAAAGGTTTGTGAACAGAAGGGGTTTCCCAAATAAAATCATATCGGATAATGCAAAAACCTTCAAAAAGGCTGCAAAGGAACTCCAAGAAGTTTGGTCCTTGCTAAAAGAGGAAGGATTCCAATCCTACTTTTCACACCAAGGGGTACAGTGGGAGTTTATTGTTGAGAGAGCACCATGGTGGGGTGGATTTTAGGAAAGGCTAGTGAGAAGTGTAAAGTGTCCATTAAAGAAACTTTTAGCTAATGCTCATTTGAGCAAAGAATAATTCTCTACTGTTTTATGTGAAGTAGAAGCAATGGTGAACAGTAGGCCTATCACTTTTGTTTACAACAGTATGCAGGATGCAGAGCCATTGACACCAAATCATTTTCTTTGTGGTAAACGATTAACATCAAGCCCCAGTGTGCCAGAAGACTTGCAGCCTATCCAGAGCACTCAAGGAGAGTTAACCAGACGGTTCAGGTACCTTGAAGAGCTACAAGATCAGTTATGGAAGAGGTGGCAGATGGAATACTTGCCAGAACTCAATTATTACCCATCAGGCAAGGTAAAGGGCTCCAATGCAAATTGTATCAAGGTGGGAGACGTGGTAATGATTGGGGATGAAAGACCAAGGCAATGCTGGAAGCTTGGCATAATTGAAGAGTTGTTTGTTGGCAAAGACAATTTAGTTAGGTCTGCACTGGTAAAGACTTCAGGAGGAAAGTTAAAGAGACCTATACAAAAACTCTATGCTTTAGAAATCAGCAAAAACACAGATAGTCAAGATGAAACATTTGAGTTACAGCCTCATGGAGAAGGCTTGGCTAACCTTGCAGAAGGTAACGACAACAATGCCTCTTCGGTGGGGAGTGTTAGAAAATCTAGAAGAGGAAGAACCATTGTTGTCCCAAGGCGATATGATGACTAAGCTGATTGATGCAGCATTGCTTGTATACAGGGCGTCCCAAAAAAATGTATACACACTTTAAATAATTATAAAGGCAGTGTTTATTAAAATACATTTCATTTTCAAAATGTAATAGAATCTACAGACATTATTTAATTGTTTTGTCAACGCCTGTTTTCAAACTGACGTCCGTTCTGGTCCAGGCACTGCTGATAACGCGAAGCAATGGAATCGCAAACATCACGAAACATTTCGTTTGGTATTTGTGTGCATTCTCGTTCAATGGCTGCTCTCAATTCAGCGACTGTTGCAGGTTTTATAGCGTAGACTTTGTCTTTTAAGTATCCCCATAAAAAAAGTCTAGTGGTGTGAGGTCTGGTGAACGCGGAGGGTATTCTACGAAACCCCTTCGTCCAATCCACATCCACATCGTGCCAAGTACCACTCGCAATACTCCACTCTTCGGTCCGGATCATCTTCATTAATAGCATGGACTAATCTTGGAATGTAACTTTTCCATTGACAGCGCTCAAAATGCGTTGGACAGACGATTCTGAAATTCCTACCTCACGACTCGCTTGCCGCACAGATTTTCTTGGACTTTGGTGATACGTTTCCAGTACTCTTTCTTGCTTTGTGGGGCTTGTCGATGTCCGTGGTCTTCCGGAACGCTTCTTGTGGACATTCTGAACAGTTCCATCGGCTTCAAACTTATCTCTAATTCGAGTGATGGTAAGTCGCGTTGGTGGATCTGTTTGAAACTCCCTCCTAAACTGTCTTTGCACTTCAACTGCGTTTTCACACTTCCAGTAGCATTTTAGAATGAATTTCCTTTGTTCAAAGCTTAGTCTGACTGCCATTATTAATTCTAATGGGTTTAACTTGGAAAGAAAGAAACATCAATTGAGCTATCAGCTGTTAAAGTGTGTATACATTTTTTTGGGACGCCCTGTATATTAAGTTAAGGTGTATATATATCCATCTCATAATTGTAAGGTTAGTGAAAAATTCACTTAATAAGAGCTAGCATTTTTGGGCTCTTGTGGCATCAGTGTTTGGGACGCTGGTGGCATCATTTTGGGGCGCTGCGCGTCTTTTCTACTCGTTTGTGGGATGTCATACGTACAGGGTGTGGTCTTGTAGAGAGCTCTCTTGCAATTCAGTTTGGTTGTTTAGATACAAGATTGTTGCACCGTGTAATAGTCCAGGTTGCGTTGTTGTTGCAAGGTTGAGAAAGAAGACCATAAATAGTACCCTTTTTTGTTTACATTAAATTCATGTAACTAAGGTCTAAGGTAGGCCCGCATCGAGTCAGCAACCCTGAGGTTACCCTGAGGTAGGACCTAATAGGATCTCAAATCCGTAAGTTTTAATTTAGCTTAACTTGGGCTTCAGATAGAACTGGCCCTTTAGAATTTGGCCGTTCACGGCTCAGCTGGGATTTTGAACCCAACAAATAAATAAAATAATAGACATTTACAGTGTTCTCCCACCACCTTAACATAAGCGTATTCTTCATCAATCAGAATCTATTTTTCAAAAATAGATACATGCGCGATATGTCGTTAAATACACAATATCTAGCCTTATTCACACAACGTAGAGTTGTCACAAATTGGGGTATTAGCCAATCAAATGTTTCCAAATCAACGTAAGGAGTTTTTGGAGGTTTATAAAGAAACCACAAGTCAGCGTTACGGATATTTGCTTTGTGACCTTCACCCGCGAAACACGTTTAGGGTGCTTCTAAGAACGAATATATTCCCAAACGAACCTGAAACGGTGTATATTCCAGAATGACAAATAGACTGAAGAAATATCGTGAATTAATAAAAATCTATCAATGATTGCCCCGGGCGCTGCAACAGATGTTTGTTAAAAATATCGACTCAGACTTTTTAAAATGCATCTGTGAAATCTGTCTTAACGGTATAAAATGTAATGTACCAATGAAACCCCCTCAGAAGGCCCGCTTACGTCGTTACAAGAACATAATACGTGCGCTCGCTCATAAAAATCAAAGTGGGGGGAAGAAAAAGCGAATTATTGTACAAAGAGGAGGATCATTCCTTCCCATCTTATTTTCAGTTTTGGGCCCTTTACTGTTAGAAAATCTAGAAGAGGAAGAACCATTGTTGTCCCAAGGCGATATGATGACTAAGCTGATTGATGCAGCATTGCTTGTATATATTAAAATAAGGTGTGTGTATATCCATCTCAAAATTGTAAGGTTAGTGAAAAATTCACTTAATTTAGAGCTAGCATTTTTGGGCTCTTGTGGCATCATTGTTTGGGCACTCTTGTGGCATCATTTTTTGGGGCGCTGCGCGTCTTTTCTACTCGTTTGTGGAATGCCGTACTTACAGGGTGTGGTCTTATAGAGAGCTCTCTTGCAATTCAGTTTGGTTGTTTAGATACAAGATTGTTGCATCGTGCAATAGTGCAGGTTGTGTTGTTGTTGCAAGGTTTAGAAAGAAGACCATAAATAGTGTCCCTTTTGTTTTTATCTTAAATTCATGCAACTGAGGCCTAATGTAGGCCCACATCGAGTCAGCAACCCTGAGGTAGGACCTAATAGGACCTCCAAGTCCGTAAGTTTTTAATTTTAGCTTAACTTGGGCTGTAGGTTGAACTGGCCATTCAGAGCTTGGCCGTTCACGGCTCAGCTGGGATTTTGAACCCAATAAATAAATAAATAACATTTACTGACTAGATTAATATAATGAAGGTGCTAGTGATCCCGCATGAGGTGTATGCTTCATTGCAAAGTTCAAAGATTCCAGACACGGCTCTAGAACCCCTAAAAGTAGGCTTAAAAGAATGGAAAGCGAGTTGCTAGCCCTATTAAACAGTGAAAAGTCACCTGATGAGAAAAGGATCTTGTACCAAGAGGCTTTGCAGAAATTTCTTCATGAGTACGAAGATTATAAGAATCCAACAGAGCTTCCCGTGGTTATTAGGCACAGCACGAGCAACGCTGAGCATGGCGACATAGGAACCGAGCCCGACGTTAGAGATGACCAACCAAAAAATGTATGTATTAAAAAGCAGTCTCCCACATACATTGAGGAATAAAAGCTTAAGTCTTTATATCTATCGAGTGAGGACCCCATCATACAGTGGGGCAATACAGGCGAGGTCATTGTTGAAGGAACAAGGGTACAAGGATCAAACATCGTTGACATTGTCCATGATCTGGTGAGAAAATGAGACAGGCCCTTACCAACAGAATGGAAGCATATTAAAGCAAGACTACAACAAATAGACGTCCCCAAAACATTGATAGGTAATCTGAATAGGTTAAAAGACTTGGATCAGATCTCGCATGTGTCACAACTGAGTACGCCATCGCCCCCAGCAGTAGCGTCTCTGAAGAAGAGAAGAGAACAAACGGCCAACCTTATCCACCTGTCTCTAAAATACGCAAATGGCTAATATATTAAGTAAACGCTATTATGACATTTCTAACCCGCCTCCTATGGCGGCGTTAATAGACTGTACAGAGGTGTTTACGGAGTAGAGTAGGGAAAAAAGATGAGAGGTTTTTGCGGGAACAGGATGCTTATACACTTCATAAACCGGTGCGAAAAAGGTTTAAAATGGCCAAGACAACAGCGGCTTCGATTAATTCTATTTGGCAAGCGGATTTAACAGACATGCAAAGATATTCAGTGTATAATGATGGCTACCGCTACATTCTATTCATAAGAGATGTATTCCACTGAAAAATAAATCGCCTGAAACAGTTGCTAAAGCGACCAAAACGCTGATGTTAAAAGAAAATAGGGTTCCTGGCTATTTTTGTACGGATATGTGAAATAATTTATAGGTCGCGCTTTTCAGAACATGCTGGCAGAGTTTAATATCATTTACTACACTAGCAGTTCTATACATAAGGCCTCTTTAGCTGAAAGAGTTTAATGTACCATAAAGGAACGCATGCATCGGTATTTTACACATAAAAACACATACAGATAAATAAACATTCCGGGAGATTGGCGTCGTCATACAACTGTTTAGACCACCGTACGATTGGCACAACACCTAAAGAAGTTTTAGAAAGAGGTGCGCGCTCAGAAGTGAGGAGAGATGGAGCACCGCCACCACACTCTACACACTTCAAAATCAATGATTATGTAAGGCTATCACGTTCGGGAAATAAATTCCGAAGGGATTTGAACAAGGATGGACACGTGAGATATTTAAAGTTAGTGCTATGAGACCTAAAGGCGAGATAATGTATTACGTTGAAGATTTGAATGGGGAAGAGATCGCTGGAGGCTTTTACCGCGAGGAGCTGCAGAAAGTGACATTTAATTTAGGAAAAAGTGTGTTTAAAATTGAAAAAATTTTAGGCAGCTAAGGTTCAGGAAAGAGAAAAATGTACCTGGTGAAATGGCTCGGTTACCCAGAAAGCTTCAACACCTATATAAAAGCTGCTGCAATAATGAAGCTTAAATAGTATGCAACATGGCTCCTAGCCACTTCTATGTCACACTCCCATCCTCCTCTTCTCTCTCTGCACCTCCTAACAACACCCTGGCCAACTTTGTGACAGAACTCCACGGACCCATTGAATTGGAGCGTGATTCATATGAGGTGGGTTTATGTGAACTCCAGTTAGCTACCAAATTTTTAACTCTTGAAAATTAGCAAATCATATTTCTGATCCTTAGAAGAATCGATGAGTGCGAAAAATTTGACAAGTCACATAACCTTAGACAATACTATGCGATCAGTCCTGTTCGGTGAGGTACAGTACTATAGTACAAATGTAACTCTAGGAATCGGTCAGTATGACAGCCATGGACATTGTGACGGGGTTAAACAAGAGTCTTGAAAAATCGTACCTTACAAACGATTTACTTTTTGAAGTCGTAAACATAAACACGCCTGCATGCACATTGAAGTTAAAATCAACGCTTAGTAGAAATATTAAAGATAAAGAGCTGTTCACAATTGTGGCTGAGGGCCGATATAGCACAGCTCTCCAAAGAGATACCTTTCACGAGGCACAGCATGACTTGTCCAGCTTAATGTATCGGTTGAAGATGGAGAAATTGGGTGAAAGCTGTCCATCCCTAGACATGTGCTATATTTACAGCAATAACGTAGAGCATCAATTTGTTGGGGACACCCAGGCGCGCCTGCTGCGCATTGTACACATCCCCAACCATAGAGGGAAAAGTTTGAGCATTACATATGACAAGCCCCATTATGTGAATGTTGCGACTAATCTATTAACTAATATCTCGGTATATATAAGAGCGATTGAGGGAAAAAATTTCCCATTCGGTGATGGGAGCTTAACAGTGAAGCTACACTTTCGACGCATTCAGTTACAATGACCCGAAGGCCATTCACGTCTATCGAGGGGTGAGATATCAGCGTGGGAGTGGGTTTCGATCCATTTTTTGAACCATACTACGCACCGCTGTCCCACTGTTGAAGAGGTGGGCTAGATACCTCGGGAGGAAGGCGTTACAATCCGGTTTTAACGCGGTAGAAGACATAATGGGTGGAATTTAACCTAAAGAAGCTCTAAAAAAACGTTTAAAACGTACACAGGACGAAATCATCAAAGGTGCAAAGAGAAAAATGCGTGGTGGCGGAAAGAAGAGCTGCCAGGAAGAAGGGGTTACCATCACGTGGCGGTAAACGTAAAAGGAAATAAAAAAAGAAGTGCTCTAAGCGTATGAAGCCTATGGCTGATCATTTTTTTTAACTGATATAAGCTGAGGACACTACTCTCACGAATCATAGGCTGATTACTAGTTGTCGAGAGAGGTGGTACTATTTCTGACTCGTCATGGCGCGTTTCATCCATCCGTGTAGTTCACAGTGCTGTAAATCGAAACTGTCCCTCTTTGATATGCCCCCCCCACTCAGGTCTCTATTGAGCATAGCGACTTTATTACAATTAACCCATTAAACACAATTAGTTCACCGAGTGCCCCAATAGAATTCGTGATACCCAGCTCAGGCCCTTACTTTTTTGACCCGAGCTGCATGCACATGTACGCTAAACTGTGTATAGCCCATTCAGATGGAACGGACTGCGATGATAGTTACTCTGCATACCCTAAAACCAAGTTTCTACACTCCATATTCAGCCAGTGTGACTGTATTTAAACCAGGTTAACATCTCGTCAGGAACGGGGTATTATCACCTATGAACCTATCTGGAGAATGTCCTCAACTTTTCAAAAGAAGCGAAGGACACCTTTTTAACCGCCGAGGGCTATTATCAGACTAAAGATGAAAGTAGTATAAAGGATAAATTTAAAAATTCTTAAAAAAAGATATACGAGTGTTTTGGTCGTCTTCATACAGACTTCACATTCCATGAGAAACTTCTTATGAACGGCGTCGATCTGAAACTAAAGCTCAACCGCACGAGTCCCGAGATCTGCATAAATCTGGGGTCTGATCAAGAAGAAGGGGGCAAAACCCGTTGTGATTCACATCATGGAAACATATTTACGTGTATGCCGAGTGAAATTAAGTTCCCCGAAATATGTAGAAATTGAGAAAAATTTAATACACGCCACAGTAAAATACCCAGTTAACAGAGTACAGATCAAACTATACATGGTGCCCGCCGGGTTGGCCTCGAAGCAACTAGAAAACGTGCCCCTGTGAATTCTACCTAAAAGGATATTAATTGCAATGCAGGATCACGCTTCGACGAATGGAAAATATAGGAAGAGCGCCTTTAAATTCGAGAATTTCGGCCTTAAAAATATAACTCTATACGTAAATGGCGTCGCATTGGGTGGGCCTATGATTGCTGATTACTCATCAGACGCTGTGTTCTCACTCTGCGCGAGAGCTTAAGTAGCCTGGCTCATAATGCAGGTGCCTGTGACGAACTTGGGTTTGGCGTAACGCAGAAAGAATTTGCGGAAGAATCTAACATTTATTCATTTGATATTACCCCCGACTTGTCTGCTAGTATAAACACACACTTAAGTCCACAACAAAGTGGGAACATCTCAGTCAGGTTGGAATTTGCCAACCCTATAGTCGCGCCTATTAATGTACTCGTGTACTTCGAACCACAAGCTCTGATAGAAATTGATCGTTTCAGGAACGTGGTCACAGACTTTTAAAATGGACGCGAATACACTCCAGAGAGTAATGAAAAGTGACCGAATCACACGCTCCAAATTTATCGGCGTGTTTGCGAAGAATGAAATATTGAAATTGCCAAGTACGAGAGACTGGTACGGGATTATCGTGAACACCGGAATTGTGGGGGGGTAAGGGGATTCATTGGTTTGCAATCTATTTTAAAAATATGGAAAGAATGTACTATTTTGATTCACTCGGCACTCAGCCCTGGAATGACCCTGTTATAGTAAAATTTATCGAGCAGATACATGTCCTTGAAATTGTCTGGAATCCTTATCGTTTCCAAGAATATTTCGGTAACACTTGCGGCATGTATAGTCTTTCATTTCCCCTGCACATGTCACGTGGGAAGGGATTTATAATTTTTTTAAAATTATTCGATTTGTGCGACACTGAAATGAATGATGAAACGGTATGCAGACAAATAAAAAAAAGGTTCCCCATATGGTAGCACCCACTGTATTGTGTAAAGGCGTGTATCCATATTGTGTAAAGGCGTATTTGTAAAATGTCGCCATTAAGGCTTATTTAATGAACGCTGGTTCCGCTTTGTACACGTTTTCTACCATTTAATAAATTATGATAAATGAAAATAGTGTTTTGTTCTTAACCCCAAAAAATACTTGCATTACTTCCTCGATGACCTGGCATTCGTTGGACCGGATGTGAGCCAATACCTCGACTCTGTATTCAGGTTGCTGGGTTGGCTGTGCGGTAAAGCCTCCATATCATTTATTCCCCTTTCATCAAAACGAAAAGTAGCTATAACACGTTCAAGTTCCGTTTTCTCCTTCAAGGAGAAGTTAACATAACTTTATTTGATTCCGTATAAACTAAAGTTAAATTAAAGTTTAATTATGCCGGGTTAGGCTACGCTAGGTTAGGTTATATTAAGAGATAAATGGAAAAACGCTGGTGTTGGAATTCCGTTAAACCGTAGGTCTAGGGTGGGGGGGAAAGTTTGACCTTCTGTGCTAGGTTAGGTTAGATTATATTATACCCGGATAGGTTACGCTAGGTTAGGCTATATTATGTCCGGTTAGGTTATATTATAATCGGTTAGGTAATGCTAGGTTAGGTTATATCACACCGTAAGGGCTATGCTAGGTTAGGTTATATTACGACCGGTCAGGCTAGGCTAGGCTAGGCTAGGCTAGGCTAGGCTAGGTTAGGTTATATCACACCCGTAACGATCCCGGTTGTTAACACATACAGCCATATATATATATATATATATATAATTAATTTATTATTATATATATATATATGGGGAGGGAGCTACAATAAGAGAGAACGCTTGGGTGATGGATTCCCCGTTAAACCGTAGATCTAGGGTGGGGTGAAAAGTTTGACCTTCTATGCTAGGTTAGGTTATATTATACCCGGATAGGTTACGCTAGGTTAGGCTATATTATGTCCGGTTAGGTTATATTATAATCGGTTAGGTAATGCTAGGTTAGGTTATATCACACTCATAAGGGCTATGCTAGGTTAGGTTATATTACGACCGGTCAGGCTATGCTAGGTTAGGCCAGGTTAGGCTATGCTAGGTTAGGTTATATTACACCGATCAGGCTATGCTAGGTTAGGTTATATTACGCCGATCAGGCTATGCTAGGTTAGGTTATATTACGCCGATCAGGCTATGCTAGGTTGGGCTAGGTTAGGTTATATTATTATAAACGAGAAAGCCCTGGGATTAATTTTTCGTTGTAGAAAAACTCAGAATAAAAGGAAAAATTAGTTTACTAAATAAATTATAACTAGAAAGCATTCACAATGGTTAGGTTAGGCTATATCATTATAAACGATAAAGAGTGCTGGGCCTATATATATATATATATTAGGGTATCTCATTAATACATAGAATTTTTTTTTTTCGATTTTCTCTTGCTCGCGAATGCTGCCCCGATTTCAATAGGCATAGAGGTTCTAAAAATCGAAAAATGATGGGAATCGAACAGTATTTAGAGGTCACTCAAGTTTAACACTTTCTTGTAGCTATTTAGGAAAAAAAAGAAATTTCTATCATTCTCTTATTCTCTTTATTTCTGAACAAAAATTAAAATAAACGAAATGCACCTTTCATTAATTGAAATAAGCGCGTATAAATGGATTGTTTTCATCATCAATCTGTCCTACACTACTTGATTTTACTCTTCAAGCTCTCCTTCGTCTTGACGGGGATCAACTTCTGGTGAGCCCGAACCACCTTGAGGACGAATTGCTTCTGCTTCTCATCACGCGTGATGGTGGAATTGAATCTTTTCATCAAAGCGATACCACGCTCGGCGGCGTCATTGACCACCTTCAGGGCTTGCTTTCACCCTCTTTTGCGCCGTGATCCAATCCTGGTCATTGATCCAATCCTCTGGATCTTTCATGAGGAAGGTGGGAGACTCAGATTCTGGAAGTATCGCGCGGAAGAAGACTTCTTTTGTTCTCCGGGTGACGAAGAGCTCGATGGATTGCTGTGGATTGAAGTTCTTCGGATCGATCCGCTTGAGTCCTTTCTTCGTGGCGGGGGATTGAAGTCGTTGGACCATCTTTAGCTTCGTGTCCTTTGGAATGCGGTCGTCAAAGAAACCAAGCCCCACGAGATCCTCTGAGGGGTACCACAGGTGCCTTTTCAAGGCCATGGATGCCGTGTGGCTGACTTCCTTGTCAGGGTAGGCCTCGAGCAGGCGAAGGAACTCTAGGTCGTTCAGTGGAGCTCGATTCGAGACCATTGCCTCATTCCACTGCTTCACGTACGCGAGGGAGATGAACAAACACAGCCGCCGAAGTCCTCCTTCTTCCCTGGCTGTCAGGTCCAGTTGGTGACGGAACATGAAAATCTTGAGGGCATAGATGGCTTTCGCCATCCATCTGGCGTGGTGATAGGCCCCAGGCTGACGAAATCCCCCCTGGACCTGACCGCCAAGGAAGCGGTAGGAAAGGATGAGGAGTTCACGGTAGTCTTCTCGGGGATGTGTGCCGTGGGAAAGCGTCTGCTGCAGGTATTTCTTCATGGAAGACGCTTGATTTGCCCAGTTGTCAGTTGTTGTGGGATTGCTTTCGTCACCGATGGACAAGAATGACCCTTTGTCAATGGAGGCCCACCGCTGTTGAAATCTTTTGAAGAGGAGAATGTCAGGGGAAGAGGACGGCCCCAGACATCGCACGAAGACATCCTTGAGTAAGATCTCCAAGACGTGGTGACGGCAAGCCAACCACAACATGGGACGGCCAAACTCCTGCTCAATGCGAACGCAAGCACCTTGGATCATCCCAGCGTTCACAGCTGTGGTGTCGAATCCCAGTCCAATGATTTGCTCCGAAATGCCAAAAGCCTGGACTTCCTGGAGTACGGCTGCAGCCTGTTTTTTTCCAGTGCCGTCCACCGCAACGGGTACACCAAGAAGCTCCTCGACTCCATCGCCCGTCACCACAACAGCAATCCGGTCAACCTCCTTCTTCTCCTTGGCGATATCTTCCAACAGTTTCCCATCCCAGTGCAAGACTAAAGGACCACAAGCTTCGAACTTTCGGGTCAACTCTTCTCCCATCTCCTTTCGGATCTTGTTCCGTGTTCGATGAACAGTTGCTGGCGAGATTACCAGGTCATCCAGGTCATGACCAAACTCTGAGCTGCTGCTGCTGCAAAGGACGACGTTGCTTGTCTCACGGACATGTTGTCGCGATCCCAAGCAGCGATGAGATTCGGGTCCGTGAGGGCATTCATTCGCCTTTTCTTTTGAGTCTGGGCCTTGCTGGTGCTGGGCGCTTGGTACGTCTCGTCGTCATCATCCTCGTCTTCCGTGTTCATTTCAGTGCTGCTACCATCCACCTCCAAGATCGCTACCTCCATGAGCTGTGTCACCCCAGCATCCCATTTACTCTTCCTAGCCGTGGCTGCAAGATCCCTCTTCCGCTTCACAGCTTTCTTCTTCGCTGTCTTCTGGTCCACCCCCGCAAGACTTGACGACATCCTGTCTTCCCTCTGCGAGGTGAGAAAATCCTTGTCCTCCTGAGGGACCTTGGAGGAGGATAGCGCGGAGGAGTGAGCCACGTCAAACACGTCTTCCAAATCCGACTTGAACATCCCCTCCTTGTACCGGTAACCCTCTTGCGGCTTTGTCCTGTTCTTCTTGAGTGCGTCGTAGGTATCGATCAACTTCGCCAGCTTCTCCCCTGCGTACTTCTTGGTGGTAGTTGGTATGTTGGTCTTCTCCCAGATGGGCCAGATGGTTTCCACCACCAGGCGAATGCTCTCCGATTTGGTCTTCCTTCCCTCTTGGTCTTGGTGGTGGTGGAAGTAAAGGAGCAGGCATTGCTCCTTCGATGGAAGTCGTGGACAAACAATCGCTGCAATTGGGGCCTTGTCCAGCAACCACAACTGGTTTCCTGCTCTAGTAACCATCACCTGCGAAAGAGAAGAAAATCTTGTATAACTGAAACAGAAGTGGCGAACTTGAGTGACCCCTAAAAATCCTCCTACAGCTGTCAAATTTTGTGATAACAATCCTTTATAAAGGTGTAATACGGGCAAGCGTCGCCCCGACCCGAAATCCTCCATTCGTATATTTGAGACACCCTAATATATATATATATATATATATATATATATATTATTATATATATAGGCTAGGTTACATTAGGCTATATTATGTCCCGGTTAAGTTCAGTTGTGTTAATTTAGGTTAGGCTATATTATATCCCGGCTAGGTTAGGTTATATTATGGCCGGTTAGGTTCAGTTGTGTTAGGTTAGGTTATATTATAAACGAGAAAGAGTCCTGGGATTAATTTTTTCGTTGTAGAAAAACTCGCAACAAAAGGAAAAAATTAGTTTACTAAATAAATTATAAACGAGAAAGAGTCCACCATGGTTAGGCTAGGTTAGGCTATATTATTATAAACGACAGAGTCCTGGGCCGATATATATATATATATATATTAATATATATATATATATATAGGCTAGGTTAGGTTCAGTTGTGTTAGGTTAGGTTATATCTGGTTAGGCCATGCTAGGTTAGGTTATATTATGATCTGGTTAGGATATGATAAGTTAGGTTATATTATGGCCGGTTTGGTTCAGTTGTGTTAGGTTAGGTTATATTATTATAAACGAGAAAGAGTCATGGGAATAACTTTTTCGTTGTAGAAAAAGTCAGAATAAAGCTAGGCTAGGTTAGGTTATATTATGACCCTGTTAGGCTATACTAGGTTAAATTACACCCAGTCAGGCTATGCTATGCTATGCTAGGTTAGGTTATGCTATATTATGTACCGGTTAGGCTACGCTAGGTTAGGTTATATTACAAGAATCTGTTCTGCGTTTCAGGAACATTTTTGCGGGTTTGCTCAGGTGACGGCGCAATAAGCACGCGGTAGACCTACGTTGTAATATATTAATTTCCAAGCGCTCGTTTTTTTTTTTTTTTTTTTTTTTTTTTTTTTTTTTAAACTAATTAAGAGCATGGCACCCCCGTCAAGTACTTGCAATCGCTGTGAAGGGAAATTTGTCGCTTACGCGTTTACAATGGCTAATAATAATGAACAGTTACTTTCCAGGTGGTGCTCAAGCATGGAAGTGCTGAGAAACGAGTAATAACAAACAATAAGTTTTCTGTTTTAGGTTTCGAAGATGCTGATGAACCAGAAATACGACTCGTTAGCGATTCCATTGTTCAAGGGCAGCTCGAGTAATTCTGTGGGAGAAACCCTCGTCGTAGGCGCCGTTACTGCTACCCTGGTGCAAGGGTGGAGGATATAACTAATAGTGTTGATCATTTTACAGACGGTACAGCCGAGGGCACGACGTATGTTATTCATGTCGGTACTAATAACGTTTTAAATTCTAGATCGGAAGAACTGCTGGCTAGGTACAGGGACTTACTAGAGCGATTAAAGGAAAAAACTAATAAGATTGTTTTAGCAGGTATACTTCCTCGAATTATCCAACGTAACGATTTCTACAGCAAAGTGACCTATATTAACAATAACCTAAAGTCTCTTTGCCAACAGGAAGGAGTGCATTTTGCGAATTTTTGGAACAGTTTTTACGGCAGGAGGGACTTGTTCCTCGGAGATGGACTTCATTTTAATGACGTTGGAGCTGCGTCATTAAAAAAGGCTATTTCATAATACTGTCTCTTCTTTTCAGGCTGCCGTAACTCGAACGGTCCCAGCGTAAATTCCACAAATTTCCCCTCCGCTCGCAAAGGTGTCGCAATTACAAACAATTTGAAGGTTCTATCCTTAAATGCTCGTAGCTTACGAAATAAAATAAACGAACTTTTTTCTTTAATTGCTTGTAAAGACTATGATTTAATTGCGATAAATGAATCGTCGCTTAGCACTGAAACACGTGACTTTGTAGGGGAGTATCAAATTAGAGGTTATAGACTTGTTAAAAACAGAATACGTAGGAGAGGAGGCTGTGTTATGTTGTATATCAAAGATAATATTGCGAATGTTAAACAAGTAAAGCACACAATTCCAGAACCAATAGATTCGACTATAGCAGAACTTAAATTGAACGATTTCAAACTTTTGTTGCGATTATATATAGGCCCCCTAATCAAACAGCTGATACGGACGAAGCATTATATCGTGAACTAAAGAGAATAATAGGTAGTGAGCAGGCTTTAGTTATGGGTGACTTTAATTGCGCCAACGGGAATTACGATACAATGCAGGGAGACGCGGAAGGTAATCGTTTAGTTAATTTTCTCGAGGATGGCTTTCTTATTCAAAAGGTTGGGGAACCTACGAGGTTGGACAGTATTTTAGATTTAGTAATAACTACAGATGATAGGCTAATTACTGATCTTCAAGTAATAGAACCGTTAAGCAATAGCGATCACAATATGGTCGAATTTGTCCTCTCAGTAAGTCACTCGAAACCAGCTAACTCGACTAAAATTCCTAACTTCCAGCACGCAGACTTTTGTAAATTTCGAAATAAATTGTCACCCGTCAATTGGGAAAACATAATGGGGAACTCCAACGCAAAACTAATGTGGGAATCGTTTGAAACAGTATTTAGGACTATAAATGAGGAATGTGTACCGTACAAAATTAAGGGTGCGAAAGTAAATAGCAAGCCCTTGTGGTATACTTCTAGAGTAGGAGACATTATAAAGAGTAGAGATAGGGCTTATAGGCTACATAAGTGCGATAAAGACAATTTGTGGTTACGAAACAACTACATATCTCGAAGGCGTGAAGCGAAAAGTGTGATAAAAAGGTCCAAGCGCGAATTTGAAATCTCCATAGCTCGTGACAGTAAAGAAAACCCCAAGCGATTCTTTCAATACATCAACAATAGAAATCCAGTAAAAAGTGTCTTGGGGCCGTTGAAAAATGTGAACGGAGATCGTTTCTGAAAACAAGGAAATGGCTACTTTGCTAAACGAATTCTTTACATCAGTTTTTACTATAGGAGATGTAATGAATATCCCTACGGGCATAGACATAATACCCTTTGATAATGGAAGTATTTTGGATAATATTGAGGTTAGTCAAGGGGCGGTAATGCGCTATATTGATAAAATGAAAATGCGTAAATCACCGGGGCAGGATTCCATATATCCCATACAACTAAAAGAATTAAAAGATAGCATTGTTGTGCCGCTAACAAATATTTTTAATGTGTCTATTTCTGAGGGGTGCGTACCAGATAATTTCAAGTTAGTAAACGTAACACCTATCTTTAAGAAAGGCGATAAAGGTGCGGCGGGAAATTATAGGCCAATCAGTTTAACGTCTGTTATAGGTAAGCTACTGGAATCAATAATTAGGGATTGTATAGTCGAACACTTAGAATTGCATAACTTAGTTAGAAATACGCAGCACGGTTTTAGGCGAAACAAATCTTGCTTAACTAATCTTTTAGAATTTTTTCAAAGCGTGGTTGACGTTTACGTTAGTCATCGGGCGGTTGATGTAGTGTATTTAGATTTTCAAAAAGCGTTTGACACCGTACCGCACAAAAGACTCATTGAGAAAACTAAGGCTCATGGAATCAGGGGTATAGTAATAAATTGGCTAGAAGAGTGGTTGCGAGGTAGGAAACAGAGGGTGGTCGTTGATGGAGCGTAGTCGTGTTGGGCTAATGTAGCGACTGGCGTTCCTCAGGGTTCTGTATTGGGTCCCTTGCTTTTTCTTATATATATTAACGATTTAGATGTCAGCCTAGTCAGTACAGTTTCAAAGTTTGCGGATGACACGAAGCTGGGTGGTAGAGCGATTAATGACGAAGATAAAGGTAAAATCCAGAATAATCTGAATAAAATCGTTGATTGGTCAGTCACATGGCAAATGAGATTTAACGTCGATAAGTGCAAAATTTTACATATATAGGTTCGCGTAACGGTAATTTTGCGTATAGTATGTCAGGGAAAGAGTTGATAAGCGTAGAGCAGGAAAAAGATTTAGGAGTTAGTCACTGGTGATTTAAAAGTAGCGAAACAAAGTATAGCAGCGGTCAATAAAGCGAACAAAGTGTTAGGTTTTGTAGCTCGGAATTTTTAGTACAAATCGCGCGATATTATAGTTCCTCTTTATAAATCATTAGTTAGACCCCATTTGGAGTACGCGATCCAATTTTGGAATCAGCATGTACGTAAAGATATAAACAAAATCGAAAGAGTTCAAACACGAGCAACTAAGATGATTCTGTCGCTTAGGTCAAAGTCGTACGAGGATAGGCTTAAAGAGTTAAAATTGACTACACTCGAGACTAGGAGGCTAAGGGGTGATCTAATCCAGGTTTTCAAAATTATGAATGGGTTCGATAACGTAGATAGAGATAGCTTTTTCGAGATATCTCAATATAATAGGACTAGAAATAACGGGTGTAAGTTGACAAGTAAAAGGTTCGAGACAGCAGTTGCCAAAAACTTTACGCATAGAATAGTAAATCGCTGCAATAGTTTGCCGGTAGAAGTAATTAGTAGCACGTCTATAAACATGTTTAGAAATCGATTAGACGCATATATTGATAGATTGGATATAGTTTAAGGTAGTAAAATTAATGGTTGGATAAGATAGATTTTGATTCTCTTTTCATTAAAAATCACAATAACTAGAGGTCATAGTATGAAATTATTTAAGCCAAGATGTAGAACAAATTTAAGGAAACATAGCTTTACAAGTATTGTGGAATATAGGGAGGCAGCATCTTGGGTTAGGGGATACTCTCTGTCCTTACACACCCCATTTAAAGAGATTCCTCTGCCGAGCGGTGTCCCCCATAGTACTGTGAGGTATTGAAAAACTCATGATCTGCACTTGCCCCACAAACACCTTTAAATGGGAGACCCATAATGGGTGCACACACATTTCTACATTACTGTACAGTCTTTACAGCCACACCTACACTTTTCCTCCTAAGTATATACAGGGTGTCCCATAAGTCCGGCATCATAGGAGAAATTCATATTTTTCTATCTCTACAAACCATAATTCATATTTTTCTCTTTCTACATTCCATAATGTCTGTGAGCAAGGAAGAACGAATCCAGATAATTCTACTCATAGGAAATCGGAGTCAAAGAGAGGCCGCTGCTGAATTTAACAGACTGCATCCAGACCGCGAGCCAATAACACAGAGTTGTGTTAGCAGACTTGTTGCAAAGTTTAAGGAAACAGGATTCATAGAAGATAAACCACGCAGTGGACCTTCAAGGAGGTCCACTGACGATGATACAGCGACTGCTATCCTGGCTCATTTTAACAGAAGTCCAAATAAGTCTCTTCGGCGATTGTCCGCCGAGACAGGAGTGTCGAAAAGTAGCATCCATATAAACTTCAGATCCTACAGAAATTAAGCGAAGATGATCCCAACCGGCGGATGGAATTTTGTGAATGGGCTACGGAACAATATGCTCGGGATGCCAATTTCCCGTCCACCATTCTGTTCAGTGACGAGGCTGTTTTTTATGGAAATGGTGAGGTAAATCGATAGAACACCCGCTACTGGTCTCAAAACAACCCTTACTGGTATACCTCTTCAAAGGAACAAGGTGCATCTCGGGTGATGGTATGGTGTGGCATTTGGAAGGATCGCATCATAGGCCCCCCTTTTTTTCGATGAACATATCACTGGAGGCACCTACCTACGTATGCTCAAGGAAGAAGCATTTCCCAGTGTCTTGAACGAAGAAGGAAATTTCCCAACATGGTTCCAGCAAGACGGCGCTCCTGCACATTACAGCACCCAAGTAAGGGAATACCTGTACCCTGATCATTGGATAGGACGTCAAGGGCCTGTGGAATGGTCAGCTAGAAGCCTGGATCTCACGCCACTAGATATTTATCTCTGGGGCCACTTGAAAGCGCTGGTATACGCAGAGAAAATTAGGAGTGTTGAACATTTGCAACAGCGCATTATTGGGGCATGTAACACCATTACTCCTGACATCATTCACCGTGTGCTTGCTCACTGGGTATCACGTCTGAATTTGTGTATTGAAAACAATGGTGACATATTGAGCACGTTCTGTAAATAAAAGCTTTTGTGTTGCCTTTTTTTATTATTTTTCTTATGATGCCGGACTTATGGGACACCCTGTATATTGTAATGTATATGGTTGTAAATTGTGACTTGATCCGCAATTGATATGGACCGTGACTTATTTTTGGTTGGCAAGGTACTGGTATTGATGGATACCGTAATGAAATTGACTGGATTCTTTGGATCTGATATATTTGCATGTCGATTATAAATAGATATAGAGTGTAACATATTTGTGGATAGTAGTCTATTATGACTTGATCCTCTGGAGCCAGAGATTCTATCTTTAGTTTTAAATCGCTAATTAATTAGTTTTAAATTGATAATTATTTAGTTTTGTAAAAATTGGTTGTTGCCAATGTACAGGCAGTTTTTACATAGTGGAGCCACCTCGATGGGCCGAAGTGGCCCCTAGTGTACCCACTATAAAAATTTCATATGTTCTTATGTTCTGTGTGGTTCGGAACCCACGTAAAATTGTAAGTCCCCTCCGCCACCACGGAGGACATGCACAATACACAATTACGAACACAGTTAGGTAGACCAGCCTTGAGTGGATCCTAGGGTGTTCCATATATATATATATATATATATATATATATATCACAAAGCAGATATCTTTTCACTTTCTTATTACGAATTTTAAAAATTATAATACTTGCAATGAATAAAACGTTGTATATAGACCGAGAATAAACCACAAACTAGTTTTTCAAAACGCATTTATTATGGCCTTTCATAAATTAGCCAACACTGAATGAACCGCAGTATATAATCACAAATTAATTACTTAATCTCTGTGAAGTCGTTAGCGGGAAAATCGTTCTCGCCGTCACAAATTCCTGCAACAGACTGTGTGGAGAGAAGTTCATTCTGGTCTACAGCGTTGAAAAGATAAATTGTAGACAGCGATGAGGCATCCTCATCTTCAAACATTTCCGGAGAGTTGTAGAGCTAGGCTGACCATACGTACCGTTTTGAACGGGACAGTACCGTTTGTTTTATATTTCCTGGCCGTCCCGTCGTTTTAATAAAAATGTCAATTTTGTCCCGGTTTATGCACTTACTTTTTCATGAATACAGAATATTACATAACCCCCGTCCCTTTTTTGCCATCCCAATGTCCCGTTTTTGTCTCAAGGAAATATGGTCAGCCTATGTAGAGCTGACTCATGACGAGGTATTTCAAAAGCACTGTTCCAAAAAAACGACTGAATTGAGGCCCTGAGATGAAACTACCCCCTTTTATATATGGGATCGTAATTGTGAGCATCCCACAATACCCAATTCGCGAGCTTCCTATTGGCTATCAGTGAAATTTGGGTGGGGCTTAACGCATAGGCCCGCCTAGCCTCCAACCAGAGGTTCTGGGCTCCGCCCACAGGGTTGATTGGCTGACCGGCGAAATCTGGGTCGTGTCAGATATACCCATTGGTAGAGAGAGAGAAATGTGTTGTGTTTGATCTTGTATTCTGGGTTTCCGATGATTTGGCGGGGGAAGGGTGATTTGAACGTATGACAGGCATCCAATTATATGAAGTGCTTAACGAGGTTGGAAGATAAATTTGTAAACGGTTTATTGTATCCCATCTAAAATAGGTTCGGAAAATTATCATTCCCCTAAAAAATAAAACGTCAGAAACTGGAAGACAATTTTAAAATCAATTACCCATGAATTCGCGACAATTCTCGTAGCTGTAAAAGTTTATCGTGTCCTGCGTTATCGTACGATACAATAAACAAATTTTAAAAATTGACGGAGATGTGTGGTGGATGCGGGTCATTAAGCCCCAAAGTTTATTTCGAGATCAGATCATAAACTTAGCGGAAAGAAATTTATCTATCGCCTTCGTCAAACTCCACAATTTTCAGAACGCTGTTTAATATAATTGTGCGTATATATGTAATGTGTGTGTGTGTGTGTGTGTGTGTGTGTGTGTGTATAAAATATATTTTCATAAATATTTGTCCTTTTGTTCAGCTATTTACATTGTTTAATTAGGAATTGTTGTTTAAGTAGGATTTTGCTTATATCGCTTTTGCCTTCTCTTCATTTCCTTCCTTTATCATATTTCCTTTCTATTCATTCGTTTGTGTACATTTTAATGCCATGTGTACCATTTGTCCTGTTTTAATTTGCAGAAGTTACAGCTGAGAAAGACCGTAATATACAATCCAAGTTAGCCGGAGAGAGAGAGAGAGAGAGAGAGAGAGAGAGAGTTAATTAATGCAATTTGACGTGATTATAAATTTTGTGTACGCTTCTTGTACCAATTTTCAGAATTTATTGGATGAACTTTTTTCCGGAATTGTCCATATATAGGCTCTCCTTTGCTTTCGATGGCGTCGGCCCGAATTGTTCATTCTGGCGAAGGTCAAGCTTTACACTCCACCTTAGACCTATTTTTTAACGGATATATATATATATGAGAGAGAGAGAGAGAGAGAGAGAGATATTTGTACATATATAGGCTCACCTTTGCTTTCGATGGCGTCGGCCCGAATTGTTCATTCTGGCGAAGATCAAGCTTTACACTCCACCTTAGATCTACTTTTTAACGGGGATATATATATATATATATATATATATATATATATATATATATATATGTATGTATATAATATGAGAGCGCGAGAGAGAGAGGGATCCCTGCTAGGATACCCTGGTTACCCATTTATCTACCAGTCGTGGAAAGATGTTTACACTCCACCTTAGACCTACAGTTTAACACGGGCCACTAAGATACCCTGGTTTCCCATTTATCTACCAACCGTGGAAGGACGCGCCGTCATCGGGTCTCGAACCCGGCGCGTATAGTTGTGTGTGCCAACTGGCTGATCAAGCCAACTGGCTGATTAAACCAACTGGCTTATTAAGCCAACTGGTTGATTAAGGGCTTATAAGGCAGCAAGCGCTGGGATGAAGTCTTAATATGCGCTTGGCTCCTGCCAAGCGAACACCTCTCTTCCTCTCTCCTTCTCTCTCTCTTAGGTTAGGTATACCCTTTTGGGGGGGGGGGGGTGAGGCCGTCCCACTTTCTCCCCTAAAGAGGTTTCTCCCAGCTGGAGTTCATTGCAACTTGGGGGACAACTCCAGCCCCAAGTTGCATAACCTCTTGCAACAATCCCCCACTCCCTTTGGTGCATAACCTCTTGCAACAATCCCCCACTCCCTTTGGTGCATAACCTCTTGCAGCATTCCCCATTGTTGCATAACTTTATGCAACATTGATCACCATTTGCAATTGCATTGCACTCTATCCTTTTGTGCCCACACTACTGCCCTTCACACGAGTTTCCGCGGGGCATGTAAAGTCTGCTCTTGTTTCTTGCATGAGTCCTTTTAGGCACGTGACTTTGTCCAGAGAATGGTTTGGTTTTAGGCTGTGTGTTGGCTAAGATCATTTTTATTTTTTATTTTCAATTTCCTTTTTTATGTAGTTCAGATTAATTATCCCTTGGTAGTACATGTTTCGTTGCCCTGTGATCCTCCGAGAATTTTCCATTCTTTTTTTATTTGTTTCGATAAATGCTGTCCCGATATCGTATGTATTTTTTTTCTGCATTTATTGTGTACGGCTCTAGGATCCCCGTTTTTGTCGACTATTTCTATATTTGTTGAATGATATTTAGTAACTGAATCGTGTTGGCTACGTTTGAAAAATTGGTTACCCTGTTTGCTGATGGTTTTCGCTGCCCGACTGTCGCATTCCTTTGAGGTTTGGTGATAACGTCATTTTTACCCGTACTTGTCTCTCTCGTATCTTGCATAAGTTTTGCAGATACTAATGTGGTAGAACTTGAAGTTCATTCCAAATTTACAATTTCCATTTTTGTAATGGAAATTTCATAAAGCCGGATGTGCATAGATACGAGTATATTGCGATACCCATTCGCATAATATTTGTATACAATATCTTCTACGTTTTTAGTTTTTATCGTCTTTTTGTCATTGTCATTATTTGGTGATTTCAGCACAATACCGTTTGCGTTTGTTTCTTTTATTTCTTCTACACTCGTGTCTTCTTTTCGTGTTACCTTCAATTTTATTCCTTTCTCATCCATATCGTTTTCCTTCGGCACATTCTGATTATCTTTATCTTCCATTTTTCTATCTTTCTCTATCGCATTCGTATTTTCCATTGCTTTAAACCTAGGACCTTAATTCTGTCTCTCTTCTTCCTCTATGGGGGACGTTTCTGCGGGCATTCGTCCTTGGCCCCCCCTCTTCCTGCATAAAAAAATTACCGCGAATGAATTTACACTTTCCGTATATGAGCTGCATAGCATTTAATGCTCGTAATTTGTTTCACATTCGACACGAGAGATATCTTCTTATCGTCCTAATTCATACAGTTAAAGCCCTGTAATATTTAATAGAAATCAAACCTGATCGCTTCGTTTTCAGTCGTTGCCAAATTACATAAGTTGTAAATATGGTAGGAATGCATACCCATGGCCATGTTAGCTATTATTAGTGTGTATATTCGTGTGTGTGTGTGTATGTATATATATATATATATATATATATATATATATATATATATTAGTGGTGGACCGGATATCCGCATCCGCACTTCTGACTGCGGATGTTATGCGGATATTACCTCTAATAAATTATGCAATTTACAATTAAATTAGTTTATAAAGTAGCTTATAAGGCCCAGTCATGCACATTTCATGTAAAGTATTAATTATTAATGAACAAACAAATATATAAACCTCAAAATATCAATACCTGGTAACACAGAATTTAATAAAACTTGTTTCATTGAATTTTCTGTGGCTGAAACTCTTGAGAAAGTTATTATTTTTATCATAATGAAAATATTAATATTAATTCTTATGCATTGCCTGCTATAGTAATATCACGAAATTTTAAAAATTGTCATACATTCATAAGTCTATATTATATTGATAGATTAACTAAATATCCGCATCCGCGGATACTGAAATTAAAAATCCGCACCGAGACTATTAAGAACTGGGAGTGTCTTCAACACAGACTGAAAAAAAGGAATATACATTGGATACAGATTGAGATATTCTTTGGACTATATCACGAAGAAGTGTTTTTAGTTGTGATGAACCACGTGTGGAGGCCTCGTTAGTACATTGATCCCCTGTTTACTCGGCAATGCTGCTGCGAGCTGCTTCCCAATTAAGCTGTAATTGCAACCGTCTTCAACGTTGATTGGTTATAATATATTTATTTATTCATTTAGTGGTTAAGATGGCGGGCTGCTAATGGTAACGATACAGATAAATGAAATTAAAACTAAGTTCGTTGTGAACGAGGCAGTATAAAACTACATAACATTGATGAGTTTCATATGTGAATGAGAGAGTAATGTTAGTTGTTCAGAATGAAAAAGACCAAAATTGTTTAAAGCGATTTTGGTGACGAATGATGTATTTTAGTTTGTTTCGTAGATTTGTATTTTCAGAGGAGGAATAACGTAAATGAAGAAGAGGTTTTGTTGTAATTTATGATGAGTAGAAGGCGAGGGCGGTAGCCATTACGCTCCGACAAAGTAAAAGTTTATACAATCTGTCGCATGTTTCGAGACCTGATGAACAATTAAAAACGTGAAATAAATAAATGATACACACCCACCGGGAAAATGAAAAGCTATTCCAAGATCTTTAGTGTATTTAACAATACACGTCGTCAGGGAATGAAGGGAAAAGGTAAGAAGTAAAAAATATATATCTCTGTACAGTGTAAACAAAATACTTAGGAGTGATTTGCAAAAATTAACAAGTACTGATTTAAAGGCAAAAAGTATTTTAAGAAGATGTGGTCCGTTTTATACGTTCCCAAACTGTTATTAAAATTATTTATAGAACTGATGAATGTACATTCCAGAATGTTCCTTTCAGTTACGGTTTTATTTTTAACAAGCACTTTAGAACTCTCCTAATTAATATTCTGATTATATGGCTAAACAATGCACTAGAATTATTTGCCGTTATGTACACATATTTATGCTGTTTTGCTCTGACGTCTAAAGTCTTTTGAGTCACATTGAGTACATCCAATCGAGTAGATACAGCCATCAGCATTATCTGGGGGTTTATTAGGTGACATTTAACAGTATTTTTGTACTTAAAGACTACGTTAATGCAGTTGTTTTAAGTAAGGTCGGATGATGCTTAAAATTTACGTGGTAAGGTAGGCTAAGGATATTTTTATAAATTTTTTTCAGGTAACTGTTCATAATACATGAACTCAGAATCTAAATATTCGGAACTAACAACTCTTAATGCTTCTCAGAACATTAAGTGTTATTAGTCCTGAACTATCTATGATATGTTCACGTCCATGTTCCTAAGATCCTTAAGAATGATTAGCCCAGAATTTTTAAATAGTGAAATTAACAAGTTGTTTTACATTGAAAACAAATTATGTTAATCGACTTATTTCTTGGAGAACTGTCTAAATAAAGCTAAGAAATATTTTTATACCACTAACAAAGAAAATCATTTAAAAACATATGGTGTTTGTCATATCATCAAAATTTCATTCACCTCACTCACGTGCTTAGAGGAGTTGAAATTAATGTTGTGTTTACTTACAATAGTTGTGTGTCAAGAGTTTATTAGTTCGTAATACCTCTTTTGAATGTTCCTGGATGTATCGTTTCGGTACTTTCCTGTTATCCCGGACCCCAGACTTTTTGTCAGTTGCCAGACTTCAATTTTGACACAGAATATTGTCGTTAAAACTAACGAAAATATCACGACTTAACCTAACCTTACCAACTAATTAGGTTAATTGAATACCCGGTTAGGTAAAATGCATGCCCTTGATAATTAGTTAGGTTAAGTCGTGATATTTTCGTTAGTTTTAACGAAAATATTCTGTCAAAATTGAAGTCTGGCAACTGGCAAACAGTCTGGGGTCCGGGATAACAGGAAAGTACCATCTATTCTATTAAATGGAAAGATTGTAATTTATTTATATGTCGGTCAACCAGACAAAACTCTGGCCACTAGAACCAAACAGCGTAAAAATATTGTATTCGCACAGCTAATGAAGCAAGCGCCATATTTGTTCATGTGGTAATAATAATAATCTGGCAATTGGTTGGAAGAATTCGGGTGTCTTACTCAGAAATAATAATAATAATGTTGAAAGAAATATAATTGAAGCAGCGTGTATTAAACATATTAGTAATTTTAATTTTAGTTCCGGTACAAAGCAGTAAGATAAATCTGATATGTTCTTAGGCAGTCTAACGTCATCTCTTTGTCCATGATTGAAACCTACACATTCCTAAAATATCAACCTTAGAGCAAATACTGGAATAGAAATTGAAATATATATATAAAGTTAAAGGTTCCAGACTACTCCGAGTTCTATTTTATAAAACCCGAATTGCTTAAAAACCAATGGGGAGGGTAAACATCTGGCTTTTACGGGTTTAACCAGAAAATCATATGCCCTAATTATAACCAAGTACAGTAAATCCTGGCAAGTACGCGAGCCGTTAATACGCGATACACAGATACGCGCCCAAATAATTGTAGAGACCCGCGAAATACGCGACCCAGCCCATGAGATATGAGACTTTTCGCAGAAAACCGTTCCCAAAAATACGTATCATACCTTGTTTTTTTTTTTAATGCAGGAAGGAGGGGCCAAAGGCAAATGCCCGCAAAAGCGCCCCTCGCCTAGACACTCTGCGTTTGAAAGATGGTAGGTCATAGACAGGAGAAAAGATGGATTGAGGAAGATTGTTCCAGAGTTGACCGGTTGAGTAGATGAAAGACTGAAAATACCAATTAACCCTTACATTAGACAGTTCAACAGAATAGGAATGAGAAAGTGTAGAATGTCTGGTACTGCGTGCTCTCCTTAAAGGAGAAGGCATGCAGTTAGAGAGTTCAGAAGAGCAATGTCCGTTACGATAGCGATAGTAAAGAGAGAGTGAGGCAACATTGAGGGGAAGAGAGAGAGCTTGAAGACAATCAGTAAGAGGCAGGGAAATGGATGAGACGAAAAGCCTTTGATTCCACCCGGTCAAGTACGGCTATGTGGGTTGAACCACCCCACACATAAGAAGCATACTCCATACAGGGACGAACAAGACACCTTGTACAGATGCAGCAACTGATTCGGGGTGAAGAAACCGCGGAGGTGGTACAGCACACCTAACTTCTTAGAAGCTGTTTTAGAAAGAGAGTATTTGTGATCTTTCCAGGAAAGATCACGAGAAAAGGAAACGCCAAGAATGTTAAGAGAAGAAGAAGGATTCAGTTGTGTATTGTTGAAGGTAAGGGGATAGTCGTGTGGAAGACTGTGACGAGTAGACAGATGGAGGACCTGAGTTTTTGAGGCGTTGAAAGCCACAAGGTTTCCTCTGCCCCAATCAGATATAGCAGAAAGTTCAGAGGTCAGGTGTCCCATAGCCGTTCTACGCGAATCATGAAGCGACTGTTGTAAGGGACGCATTGGGAAGCCGGTGGAGAAGTGAAGAGTGGAATCATCAGCATAGGAATGAATGAAAATGAAAAGCTATTCCAAGACCTTTAGTGTATTTAACAATACACGTCGTCAGGGAATAAAGGGAAAAGACAAGAAGTAAAAAATATATATCTCTGTACAGTGTAAACAAAATACTTAGGAGTGATTTGCAAAAAATTAACATGTACTGATTTAAAGGCAAAAAGAAAGTATTTTAAGATGATGTGGTCCGTTTTATACGTTCCCAAACTGTTATTAAAATTATTTATAGAACTGATGAATGTACATTCCAGAATGTTCCTTTCAGTTACGGTTTTATTTTTAACAAGAACTTTAGAACTCTCCTAATTAATATTCTGATTATATCTGTACATATGGCTAAACAATGCATTAGAATTATTTGCCGTCATGTACGCATATTTATGCTGGTTTACTCTGATGTCTAAAGTTTTTGAGTCACATTGAGTACATCCAATCGAGTAGATACAGTCATCAGCATTATCTGGGGTTTATTAGGTGAGATTTAACAGTATTTTTATACTTAAAGACTACGTTAATGCCAGTTGTTTTAAGTAAGATCGGATGATGTTTAAAATTTACGTGGTAAGGTAGGCTAAACATATTTTTATGAAGTTCCTTTTCAGTTAAATATTCATAAAATGTTCAATAAAAGATCATTAATAAATAAAAGGAAAAGAGTGGGTGACAGGACAGAACCCTGAGGAACACCACTGTTAATAGCTTTAGGAGAAAAACACTGGCTATCTATAACCGCAGCATAGATTGGTCAGAAAGGAAATTAGAGATGAAGGCACAGATAGAAGGATAGAAACCGAAGGAGGGCAATTCCGAAATTGAAGATTTGTGCCAGACTCTATCAAACGCTTTCGATATGTCTAGCGCAATAGCAAATGTTTCACCAAACTCCCGAAAGGAGGATGACCAAGAGTCAGAGAGATATGCAAGAAGATCACCTTACGGAATCCATACTGACGATCTGAAAGAAGATTGTGAGAAGAAAGGTGTTTAAGAATCTTCCTATTAAGGATAGATTCAAAAACTTTGGAAAGGCAAGAAATCAAAGCAATTGGACCAGGGCCGTAGCTAATAGTAATCTCCAGGCTACTGGTAATATAGGGGAGGCTACATAGTACCGATAATTATATAGGGAATTCTTTGTAAAAATAAAACGTGTTAAAGTTATATATATACGCATTTATTGGACCAGGTCAATTAGACAATTACCAAACTGAATTATAATTCTAAAACTACTCGGTAAACAACGTGTTATAATGTAGAAAGTTTAAACAAACGAAACATGACTTAGATACAATACAAAATACAAATTGGCAATAAATATAAAATAGTATAATGCATTGTGGTAATTTTTCTTTTATTCGAATCTAAGTTATTGAAAAATAAACAACAACAGAAACATTGCTTCCAAATTTAAAAACAAAATACAGTACTTCAGTACACTAATAAAAAAAATTAAAATTACTTTAAAACAGTTGCAACTTCGTTTTTCTGATCATTAAATTTTCTTTAAAGAATATCCATATTGATTGCTTTCGTGCGTTCTTTCTCAAATGCCAATAGAACTAAATTTGCCATTCGTTGGTGACACATTGCCAGTCTTTGGGGACGATTTATCTTGGTTAAAACTGAAAAAGTGGATTCACATGTCGCAGTGCTGCATCCAAATATTTTAGCAACTACCAGTAAATTAAAAGTGTCTTGAAAAGCAATCCTTTTTCAAAAATTTCATCGAAAACCACCACGTCTGCTTTCTTTTCTGTTTGTTTTTTAAGAAAATTTCTAACAGATATTTCTTCTTGCGATGGAATTTTAATGTTGAGGGGGAGGTTCAAAATTTTTCAAGGCAGGCTCAGCCAGGGACGTAACTAGGCTTTAGAAATTAGTGAGGTCCAGATTTTTTTCGAGCGCGGCGGGACGAGCAAAATTCAGACCAAAATGACATCTACAAACACAACCCAAGCTATACACTAAACACAAAACACAAAACGCTCGACGCTCCCTCTTTTCAAAAGAAAAGCGGTAATATGCGTTTCATACACGGAGAACGGTTCAGTCTCTTTTTTTTTTTTAGGAAATAATTACCGAGGTCCGGACCTCGGTGACCTCATAGGTAGTTACGGCCATGGGCTCAGCCACCCCTGGCGGGCCCCAAGCTGGAGGGTTGAGAGCGGTTCACCCTTCTTTGGGAAAGGCTGAATGAAAGCGAACTTCCAGCAGGAAGGAGAAGTACCAGATGAGAGACAGACGAAAGAGTTTGCTAGGCAGGGTGTCAGCACAAAAGCACAGTTCTTAAGAACAACAGGAGGAACACCATCATGACCATACGCCTTCCTAGAGTTGAGCCCAGAGAGGGCAGAAAAAACATCTTTAGAAGAGATTCTAATTTCAGACATAATAAAGTCAGAGGGGGGAGGAGATGGAGGAAAAGCACCGGAATCGTCCAGGGTTGAATTATAAGCGAAAGTTTGAGCGAAGAGTTCAGCTTTGTGAGGAGAAGAGACGGCAACTGAGCCGTCGGAATGGGAAAGAGGAGGGAAAGAAGAGGAAGTAAAGTTGTTGAAGAGGTTCTTAGCTAGATGCCAGAAAGAGCGAGAAGAATTAGAATTGGATAGATTTTCACATTTTTGTGAATTTTTGGTGAGTCGAAGAATAAATTTTGCACAAATCCGGCCAGAAATATAAGCTGAGTGAGTCAGAAGTTGGATGGCGATGGTACCTTCTGAAAGCCTCTCTGTTGTGGATAGCGTTTGAATAAGTGAAGTTAAACCAAGGTTTTTTGCATTAGTAGTCGGAATAGAATATGGAATGTACGCCTCCATGCTCGAGAAAATCACCTTCGTGATGCGCTCTGCACACTCAGAATGGTCCCGGCCATGGAAGCAGTACTTAATCATTCCATGGGAAATCACAGAAGTACTGCCTAAGGGCCTCCCAATCAGCGGCGCCGAAGTGCTAAAGGCGTCTCCTCTTGGGGGAGATCCAAAGGCCGAATTGGAGCAATAGGACAGGAAACAGATATAAGATTGTGATCGGAGGAGCCCAACTGAGAGAAAAGTTTCACAGAGTAAGAAGAAGGATGAGAGGTAAGAAATAAGTCCAGAATGTTGGGCCTATCCCCAAGGCGATCGGGAATACGAGTAGGGTACTGTACAATCTGCTCTAGGTCATTTAGGATAGAAAAGTTATAAGCTAGTTCACCAGAAATGTTAGTGAAATGGGAGGAAAGCCAAAATGGAGATTTCAGCAAAGGGAGAGCGGGAAAGAATGTAGTCCACTTTGGAAGTGAGATAGTCAAAGAATTTTGGATAGTCAGTAGAATTAGGAGAAAGGTAAACAGCGCAGATGTATTTAGTGTGAGATTGGCATGTAAGCCGTAGCCAGAGGGTATAGAATTCAAAAGATTCGAGTTCAGGAATACGAGAACAAGTTGGGTCATTGCATACATATACGCAACATCCACCTTTGGAGTGAAATTGAGTATAGAGAAAGCTAGAGGGTACAGAAAAGGGGTTGCTGTCAATCGTCCCAGACACCTGAGTTTCAGTGAGGAAAAGATGATGAGGTTTAGAGGAGGAGAGGTGGTGTTCAACAGATTAAAAATTTGAGAAAAGGCCACGAATGTTGCAGAAATTTATGAAAAGTGAATCAGACAGAGGTTCAGAACATCTCGAATGGGTGATACCAGATTCAGCCCCGCTGCCTGGGTCTGCGTTCCCGGTATTGGAAGGGGGAGGAAGCCAGAAGTGGGAACATTTATGGTTCCCTCCCGAGGGGACTCCGAGGCTCTTGAAGTTGATGCCTTTTTTTTTAATTTTGTAAAGATTATGTAGTGTGTAAGATGGATGTGTATGTAGTGAGGGATAGGGAGAGAAGTGTGTGTTTGAGAGCATGCTGGACTGCTCACAGGGTAGATGAGACACGGAAAAAGATCAGCTAAGGAGGACGGTAACAGGAGAAACGGGAGTTCCAGCACTTCCTATCTTCTGTCTAGCGTCACCCACAGAGTACTTCCCTGGTCGATTGGTGTCTACAATCTCCTCCTAGATTTACCTTAATTTTCTTCGTTTTTGTCCTCAAATTCAAGATCGGTGCATTGTATACAGTGGTGGAGTCCTAGCGAAAAAAGTGAGGGAACGGATATATATATATATACAGTGGTGGGCACGCGCAACGATTTTTGTAGCGCCGCAGCCGCAACCGCAACTCTGCTGAAATAGTTGCGCCGCACGCGCAAGCGCAACCCTTTTCAAAAAGTTGCGCCGCAAGCGCAACCAAAAATGTTGCGCCGCAACTTTTTGCGGCGCAACTGCCCACCTTTGTATATATATATATACATACACATACACACACAGTAGTGTAGTCCACGCTTAGAAAAAAGACCAGAGTACATACATACATTTGAGTACATACATTCTGCATTTCAGAAATACAAATATCAAAATCTCTCTTCCTTCATTGGCATATAGTTGAGACAGTTAAACTGTAACTGATATTCAAAGCTAGTAGTATAGCCGAAAAAGGGGAGAGTGCAGGAATGTTGCAGGTTATTATGTAATGTTGCAAAGGGGGGTGGGGGTTGTTGCAAAGGGGGTTGTTGCAAAGGGGGAAGGGGGATGTTGCAAAGAGGGAGGGGGATGTTGCAAAGGAATGGGGAAAACTTGGAGGCGGCGTTATCCCCCAAGAGAAAGAAGGAGGAGAGGTGTTCACCTGGCAGGAGCCAAGTGCACATTAAGGCTTCCAGCCGGGCTGGCGTTGTTTTATAGGCTCCTAATCAGCCAGAATCAGCCAGTTGGCTGAATCAATCAGCCAGTTGGCTGAGCCAGAGACGCCTGAAGAAGGGAGAGATGCCTGTAGGAGGGAGAGACGCCTGAAGAAGAGAGAGATGCCTGTAGGAGGGAGAGACGCCTGAAGGAGAGAGGATAGGTACACATGCAGGAGTACTCATGCTGGAGGTACACACATATGCAGTAGGTACACATGCTGGAGGTACACATGCAGGAGTACACATGCAGGAGTACACATGCAGTAGGTACACATGCAGTACACATGCTGGAGAGAGAGAGACGCCTGAAGGAGGAAGATACATGCAGGAGGGAGAGAGACACCTGAAGGACAGAGTGGAGTTCTCCCCCAATTTATTTTCGTTTCCCTAACCTAAGAGGCCACTATGGGGTTTACCAAAGGGCCTGAAATAGAAGGAGCAGAGCTCCTTACTCGGCCGGAGCCGAGGGGGGAATGGTTCTTCACCAGATTCGCGATCTTTTATAATCCTCTATTCTGGCTGAGTTGCCAGATAGCGCAAGGTATTCCAGATAGCGCCATGTGTCCCATTAATCGTGTAACACTTATATAACGGCTGTTATTCCAAATGTACTTGTATATATAATAAACTAATGAAACATATAAATACCACAATATATTTATATGGTTATTCAAGATTCAACCGTATAAAATAACACAAGCGCCTCTTTCATTACGCGTTAATAGAATTAGTAAAGTTACCCAATAAATAAATCGTTAGACGATTTTTATAAGGGATACCCAACTAATTATCCACCAATCAATAAATAATAGCAAACGTGAATAAAGAGTTCCAATTCATAACTATATCGACATAAGCTTATTATTGTAACGTTTGCTCCCAATATAAAATAACAGTAAAACCAATTAATTGAAACTTCATTTAAATAATTTACGATACAATTCCACCAAACGAGATGAAAACTTACGAAACATATAATCCTCTATTCTGGCTGAGTTGCCAGATAGCGCAAGGTATTCCAGATAGCGCCATGTGTCCCATTAATCGTGTAACACTATATAACGGCTGTTATTCCAAATGTACTTGTATATATAATAAACTAATGAACCATATAAAATACCACAATATATATTTATATGGTTATTCAAGATTCAACCGTATAAAATAACACAAGCGCCTCTTTCATTACGCGTTAATAGAATTAGTAAAGTTACCCAATAAATAAATCGTTAGACGATTTTTATAAGGGATACCCAACTAATTATCCACCAATCAATAAATAATAGCAAACGTGAATAAAGAGTTCCAATTCATAACTATATCGACATAAGCTTATTATTGTAACGTTTGCTCCCAATATAAAATAACAGTAAAACCAATTAATTGAAACTTCATTTAAATAATTTACGATACAATTCCACCAAACGAGATGAAAACTTACGAAACATATAATCCTCTATTCTGGCTGAGTTGCCAGATAGCGCAAGGTATTCCAGATAGCGCCATGTGTCCCATTAATCGTGTAACACTTATATAACGGCTGTTATTCCAAATGTACTTGTATATATAATAAACTAATGAAACATATAAAATACCACAATATATATTTATATGGTTATTCAAGATTCAACCGTATAAAATAACACAAGCGCCTCTTTCATTACGCGTTAATAGAATTAGTAAAGTTACCCAATAAATAAATCGTTAGACGATTTTTATAAGGGATACCCAACTAATTATCCACCAATCAATAAATAATAGCAAACGTGAATAAAGAGTTCCAATTCATAACTATATCGACATAAGCTTATTATTGTAACGTTTGCTCCCAATATAAAATAACAGTAAAACCAATTAATTGAAACTTCATTTAAATAATTTACGATACAATTCCACCAAACGAGATGAAAACTTACGAAACATATAATCCTCTATTCTGGCTGAGTTGCCAGATAGCGCAAGGTATTCCAGATAGCGCCATGTGTCCCATTAATCGTGTAACACTTATATAACGGCTGTTATTCCAAATGTACTTGTATATATAATAAACTAATGAAACATATAAAATACCACAATATATATTTATATGGTTATTCAAGATTCAACCGTATAAAATAACACAAGCGCCTCTTTCATTACGCGTTAATAGAATTAGTAAAGTTACCCAATAAATAAATCGTTAGACGATTTTTATAAGGGATACCCAACTAATTATGCACCAATCAATAAATAATAGCAAACGTGAATAAAGAGTTCCAATTCATGTGAATGAGATAACTAAAATTTTAGTTATTGTATTATCATAAGACTACATCAATATTTACTATAAATACGAGTATATTTAATATTCTTCATTAACAAAAGCTTTAAATCCAGATCTCTAAAATATTTCCAACTTTCTTCGTCTCTTTAAATTTCGTTTTTCAATTCCCTGCGAAGAAAATTGAAAAACGAAATTTAAAGAGACGAAGAAAGTTGGAAATACCCAAAACATAATCCGATAGAGGAAAGGATTTCCGAGAATCTGCCAAAATCGGTCGGCCATATCTTACCTTTCTACGAGTCAAATCAAGCAAAACCTCGCCTCACTCCTTGTTTCAGCATTCATTCATTTCACGTTTTATTGTGAATTTCATCCCATATATATATATATATATATATATATATATACCCTTTGGATAACCTTTGGTTAGCTTCCGCCCGAATTATTCATTCTGACGAAGGTCAAGCTTTCCACTCCACCTTAGACCTACAGTTTGAACCATCAACAGTCCCGCGTCTTAACCACTAGGACACGTAGGGCACCCATTTATCTGCCAACCACTTTCTTTTATTATGTGTAATGACCACCTTAGACCTACAGTTTGAACCGTCAACAGCCCAGCGTCTTAACCACTAGGACACGTAGGGTGCCCATTTATCTGCCAACCACTTTCTTTTATTATGTGGAATGACCACCTTAGACCTACAGTTTGAACCATCAACAGCCCAGCGTCTTAACCACTAGGACACGTAGGGTGCCCATTTATCTGCCAACCACTTTCTTTTATTATGTGTAATGACCACCTTAGACCTACAGTTTGAACCATCAACAGCCCCGCGTCTTAACCACTAGGACACGTAGGGTACCCATTTATCTGCCAACCACTTTATTTTATTATGTAATGACCACCTTAGACCTACAGTTTAACGTTGAAACCGAATGTTATTTTTAAAATATAATTATGATATATTCTTTATACCCTCTCGATTACATTAGTGACTAATGATGCGGGAAATTGAGTAAATGGAAATATTATTTTCTCGAAAACTATGGGCGATAGAAAACTTCTGAAACCATATTTGGATTCAATATCAAAAGTTCTATACGAATCACCAAATAATTTTCAAAGGAGAATAAGAGCATTAATTCTATTAGTGAAAATATAAAGATGCAATTACTCGTCCGTACCCGTTATAGCGGAATGGTACACGTCATAGCTCCACCCAGCTACATCGGCAGCCAATCACGACGGACATCTGGTCTTTTGGGCGGAGCTTGGCGAATGTGCATATAAAAGGGGATATTTTCAGTTGGGAGTAACAGTAGCTATTTTCCCATCAGTGAATAATCAACCATGGACCTGTACGTCTCCCCAGACTTGTATGAAGAACGTGATACTGCAGCATTAACCACAATTAGTCTTTTCAATGCGCTGATTGTGGCGAACTATTTTCGACGCAAACCGTAGAAGATATTTGCAGTGACGCTCCTTACAATCCGACGCAAGGGACTACCATAGAAATGTAAGTGTCCATAATTCGATTTTATATATATACGGAGAGTTGTAGTATTTCGTCAAATAGATACTAGTCAAAAATGTCAATCAATGTTATTTCCCCATCATGCTAAAATCGAAATTGGTAATCGAACCAAAGATATCTTCACATAATGGGGATCTGTCTGTCTGTATACTCTGTATATGTTTTCCTTTAAGGTCCGATGAGGATTTGACACGAGTTATACAATCTTTTGAAGGGAATACGGATGATATACTGATCAGTCAGCAGTGTCACACATCCTCCACCATGGACCTGTACGTCTCCCCAGACTTGTATGAAGAACGTGATACTGCAGCATTAACCACAATTAGTCTTTTCAATGCAGCTGATTGTGGCGAACTATTTTCGACGCAAACCGTAGAAGATATTTGCAGTGACGCTCCTTACAATCCGACGCAAGGGACTACCATAGAAATGTAAGTGTCCATAATTCGATTTTATATATATACGGAGAGTTGTAGTATTTCGTCAAATAGATACTAGTCAAAAATGTCAATCAATGTTATTTCCCCATTATGCTAAAATCGAAATTTTTATGGCGTTCACTCCTCGAACCAAAGATATCTTCACATAATGGGGATCTGTCTGTATACTCTGTATATGTTTTCCTTTAAGGTCCGATGAGGATTTGACACGAGTTATACAATCTTTTGAAGGGAATACGGATGATATACTAATCAGTCAACAATGTCAAATAATGTAAGTGTTTTTCGATCTTTTTGGGATAAGAAGACGCAATATATTTTCATAAATTTATTAAATGAAAGAAATCAGTACAATAAACGAATATACAAATATACGAACAAAAACATTATAATATACAACGAGTACGTACAATTGGAAAACGGTTTTTTATCTGTCTGCATACCATTTCATCGTTTCGGTGAGTGTGACACGGGTCAAATAAATTTAAAAAATTTATAAATTCTTTATCATTTGACATATGCATGAGAAATGAGACACAGTACATTCCGCAAACATTAGTAAAATATCCCTGCATACGAAATGGGTTCCATACAACTTCGGGAATATGTAACTGAGCGAGAAATTTTACAATAATAGGGTCACTCCAGGGTTGAGTACCGAGTGAATCAAAATAGTACAGGCGCTGTCTATTTTTAAAATAGACAGCGATCCAGTGAATCCCTTCATTACCGATGATGTCTGTGTTCACAATAAGACTACCGCATTCTCGCGTACTTGGCAAACTCAATGTTTCATTCTTCGCAAACACGCCGATAAATTTGGAACGTGTGACTCGCTCCATTACTTTCTGAAGTGTATTAGCATCCATTTTAAAAGTCAGTGATAACGCTTCTAAATCTATCTACTTCTATTAGGGCTTGCGATTCGAGATATACTAGTACACTAATAGGAGCGTCTATAGGCTTGGCGAATTCCAGTCGCACTGAGATGTTACCGCTCTGCTGTGGTGTTAAATGGGTATTTACGCTAGCAGATAAGTCAGGTGTAATGTCAAACGGATAAAGGTTAAATTGATCAATGAATTCTTCCTGCGTTACCCCATTACCAAGCTCATCACAATCACCTGCAATATGGGTCAGATTACTATAGGCTCTGGCACAAAGAGGTAACACAGCATCTGATGAATAGTCCGTACCCATTGTTCCACCCAAAGCAGTGCCATTAACGTATAGAGTTATATTTTTAAGTCCGAAATTCTCGAATTTAAAGGCACTCTTTTTATATTTTCCATTCACCGAAGCGTGGTCCTGCATGCCGATTAATATCCTTTTAGGAAGATTTCCCAGGGCAATGTTTTCTATCTGCTTCGATGCCAACCCTGCAGGAACCGTATATAGTTTGATCTGCACTCTGTTAATAGGATATTTCACTGTAGCGTTTAGTAAATTTTTCTCAATTTCTAGTTGTTTTGGTGAACTTAATTTCACTCGCCGTACGCGGAGGTATGTGTCCATAATGTGAACCACAACGGACTTTGCGCCCTCTTCTTGATTCGCATCCAGATTTAAGCAGATCTCAGGACTCGTGCGGGTGAGCTTTATTTTCATATCCACCCCGTTCACAAGCAACTTCTCCTGGAAAGTGAAATCTGTGTGCAACCGTCCAAAACACTCGTATATTTTCTTTTTAGAATTTTTAAATTTGTCCTTTATACTATTTTCATCTTTAGTTTGATAATATCCCTCCGCACTTAAAAAGGTAGCCTTCGCTTCTTTGGAAAAGTTGAGGACATTTTCCAAATAGGCTCGTAGATGATAGTACCCCGTGCCTGCCGATATGTTGGTCTGATTTAAATATACGTCACACTGGTTGAATATGGCGTGCAGAAAGTTTGTTTCAGGGTATACAGCATATTTGTCATCGCAGGCCGTTCCATCAGAATGGGCTATACGTAGCTTAGCGTACATGTGCACACAGCTTGGATCAAAAAAGTAAGGACCTGAGCTGGGTATCACGAATTCTATAGGTGCACTCGGGGAACTAATTGTGTTTAAAGGGTTAATTGTAATAAAGTCACTGTGCTCAATAGAAACTTGGGTTGGCGGGAGCTCAAAAAAGGACAGCTCCGACTTACAGCATTGTGAACTACATGGGTGGATGAAGCGTGCCATGGCGAAATAGTGACTCCTCTCTCGACAAGTGGTAAACAAACTATGATTCATGAGATCAATATCCTTAGCTTATATCAGTCAAAAAAGTGGTCAACCATAGGTTTCATTCGCTTACAGCATTTCTTTTTTGACAGCCTTTTACGTTTAATACCACGTGACCCCTTCTTCTTCTTCCGGGGAGCCCTCCTCTTCTTCTTCCCGCCACCACGCATTTTTCTCTTTGCATCTTTGATGATTTCGTTCCGTGTACGCTTTAAATGTTTTTTTAGGCTTCTTTAGGTTTAGCCCCGGCCAATATGTCTTCTGCAGTGTTAAGGCCTGATTGTAGCGCTTTCCTTCCAAGGTATCTGGCACCCCTCTTCAGCAAAGGAACAGCCGTACGTAGTATGGATGAAAAAATGGATCCAAGTCCACTACCGCGCTGGTATCGCATCCCTCGATAGACGGTGAAAGGCTTTCTATCCATTATAACTCAGTGCGTCGAAAGTGTAGCTTCACTGTTAAGCTCCCGTTACCGAATGGGAAGTTTTCGCCCTCAATCGTTCTTATATATATTGTGATATTGGTTATTAAATTAGTTGCGACATTCACATAATGGGGTCTGTCATATGTAATACTCAAACTCCTTCCTCTATGGTTGGGGATGTGAGCAATGCGCAGCAGGCGTGCCTGGGTATCCCCAACAAACTGGTGCTCCACTATATTACTGTAAATATAGCACATGTCTGGGGACCTTTCAGCCAATTTCTCCATCTTCAATTGATACATTAATCTGGACAAGTTATACTGTGTCTCGTGAAATGTGTCTCTTTGGAAGGCTGCGCTATATCGGCCGTTGGTTAGAATTTTGAACTTTCTATGTTCTTTAAGACATCTGTTAGTCTTTGATTTTAGGATTAGTGTATGTGCAGGGTTGTTTACGATTTCATATACTAAATCATTCGTAAGGTTTGAGTTTCTTAAACTTACGTTTAAGCCTCTCACAACATCCTCGGCCGAACCATATTGACCCGGCCCTAGTCTTACTTCTGTACTGTAATACCGTGCAATCTTAGTCCAAGCGATGCGCATAGTTTCATCCATAGCTACCCCAGCTTTTTCACACTCGTCAATGTCTCTAAGAATCGTAAAAACGGTTTCTTCATGTTCAATATTTAAAAAGACGGTGTCCAGCTGAATTTCGCATATCCCCACCTCATACGAATCACGACCCAATTCAATGTGCCCATGGAGTTCTGTTACAAAGTTGGCTAGCGTGTTGTTAGGGTGTACAGACAGGGACGAGGAGGACGGGAGTGTGACGTAGAAATGGTTAGGAGCCATGTTGCATACTATTTAAGCTTCATTATTGCATCAGCTTTTATATAGGTGTTGAAGCTTTCTGGGTACCCTAGCCATTTCACCAGGTACATTTTTCTCCTTCCTGAACCTTTGCTTCCTAAAATTTTCTCAATTTTAAACACATTTTTTTCTAAATTAAACGCAACTTTCTGCAATTCCTCGCGGTAAAAGCCTCCTGAGATTTCTTCCCCATTCAAATCTTCAATGTAATACATCATTATCACACCTTTAGGTCTCACAGCCCTAACTTTAAAAATCTCGCGTGTCCATCCTTGCTCAAAACCCTTTGCGAATTTATTCCCCGAACGCGACAGCCTTACATAATCATTGATTTTGAAGCGCACAGAGTGTGGTGGTGGTGGTGGTGGTGGTGGTCCATCTCTTCTCGGGAGCGTACCTCTTTCTAAAACTTCGTTAGGTGTTGCCCCAATCGTGCGATGGTGTGAGCGGTTGTAGGATGATGCCAATGGTTCCAGAATGTCTAGAAATCTGTATGTGTTTTTATGTGTAAAATAACGGTGCATGCGTTCCTTTATGGTGCGCTGAACTCTTTCAGCTAAAGAAGCCTTATGTATAGAATTGGTTGTGTAATAGCTGATATTAAACTCTGTCAACATATTCTGAAAAGCACGGCCTATAAACTCCTTCCCCATATCCGTACAAAAATAGCCAGGAACCCTGTTTTCTTTTAACATTAGCGTTTTGGTGGCTTTAGCAACTGTTTCAGGTGATTTATTTTTCAGAGGAACTAGCCACAGATATCTAGAGAATACGTCTATTATGAATAGAATGTAGCGGTAACCATCGTTATACACAGAATATCTTTGCATGTCTGTTAAATCTGCTTGCCAAATAGAATCAATCGAGGAAGCCGTTGTCTTGGCTGTTTTAAACCTTTTTCTCACAGGCTTATGAAGCGTATAAGCGTCCTGCTCCCTCAAAAATCTTTCAACATCTTTTTTTCCTACTCCGTAAACGTGCAGTCTATCTACGCCGCCGTAAGAGGATGGGGCAGAAATGTCATAATAACGTTTAGTTAATACGTTAGCCATTTGCGTATTTTAGAGGCAGGTGGGTAGGGTGGTTTAACCTCTTCTTTCTCCTCTTCAAAGGTGTTACCGCAGGGGGTGACGGCGTCTTCAATTGTGCCACAGACGTTGCGTGTTCCAAGTCTTTTAACCTGTTCAGATTTCCTATCAACGTTTTAGGGACATTTATTTGTTGTAGTCTTGCTTTAATATGCTTCCATCCTGATGGTGATGGCCTATCCCACTTTCTCACCAGATCATGGACAATGTCTACGATATTCGATCCCTGTACCTTTGATCCTTCCACAATGATCTCCCCTGTATCGGTCCATTGTATGGCGGGATCCTCATTCAATAGATTATAAAGACTTAAGCCTTTACTCCTCAATGTAAGTGGGAGGGTATTTTTTAATACATGTTCGATATGTTGTGTGGCTAATCTTTTTGGTTGATCAGCTGTATCGTCGGGTACAGGTCCTATGTCGCCATCGTCCCCCGTGCTGTGCCTAATAACCACAGGAATCTCCGTAGGGCTCTTATAATTTTCGTACTCGTGAAGAAATTTCTGCAGAGCTTCTTGGTATAAGATTCTTTTCTCATCAGGTGTTTTTTCACTGTTTAATAGGGCTAACAATTCGCTTTCCATTCTTTTAAGTCTGCTTTTACGGGGATCTAGATCCGTGTCTCTTTGCAGTGAAGCGTACACCTCGTGGGGAATCACTACCACTTTCTTCATTATATTAATCTAGTCAGTAAAGGGCCCAAAACTGAAAATAAGATGGGGAGAAATGACCCTCCTGTTTGCACAATAACTCGTTTTTTCTTCGCTACAGTTTGACTTTTACGAGCGAGTGTACGTATTATGTTCTTGTAGCGGCGTAGGCGAGCCTTCTGATGGGTTTTCATTGATACATTGCAATTTATAACGTTAAGACAGATTTCACAGATGCATTTTAAAAAGTCGGCGTCGATATTTTTAATAAACATCTGCTGCATTGCCCGGGGCAGTCGATGATAGATTTTTATTAATTCATGGTATTTCTTTAGTCTCTTTGTCATTCTGGAATATACACCGTTTCAGGCTCGTTTGGAAATATATTCGTTCGCAGAAGCACTCTAAACGTGTTTCGCGGATGAAGGTCGCAAAGCAAATATCCGTAACGCGTGCTTGTAGCTTCTTTATAAACTTCCAAAAACTCCTTACGCTGATTCGGGAACATTTGATTGGCTAATACCCCAATTTGTGATACATCTCTACGTTGCGCGAATAAGACTAGATATTGCGTATTTAACGACACATCGCGCATGTATCTATTTTTGAAAAATAGATTCTGATTGATGAAGAACACGCTTATGTTAAGATGGTGGGAGTATACTGTAAATGTCTCGGCAAACGTTTTATCCATCTCCAACATGAGATCGTCAATTACAATGATTGTTGTTCAGTTCCCTTTAGCGAATTAAACGTCATATACACCTTTGTGGAACAAAATATCATCTTGGTACTCGTTGAACACTGATTGATACGTCGAATAGCACCATATAACTTTATGCACAAATTTCGAGAACATCTCGCCCTTTTCTTTAATGATTTTAAGCATAAACAGTTTTAACCACATCCTGTAGGTCCCGATATAATACATGTGGATGGGCTCGTGAATCTGAATTTTTCTACAGAGTCCATTTCTAACACGTCACACTCCTAAGTGGGTCATTTACAAAATATTACAAATTTTGAGTGCTGATCCTTATATTTCTTCTCCCACAGAACCGACGATGAGGTAGAGCACCCTATCATTACGGATGACGATGACAGTGTAGTTGTGATCTCCTCCCCTGAACCAGCGATACAGGTTGCACGTCCAAAGCGGAGGTATGAGAACTCCACATCAGGTATAAAGCGGCCGAAATACGTACCTGTTGCAGCAGACCCCCAACCCTCAACCTCTTACGCAACAACCTCCCCAGCAGCAGCAGCACCTAATATACCCCCCTTATTCCGCCCCCCGTTCTGTTAAGTCTACAATAATAGATCCCCAACCCTCCTACGCAACAGGGCCCCCAGCAGCAGCACCTAATATATCCACTAATTCCGCCCCCCGTTCTGTTGAGGATGTTATTACGTTCGAGTTAGTGCGATCCGCAGCCCCCACCCCAGCCTTGACTAGAAATCGGTATAGAGTCAGGGTCGACCATAGAGCCCTGTATAGCAATGGTATTGAGCGCGGGATACGCAGGGTTGTAGAGCGTATTATAGAGTTTGCTCTTCAGAATCGCGACGAGCGTGAGGTCAGGACGAGTCTGTCCTTTGGGTTCGGGTCAGATGACGGTGATGTAGACGATTATTGGGTGATAGTACCGTTCAGGCGTTTGGCTGCTGAAGATGTAGAATATATATTAGGGCGTATAATGCAAGCAGTCCAAAGTAGTATAGCCTTCAATATGGACAACTTCACGGTAAATATTGACCATGTATACCGTGTTGCGGGTCATAGTGCCATACCGTACACTCTTAACTTCAATTCTCCAACTATTTACCGAGGCATATAAACGTCGATCGTGGTTGCGGCTTATAGCAGTACTCTTAGCACGTATGTTTACTGTACAAAATACACGGACTCAAAAAATTTGGCTGCCTACGATCGTTGAGCGTGCCCGTAACTAGCTGTAGACTGTGAACTTGAATTTGACTGTAATATGGGTCCTGAAGAGCTGAGAAAGGTAGAACAGGAAATGAATGTGAGCATAGTTATATTTGGTTTGGATGATCGCCGCCGGACTGTGTATGTTTTTAAAAGCTGTGTGAGAGATCGTACAAGGCCCCTACTTATTTTAGGATTGTCAGGGACAACGTATCTCCCCATCCGTAATATAAGGGGGCTTTACGCGAGTTATGACAAAAGTCGAAAATATGGGAGACATCATGATTTGTGTAAGGGTGCCTCGAGTTTGCGGATGATATAGTGAGACATTGTAAAGAATGTCACATGGTATGTGAGCAGTGTAAAAGCACCAAATGTGAAAGCCGTGTAGTTGAGAAGAGAGACTGTGATGTGTGTAGACGCACATTTTTCAATAATAGCTGCTTTGATCTCCATAAATTAATTGGTACGTGCAGGAAAATGAGAATCTGTGAATGTGGTATGTTTCACACAATGGATAATTGGGGAAAATTTAAGCACAAGTGCGACGTAATTCACTGTCCTACATGCCAGGAGGAATATAAGGCGGATGGAGTAAAGCATGTGTGTTATATGAAAGATGCTAAGCCTAAAAATAACCCTTGTATAACTGTACTACGATATAGAAACATATACGAACGCTGAAACCAAGAGGTAATTCCACATTTACTTGTGAGCCAGACCATCTGTGATGAGTGTATGGGTATCGAATGTGACGAGTGCCCCAAATGCGGTAAACGGACAAACGTTTTTAAAACGAATGTCAGCGATAGTCCTGTGAACTATTTGTGTCCTATATTGTCAAGTTAGCCGACAAGTTCAAAAAAATGACTGTGTATATTCGCCCATAACGGGGCAAAGTTTGACACGCAGTTCCTTTATAAGGAGTTGCTTGAACACGAATCCTCTGAGATATTTACAGGTGATCCATTGAAAAGAGGCAACAAATTAATACAGATGCAGATGAGGTAATGTACAATTTAAAGATACTTTATTATTCACACCTTGTAAATTAGCAAAGCTACCCAAGGTGATGGGAGTAGCAGCTGAAGTTTCCAAAGGATACTTCCCATACACTTTCCTCACCAGCGAGACTTTAAACTACGTAGGCCCACCGCCCCCCAAACATTATTTTGACTGCATGGATGAAGACTTTGATCGATACTACGACAGTTTTAATGAAAGTAACCCTTATAATATAGCTGATGAATGTGAGCGTTATTGCGTGAATGATGTGCGCGTGCTTAGAGTATGTTTCCAGGCCTTTAGAAGTATGTACATAGCCCGTTTCAAATGCGATCCACTGCAAGTCGCAACCACCATCGCATCATTATGTTTTACGGTGTTCAAGAATAACTTCATGCCTAAAGACACCTTAGCCATTATTCACCGAAACAACCCCCGCAGTTACGGACACAAGGGCTATTTACTGGCTCATACACCTGCAGCAACAAACAGGTGTATACATAAAGCACGCCCGCAACACGGGTGAAGTACCCATTAAGATTAATGGACGTGTTTTTTGGGTTGATGGGTTAAGTGAAAACCGTGTCACTGGTGTGAAGACTGTGTATTCCTTTAATGGATGCTGGTGGCATGGATGCCCCCGTCCTGAGTGCGGTATCGTCGGAGATATCAACGGTAGGTCTCCTGCCGACTGTCTTGCATCGACCCGCACCCGCGATCAACTTATAGGATCACAGTTCACTCACAAAGTCTTGTGGGAGCATGAATATGATGCACGGATGGAGACAGACGTTGTATACCGTGAGGAAATAAGCGATCAAGCGTTCAATGGTGCTGGATCCTCTCAAATGTGGTGATAGCTTGTTTGGAGGACGTACAAATCCTTTCAGACTATACTTCCCACCTACGGAGGGCGTGAAGCTCCATTACTACGATTTCTGTTCTTTATACCCATACGTGATGAAGCAATCCGTACCCCGTGGGCGCTCCTGAGAAACTGGTGGGACCTAGCATACCCTCCATCAATGAATTTTCAAAAAATTTGAATGATCATTACTTTGGGCTCTCTTTCGTAGACGTACTCCCCCCATGCAGTTTATGGATGCCTATCTTACCTGTCGTTATCGATGACAAGCTCATGTTTCCCCTGTGCGTGAAGTGCGCGGAAGAGGATAACGGCGAATGTACCATATACCCCACCAGCGTAAGATCAGAGGCGTATATACAAGTCCTGAGCTGGCCCTAGCCGTACGCCATGGTTATAGAATACTGAAGATACACGAGGTGTGGAGGTTTCAGAAGCTCCCAACCTTTTCACACCATATATAAACGCCTTTTTGAAGGATAAGGTTGAAGCATCAGGGTATCCGCGAGGAGTTGATACCGAAGATGAAAAGTCTGCCTATATCAACGTTACCGCGACCGCGAAGGTATACAACTTGATCGTGTCCAAATTGTAAAGAATCCTGGCAAGCGCTTTAGTGCAAAATTGTGTCTAAACAGTCTATGGGGAAAATTTGCGCAGAATACCGCAGAGGGAACATTCATTTGGCACAAAGTTATAGCGATGTCTGGGATTATGCCAATGCCCCCGATAAAGAGGTCATGGGGATCGTGAATGTAGGTAATACTTACGTAATAAAGTACAACAACACTGAATTTGCCACAGATACCTCAAGGGTTACAAACATACCTGTGGCGAGCTTTACAACAGCCTACGCCCGTATAAAACTTTGGGGTCTATTGCATTCTCTTGGGCGGAGAGTATTGTATGCCGATACAGATAGCGTGATATTCACAGAGAGGGAGGGTGAATACATGCCCACTATTGGGGAGTTCCTCGGCGAGCTCACTGATGAGATCAAGGATGAGTATGGGGACGACGCATACGCCGACTCTTTTATCTCAACAGGACCTAAGACTTATGGGGTACGGGTCAGGGTAGGGGATGAAATGAAATATATCGTGAAGGCAAAGGGTATTACGCTCAACCATGCGAATCGGGAGGTTGTTAACTTTGAGTCGTTGAAGGATCTAGTATGTTTGGAACCTCACCAACTAATTGTAGGCACCCACAATTTTCGGGCGCAGAAGCTGAGAGGCGTGAAGGAACTTAGGGGTACGATGGTGTGCCGTAACACCTATAGAAAACGTTACCAGTTACCTGGCACCTATGATACCGTACCCTTTGGATACCAATGATGCTTCTAACTCACACGTCTTGTATATAATCGTATCTATTTGTAAATATATATGTATATATAACTTGAATATCTCGAATCGTATTGTAAATATATGAATATCTCAATAAATCAAATAGCGTTTCACTTTCTCCTTTGGTGTGTTTGTGTGTGTGTGTGTGTGTAGGTGAAAGTTCTAAGCTCCGCCCACTGCGTGAGTCATGCTACTATCTGGGAGTCCCTGCGTGGTCAGTCGACCGCAGTAAGCCCGAGAGATCAGACGTGTATTCAGATCAGACGTATATTGAAATGGCTACCTTTAATATTGCTTGCACAACGTTTATGAAATGGTATTCAGTAAAGTGTGAGGATGTGGTGGATACCGAAAAACTTCCTATTCCCCCCTCCTATGCCTCTTTTAAAGCCACATTGGATTGTGCGAAGTTCCAAGATGTACAAATACTCTACGGATGTTCTGGTGAGACTGTTGAAGGCTTTCGTTGCACAGACGATGTGCTGAAGTATGCTGCAGGGCTAAACTTTATAAAGTCTCACATACACCGTGAAGTAAAAGAAACAACGCGTGCAGAAGAGAAGCAGCAGGTATGGATAATGAGCCTTGTGGATGGGTGGTGTGACAAGCGGTATTACGTCATGTTACACCATGTCGATTACTCATACCCTACGTCTGAAAATGTGAATCTCGTGATCATGGACAATCTTAGGTGTTTTTATCACTATATTAACGTATATCATGATGAGGTTCATAGTGAGGTTGTGGCTAGTGCCATGCGTGAGTTTTTAACAGATTTTAGAGACGAGCATCGTTTGATGGGTAGAAAGGAAAATATGAGCATATGTTCCTCTCAAATAGTGCGCCAGAGTGTGGAGATGATTAGCGCCTAGTTCTTATCCAAAGTGCGTAGGCTGGTAGTGACGAACGGCAAAACAAATATGTGCAACAATTCGAGTCGTACGAACATGCCCATTCACGTATCATCGAGTCAGCCGCCCGTCGAACCGTTCCTGCCTGTGCCTCACACGGCTCATAGTTATCTCAGAGCTTGAGCCGAGTAGACGTGCGCTCCTCGAATACGATGGAACTTCCTTTGAGCAGCATTCTCACGCCTCGTACGATGTGTCCGTGACGAAATCGTTGCGCGTGTTCAGGCGTAATTCCGGTACCATTAGCTATGTACTGGAAACGGAATGTAGACCGACAAACAAACGGGTTTATTTAAGTATCGAGGAGATGAATAGAATCTTCGTGATAGTTGATAAGTGGTGTGAAGATCGTTATAAAATACCTGCTAACGTAGGTACAAGAAGAGAGCAGATTAGTGACGCGCCCTCATACGCCGTTGTATGTACGTTGTGTATAAATAACGATCGGCCGTGCATTGATATAAGGCTGATGTGGAAGAATGCTTCTGATAATAACGCTCTTATTCCTACGCGAAACCGTTTCATCCTCGACAGAATGTTTGAAATCGTCGGATTCCGTAAACTGAAACCTATATTAGACGCGCGTGTTACGGATATGTTTTATTTTGATACAGTTCTTGAATACGCATACACTGCTCTGCTCGATGGGTTTACCGAGTGTAGGACTGGTGAGAATGGTCTAGTGCTGGATGTTTATTTAAAAAGTTTAGACTCTTTGAAATACCATGAACTTTGGTACAAAGCAATTGATCAGTACAAGGCTGAGCTCACCTACACCGTTCACCCTGAAGAACTATTTCTTTATATAACGCGCAGTTGCCGTAACGATTTAGAAGATTATTTCAATTGCCGTTATGTTGAGTGAAGAGTTCACGATTGAAAAGCTCGAGTCGGTAGAAATAAACCCTCGATTGGAAAAGCATTCTTATAAACTTGCGTTTAATAATGTAGCTAAAGATGAACTCTTTGTGCGTGCTTTTGAATGTATTCTAGACGTATTTAAAGATGACTTGCCAACCGGTTGTAAAGTGGGGACAAAAATAGTACTGAACGATATGAAAGCCATTCATATCGAATACAGGTTTCCCTATACTTTAAGCGGTGAAATATTATTAAGCCGCATAGACTGCGTAATGCAGAGCAATAATGATGTAATTGTAAACTCGATTAAGACCGATTTTAGTATTCTGAAAAAAAGTGAATTGTATATATTTTGATTATACGCATATTTCTATTTGATTTTGTGTTTATGTATATATTATATATTATATATATATATATCTATATATAATATTATATATATATATAGTATATTTCTTGATATTTCTCCTGTACTGTTATGTACATATTGAAGTGTATATGAAATGTATATTTTATTTTATAAATATATCTCCATAATTGTGTGTGTGTGTGTTGTGTGTGTGTGTGTGTGTGTGTGTGTGTTTCTCCTGTACTGTTATGTACATATTGAAGTGATATGAAATGTATATTTTATTTATATATAATGTGTGTATATATTTTCTGTATACGCATATTCCTCAAATGTATATTTTTATTCTATATATTTATAATAAAAAGAATGATGCAATGTTGTTTTATTGTTATGCTTCTACTACCGGTATTCTGTATACAACAGGTATCTGGCAACTCTGTCTTCGGAATACATGGAGCTATCTGGCAACTCAGCCAACTGGCTGTTAGGCGTATATATAATAATGTATGCAATAATAAAAGAGGTATCTGACAACCAGCCAACTGGCTGATTAGGAGTCTATAATAATGTATACAAGTGTATCTGGCAACTCAGTCTTCTAAGCCTACTGGCTGGTTAGGATAATAATGTATACAATGGAATACATGGCGCTATCTGGCAGCTCAGCCAACTGGCTGATTCTGGCTGATTCTGGCTGATTAGGAGCCTATAAAACAACGCCAACTCGGCTGATTAGGCGTCTCTAATAATAATGTATGCAATAATACTGCTAAAAGAGGTATCTGACAACCAGCCAACTGGCTGATTAGGAGTCTATAATAGTGTATACAATGGAATACATGGCGCTATCTGGCAACTCAGCCAACTGGCTGATTAGGCGTTATAATAATATAATGTATGCAATAATAAAAAGAGGTATCTGACAACCAGCCAACTGTCTGATTAGGAGTCTATAATAATGTATACAATGGTATCGCGGTATCTGGCAACTCAAGCCATTTACGCCATGGCTGATTAGGCCTATAAAACAACGCCAGCCCGGCTGGAAGCCTTAATGTGCACTTGGCTCCTGCCAGGAAAACACCTCTCCTCCTTTCTCTCCTCCTTCTTTCTCTTGGGGGATAACGCCGCCTCCAAGTTTTCCCCCCCACCCCCCTTTGCAACAACCCCCTTCCCCTTTGCAACATCCCCCTTCCCCCCTTTGCAGCAACCCCACACCCTTTGCAACAACCCCCACCCCCCCTTTGCAACATTACATAATACCTGCAACATTCCTGCACTCTCCCCTTTTGCGGCTATACTACTAAAGCTATATATCTAAGATAAATTTTAAGAAATGCTGGCATTAAACTTACCTATCATCTCATTAGTTACATCAAAATTTGTGCAACATAACTTAAAATTAGATGCATCAGATGCATTTTTTTTTAAATCATGCATCATGATTTTCAAAAATGTTCAATGGTGTCAGATTATTCAGAGGTAAAAAAGTAATGGAACGCCGTTCCGTCTAAAAAAAAAAGTGCAGGAACGCCGTACCGCCCCGTTGCGCGGGGCGGTACTCTTGTGATTTATTTAAAGTGATAATGATAATATAAACATCGCTACATTGCTTGGAAGTGTTTTATGTGAAAATCTTGCCTAATTTCTTGTTTTTTCATTGTTAAAGTTTGTTACTGTAATCACGTGCTAAGACCATGAGTGACCGCATGTGTAGCGTAGCTGTGCGGAATCTGAGCCCGTGTCCAAGAAAACGTCCAAGACTGGAGTTTAAGGTGAAAGGCTTGGACAGACTTGCGGCTGGTGAGTCAGCCTCTCGTATAGCCAGTGAATTTGAGCTGAGTCGACGGTGCGTATGTACAAAAAGTCGAAGGAAGCCATACGCAAGGCTTACGTGACCCCTATTATTCCGAAGCTTCACTAAGATTGTGAAGGTGGTAAAACATGAAAGGTTGGAGCAGGCTTTGGCGCTTTGGCTCAAAACAAGCGAAACATCCCCTTTAGGGTGGTTCAAAAAAAAAAAAAAAGTTTGAAATTTATAGGTGATGGTATTTTTTCCCATTATATAAGTCAATAATACCATTTTTGTCAAAATCAAAATTTGTTTAGGGGTTCCTCATCGAGGTTGAATTTCTCAGATTTCAGGAAACTTCAGTTTTTCTTCAATTTAGAGCAATTTAGGGAAATTTAGTGATTCGCAATAATAGTAGCACTGCAATTTACTAATATAACATTCATTTGTTCCCAAATTTAATTGTATAATTTAATTTATAATAATAAGGCACTTATTTCCTGATTTGTATATCATTTAATAAACATTTGAATGATGGCGGTGTCGCATGCTTTCTTCTGTATTCCATTATTCTTGTTTTTTATATTTTGTGGGCAATCACAAGGCCATTTTCTATAACAAAATGTAACTAAAAACATTGTTCTTTATTGTACAGATGACGATTATATACATGTTTCATATAATTGAATGTAGGGCCATGTCAAACCCATTACAGTTCGAGACGTATTTTTTTCAGTCAATGATTTCTTAAATTCTTTATAGTCTGTCTAGCGTAAGGTTCTTATCTCAATTACAATTAATTTTCTGTTGCAGATTGATTTTGTTTGTTGAAATATTCTAGTAATGGTTTAAGAGTGATTGCGAAATGAACCAGAACAAAAAGGACAAGGTTTCGCCTTCAGTTCCTGTACTGAGACACTCGACCGAACGTTTCCTGGTAGGACAGCCGACACACACTATCTGCGGTTCGAAATTGCCAACTGCCCGAAAAGTTCTTAGTTATTTCTTTTACGTTAACGAAAAGTGCTGTAATAGGCGAGAAGCGGTCAAAATAACTATTGACAATGTTCTTACATTCTGGGCGATGGCTAGAATTAAGACAATGTGGCCATGCAACTGCATCAAGAAGCTGGAAGCTTTGTGGAGTGAGTGGAATGCGCAAAACAGAAACAGGAAAAGGGAATCTGACCCTGGAGAAAAGAGAGAGCTGTTTACAGACAAACTTGATCGACTTTGGGACATCGGAGCAGATGATGCGATCGAAGAAATCAAATGCAACAGATTCCTAAATGCATACGATAAAGACGAAGATATCAGGTTTTATATAGACCAACGTTCAGAAAGACTTGGTACAATGTCTGGGAATGACAGTGTTTAGCACAAAGAGAAAACAACAAGCAGAAAGGTTATGACGAGAAGAAAATAAGATAGCCCGACACTCCAAAAATGCGAGCTTTCATTCTGTAGCTTCCACTTCAAAGGAACAACATTATGCTGAAGCCTTCTCTGAGAACTTGGATGACTCTGAGAGTAATAATAATTCTGAAAGGATCACTGGTTTGGATAGTCAATTCGTTGCACCCACAAAACGATGTATTGAAGACAGTTTCTGTCAATCTGCCTCGTAAGCTTCTGAGATGTACTCCTATTATTGAGATGGCCGATCGATTCCGCCTGTCCAACAATCAGGTTTGTTTACCGGTTGATCGACTTTCGTATAACATATATATCAGCACAATTAATTTACATGAGTTGGCTTTGTTTGTACAATTACTTCTCTTAAAAATGTTGTGTATCTTATTTTTATTAGGTTGCTGGAGTTGTCATTACAGTCATGCGATCAGCAGTTCCACCGGTGGATTTTGACCAATTTAACATCTCCAAGGCAACTACAGTAAGACAGAGAGCATTACATCGACGTGAAGTGGCACAAGATGTTAAGAGTAAATTTGTCCCTCCAAAATATGTTGTAGTACACTGGGATGGAAAGACGATGAAAGTATAGAAACAGATGTATAATCAACATTTAGTTATACAATGCTTATATTTCTAGACGCTGCATTTTAAAATTTTTAATGTTTTAAAAATCCGTAATCATTATTACCTAATTTTTTTTTAATACAGAATTCCTTTGGGATACAGGAGCACAGACAATCCATCCTTATCTCAGGCAGTCTAGACCATGTAAATGGAAAACTTCTTTCAATAAATAGACTTCAGGATGGGACTGGGAATGAAATAGCAGGCACGTGCAACCATGGATGCTCTAAAAGACTGGAATATAGACGAACGTGTCGTTGGACTTTGCTACGACACAACTGCTAGTAACACAGGAAGAATTCAGGGAGCAGTAGTCAGGCTTCAAAGCATGTTGGGAAGAAGGCTACTCCTAGAATGTCGCCATCATGTTTTAGAATTGGTAGCAGGATCAGTACTCCTATTATTGAGATGGCCGATCGATTCCGCCTGTCCAACAATCAGGTTTGTTTACCGGTTGATCGACTTTCGTATAACATATATATCAGCACAATTAATTTACATGAGTTGGCTTTGTTTGTACAATTACTTCTCTTAAAAATGTTGTGTATCTTATTTTTATTAGGTTGCTGGAGTTGTCATTACAGTCATGCGATCAGCAGTTCCACCGGTGGATTTTGACCAATTTAACATCTCCAAGGCAACTACAGTAAGACAGAGAGCATTACATCGACGTGAAGTGGCACAAGATGTTAAGAGTAAATTTGTCCCTCCAAAATATGTTGTAGTACACTGGGATGGAAAGACGATGAAAGTATAGAAACAGATGTATAATCAACATTTAGTTATACAATGCTTATATTTCTAGACGCTGCATTTTAAAATTTTTAATGTTTTAAAAATCCGTAATCATTATTACCTAATTTTTTTTTAATACAGAATTCCTTTGGGATACAGGAGCACAGACAATCCATCCTTATCTCAGGCAGTCTAGACCATGTAAATGGAAAACTTCTTTCAATAAATAGACTTCAGGATGGGACTGGCAAATAGCAGGCACGTGCAACCATGGATGCTCTAAAAGACTGGAATATAGACGAACGTGTCGTTGGACTTTGCTACGACACAACTGCTAGTAACACAGGAAGAATTCAGGGAGCAGTAGTCAGGCTTCAAAGCATGTTGGGAAGAAGGCTACTCCTAGAATGTCGCCATCATGTTTTAGAATTGGTAGCAGGATCAGTATCGGCTAAACTATTTGGAAAAACAAGTGGTCCATCTGAACCAAGATTTCTCGAATTACAGGACAGGTAAGATATCTTGCTACATTATGTTTTAGAAAATACTGAATATGAAGCAATATGAAAAAATTATAATTTAAACCACAGATAGTTTAATATAAAAAATATGTACTTATCATGCTTGAACAAAGATAACACTGGTCAACACTCATTTTATTGCCAATCATATTAGAGTGATTTTGGGGTAACTTTGTGGTGCTGATTCCGAATATGACATCGGTTTTGCTAGATTGGCTCTAATTTATGAGATAATTGGTACCCCATTGAAACACGTAAAAATGCAAAAAAAATAATGTTCAGGCGGAGCCTACTTATAAATCGCATTGAAATTGTCTCAAATCATACAAAAGTAAACACATGAAATACATAATGGCATTTTATTCGGTCTCACCATCTAGAATGTTTCGGTAGTTTCCCATATGCACGCGTTATGGTTACGTTTCCTATTAATTGAGGGTATTCATTATCTCAAGAACTAGAGCCAAATCGGAAAAACTACTTTCATTTTGGAATTCAGCAACCCCAAAATACCCTAAATTCGTACGAATTTCCTTGGCAACGAAACAAAAAAAAATTTTTGTTGAGCTGTGTAATTTATACGGCAAACATGAAGAATTATATTTTGTGTACAGATAGCTAGATATAGATCTAGCAACCTTCAAGATACTTCCTATCAACGACACGTGGTTAAAACAGATACGGAATCAGGTGATCTGCAATCTTCAAACGTTAGTCCAGAAGAAAGAGTGCAGTCACTTTATCCGTGACGACTATCGCGAGGTGGCAGAGCTAACACTCACTGTGCTCGGAGCTCGTGAGCCTCACGAAGTGAAGTTCCGTCGTCCAGGTGCATATCATCACGCTCGTTGGATGGCCAAGGTTTGTAGAAACATGTAGAATAGTATAAATAATAAATATATAAATTCTCTAACAAATATTACAACGTATTAGAAAAACTATAGACAAATATAGTATATAAATATTTTAAATAATTGAATTTGCCCATTATTAAAACATTGGCATAGAATCTAATAAAAAAAACGAATGAATTCATCCATTTTAGGTGATTTACAACGCGAAGATGTACCTGTTTCGGGAACAGCTGGGTTACGATGAACACACCTTACTGACGTTGCAAAGAATGGTATAGTTTACCGCCGTACTGTACGTCCGAGCCTGGCTCTTAGCGCCAGTTGCTGCTGATGCTCCTGTCAACGACATCCGCCTCTACCGAGATCTGATCCGCTCCAAGATGGTGGACAAAGAAGTAGCTGAGAGTGCTCTAGGTGTTCTCCGACGGCACACTTCTTACATGAGGCCAGAAAAGGTAGTGTTTGCTCTTTGCAGTGATTGTGTGACCAGCAAACAGAAACAAGATATGGCACAAAAGCTGGCCTCACTACCAGTGTCGGAAGAAAATGAAGAAAACCTAGTCCTCCTAGACAATGACACACAGCTGATAGACATACTAGACGAAAGATCGTGGTTTGTTTTCCAGCTCTTGAATGCTACTTCAACGCGTGGATGAGCAAACCGGTAGAGGAATGGATTGATGATCAGGACTTCAATACTTTTTATAACTTTGTCAAATGTCTTAGTCACCAGTGATGTGGCCGAGCGAGGCATTGCCATGATCCAGGACTTCGCAAAAACGATAACCAAAAACGAAGAACAATTGCAATGGCTTCTACAAGCAGTTGAAAAGTATCGAAACACCATACCCAACTTCAATAAATCCACACTGAACATTCTACGTTAATAAATAATTAAACACACCATGCAGAACTAAAGAAACAAACCATAATTAGTACCAAAATGTGATTAAAATAAATGTCTGGTAACGCTGATTCATTTATCTTTTGTACAAAAATATCGGCAAATGTTCTTAATTGCATTTTTATATCAAGAATACATAAAATCAAGTAAACTTCAATAGAAATATAATAATTAGGTTCATAATTAAGGAAAATTTAACTTCCTTAAATGTAATTCAACCTCAATGAGGAACCCCTAAACAAAATTTGATTTTGATAAAAATGGTATCAATGGACTTCTATTGACTTATATAATGGGAAAAAATACCATCACCTATAATTTTTTTTTTTTTTTTTTTTTTTTTTTGAACTACCCTAATCCCCATGAGTGGCCCCATCATTTGAGAAAAGGTGCTGCAGATACACGCGCGCCTTATCGAGGAAGACTCCGAATACCAGCGTGTTGCCAGCGACTCCACGGCCAGCACGGGACGGCTTGATCGCTTCCGTAGGCGTCAAGGCCTTCACGGGGGAGGTGGCTTCAGCAGACCCGCATGCAGCCCAGACCTTCAGGCCTACCCTGCAGGAGGCCATTAAAAATGGAGGGTACGAGTCCGAACAGATATTTAATATTTCTCTTTCAGGGTGTAAAACTATTATTTTATATACAGTATACAGTATTTACATTAATTTTTTCAAGTTCCGGCACGTAACTTCAATTTTCCCATAAGGTCTTACTGTATGTTTACAAATACGCGAACCCTCTCGGTCTCGAACCTCTCGTATTTGTCGGGATTTACTATACAATTTTAATCCTTTCTCCATGGCTTAAGTTCCGAACCCAGTTTTCGATGCTACAGCTTCAGTTTTCATTTTTCGGCATTCAAAATACACGACAAATTATGTTCACTTTTGCTTCCGCTTCCTTTAAAATTCTTTTTCATTTTTAGAAATGAGATTTCAGCTCAACATTTATCCATTTGTAAATGTTTTCAATGTTGCCAAATACACTGACGAAAGTGAACATTTTCGTATGATTTGAACCAGAACATTCGCATTTTCTTATATGTTACATAATGAACTAAAATGTTTAGTTTTAAAGTTTGGTATGGGTAATTTCTGAAAAAGTTTAAGATAAAAATATTGAATTCCTTATGACACATTTTTGATACAGTTGTTATATTAATTAAAATTTGAGTAATAATTTGTTTAAGTTCTAGTCGTCGTCATCGTCGTAAACTTTTAAGAAACGTACCTTATGCTGGAAAAGTGTCATTCTAATTATCGTACATTTAGAAAACGTTTGTACTTTGTAGTGTACATTTTTTGTGGAAACTGAAGATAGGATTTTTTGCGGTTGGAGCATTTTTATTACAGGCTTACCCCTCCACCCCATTACTGAACTGTAATTTTAAGTGTCAGGTTCTTTATTGCTTATTCTGAAAGCTGTATTACATGACTAAAATAATTTGGTCGGTGAACCTGTCTTAATGGCCATCTATTTGATAGAGTTAGTTACAAATAGACTGGAACTGGAATCGAAAATAGAATCGAAATTGGTGTCAGAATTAAGATTATTTAAATGCTGGAATTATAACCGAAAGCGAATCATAAAACTTTAATGTTAGAATTCGAAGTGGGATCGATTTCAGAATGGTCAAAATCATTTACATATTGTCTTTTGCAAACATTAAAAAATAGATGTCACATTTTTGCCGAATACTCGTATATTCGAAATAAAAAATCTAGTATAAAATGTTGTACATTTACATATAATAATATTTTAAGACCAAACTAAAACTGAGGACAGCAAACCCTACATTAAATAATTAATTTTAACAAAAAATAATCAAATAAAAATCCAAACGGGACTACAAATTACAACCAAAATAAATTTTATGAAGAAGTAACTGCATCGCATGTAAGTGATTCTGAAGTAATTTTTCTTTTCTTCTATTGCTTTCGACATTTTGGATTTGATTTTTGTTTTCAGAAATGAAGTTGCGCAGCAGTAGAGTAGCTGTTATGCCCAAGTTATTTAGAACTTGTTTAGAAATAGGAAATAGAAGTTATTTAGAACTTGTTTAGAAATAGGAAAAAGAAGAAAATTAAAGCAGTGAAGAAGGGTTTGGATAAAAAAGAGCGGTCTAGGTATAGGCCTAAACCAAAGAAAAAGTTACAGGCTAAGAGGAAGCGTCCTAAAAAGTTAGGAAAGTAATTCTAAAAACATGAAAAGTAAGATGCTGGCCTGAAAGTACAACAGTAAAAACAACAGTAAGCGGAAAAAAGAAAAATAATCAAAAATCCTAGAGTACAAAATCAAAGGAGATTATATTAGCCTAAGAATGTTCCAGCTAAGGAAGAAAGTTAAAGAAGAAAGTAAATTAATCCCGGTAAAGCTTATCAACCAAATAAATAGTTACCAGCACATTAGAAATAAAATTAATAAAAGAAAAGGAAGGAGAAGTAGGAGTAAATCGAACGTAAAGATAAGCCTAGAAAAGTAAAAAAATAAAATTAAAAAACTAAGATTCATTGATGAATTTAAAAGAAAATCATATATTGAAAATATGAACGAAAAGGATATGAAGATTATAATGGAAGTCCGATTAAATATGGTAGAGGTGAAAGAAAACTATAAAGGAAAATATAAGGACATGAAGTGTGAAGTATGCAGGAGAGAGAATGATACGACAGAACACTCGTTTCATTGTTAAAAACTAAGAAACTTAGTGGGGGAGATGATGGGAGTAGAGAATATAAAAAAAAACAAAGTATCAAAAATTATATTGTAAAAATAATGGAAATTAGAAGAAGACTTTGTTGACAGTAAAGGTTTAAGTACATAATAGGAGATACAGTGTAGAGGCTCTGCACCGGAAACGTGTGCTGATCCGCAAGATCAAGTGAGCAATTTCTGGAACCTGGAACCTGGAACCTGGAACCTGGCAGCCAATGGTGGAACAAATCTCTTGAAAAACAATTTTTTTTATATAGATAAGGACCTACCTATTGTCATTTTTGTATAACTTTAACTATGTTTAACTATGTTCACTCCGCTGTTTTATATAAAGGTATATTAATTCAGTTTTTAAAATATGATTTATATATATTATTACACTCTATCCGCAAAAGAAATAATTATAATTTTAGCATGTGTATACTGTTTTTCTAAATGAAAATAACAGACGGATAGACAACTCGTGGCTAAGCGCTCAACAGCATTTCTGAAAAGAAATTTCAAAATATCGATATTATTTACTAAATTATGAAAGTTTAGTCTAAGTCAGTGGTGGCCAACCATTTTTTGATGCGTGCCATTTTTAGGTTAGGTTTAATTCAGATGCGCAAAAAAAAAAATTGTGAAAAATTACTAATAACTTGTAAGTAAAAATAAAAATATAATATAATTTAGTGTTAGAAGTGAAAATTTAGCACAATTCATACTAGACCTCGATGCGCCACTTCAAAGTACTTGATGCGCCACCTTTGGCGCAATGCGCCGCGGTTGGCCACCACTGGTCTAAGTCTTTCTAAGAGTATTTTAAATGGTACTTGTAGGTTATCTACCCCCACGCTTGATTTGTCTTCGTGGCAAATAGCACGCACGCAGAACAATCAAACGAGCATTTCGTTCTAGAGTGTTTGATGCACATTGGTTATTCATTTGTTATACAACTTACATTAACTTTGGATCACCTGAAGATCAGGGTCCCCAGCCTTCTTTAGTTAGCCTTATAACGCTAACTAACAAAAATATCACGACCTAACCTAACCAATCATTAGGTCAACTGTACACCCTTGATAATTGGTTAGGTTAGGTCAGGTCGTGATATTTTCGTTAGTTAGCCTTATAAAACTAACTAAAAAAGACTGGGGGCCCTGATCTTCAGGTGATCCTTAACTTTATAATGGCGATCCTTCAGAATCCGGCCATAAATTAGTTTAAAAAATAAATCGTATCAATAATTATTACACGAGCCAAATTATATATTTAATAGTATCTATTTCAGCAGATATTACCAATCCTTTGCACAATTTAATTATTGCTTTTTCAGCCAGAATGAATTTACTGCGACTTCATGCTGTTTGCCACGATGACAAATCAAGCGTGGGGGGAGATAACCTACAAGTACCCTTTGAATTATAATACATGCTTTCTAAAATATATAGTTCCTAAACATTTTCTAAGCTAATTGAACATAATAAATTAATTATCTGTAAAATTAACATTTACCGTATACCAGAAAAAAAAATTCACCTACAGTAATTCGAAATGCATTTATAGTTCGTGTTGTAATTAAATGAAAATAATTTTTTTTAAAAAGATTTCCTTTTGCCAAACAACACCTGTTATAAAATACATAATTTTAATTTTTCACATCTTTGAAATAGAAGACACGAAACCTCAGTGGACTTGTCTTTCTATTCAAGACCTTTAATGAAATAGAGCGAGGTTCAGTTGGAATTCCTGGAAATTCAATCCTCGTCCACAATTGAAAGAAAGAAGTACAAGAAACGATTTCAGAGGCGCAGAAGGACATCAAGGGGAGTCGCATTTTTTTATAAAAGAAAAACTTAATTTCTAATTTTATATCGAAATTAATTTTACGTTGTATCATGTATGTACACACACACACACACATACACACACACACACACACACACACACATATATATATATATATATATATATATATATATGATACACACAGGGGACCATTCTGAGTTCATTCCCATATATATATATATCAGAATTCTCAGCTATATGCAGGGGCGTAGGAACACATTTAAAAGTGGGTAGGCCAGGTGACTTCTGAATGTACCGAATATATATATTTAAAATGATGATGGCTTTCACAAACGAGTTTATGCTGACACAGAAGATAACAGAAAATACCGGAAAAAATAACTGCCCAGATCTGGTATTCACAAATAACACGAACTTCATTGCCGATATACAGTAAAAATAAAGGAAAATCCAAAATACATCTACAGCTATGCGAAAAGGAAAACAAAAATGCGCGCTACTATCGGGCTCCTAAGGAAAGGAAATAATGAACTAACAGACGATCTAAAAGAAATATCTGAAACATTGAGAGCCCAATATGAATCAGTTTTTAGTACCCCAAAAAGTGACAAAGCGATACCTGACATAGATGCATTCTTCGAAGAGAAATTGCAAGGAGAATGTATAACAGACTTTGATTTTACCCTAGAAGGTGTAGCGAGAGCTATAGGACAAATGAAATCACATTCAGCTGCAGGTCCGGACAAATGTAACGCACTATTAATTAAAAACTATAAAAATTATATAGCTACACCCTTATACTGGATATGAAGAAGATCCCTAGACACTGGGGAAATACCGAGCTTCTCGAAAAGAGCAAACATTGTCTCTATATATAAAGGCGGGGATAGATCTCAAGCAAAGAACTATAGGCTAGTGTCATTGACGTCCCACCTCACCAAAATATTTGAAATAATAGTCAGAGAGAAAATATATGACTTCTTGGAGACACTGGAAAGATTCAACGAAAATCAGCACGGATTCCGATCAGGAAGATCATGCCTATCATAACTTAGAGCATTATAACAATATCCTAGATGCACTTGAAGGCAATGAAAACTATGATGTCATATACACGGATTTTGCTAAAGCTTTCGACAAATTCAATCATGGTATAATAGCACATAAAATGAAACATATGGGAATAACAGGCAAAGTGGGAAAATGGATCTACAACTTCCTCAGAGAACGACTACAGGTCGTTAAAATTCAAGGTGTATCATCATCAGAATCAGAAGTACGCAGCTCAGTACCACAAGGTACAGTGCTGGCCCCACTCCTGCTCATTATCATGCTAACAGACATAGACAGTGGAGTAAACAGCAACAGTATAGTAACATCCTTTGCGGACGATACAAAGATCAGCAGAAAAATCAGCGATGCAAATGAAGTGGAGGCCTTGCAGAGGGACACGAACAAAATATACACATGGTCAGAAGACAACAATATAACATTTAACACCGAGAAATTTCAGCTCTTGAGATATGGTAGAAATTAGGAACTTAAACAGACTGCATATTATGCTCCAGACAGACAGGAAATTCAGAGAAGCACGAAAGCGGTCGACTTGGGGGTAATAATGACCAATGATGCCAAATTCGAGACACAAAATCGGATAGCAATAAACGAAGCAAAAAGAGTCGCGGGACAGGTAAAAAAGAACGTTCAAAAGGAGGGACAAGACAGTAATGATTACCCTGTTGAGAACTTGAGAACACTGACCATACCGAAACTTGAATACTGATCAGTTTTGACGTCCCCATATAATGAAATGAAAGTGAAAATGAAAAGGTTTATTGGCAGACTATAGTCCATATGACAAATATTATTAATACAATGACAGTTCATATACTAAGGATAGAAACATATACAATTGATTAGAAATAATACTGCACTGTCGAAGTTAAGTGGAGCTACAGACAGACGTTTTCGTACCAAGAAGTCCATAGCTTAGAGCCTTAGAGGATAAATGGCAGGACTCATGGATAGCTTGGATGATCGGGTTGGTTGATTTTTTAGTTCTTTGCATTAGACTGTGTTGAGCACGTCTTGTTACCTCCGGGAAGCTCGAGACATTGCGGGTAGCAAACATTTGCGAAGCTGAGCATCTCGGAGGTAATTTATGTAAGAGTCTAAAAGACCTGTTGTACAGCAAATTTAGGGTTCTGCCAAAACCTTTTATATAATTCACCCAGAGTTGCTGACCGTATATATTACTGCAGAAAGCACGAAAAAGTGTGTCTTTAGCTTCACTTGTACAGAAACGAAAGTTCCTTATGGTCACATTCGCTTTAGCACACAGGCTTCGAGATTTTCTTCATGTGAAGAAAGACTGACGCACGGAACCCTAACGAGATTAACGAGGTATTAGGTTAGTGGTGGCGAACCTTTTTTGCTAGCGGGTCATTTTTGTTACTTTTGATTTTTAGAAAAACGAAATTGGGTCATAATAATTTATTTACTTACTATTTTTAGTGAGAAACTTGTTGGATTTTAGCTGCTAATGTTTTGATCCGAGGTTTATATTTAGTTGTCTTTAGTCTCATACATGCAGCTCTCATATCTGTGCCAAGGCAATTCCTAGTGGTGGACTTGACGAAATTTATGGAGGAAAACAACTGTTCACATGAATAAGATGAACTAAACATTGTTAGCAGAACTAATGCTAGCTTTTTCATTGATGCAAAAGAATTTGGTAAAGAGGTCCATTCAGATTAAGATCATTAAATTTAGTTTTCCATACTGCACTTTCTTGGAAGTCAACTAATTCCATTTCTAAATTACCAATGTCAAGCCAATGAAAAGCTGATAACTGAAGATCTTCAAATTGAATAGTATGGGGGAATTGGATGAATTGTAATGTTGCATCAATTTGTCGGAATTGTGAAAACCTCTCTGAAAGTGATTGTCTGGCATCTCTTATTACTGAAGAGTACTTTTTGAGCACGTCGGATTTATTTTCTTCATTGTCTGCAAACTATTTTGAAGTCAAGAAGTGTTTCTGCAATAATGGAAAATATTTCAATTTTTCTTCTTCCAGATCTTTTGAGAAAATATTTAGTTTTTTTTTCAAAAAATTTAATATTTTCAAACATTGATGATACAACACAGCCGCGACCTTGCAACTTTTTATTTAAAGCATTGCAATACAATGTGAAACCAGTGAAAAAAAATGCAAGTCATTCAACCAATTCATGTCAGTCAGTTCTGGATATTCATGTTCCTTTTTATTCAAAAACTATCTATTTCTTCTAACATTTCAACAAAGCGATTCCAAACTTGACCACGACTTAACCACCTGACATTGTTATACATGACTAATAGTTTGGTAAATTGACGTTTGTTAAGATCATGAGCAACTATAAATTTGACAATCTTTGTCACAAGAGACCAGGGACGTAGCCAAAGGGGTCGGGGGGCGACGGAGGCGGTCGCCCCCCGCCTTGGAAAGTCCAGGGGGGGGAAATCTGCGGTAATTACAACCACGGTTCACCGCCAAACTATAACATTTTCTGAAATTTGAAATCAGGTATTGATCCTATAGTTTTCATATTTAACAAAGAAAGTAACTATTTTATTCACACATTCACTGATTTTATGCATACAATTATTTAGTGTATACACGTTTAACAGTATAACATACCTATGAATAACGAAATCATTAGAAGAGATCCAAATGAAACTCTCACGTATAAAGCAAGTCAAATGGATGCAGAAACAGCTAGATCAGTTGAGACAGAAGAAACGCACATCTAAACAGCCTCTTCATTCTTAACAACACGGAAAAACATACACACATACCACATCAAGCAGGATACTCAAACTCCTCCCCAGACATAACGTTCTGTTCCCCCTCACTAGCAACACACACACACACACACACACACAACACACACACACACACACACACACACTGGAGAACCGAAAAACAACTGTCATCAGACCACCTGCCCATCATCATTACAACACGTTCTACACTCTGCCCCAACAGCCTTAGGCACACTTACAGAAATTACAAGAAAGCTGATTGGGAACAGTTCAAAATACAGACTGAGGAACAATTCACCACATTAAACAGCACACCCATCATAAACATCAGTACAATACTCAAGACATTTAATCAGGTCATCAATAATGCAAACAAATACATACCCAAGGGCAACATTAGGAAATACAACCCAAATTACACTAGAGAAATAGTCCACCTCATAAGGCAACGTAACAACCTCAAACATAACACAAACACTACACACAGAAGCCATAAAACAGCAGATACAACAGCTCAACACAGAAATAAACAACAAACTCAAAGAAAAACAAACAGAAACATTTAGAGAATTCATAACAACACTAAACCACTCCACAGATACATCCAGGCTATAAAAGACTACGTATAAACAGCATTACCCACTCTAACAGCGGCATTCACACCTCACACGCTGCTATTTGTCGCAGCCAAAATAATATCCCAACATATACACAACAAGCTAACATTCTAGTTAATCACTACGCAAAGATAAGTCACTTAAACAGAGACAACAACCAGAAACACGCAGACAAACAGCCAGACAAAAGAAAACCTACAGACTCGACACGACCATTACACCCTTCAATACAGACCAGACCACAAAGATCATCAAAAACATTAAGAATTCGAAGGCTACTGGACCAGACAACATAGTACCTAACATACACCTTAAACACTTGGGCTCACAGGAAATACTAGCTCTCACAAACATCAGCACATATTCATACCAACACTGTATTATTCCTGACATATAGAAACAAGGTAAAATTATTACACTACTTAAACCAAACAAAAATCCAACAGAACCAGCTTCCTATAGACCCATTACTTTACTATGCACACCTTCCAAAGTAACAGAAAGACTAATCTTACAAATCACCAACCCACACATACCACTATCGCCTACTCAACATGGATTCAAACCTCACCACTCAACCACGACATTACTCACTAACCTCACGCAGCACATCATGGATGACATCAACTCCAGACGACCAGCTCAACGTACACTATTAGCAACAATAGATATTAGTAAAGCATTTGATGCTATCCCATACTTCCCTCTCATAAACAAAATACTCAACACAAATATGCACAATAACACCAAAAGGTGGCTGAGCAACTATCTTTCAGAAAGATACTCATCTGTCACATTTAATGGCAAGTCATCCAAAAACAAGCTTTTTCCGAACGGGGTCCCTCAAGGTTCTGTTCTCTCGCCAACACTGTTCAACTTATACATGCATCACATTCCAACACCCATACGCAACAAGCTTACCTTATCATCATATGCAGATGACATCACTCTAACATCCACCCACAACAACATCGACGCCGCTACAAATAACCTACAAACACACATAAACAGTATACAAGACTGGCTCACACACAATAGACTCAAAGTAGCGCCCACAAAATCAGCCATCACCTTTCTAACAAGCAACACAAAAGAACACCAGATAACTCCACAGCTTACACTAAACAACACCAACATTCCACAAACTCACAGGACCAAAATACTTGGGGTCACATACAACACATCATTATCTTTTGCAAACCACATTCAGGACATTAAAAACAAATGTACGTCAAGACTTAACACGCTTAGGGTACTAACAGGCACAAACTTTGGACATCAGCAGGAAACAACATCACTCGTATACAAACAATATATTCGCTCAGTTATGGACTATACTAGCCCATGCTGGGCACCCATTATCTCAAACACACACACCTTACAGACAATACAAAACAATGCACTTCGTATCATTACAGAATGCACTCAAACAACACCAATAGAACCCATGCACACACAAACAAAAATACTGAAAGTTAGGAACATTTAGACATGAGGGGAACACAATTCATAGCAGCAGCAACAACTAACCCACAACACCCTTGCCACTACATGTACAATCATGCACCGACACCTCGCACCATTGAGGTAACACCAGAGAGACCTTATAACCAAATACTCCATTCCATACCACACCCCACAGACATCAAACAGTACAGAAAACACATACACACACACCTAACCCACAAAGCACTGACACGACTCGGTCCGAATGCGGTCATTGGTGCGAAGCCGCCACCCAATGACAGGTCAGAGACTGTTATTTTATTTATTTGTTGGGTTCAAAATCCCAGCTGAGCCGTGAACGGCCAAATTCTAAAGGGCCAGTTCTATCTGAAGCCCAAGTTAAGCTAAATTAAAACTTACGGATTTGAGATCCTATTAGGTCCTACCTCAGGGTAACCTCAGGGTTGCTGACTCGATGCGGGCCTACCTTAGACCTTTGTTACATGAATTTAATATAAACAAAAGGGGTACTATTTATGGTCTTCTTTCTCAACCTTGCAACAACAACGCAACCTGGACTATTGCACGATGCAACAATCTTATATCTACACAACCAAACTGAATTGCAAGAGAGCTCTCTAATCTCTATCAGACCACACCCTGTACGTACGACATCCCACAAACGAGTAGAAAAGACGCGCAGCGCCCCAAAATGATGCCACCAGCGTCCCAAACACTGATGCCACAAGAGCCCAAAAATGCTAGCTCTAAATTAATTGAATTTTTCACTAACCTTACAATTATGAGATGGATATATATACACCTTAACTTAATATATACAAGCAATGCTGCATCAATCAGCTTAGTCATCATATCGCCTTGGGACAACAATGGTTCTTCCTCTTCTAGATTTTCTAACACTCCCCACCGAAGAGGCATTGTTGTCGTTACCTTTTGCAAGGTTAGCCAAGCCTTCTCCATGAGGCTGTAACTCAAATGTTTCATCTTGACTATCTGTGTTTTTGCTGATTTCTAAAGCATAGAGTTTTTGTATAGGTCTCTTTAACTTTCCTCCTGAAGTCTTTACCAGTGCAGACCTAACTAAATTGTCTTTGCCAACAAACAACTCTTCAATTATGCCAAGCTTCCAGCATTGCCTTGGTCTTTCATTGCCAATCATTACCAGAGATGGGCAAGATCACCAACTTTGGTGATCTTGAAGATCAAGATCAGATCACCAGAAAAATGTGATCTTGAAGATCCAGATCAAGATCGTGATCTTGAAGATCACTTTTCAAGATCACTTTTTAAGATCACTTTTATATGAATTGAAAAAAGTTGTACTCTTGTAGAGTAAACAAAAACAAATTATTTTTTTAATCACTCCTGAAAAGTATCACTCCTAATACTCCCCTGAGGGCTGAGGCAATACAAGCATCGCATCCTACCCATGTCACCTGATCTAAACCACGGGGATTGACGATTCCCCTTTTAGTTTTTCAGGTGGTAAACTTAAAACTTAGTATTATCATAACTTATCAGCAAAGAAAAAACTATTAAATGACCTACATATAGTTTTTAGTTCTATTTTTCTCAATTCTCATTTCACCAGGTCCATAACCCATATCAATGAATGGTCAGCATATATAAGTAAACATTTTTTACATAGAATTTAATTTTACAGTTTTACTGCAGTACGCAATTACTGACAATATAAGGGTAAAAACCGCAAGTTAAGAGTGTTAATTTAATGTTCAACCGCTGTAAACATTTGCTTTCAGCAAAACCAATTGTTCAAAGTTACCATCCGAGAGACGACTTCGTTTGGGGCTATGAACCATGCCAGCAAACGAAAACAACCGTTCCACTGTGCAGAGGAAGGTAGCGTGGTGTTATACCTCTTGAAGATCTTCTTTATAGCAGGATACCTATCTAAAGAGTCGAGTGCCTTACTGGTGTCCTGCAAATAATTGAGGACTTCCAAGTCTTCCTTGTTGTTAGGAGCAGAGAATGAGCCGTCCATAGTTCTGAAGAAATCGTCTTCAGATGATGAGTCTGAGTTCACCGAACTATTACCACTGCTGTCAGAATTACAATTTCTTACAGCCATTTGCAGCTTGTCTTTTACTTGAGACTTGATTGCTTCATGATCGCCGAAATTAGGCCCTTGCAACAATGATATCCATCTAAGTTTGAAATACGGATGAGATACTGAGGCCAAAACGGCATCAGTTACCTCGGGGATCAACGAGGATGGGTAGATTCAGGTCTTCAAGAGCTACATTCACGTCGTTCTTATGTTTATATATTTGGCTTAATGAGTCATACATTGAGTTCCATCGGGTGACGCATGGGTAACTAAATTGGACGCCAGTTATTTCCTGTATTTTTTCTGCTGACTTGGGTTTACCAGCAGCATTCCACAGCGCCGAACATTTTCCCATTGCAGAATGCTTTATCTTCTTTAGTCCAGGTGAATTCAGTCCTTTATCTGCATCAGTTGTTGCTACCAAGTTCAATGTGTGGGAGGCACATCGAATATGGGATGATAGTTTCACTGACTCCTCTCCATGCTCTCCTGAATGTTCAGGAAAGTTGCTGATGATAACCTCTTCATCTGAATCTTTTTCATCATCATCTTCATCTGCATCATCTTCATCAATGTCGTCAGTACGATTCTGAACACGAACACCGAACTCTTTAAAGCATTTCACCATGTTCGATGCATTGTCGGTGACTGTAGATACAACTTTTCTATAAGATAAACCATGCTCCGAGTTGATCCTGTCCAATATCCCAGCAATTTTATCAAAGCTATGTGTTCCACGAAATCTTCAGCATGCCAGTGCAGCTGATCCTCGCGACAAGTCATCATTGATCTGTAATGTAAGAATATAAAATCAATGTTTGTATGAACATTTTTTAAGCTTAATTTAATAATATTGGTTAGACACGCACCAGCTAAACTGCGCCACCAAACATTGAAGAGAAGAACTATGTGATATAAAGGAGGCAATTCAGCGATGAGTCGCCTACCATACCACCACATCAGTGACCCATCCCATAAGAGCAAAATGTGGAAGAGTCCATATTCACAGCCTGTGAATATGGACTCTTCCACATTTTGCTGTGAATCAGACACAATGACAGATGACAGAATCAGTGAATTAGTGTGAAATTACTGTGAATCACAGCAAAATGAAGACTCACCAAATTAATGAATGAGGAACACATGTCGAATAATTGAAAAGATTATACTATAAGTCTATCAGACTATCAGTCTATCACCAATGGTCAATTTATCAATTATATAAAAATAATACACTAAATCAATAGCATACCCAATGCGCAGTGACTCCCATGAAACTGCGGTGATTAGTTGACCATATGTCGCATGTAACACACACATGGTCAACTGCTGCCAGTTTTGCTTGTATGTCTTCCTTCATTGTACTGGTTGTTGTTGCAAGAGATCTAGCCAAGGTGCGTCTAGATGGCACCTGAACAGCCGGGTTGACGTCTGAAAAAAATATTTAAAAATTAAAACAAATACAATAGATTAGCTATGGAAAAAATATCAAAATATTTAGCTAGGCTAGCGATAGTCTAATGTTCATACAAATAATATGATTAATTATTTTAATCAGATATTAGCTATGGAAAAAATAGCAAAATATTTGAGTTATACTAACATGAAAGAAGATCCTTAAATTCATGTAGTTCAACTAGGCTCAATGGTAGGAGCCCATTAGCCACAAGCGAGAGAATCTTCTTTTCAAGGATATCCTTGCATATTGGTGGTCCTGGTTTTTGCTTGGAAATGTGGAACATGCTTAGTGTTGACTGCTTGGCAATTTTGGCAGGGCCAGCATTGCTGCCGCTGGCATCTTCTTCTTTAGCTGGACGCTTGCGAGATTTCTTCTCCGATTCATATTCACCCAAAAGATCCGAATGTAGTTTCTGCACAAGAAAATAAATTATTATCATGCGGAGAGACTTCTTGAACACCCTGTATAATATTTATCAGAGTATCAAACTTCTAGTTGAAATTAATACTTAACAAGATTCTAAAATTTTGTTATCTTTAACTAAAATTATTTTCACCATGATCAGTGCATTTTTATCCTATGTTAAATTGAAAGCCGAATTTCGTCCTTCAGTAACTAAATAGGAGAAATTACAGACATGGATCAGACAGAGAGAAAGACAGATACACCTGGCGTTTTATTATAGTTGGATATCGGCAGTTTTTAATGTAGTTACTAGTCCACAATCTATTAATATCTGAAGTGCACAATATATTCAAATGGACGTCTATGTAAATGTAGCATTAGTCTTGTATGGCACCAGTCACTTAAATATGACTTGAACCATTATGTTAATGTTGCTACTTACTACTTAGTTACTAAGTAGTACTAACCCTGAGGTGCCTCAGAAGATTGCTTGTTGAGTCGAGGCCAGCAGACAGAATTGTAGTTTTCTTTGTACACTGCCTACAAATAACTTTGATACTGTTTCCAGTTTTTTCGACAATTTGAAAATATTTTCCGTTCAATAGCACAGATTGATCCTTATTACCAACATTGTTATCTAAATATATTGAATACTGTTCTGGTGACAACCTAGAATATTTGGTTCCCTTGGGAGCCTGTTGAAGTTGTAAAATTGCACTCATTATTAAAAAATTCAATCTGTAAATAAAATATGTTTAGAATTAATTTATTATGAATACGGACCTATAGGCTATATTTTATGCCTATATATAATAATATATTAATAGAACACTTTTAACATAATTGCACAGTAAATTACACTTTTTACGAGCCTAAATTCCACAGCAACTACACCTTCCATGAGCCCACGCATGACGCAAGTCACCCAACTAACAGAAAACATAAACAGTCGGTGTTGAACAAAGTTGCCACCAGATGTCGCTTGGACAAAAAACAAATGACATTCGCATAGCGGCATATTTAAGAATCTGAAATTAAAAGTGATCTTGAAGTCTAAAGTGATCTTCAAGATCAAGATCACAAGAAATAAAGTGATCTTAGATCAAGATCAAGATCACCATAATAAAAGTGATCTTCAAGATCAGATCACGATCTTGATCTTCAAGATCACGATCTGATCTTGAAGATCAAGATCGTGCCCATCTCTGATCATTACCACTTCTCCCACCTTGATACAATTTGCATTGGAGCCCTTTACCTTGCCTGATGGGTAATAATTGAGTTCTGGCAAGTATTCCATCTGCCACCTCTTCCATAACTGATCTTGTAGCTCTTCAAGGTACCTGAACCGTCTGGTTAACTCTCCTTGAGTGCTCTGGATAGGCTGCAAGTCTTCTGGCACACTGGGGCTTGATGTTAATCGTTTACCACAAAGAAAATGATTTGGTGTCAATGGCTCTGCATCCTGCATACTGTTGTAAACAAAAGTGATAGGCCTACTGTTCACCATTGCTTCTACTTCACATAAAACAGTAGAGAATTCTTCTTTGCTCAAATGAGCATTAGCTAAAAGTTTCTTTAATGGACACTTTACACTTCTCACTAGCCTTTCCCAAAATCCACCCCACCATGGTGCTCTCTCAACAATAAACTCCCACTGTACCCCTTGGTGTGAAAAGTAGGATTGGAATCCTTCCTCTTTTAGCAAGGACCAAACTTCTTGGAGTTCCTTTGCAGCCTTTTTGAAGGTTTTTGCATTATCCGATATGATTTTATTTGGGAAACCCCTTCTGTTCACAAACCTTTTAAAGGCCAAAAGAAATACATCACTACTTAAATTGCTTACCAACTCCAAATGGATTGCTCTGGTGGTAGCAATGTGAAAAGACATATACAGTATAACCTTTGTTAGACTCCCCTTGCTCATACACATAGACTGGACCTGCAAAGTCTACTCCCACTACATCAAATGGGGCAGTATAGACACACCGTTCTCTTGGAAGTGGAGCCACCTTTTCATAATAAGGCTTTGCACTCCAACGCTTGCAAACCACACATTTATGCAAGACCTTTTTTACTACTTGTCTAATTTTGGGAATCCAAAACTGTTGTCTGATCTCTATTATCACTTCTCTAACTCCAGCATGTAACAGCTTATGATGAGTATCCAGGATCAAAAGGTCCACAAAGTGCCCCCCAGAAGGTAGCAAGATTGGATGTCTTTTCTCCTCTGGAAGCCCAGAAAACTGTAGTCTACCTCCTACTCTCAATAAATCCTGATCCAAAAACACATCCAAACCCTTGAGAGCAGAATGTGTTGGTAGAACCTGTAATGGATGGCTGGTGAGCAATTCCCTCTCTTCACCAAATTTTTCCTTCTGCACATATACCACCCAGTATTTTCTGGCTTGCTGAATCTCATTACTGCTCAGAATTCCTTCCCTTCTTGTTTCTCCCTTAATGTTGTTGGTAAATCTATATACCCATGCTGTCACTCTTAACAATCTTTTCAGATTGCTAATGTCATCAAGCCTCAATATGGGGTCCTGCTGCATAACTTGACAACTGTTCACAGCGCATTTTCTCACCTCACTCACCCATGCTTCTTCAGCCTGGCATTCTCCTACAATAGGCTGATTAGAAGGCCAGTTTTCACTTCCAAGTTTTAGCCACTCTGGCCCATTCCACCACAAACTTGACTGTGAAAGATCTTTCACTGAAATTCCTCGTGTTGGTAAATCAGCGGGGTTTTGGGTGCCTGGACAATGCTTCCATTGCTTGGGATCTGTGTGCGCTTGAATTTCCTCCACCCTATTGGCAACAAATGGTTTCCATTTCCTTGCCTGACTTCTTAACCAGTGCCAAACTATAGTGGAGTCTGTCCAATAATAGCTTGGAATTTCATAGAGGGCCAAAGACTTTCGCACTGTAATTGCAAGCCGACTAGCAATAACGGCACCCATCAATTCCAACCTTGGAACAGAAAGCCTTTTCAAAGGTGCTACTCTACTCTTTGCAGCAACCAACCTGCAACTTACTTCCTCTTGGAATGCGCCTCTTATATAAATACAAGTTGCATAGGCTTCCTCACTTGCATCACAAAAGATGTGCAGCTCCAAATTGTCTGGACTATTGTTCAACTCTCCAAAGTACCATCTTGGGATTTCAATGTCTCCAAGATGTGCCAATTCTTTGAACCAATATTTCCACTTTACCACCATATGATCAGGTAACTCTTGGTCCCAACCAAGTCCAATTTCCCAGAGGCTCTGAAACCAAATTTTTGACTTTATCACAAATGGAGCCAGGAATCCAAGAGGATCAAAGACCTTTGAAGCCAAACTAAGAGCTGTACGTTTTGTCCACCTTGTCTCATTCTCAGCCAGCTCTACTAAAGATTTCCCATTGAAGGTAAACAAATCATCATCTTGCTGTCAAACAATGCCTAGCACCTTTGCGTCTATTGCCCACAACTCCTTAATACCAGAATCCTCAATACTTTCTGCTGCATCAGGTACTACACAGGAATGACTCATAAACTCTTGTAATTGCGAATGATTGGTCTGCCATTTTCGAAGCTCCATGCCAGCCTCCCTCATTATAGCTCTAGCCTCCATGAATATCTGTTTAGCCATTTCTGTATTATCCACGGAACACAGCAAATCATCAACATAAAAATTTTTCCTTATGTGTTCAATAGTGTTAGGATAGACTTCAGAATATTTCTTAAAATGGTACTGCATAGTAGCTGCCAACAGAAATGGACTAGAGCTGAGGCCAAACAACACTGACTTCATTCTATATGCTTGAACCTTAGGTTCATTTTCCAACAAGTCTTTCGTATCCACCCACAGATACCTTACTGCATCTCTGTCCTCTGGTTTTAACTTTATCCGCAAAAAGGCTTGCTTCACATCTGCAGTCAATGCTACTCTACCAAACCTGAATCTCAGTAACAAGGAAAATAAATCTCCATTTAAATTTGGCCCAGCATCCAAACAGTCATTCAAGGACACACCACATTTGTCCTTGGCTGAGCCATCAAAAACTACCCTCAGTTTGGTGGTAGTTTTGTCTCGCCGTACCACTGCATGGTGTGGCAGATAATGTGCCTCCTGGCTCACCAGCTCACCTTGCACTCTTTCAGCATAGCCCTCCCTTACATAACTTAGGATGGCCTCATTGTATTCAATTAACAACTCATTTTTTCTTAGCCTGTACAATGAAGTCTCCAACCTCCGATTAGCTAGCTGAAGGTTTGAACCGGGTTTGCAAGAATCCTTCCATGGTAGGCCAACTTCATAGCAACCATCTCTAAACCCAATCCCTTTTTCAAATTGCTCTAAAACATCATTGTTCACTGTACTTGCCTGTTTGTCCTTTATGCCAATAGATTCAAGTTCCCAAAACGCTTTCAAATGCCTTTCCAGACCATGGCTGTTCTCCTCAATCTTAACAAAAAGAGCCTTAATTTCCATTTCATTGCAATAGCTACCATGTAGCATCCAGCCTAGCTTACTTTCAATAGCTACCGGGTCTTGAGATGTACGGACAATATTACCAGTGATGAAGTCCCAATAATAGTCAGCTCCAATCAAAAGACTAATATCTTCTGTTCCCTCAAACTTATTATTGCCCAAATTAATTCCTTTGACTTGCAATTCTTGGACACATGCCATATCTAAACAAGTAGTGACTGGAGCACAAAGTTCCTCAATCTCTACAGCTTGGACCTTGATAGTGGGACTTTGCGGTAACAACCCTTTAACCAGAACTTCTACCTTCTTAACTTTGGTTCGGTTTTGAACGGAACCCCCAAACCCAGAAATTCTTAAATTTTCCCTCTTAAGTTCTTTAAACTTCAATTTTCTGGAAATTCTGGTCTTAATAAAACTACACTGGCTACCACTATCAAACAACACTCTTACAGTAGCTTCTCCCTCATTCCCAATTAATAAGGCTGCAGTTGTTTGCAATAATCCCCCTTTACTTTTACTCCCTTGCATAGCAGTGGCATGTGCCACTGATGTCTCTACTTCTGGGGTAGGCCTACTAAGAGTGTTTTCACACAATAATGGCTGATGCCTACCATGACATTTTTTGCACAAAATTTTAAACTTACAAAACCTTGCTCTATGACCTTTCAAAAAACATTTAAAACATGCTGTGGACTTAGTTACCCTGTCCTTTCTCTCCTCAAAGGGTAAGGCCTCAGCCACTTCACATTTATATGACTTGTGGTTGCCTTCGCAAAATATGCATTCCTTGATTCCCTTTAATTTATTCTCAGAGGAGGCATGTAGAGCTGACACCAGGGCCGGATTAACCATTAAGCAAAATAAGCCCGTGCTTAGGGCATCAAGGGAAGGGGGGCACCACAGAAATTTTCCATTGTCGGATTTACCATGGATTTATTATACTATTATAATCGCGGCTTATAGCCTATAAGCTGTTGAAAACTGAATTATATATATTCATATATAGTATTTATTTTTTTTCATTGTTTGAATTTGTAGTGAACAACAACCCTTTTGAGAGAATAAATATATTTCGTTGTAATCACACACTTTACGCTTTGCGTTATTATTTTGTTTATATCAAATCTTTGAGCGCCATATTAAAAATACATATAGATTAAATATTTTCGTGTGCTATAGTAAATGTAAAAACAAGATTCAGTCATGCTGAACTTTATAAAATAATTGTAGAAGACAATATTGAGTGTGCCTTCCCAAATGTAGAAATTGCCTTTCGTATATTTTTAACATTAATGGTAACAAATTGCTCAGCTGAGCGTTCATTTTCTCAGTTGAAGTATATTAAAAATACCAACAGAACAACTATGCAACAAGGCAGGCTGGATGCCTTATCTCTACTAAGTATAGAAGCAGATGTGTTACGTAAGATTAGTTTTGAGGATCTGATCAAAGACTTTGCAATTAAAAAAAGTAGGAGAAAACTTTTCAAATATAAATGAAGTGGAAGTATAAAAAAATAAACATTATTTTCCATCTTACTGTAAGTTTTGTTTCATTTCAAAAAATAAAATTTTATTTTATGGTTTATTTTTGTTTATATTTTGAATTACATATATATGGGGCACCAAAATCTTTTAAGTGCTTAGGGCCTCTAAAGGTCTTAATCCGGCCCTGGCTGACACTGTACCTGGGCTATTCCTTTTTGTGGAAACTTTGGTGCTGTGCCTGCCTTTGTCCCCTTGTTTACCATCCCACTGTGCAAACTCAACTCCCTCTCGTCTTGCTAATTCTGTGCCTAAAAGACTTAACATCTGCTGAAGGGGGATGTACACATGTTCTGCAGAGTGTCCCCTACTTAATTCAAGCAAAATTGAGCTAGGCAATTTAAACTCCAGTGTAGGAACCAACATTATACCATACTTTTCCATTCCTACACCCAAGTTGTCCAGGGACCTAATTCTAATTTCAAATTCATCATATAACTGCCGTAACTCCTTGACACTATTAGGATTATTAACAGGAGGTATAGCTAAAAGTGCACGGAGGTGGCTTTTAATTAAGATCTCTGGCTTACCAAACCGTTTCTTTAATATATCCCAAGCCACATTATAATTAGCCTCTGTTAATGCTAATCCTGCTATAGTCTTTGCTGCCTCCCCTTCCAAGAGGGACCGCAAATAATTAAACTTCTCCACGGCACTTAACACTTGACTAGAATGAACTGCTGATAGAAAACTGTCTGCCCATCCTTGCCATTCCTGAATACTCCCAGAAAATGGTTTGAGTACAAGCCTCGGTAATTGAACTACAGATCTGTTAACCTTAACTTCACAAACATCATTTGTTGAGTGTTGTGTTTCATTATCAGACCTGGTCTCTAACTGTACTGAGCTACTAAACTCTTTTGCTCGGAGGCCTACGTTAATTATATCATCAATAATCTCTTCAAAGTAAATTATGTTATTTTCTATTTCATCCTCTTCTATAAGAGCCTCAATTTTAACATTTACCTCACTTAGAGCAACCTTTTTAGTTTCTAATATGGAAAGCTGCGCAGTCACTAAGCGTAAATCCTCTTGCTCTATGGCAGAATCTATAGTGGTAATGACCTTTGTAATTAGACCTTTGTAGGCGCTTCTCCTTTTTATAAATTTGTTCAATTCAGATGCACTCATCTTCAATGCAAACAACAATTGGGCTCAATGCCAAATAAGCTGAATTGGCAGAAATACTTAACCGAACTGATCAAACGTAAATTTTACTTTCAAATAAACTGAATTGCTAGGTGGGGTACTAACCAACACCAGTATGGAATACCAATTTTTCCACCCAAGTAACTGGCGCACTGGTCTGCAACCTTCGCCTACGAATAATAAACCAAATTAACCAAACTGGTAAATGTAGGCCAAAAACAACGCCAGACAAGTGGCCAAGTTTCGCAATTGGGCAACCAAACTTTCTACCCTGGGACCTTAATTCAATAATAACCCAAATTTAACCAAACCGGTAAAATGTAGGCCAAAACAACGACAGACGACTGGCCAAGTTTCGCAATTGGGCGACCAAACTTTTTACCCTGGGACCTTAATTCAATAATAACCCAAAATTAACCAAACCGGTAAAATGTAGGCCAAAACAACGACAGACGACTGGCCAAGTTTCGCAATTGGGCGACCAAACTTTTTACCCTGGGACCTTAATTCAATAATAACCCAAAATTAACCAAACCGGTAAAATGTAGGCCAAAGCAACGACAGACGACTGGCCAAGTTTCGCAATTGGGCGACCAAACTTTTTACCCTGGGACCTTAATTCAATAATACTCAACCCGTCTAGGCCTAACTTGGGCTACAATTTGCACAATCAGAACTTTGCCGAAAAATAGTCACTGACTCAGTCTTGGGGTAGAATCCGGTTCGAAGGACCATGTTATTTTATTTATTTGTTGGGTTCAAAATCCCAGCTGAGCCGTGAACGGCCAAATTCTAAAGGGCCAGTTCTATCTGAAGCCCAAGTTAAGCTAAATTAAAACTTACGGATTTGAGATCCTATTAGGTCCTACCTCAGGGTAACCTCAGGGTTGCTGACTCGATGCGGGCCTACCTTAGACCTTTGTTACATGAATTTAATATAAACAAAAGGGGTACTATTTATGGTCTTCTTTCTCAACCTTGCAACAACAACGCAACCTGGACTATTGCACGATGCAACAATCTTGTATCTACACAACCAAACTGAATTGCAAGAGAGCTCTCTAATCTCTATCAGACCACACCCTGTACGTACGACATCCCACAAACGAGTAGAAAAGACGCGCAGCGCCCCAAAATGATGCCACCAGCGTCCCAAACACTGATGCCACAAGAGCCCAAAAATGCTAGCTCTAAATTAAGTGAGTTTTTCACTAACCTTACAATTATGAGATGGATATATATACACCTTAACTTAATATATACAAGCAATGCTGCATCAATCAGCTTAGTCATCATATCGCCTTGGGACAACAATGGTTCTTCCTCTTCTAGATTTTCTAACAGAGACCAGCCTGAGCAGATCGGTTCGAGTTAACTTAGCACGATTCCGATGTGAACATCACCCCAACTTACAGACATATAAACACAGACTAGACAACTCCACAGACGACACCTGCCACCTGTGCCAGGACACACCACAAACAATTGAACACATTATGACAGACTGTACTCTAGCACAACATAGAACACAACACAACACAACATCACTCGGGCGCTGAACCTCTGGTCCACTCCGGAGAGGGTGATCGGTTACCTGCGTGCCGCCGGCTTACTCGATCAGGGTGAGCTGATCGGCTAACCAACAACAACAACAACAACATATAAAATTTTAAACAGGATAATCGCATGGAAAAATAATTTAGGGGCTACTTGACAAAAAAATATGTACTTTATCAAATACGCAATTACTTTACTAAATCAAAATCGAATACTTTACTACATACACAATTTACATATAGGTACACCGTGTACCTATATGTAAATTACTCTCCCTCAGACCCCCTAACTGTATGGACTCGCCCGATTCACCACGGAACCTGACGAATGTAGCTCAAGTTCGCCCCACCTTGGGACATTCCTGGCTACGTCCCTGCAAGAGACACATGGGCGCCCGCAGGTAGGGGCAAGGGGTGGCGCTTGCCCCCCCATGGAAATGCCAAGAAAATATATTAAATATTTTCTAAGAAAATATTTATATCCTAAACTTGCTGAAAAGTATCCAACTGCCTCCTAAAGGGTGAAATTTTTTATTTGTGTGCATGATAAAAGGTTGCTACCTTTTTATTTGTTCAGAAGTCCCCCCTTAAAATTATCCCGCCAAGTTGGCAGCGCCAACTCAAGCACCTGTCAAAAGTTTTTTGCTTGCTCCGGTCCCTACCTATTAATACATTAAATTTTGCCCCCCCTTGGAAAAAATCCTGCGGGCGCCCATGAAGAGACATCACATTTTCAAGTGATTTTAAACTTTTTTTGCCCAAAATTCAACTAAAGGGTGTTTCATTTCTTGTTTAAGTAAGTGAACAAATCTAACATTTTTTCAAATCATACTCGGAGCTCCACCAGTCGTCACAGATACAATATTTCTGAAATTAATACCCATTTGGATGAATTCCTTCTTCAATTCATTCATAATATCCTGTCCTGTGGTTTTCTCAGGCAGTGTCGTCAATTTAATTAGCTCTTCCTTCATTATATTTTCGGAATAAAATCTTGCAATAACTGCTAGACGGGCCTGTGATGTGACATCTGTACTTTCATCCAAACAAATTGAAAACATTCCAGCATTTGTCAAATTCAATAAAAGTTGATCAGATACATCTTTGGCCACGATAATTATTCTATCTTTGACCGTATTTCTGGCCACAGGCAACTCATTAATTCGTTTAATTATTTGATCTTTATTCTGAAAATCTTCAAATAAATAATCTGAGCAGCTTATAAAAGCTTCTTTTAAATAATCACCATCAGAAAATGGTTTTCCGTGTTGAGCAATGGTAGATGATAATTGAAAACTAGCTGCTGTAATATTGTTGTTTGGTTTAAAAATTCTTTTGAAAATAGCAGATTGTTGTTGCTGTTGGTTTAATTGCCGCATAATAATTTCATTCTTTTCCTTATCTGATATTCAGCACAAATTTTTGTGATTACTTTCAAAATGTCGCTAAATATTATAAAAGCGAGCAACAATGTCCATTTGCAAATAAAACAAAAAGCTTTATTATTTCGTTTAATAACATCGTATTTCACAGTCCACTCTTCATGAAATAACCTTCCAGTTCCACCACCTTCAGAACTAGTTTTTCGTTGTTTTGTAGCCATTTTTTTATGGGTGATAATTTCTGCACTAATAATTTGGTACTCCCAAACTTAACGGCTTGAACTGCAAAACTGGGAAGGCGGATGACTGCGCGGCGCGCACCATGAGTCGGTTGTCATAAATACACGCATGTTTTTAAATGTATACTATTATAGGCTATTTTAGCGTGTATTAATACACAAAATGTGCATTATTAAATTTTTTTTGTGTATCTTTAAAAATTATTTTGTGTATTATTAAATTTGTGCATTATTAAATTTAACCCTATATGGACATGTGTGACATTTCTGTAATGTTTAAGATAATGCATTAAAATATATAATATGAAAACTTTATCAACTGTGCGCTCAACTCATCAGATTCGCTACATTTCAAAAACGATATTTACATAGTGACAACTCAATCAACCTATTTTCTATTTTAGAATGATAAAATATATTTCAGTCTTATCCTCCGCGTGTATTAATAAGAGCCACAAGGCCTATTTTTTCAAAAGCCTACTGAATAGTTTCTACCCAGTCAATAGTTATCGTAGGCCGTAGGGTTATAGTCGGTTTTTAGAAATTATAGTTGGATATCACTGGTATATCGTATGAAACCGACGGTGACGAAGATAAGTCAATGCCGACTATAGTATGTACGGCTTCTGCGATAATGCTTGCAAAACCTACTAAGTATATTCCGACGCTAGGACGCCAGGTATTGAGTTTGAGTAAACTAATATAAGGATATAAATAGGTAACTAATAAAATAACATATAGAATATCAAAGTACATTTATTTTTCCTAGATATTTATAAAATTTGATATAAAATATGGTACTTTCCTATTATCCCGACCCAAGACTTTTTGCCAGATTCAGACGCCACTTGCCAGATTGCCAAATTTCATTGCCAAATTTTTTTTTAAATGTTAAGTAACTAACCTAACCTAACCCAACCCCTGGTTAGGTTTGGTTTGGTTTGGTTTGGTTTGATTAGTTACTTAACATTAAAAAAAAAATTGGCAATGAAATTTGGCAATCTGCAAGTGGCGTACGAATCTGGCAAAAAGTCTGGGGTCTGGGATAACAGGAAAGTACCTAAAATATTTTAATACTTCAATATAATTTATTACTTCTCTTTTCATACACGCGCGGCTTTACGGGTTTTTGCTCTATGATATTTTGCTTGTTGCGTATTGTACGTTGGTGGGAATACCATTAAAATGATTTACAATATAGCAGTGTGCAAAAAATTGCCATTTTGCCTTTATTTCAAAAGTTTTTACAGATTTTACTCTCATCAAAATATTTTTTTCTCTCATCATTTTTTTTTATAATTAATCTATTTTTAAATGTGATATTTAAATATTGAAATGGTTTAAAATCAATCAAAATATTAAGTCTCTAAGATATAATTTATTTGAATTTTAGTAAGGCTTTGGATAAAGAAAGGAAAATGGCTGAAACAAACCTTTCACTGATCAAAATTTGGTGTGGAGTTCATCGCTCAGATCTGGCCTTTGGCAAAGTCTCTAAAACTGTGAAGGCAGTGAATATGTTGATACAAGATGACAGTGGTCTCTCAACATTTTTTCATACATCAGCAGTTCGCACCAAAGAACTGAAAAAGGTTGGAAAAGAAAAGAATTTAACAGTACATCATATTCCGAAATATTTAAAAGTTCGTTGGACAGAATTCTCTTACAATCTTTTCAGCAGTATTCTATCATCAAACAGAGCAATCGTAGCATATTTAGAGCAGTCGGAAGATGCTTCTGCTCAGGGTCATCTGAAGAATCTTACTGATCTGAAAAAGTTGAGCACAATGTGCATAGTTGCAGACATTTTGTTTCTATATTCAAGATTTCAAAAGTCCCTGCAAGAAAATAAATGCACTTATTTTGATTGGGATTCTTTGGCATCAAGCTGACTGACAAAAAGAGCAGAGTGAGCCATCACAGCGATTTCAAAGCTGTACGATATAGAATTATTGAATCCTTGATAAACTTCCTAAGAGAAAGATATGCTTTTGATTCTGATCGTTTAAAGTTGTCGAGCCCCTTGAGAAGTTTAGATTCCTCAGTGACTGACTTACAATTGAATGAATGCCATGCTTTCATTATTCCGGATCTTGACTTAGCAACATTTGCACTACAGTACAGAGATGCCTGTGTATTACCCGGTGTTTCAAGTATTGGAACTTCAAACCTGATGAAAAGACTTCTGCAGTTAGAAAATCAGGAATTTGATGTTTAATCTTTGCACTTGGTCGGATTGTTGCAGCAAAACCGCATTCAGCAGATGTGGAAACAAACAAAACAAACAAACAAAACATCTTTATTGCGGATCATTCACAATCCATAGCCACTTAACCTAACGTACAAATACAAAGACTCATTAAGGCTTATACTGTTCTTAAAACAGCCGATCGTTCACAGCTGTCTTCAGATGTGCTCATGAACTATCTTTATGTTAGGCATAACATGCCAGTTGTGTCTCACTTTGATCCAAGAAGTGCGGTGTTGCTATGGTTGAATGACAAAGTAAGAAGAGATACATGTAGACCCAACAAAGCACAAGACTCAACGATGGTATGGGTCAATGCTTTTAGAAGCGTCAGATATTGAGAAAACTGTTACCATTAGTAAAAAAATTATATTCTAATTTTTAATATACTACTAATTTTGAAAGTCTGACTCGTTTTTTTTTTGTACTTTGTCACAGATGTGTATTTTTAAAATTTCCTCAGAATAGTCTATGACTTGAGATGTGCGGACAATGTTACCAGTGATGAACAGGGCCGGCGAGAGCTGCCATGGGCCCCGGGAAAGGATTGGTATATGGGCACCCCTGTTTACTCAGTATTTTATTATGAATGTTTTTGTGTAGTGTACATAACAAGCAAACTGATTATATGTCCAAGTCACTATTCAAAACATACAGTATGATAATCTCTATAAAATGTATGTTCATTAATTATATATCCTCTCTGTTATTTAATCAATTCCTTTATTAATATTTTTAGATTTTATCCCCCGTCTTTCCGGGCCCCCTAGAGGTCTAGGCCCCGGGGATATAACCCGGCTTCCCGGCCCTCGGTGGCCCTGATGATGAAGTCATAATAATAGTCAGCTCCAATCAAAAAACTAATATCTTCTGTTCCTTCAAACCAGGGTATAAAATAAGCGTGCAGTGTTCCCAAAATGTACAGTGTTCATCGTAATTTGTGTAGTATTCATGCTGATTTTGCAGATATTTTTTAACTGCTCAAAATCAGCATGAACACTACACAAATTACAATGAACACTGTACATTTTGGGAACACTGCACGCTTATTTTATACCCTGCTTCAAACTTATTATCGCCCAAATTAATTCATTTAACTTGCAATTCTTGGACACATGCCATATCTAAACAAGTAGTGACTGGAGCACAAAGTTCCTCAATCTATACAGCTTGGACCTTGATAGTGGAACCTTGTGGTAAGAACCCCTTAACCTGAACTTCTACCTTCTTAACTTTGGTTCGGTTTTGAACTGAACCCCCAAGCCCAGAAATTCTTAAATTTTCCCTCTTAAGTTCTTTAAACTTCAAATTTCTGGAAATTCTGGCCTCAATAAAGCTACACTGGCTACCACTATCAAACAACACTCTTACAGTAACAACCTCTCCATCATTTCCAATTAATAATGCTGCAGCTGTTTGCAATAATCCCCCTTTATTTTACTCTCTTTCATAGCAGTGGCATGTGCCACTGATGTCTCTACTTCTGAGGTAGGCCTACTAGGAGTGTTTTCACACAATAATGGCTGATGCCGGCCATGGCATTTTTTGCACAAAATTTTAAACTTACAAAAAAATGCTGTGACCTTTCAAAAAACATTTAAAACATGCTGTGGATTTAGTTACCCAGTCTTCTCTCCTCAACAGGTAAAGCCTCAGCCATCTCACATTTATATGACTTGTGTTTGTCTTCGCAAAATATGCATCCCTTGATTCATTCTCAGAGGATACATGTAGAGCTGATGTTAGAAAATCTAGAAGAGGAAGAGCCATTGTTGTCTCAAGGCGACATGATGACTAAGCTGATGATTGATGCAGCATTGCTTGTATATATATATAATATATACATATATACACACACATTTAACTGCAATGACCACGCAGTATATTAATGTATAGAAACGACGTAAGTATAGAGGAGCGTTCTGCACACGAGGAAGAGAAATAACGAACAAATGAAAAATGAGGTGACCGCCCGGGAATCGAACCCAGGATCTTCCGATTGCTGGTCAGATATGCTATCCACTACACCACGGGCCTCGATCAGTCAGCAGTCGTAATTCTCATACATAGGGCAGAAACCAATGCCCTGAGAGGGCACCCTCGCAAATCGTGAATAGGTACATTTAACTGCAATGACCACGCAGTATATTAATGTATAGAAACGACGTAAGTATAGAGGAGCGTTCTGCACACGAGGAAGAGAAATAACGAACAAATGAAAAATGAGGTGACCGCCCGGGAATCGAACCTAGGATCTTCCGATTGCCGGTCAGATATGCTATCCACTACACCACGGGCCTCGATCAGTCAGAAGTCGTAATTCTCATACATAGGGCAGAAACCAATGCCCTGAGAGGACACCCTCGCAAATCGTGAATATGTACATTTAACTACAATGACCACGCAGTATATTAATGTTCGTTATTTCTCTTCCTCGTGTGCAGAACGCTCCTCTATACTTACGTCGTTTCTATACATTAATATACTGCGTGGTCATTGCAGTTAAATGTACATATTCACGATTTGCGAGGGTGCCCTCTCAGGGCATTGGTTTCTGCCCTATGTATGAGAATTACGACTTCTGACTGATCGAGGCCCGTGGTGTAGTGGATAGCATATCTGATCGGCAATCGGAAGATCCTGGGTTCGATTCCCGGGCGGTCACCTCATTTTTCATTTGTTCGTTATTTCTCTTCCTCGTGTGCAGAACGCTCCTCTATACTTACGTCGTTTCTATACACACATATATATATATATATATATATATATATATATATACAGGGTGGGCGGAAAGTAGCTCCCTATTTTGGATTGGTAAAAAAATACGTATATTATCCATTTATTTCAGAAGAAATAATATGAAAAGGTAGGCATACATGGTAGGTTTTCTCTAAAATTCAATGTGGGCTCCAACTCTTTCCACCAGCTTCTGGAGCCGCCCAGGAATGGCGTCCACTGACTTTAGCAGGAACTCCGGCGGGATGGAGGACATGACTTCCCGAATTCGGTCCTCCAGTTCTTCCAATGTCCTCGGTTTGGTGCGGTAGACTTCTTCCTTTACCCACCCCCAAAGAAAGAAGTCGCACGGTTACCGCTGAAAAACGGCAGAATCGGTTCAGTGTAACGGTGTGGTGTGGTATGACCTCAGATCAGGTTGTGGGCCCGTTCCTTCTGCGCAACACCATGAATGCTGAGCGGTACCTTGCTATGTTGCGAAACGAGGTCTGGCCGGTTGTCAGCACATGGGAGAACATCGACGATCTGATATTTATGCAAGATGGCGCCCCTCCGCACTTCGCTCTTGTTGTCCGTGAGTGGCTGGATGCCCACTTCCCTGGGCGTTGGATGGGTCGTCGTGGTCCACATCAATGGCCAGCCAGGAGCCCCGACTTGACACCGTGCGACTTCTTTCTTTGGGGTGGGTAAAGGAAGAAGTCTACCGCACCAAACCGAGGACATTGGAAGAACTGGAGGACCGAATTCGGGAAGTCATGTCCTCCATCCCGCCGGAGTTCCTGCTAAAGTCAGTGGACGCCATTCCTGGGCGGCTCCAGAAGCTGGTGGAAAGAGTTGGAGCCCACATTGAATTTTAGAGAAAACCTACCATATATGCCTACCTTTTCATATTATTTCTTCTGAAATAAATGGATAATATACGTATTTTTTTACCAATCCAAAATAGGGAGCTACTTTCCGCCCACCCTGTACAGTATATATATATATATAAATATAAATACATATATAAATATATATATAAATAAATAAATAAAATCTTAATTTTAAGGTTAGTGAAAAATTCGCTTAATTTAGAGCTACCATTTTTGGGCTCTTGTGGCATCATTGTTTGGGCACTCTTGTGGCATCATTTTTTTGGGGCACTGCGCGTCCCTCCTACTCGTTTGTTGAATGCGGCACTTACAGGGCGTGGTCTTATAGAGAGCTCTCTTGCAATTCAGTTTGGTTGTTTAGATACCAGATTGTTGCATCGTGCAATGGTACAGGTTGTGTTGTTGTTGCAAGGTTTAGAAAGAAGACCATAAATGGTGCCCCTTTTGTTTTTTATCTTAATTTTATGCAACTGAGGCCTAAGGTAAGCCCACATCGAGTCAGCAGCCCTGAGGTAGGACCTAATAGGACCTCCAAGTCCATAAGTTTTTAGTCTAGCTTAACTTGGGCTGTAGGTTAAACTGGCCCTTCAGAGCTTGGCCGTTCACGGCTCAGCTGGGATTCTGAACCCAATAAAATAAAAAATAACATGGTCCTTCAAAACCGGATTCTAGCCCAAAACTGAGTCAGTGACTATTTTTCGGCAAAGTTCTGATTGTGCAAATTGTAGCCCAAGTTAGGCCTGGACGGGTTGAGCATAATTGAGTTAAGGTCCCAGGGTAGAAAGTTTGGTCGCCCAATTGCGAAATTTGGCTGCTAGTCTGTCGTTGTTTTGGGCCTACATTTTTACTGGTTTGGTTAATTTTGGTTTATTGTTCGTAGGTGAAGGTTGCAGACTTCAGTGTGCCAGTTACTTGGGTACTTGGGTGGAAAATTTGATATTCCATACTGGTGGTTGGTCAGTACCCCAACCAAGCAATTCAGTTTATTTGAAAAAAAGTAAAATTTGAGTTTGATCAGTTTGGTTAAGTATTTTTGCCAATTCAGCTTATTTGGCATTGAGCCCAATTGTTGTTTGCATTGAAGATGAGTGCAGCTGAATTGAACAAGTTTAAAAAAAGGAGAAGCGATTACAGAGGTCATAAGAACATAAGAAATTTTTATAGTGGGCACACTAGGGGCCACTTCGGCCCATTGAGGTGGCTCCACTATGTAAAAACTGCCTGCGTATTGGCAATAACCAATTTTTACAAAACTAATTATCAATTTAAAACTAAAGATAGAATCTCTGGATCCAGAGGATCAAAGTCATAATAGGCTACTATCCACAAATATGTTACACACCATATCTATTTATAACTGACATGCAAATATATCAGATCCAGGTAAATATGGATATTACGGCCTCCACCCAATTTTGATGCCAAAATACATTTTCCTAGTAGTGTATGATGTGCTTTGTTCAAATCTGGGTTAATATTCATTTTTTGACCCAGTCACACCCAGCTATAAGCAATATACAGGGTGTCCCAGAATTAACTATCTATTTCAATGAAATCGGACAAATTTTTTAAAAACACATTTTTATTTATGTTTATCATGTTTAATATGTGTTAAAAATATATACATTTCTAAATTTTTTTCATAATTTTATTTTCATAATTTTTTCATAGTTTTATTTTCATTCTCTTTCAGAACCCTATTAATAATGAATACACAAGAACGCATCTTTGTTGTAACATCCCGTATCAAAGGAATGCAACGTAATGAAAGAGAAAAATTTACAAGAAGATTCCACAGAACCGGTCCTACAGACAAAGCGATTCGTGAACTTGTGAACAAATTTAAAAGAACTGGATCCGTACACGACGAGGTGGGAAGAGGACGCCCAAGGACAGCACGTAACAGTACCGAACAGGTACGACAATTGTTTGAGGATGAACCAACAACTTTGGTTAGGGAGGCTGGTCGAAGACTCAACATATCCAAGACAACAGTTCATAGAATCTTGCGTTCGACACTGATGAAAAAGGCTTTGATACGATACAGGATGTTACAACAAAGATGCGTTCTTGTGTATTCATTATTAATAGGGTTCTGAAAGAGAATGAAAATAAAACTATGAAAAAATTATGAAAATAAAATTATGAAAAAAATTTAGAAATTTATATATTTTTAACACATATTAAACATGATAAACATAAATAAAAGTGTTTTTAAAAAATTTGTCTGATTTCATTGAAATAGATAGTTAATTCTGGGACACCCTGTATATTGAATAACCAATCAAAACTGAATAAGAAAATATATATATTATCTTGTGCAAATTTGTATAAAATGTACTTTTTTATAAAAAAAATATTTTCTACTTTCTAATATGTATGTATATAAATTTCGGTTAATTTGTTTATTTTGGCTACCTTTTTTGGAGATTTTTTGGTTACTTTTTCTTGATTTTGCCTACTTCTTTCTGTTACTTGTTAGTTTGGTGATTTTCGTTTTAGGATCATGACGTGTCAATCTTGTGAACTTGATTTTGAAGACCTAATCCGCCTTGTTGACCTCGATGAAGATAAAAGTTTAGATGTTTTTTCCAATCACGGCATAATTCCAACATCTGTGATTTGCCCTAAATGTAATACTGCCTGTATTTTAAGACAAGACTCGAAGATGTTTAGGTGCCATAAAAAAAATCTAAAAAATAAGCGTGAGTGTGGATTTACTGTTTCTATCTTTAAGGGCACATGGCTGGAACATTGCAACTTCTCGGTGAATAAAAACCTCCGGTTCATAAATATTTATTTGCAAAAATATTTTTCACAATGTTATGCCAAGAAAGTTATAAAACTAGGTAGCGAGTCCATTGTTAACTGGAAATCTTTTTGTGATGAAGTGTGTGATAAGGTGATTGGTTAGGTTAGGTTGTGTTGTGTTGTGTTTAGCACAAATGCAAACTTTTCTGGTCAATTTTGAGGTGTTTTGCACGAATCTGCCATCTGTTTCCTGTGCAAATGCGTAGTTTTCGAGATGATATCTCGAAAACTACGCATTTGCACAGGAAACAGATGGTAGATTCATGCAAAACACCTCAAAATTGACCAGAAAAGTTTGCTCTCATTATAAAGAGAGACTGGGTCAAAAAACGAATAATTACCCAAATCTAGCCTTCATTTTATATGGAAATGAACCAATCAAAAGTTATGAGACTTCAAAGTTTTAACATATTTTGGTTCATTTCACCATAAAATGAAGGCCAGATTTTAACATTGCACATCAAATACTACGGGGTGTCAGGAAATGATTGCAACCCCCCCCCCCTGTAGAGCAAAAACTAGAAGAGAGAGATAAAAACCGGCGAGACCACTTGAAAGAGCGTTAAAATCTGAATAAAAACCATTATATTCTATTCCTGTGATTTTAATTCTTACCATTTTTTTCCCCACAGAAACCATGCCATCATCTATTTTGAACGATTCAGAGAAAAAGCGAGTTCTTGACCGCATTCGAGCTGTCACATTTCGTGAAGCAAAGGAAGCTGGTGCAACTTTCATAACTCGACACTGGGTGGCTGAGAGATTAAAAAGATCAGAAGACTTTGTCAAAAGGAATTGGAATAAGAATCCTGAAGATTGTGAAACAGAATTTTGAGGAGGAAGACTGGAGAAATTATCTCAAGAATCGAAAGACATTGTGCTTGCTGCATCACGGCGCCGAAAGAAGAGCTGCTCTGAGGTAGCGAAAGAGATACTTATCCGTCGTGGTAAGATAGTCAATCAGCAACTTGTGCATCAATTTCAAGTTCGCCAAGGCTTGAGTGCTTGGCATGAAATAGCTAAGCCACGGAAGAGTGATCTTAATATGAAGATCAGCTATGGTTTTGTGATTATCTTGAGGAATGGACGGAAGACAATTTCCTTAATTTGGTTGTCAACAATGAATTCTTCGTTTATGTCTCCAGAAAACCAAATTTTCAGAATGATCGGGTTTGGGCAACAACTCCTGATGAAGTCCCAGATGACCAGAAGTATCGAGAAATAGTAAAAAATCCAGCATGTGTGGGTGTTTTCATTATGTTCTCTATTCGGAAGCTCATCTGGGTTATCAAATCAAGAGGAACCAGTTGGGATGGGCCTTATTTTCGAAATGTAATTTTAGCCCAACATATAATTCCATTTTTGAAAGACTCCGAGTATGTTTTGGATGTTGAACAGGCAACCTTTCTTCACGACAAAGCCCCCTGTATGAAAGCACTTGCGACTCAACAACTGCTTAAGGACAATAACATTGATTTTTTCGGAAATAATGAATGGCCTGGCAATTCTCCCGATCTTAATGTCTGTGAACATGTCGGATCCATCATGAAGGATCGGGTGGAGTCCTTAATGCTGGAACAACCCATTCAGAATCGGTATTCAACAGAAATTATGACTGCAAAGATCAACGAAGTCCTTGAAGAAGTGAGTCATGATACCGATCTCTTTGAGACACTTCTGGGATCATACCCCTGTCGATTAATGGCCGTCAGAGCTGCAAATGGGGGCAACACCCGATATTAAAACAAGTGTTTTTTATTCAAAATTAAACGCTCTTTCACTTGGTTTTGTCCATTTTTTTCTATTCCTTTCAGTTTCTTCTGTAAAGGGGGGGGGGGCAATCATTTCCTGACACCCTTTACTAGAAAAATGCATTCTAGTGTCCAAATTGCTAGAGAACCAACCTAACCTAACCTAATATTAGGGTTAGGCAGGTTAGGTTAGGTAGGTTCTCTAGCAATTTGGACACTGGAATGCATTTTTCTAGTAGTATTTGATGTGCAATGTTAAAATCTGGCCTTCATTTTATGGGGAAATGAACCAAAATATGTTAAAACTTTGAAGTCTCATAACTTTTGATTGGTTCATTTCCACATAAAATGAAGGCCAGATTTGAACAAAGCACATCATACACTACTAGGAAAATATATTTTGGCATCAAAATTGGGTGGAGGCCATAATATCCATATTTACCCAGATCCAAAGAATCCAGTCAATTTCATGGTACCCATCAATACCAGTACCGTGTCAACCAAAAATAAGTCACGGTCCATATCAATTGCGGACCAAGTCACAATTTACATCCATATACATTACAATATATATATACTTAGGAGGAAAAGTGTAGGTGTGGCTGTGAAGACTGTACAGTAATGTAGAAATGTGTGTGCACCCATTTTGGGTCTCCCATTTAAAGGTGTTTGTGGGGCAAGTGAAGATCATCAGTTTTTCAATACCTCACAGTACTATGGGGGGGCACCACTCGGCAGAGGAATCTCTTTAAATAGGGTGTGTAAGGACAGAGAGTATCCCCTAACCCAAGATGCTGCCTCTCTATATCACACAATACCTGTGTTGAGCTGTGGGATCTATCACCCAAATGCACATAATCAGACCCGGATCTAGGGGGGGGGGGGGGCTATGTGGGCTGCAGCCACGGGCCCCACATTTGAGGGGGGCCCCCAAATTTTCTACATTATTTATTTAAAATTATTAATTCAGGAAAATATAATATGTAAAATATTTGTAAAGTAATATGTTTGTTCTGAAAACCTTTAATTTTCCTCGTAAACAAAGCTTATAATCCTTATATAATAAAAATTGTAGCCAAGGGGGGCCCCAAGAAAAATAATTAGCCACGGGCCCCCTATTCTTCTAGATCCGGGCCTGCACATAATATATATGAAATAAACTAGTACCATTCATGCAATAAAAATGGGCTTAAACCAGGGTTGTGGAGTCGGTCCAAAATTTTCCGACTCCGACTCCACACATTGTAAAAATTCGACTCCGACTCCGACTCCACACATTGTAAAAAATCTAAAAATCTGACTCCGACTCCTCACATTTTAAATATACGACTCCGACTCCTCTAGTGTTTCACTCTATAATTATCATAATAATAAGACATTTCATCACCACCACATGAATCATCAGGTTACTTTCTAGGATAAGGGAACATTCAAATATTAAGAAGGCTATTGACTTGTAGATATTATCATATTAAGGGATTTTTATTTTTTCCAATTATATATATATATATATATATATATAAATATAAATGAAAAAGATTCTCTTAAACATAATTAAGGTCTAACCAGTAGTAGTCCTACTTAAAATTGAATAACCCTTAACCTAGTGGCTATAACCAGGGTTGTGGAGTCGTTCCAAAATTTTCCGACTCTGACTCCACACATTGTAAAAATTTGACTCTGACTCCGCCCTGAAACGTGCGACTCCACGACTCCGACTCCACGACTCCGACTCCACGACTCCGACTCTCCGACTCCACAACCCTGGCTTAAACACCATCACCAGATGTCCCTTGCAGACATCAAACTATCCAACCTTCTTTTGAAAGAATCAAGTGTATCTGAAGTCACTACTTCGGTAATTATTCGTTTTTTGACCTAGTCTCTTTTTATAATGAGAGCAAACTTTTCTGGTCAATTTTGAGGTGCTCTGCACGAATCTGCCATCCGTTTCCTGTGCAAATGCGTAGTTTTCGAGATATCGTCATCTTGAAAATTACACATTTGCACAGGAAATGGATGGCAGTTTTGTACAAAACACCTCAAAATTAACCAGAAAAGTTTGCACTCGTCATTTTCGTTTAAACTAATGAATTTAAATGAAAATATCATGACTTAACCTAACCAATCATCTAAGGCGTACAGTTGACTAACCGGTGTCAAGTACTGAACTATCCGCAAAACATTAGGACTGATCAATTTGTGATGCGTGGTCTTTATGGGGGCTCCACCCCCGTACCCCCTGAGACCTAAATTATACAAATGATAATGTAATAACATGTGCCAACCTTGCATGGGTAGTCCGCTAAATTTCGCCTGCCCTTAAACTGAAATGACACACGTTTATTTTTAGGATTTTTTTTACGGCACCTAAAGACCTTCTGGTCTTTTCTTAAAATACAAGCACTATTGTATTTAGGGCTCTTGTCTTCATCAAGGGCAATATGGCAGATCACGTCTTCAAAATCAAATATGCATAACTGACACATCATACTTCGTCACAAAAAAACGGAACTGAACAAACAAAAAATTGCTAAAAATGATTTATTTGTAAAACAGGACAAATTGAATTACGCAGAAGTAGCTAGAATCACCAAAAATAAGAAATATTCACCAAATAGTCGATATATATATATATATATTGAAAAAACACCAAAAATAGGAAATATATTTTAGCTAATAAAAAAATACATTTTATACAAATTTGCACAAGATAATATATATATTTTCTTATTCAGTTTTGATTGGTTATTCAATATATATTGCTGTTATAGCTGGGTGTGACTGGGTCAAAAAACAAATAATAACCACCACTTCTTCTGTCAGACTGTTCCAAAACTTAATTACTCTGTTTGTAAAACTGTTTTCTTAAATTTGTTCTACATCTTGGCTTAAATAATTTCATACTATGGCATCTAGTCTGGTTATTGAGATCTTTAATGAAAAGAGACTCAAAATCAATCTTATCCAACCCTTTTATCATTTTATACACCTCTATCATATCACCCCTTAACCACCACCTTTTTAATGAGAACATGCTTAGATACGCCAGTCTTTCCTTATAGAGTCATTCCAGCTCAACTGGTACAGGTTTCAGAAAGTTGGTCGGGTGACCATCTCCGATTTTCTTCAAATTTTCAGGGCTGATTCATACACCATTCAATAGCTTAAATCTAAAATTTTAGCTTCCTCAGTAAAAAATGTTTAATTTTATGGTCGCTTAAATGGCCCCCACCTTCGACAAAAAATGCCCATGTTGGGCTTGATCGGCCAACACCTTCATTTTGAGAGGCCTTGAAAAGTGTCTTCTAATAGGAGTAGAAGCTTCAAATTTGTCATGCCAATACAACTTCTGGTGGGCTTTTCAATTTTGCAAGCAAAAAGGCTGTGGAACAAACAGTTTCTAAGTTACAAGGGCTTAAATATGTCTCCATTTTGAAGCTTGCATCAATTCCTCCCACTTTTACGACTCTACCATTTTCAAAAGATTTAGTTCTACATCAATCACAGCTGTTTTAATACTCCTAATAGTCTCTATGGGTTGTAAATTTATGAGTGAAATAAAAAAAACCAAAAAAGGATTTATTTTTATTTTTAAAAATTTCCAAAAGTTGATATTTTCACAAAATTTGCAAAATTAACATCAACTTTGGGGCTTAATATAAAGGTGTCCGAAATTACTTCCATTTTATTACTTGGTAAGTTAATTCACAAATGTTAAATTATCTAAATAAGTTTTACTCATAAAAAAGACATAATATATACCTAGATTATTACTATATTTGCAGTTAACACAACAGATGGACCAGCTTGTAGGCTCAATACTTGGATCTACCTAAGTAAATCATGTAGAACCGTGTTCTACTGCTCTTTAAGCACTTCCTAGTAATTTAAATTATGCAGTTAGTACAGATAAACTAGCAGTAACCACCATTTTCAGTACAAAACCTTAAATTTAAGTAGCTTTGTTGTATTACTTCCCTTAATACAAGTGTACAGTACTTAGCTATATACAATAATGAATTCCTGAGTTTTTAAGCATGTGAATTATTGGCTATAAGTTCATATTCTTTTTTTAATGTGTGTTGTTTTATGTAAATTCGTATGTAAACTTATATATAGCTAATAACTCTTATGTTTAGACACTGACTCAGGAATTTATTATTGTACTCAGGCTTTAAGTCTGATTGTCTTCAACACTCCATGGCTTCACAGCCATAAATTGGCAATTTATTATTCAGCTTGATACAGGTCTGTAGTTACTTAGGCTTTTTTTAAAATACCCCTCAATTTTAGATAAACAATCATTTGATAACTTGTACTGTCTCCCCATTTTCCCAGCAACTGTAGGTGGTTCAATTGAACACAAAACATGTTGGAATGGAATCCAGCAAACGTCCTCTTGTTCAGGCCATTTAAAAGGATTCTTTTTCATGAAATTTACTAATAGATCCTTCTCAGTATCACATACTTCAACTATGTTTCCAACAAACCAGTCACCTTCATAGAAACAGGCCACATATGTACCAGGTTTATATTGGTAAGCCACATTTTCTTGTGTAGCATTGAGGAAGCAAAGTTGTACGTTAAAGAAATTTTCATCACTAGAAATTTTGTACAGTTTAATGCCTGTTGATGAAGGTCTAAAGCAGTGATATGAATGGGTTCCTGGGATTGTCTTAATTAAGGAATACCTTTTTTCTAACTCAAATAAATTAGCATTTTCCTCAATTTTAGCTGAATCAATGTACAGAAATTGTATACCATTAATATTAGATTTGCACCAATCGAACATCTCTTTTGGATTGGTGATGTGACCTTTACTTGTTGCTTGTAGACTTGCCCGGGCAACTAACCTTTTGACGGTGCCACCAACACCATCACAGGGGCTCTTTCCGTGAGAGGTGGCAAAAAAGTTCCATTCACATGTTAGTTGGAAATCTTTTTCATGTAACACTGAACTAATGATGTTTTTATAGTTTTTATATTGACTTGCTGTGCCATCGCTAAAGTAACAAATATGTTTTAGTTTAGGATTCCGACTTTTAAGTAATTTCAAGGCTTCACATAAAAAAGAATGAACTGCAGTTGTGTTGTGTGTAAGTGAATCTGATATTACACAAAAATTTGTAACTTTTAGTTCACCATCAACTTTTTGATAGCAGACTACCGGATGCAAGGTAGCCTGGGTATTGTCCCAGTGATGCCCTTGTACGGCATCCTGAATTATAAAACTATAGTTTTCAGAGAAGTCAACAAGCACTAATGCTGTAGAATCATTGAGGTTTTCTTTACAGTTGGACAAATATTTTGATTGGGCTTTTGCTATGAAATGGTGTACTTTCAACTTTTTTGCACTTTCACATATGTCTTCTACTACATTCGAAACACTTTGTCATTGTGACCAGTTGGGTATGGTCTGTATGAAGCCACTGCTTAAAGGAAACCTCATCATCCATGTCATAATCATTGTTTTCAAAAATGGTAAGAAGCCAATCCCGTAATTCATTTAAACCAGGACATGTTTTGCAGTTATTAATCATGCAGTTTCTGGTTTCAGTGTTGCAGACTATTTTCCCTAGTAACTCTCTTAATTCTACTTTGATGGGGAGTGATTCACATAAAAGTTTAAAGTTCTGGTGTATTTCACAAATGCATACATTGTGTGATCCTTTACTCCCCACACCCATACACCATTTTGGTCTCAGTTCAAAAAACTTTGATTTGGAGATTTTGTCATTTGAATATTTATTTTTGTAAAGTGTATATAATTCTCTGATATTTGTCAACAACAGTATTTTCTGCTTGTGAACCTTCCCTTGTGGTGGTTTTATTGATTTGTAGTCTTTTTTATCAGGGCATTCTCTAGTATATTCATTGTTTTGGAAAAATTCTATCACTCTTTCCTTTATTTCATTGCTTATACCCTTGCTACTCTTTTGACAGCTTTGATTTTGTTGATGTTTCAATTTGCTTTAGTTTCCTTTTCGTGTAAAACTTTTGATCTCTTGCTCTTACATACTTAATGGGTGAGCATTCTAGTGAACCTAACGTTTTGTCAAATGTCTCCTTAACTATTTCTTCTGGAACATATTCATCACTACCTGAGTCTTTTTCATCTTCAATCGTCTTGGCTCTAGAGAAGCATGTTGAGCAAAGTTTCTGTCCTGGTATCAGATTCAGTCTAGTTGCTGTCTTTGTCAATAATTTGTAGTGATTCTGCAAATAAAGTAGGGTAATGTAAACTCTAAACACATTGGAAAATAATTTTAAAACCTCAACATTTGGTTATAGGGTCATTCCATGTCAAGTCAGCCACCTAAAACACTCACCCCTTTCAATTTTGCTCATACTTGGCACAATAGCAGATATACATGCCAAACTTAAATTCCCAAATTATTAGAGCTGACTGACCTTTGGTTACTGAGATACAAGGTCACAAAGTTGTGACATTTTGACCTTTTTTGCGTTAAATGACTATTTTCAAAACGGTGTAACTAAAAAACTATTAAAGCTAGAGCATTGATTTTGGTCTCATTTTAAAGCTCTTTAGTAGCCCTTGTTTATTGTCTCTTGTTAAATATCTCTACTGTGAAAAATAAAAAAATCCCTTCAAAAGTTGACCTTTGACCTTGAATAAAAAAAAAATACCTTCTCCTAAAAAATTCAATTTTTTTACATTAATACCTTGAGTCATGTACAACAAAATCCCAAGAAGCTGTAAGTGGCTGATAACTAGTTCAATGTATAAAAAATAATGAATTCAAGCAACATTTTGAAAAAAGTCATTTTATACAAAAATTGTCAAAAAGTCATGACTGTGACCTTGTATGTCAGTAACCATTTTTGTCTAAGGTCAGCTCAATCTCTTACAAATACAACCCATATCTACATACTATCTGCAGCCTTCTACAAACAAGCAAATGCTTATTTTTAAATATTTGTTCTTTACCCACCTCACCTGTATGTTGTGCATGTATGTGATGGTTTTCAGTAGTTGACAAGATTCTTGTGGGCCACCCAATTTATTGTGATTTCTAGAAGAGAAAACAATTTTTAATGTATACCTAGATAGCTACCTAATTAACAAATACAAGTAACATATTAAAATGTACATACAATATGTATAGGTATAGTGCTCATTGATTTCCATTTATCACAACTTAAAATGTATGCAGTGTATATATAGTTACATGACCATTTTAATTTTGAATTCTTACCTTTCTGTGCTGTAGATCTGCCAAAGCTTTGGATGCCTTCAAAGTAACTTCTTTGCAAATCCTGTATGTTCATCCATTAGTAGTAGATGCCTCAACTTGTGTTAGAATATCTGAATATGGTAAGATTAATTCATCTGGTCGACCAGGATACACAAATGATGGGTTTGGGCCATGAGGATGAAGGAATGTGACTTTTACTTCTCTATTCTCTGGTATCTTTTCCAGCACATATGCCACCCACCAATGGCCATCATATGCAGCAGTAACAAAACCATGTATTTTCCTCAGTCACAACTTCTTCCTTTTCAGTAACTTTCTCAATATTTGAATAATCTGATAATGAATAATGTTTAACCTTAAGAGAAGTCAATGAAACTGGCTGTAAATGGTGTAATTTCTGTGTACCAGCAATAGTCCTTGCAGTTGAGTGTCTTTCTTGGAGAAGTTGGCTTTCCTCTTCATGCTCTTTATTGGTTGAAAAATGACATTTTATATTTACAATATTTTCACTTGCAAATGTATATAACTGTTCTGCAGTAAGGATCTGTTCATCATAAGGTCGTTGTAGACTAGCTTTTGCAGCTAATCTCTTAACTGTGCCTCCAACACCATCACAGGGTCCCTTTCCATGACTTGTTGCAAAAAAATTCCATTCTGCCTCAATTCCAAAATCATCTCTGTGATGGCAAAGATTCAAAAAGTTTTTGCAGTTCTTATACTGTCCTGCACACCCATCTGAAAAGTAAATTATTTTGTGGATGGAACCGATGGATGAGATATTATCTTTTAGGAATTTTATCAGATGCTTTTGAAACAAATGTACAGCAACTGTGTTATGGATGTTACACTCTGAAATAATAAAGCTAAGGTGAGCAATCTCATCTTCCTTTTTATAGTAAATAACAAATGGATGTAGAGTAGCCATCTCATTGTTCCAGTGAAAGCTCTGAACCTCATCTTGAAGAATAAAGGAATAATTTTCAGCAAAATCACACACAGCAAGGACCTCACCATCTTTCAAAGACATTTTTGTTTCACGTAATAAGTTGCTTGCATCTTTGTCTTGAAGTCATGTATCTGGTATTCTTTCAGTTGGTTACAGAATTGGTCAATATATTCATCTGTATTCAGTTCTACTGATTCAAGATTTGACCGATCTGTATTGGTCCACTTTTTAAAATTTATGATATCAATGAAGTTGTTTGTAAATATGTCCAGTAGTCTGTTTTTTAAATCTGATGGATCTCCACATTGTTCACATTGTCTGAGGCAGCATTTCTGTGAGGCAGGATTGCATTCCATAAAGGCAACACAATGACGTACATTCTTAATAGGTGTGTCATCATTTGCAGTTAGTTTTTCTAATTCAGCTCCTACAAACATAAGTTTGGCATTCTGATGAATTGTACAGACACATACTGAGTGAGTTCCTGTTGCTCCAGCAATAACACACTGCTTTGGACGCAATTCTGCAAATTTACTGAATCCCACCTTAACCAAAGGATTTCTTTCTTTGAAAATATGATAGGCTTCTTTTAAATTGCAAAGTAAAAGATGCTTTTGCAAATGTATCCTTCCTCTTTCATTGTCAATGATACTACAATAGTCTTTCTTTCCTGGCATTGTTCTACTGATGTCTTCTGAAAGATAAAATGCTTTAATAGCGTCAACAGTATCCTGTTTAATTCTTTTCCCACCCTTTGGATTTGGGTCTGAAAGGACACCTTTTTCTTCAACTATTTTTTTAGCAATAGATGCTGTATGCCTTGTTGTGTTAAATTCTGAAGCAATTTTCCTAATGCTCCAACTTTTGGGCAATACAGTGAGGATTTTTATTTTATCACTTCTTTTAGTATTTTCATTTTTGAATTTTTCCTTGAGTTGATTTATTATTTCTAAACAGTCTACATCTCCAGATGGCTCCTTAAATTGTGAGTCAGAAATCTCTTTTCCTGCAACTGTTTCCATTCTCTTCTTAACTGTCTCTGTCACCTTGCTTAGTTTTTTAGCTCCATATGACTTTTGCTCTACAAGCTTTCTCTTTTTTATGGGTGATTCACCAATTGAAACAAAAGAAGCATCCAAAGTACACATCTCTTGGTTTTGCTCTGAAGTTGATGCATCACTATTGTCAACATTTTCAATTTTCTCAAGATCTTCAGGTGGTTCACTACTACAAGAAGAATCATCATTTATGTCTGAATTCAAAGTGCCTATTCCTTTCTCAGGCAAGGACTCAAGATGTTCTCTACACTGCTTACAAAGTCTGTGATGTAGTGTTAAGTGCAGATCGGGAAACTTATTTACAAGTTCCTGTGGTACAATTCTCAAACTCTTCTTTCGACACTGACCTTTGTGACGCAGCAAAGGATCAGCACACTTCTGTTTGTTTTAAATGTTCCATGTTTGTACTCTGAAATCACAAAAGCACAAAGAAAATCCTGAAAAGAAAACAATGAACAATTAATGAATTATTAAATAAATTTTTATACATGTATTTAGTAAAAATAAATTAACTTTAACTTGAAGTCAGGAGTCAACTCTGTAAAGTTGACAGTACTTATATACTAGTTGGGCCTTTGGATCAGCGCTACTCCAGTAGATTTGGGGCTGTCGAGGGGTTTAACCCTGGTTGTCTTTTAAAAGACTTCTTTTGGCACAGGTCACAAAAAGGTTTTTGAACTAATAATGTTAAGTTGAACTAAGTCTTCACTGACACTATATCAGAACAGAACTTTTAAATAAATGAACTGACAAAAAAAATCTAAAATTGAAGAATGATGCCAACTTCATTTATTTTTTATACATTGAACTAGTTATCAGCCACTTACAGCTTCTTGGGATTTTGTTGTACATGACTCAAGGTATTAATGTAAAAAAATTGAATTTTTTAGGAGAAGGTATTTTTTTTTATTCAAGGTCAAAGGTCAACTTTTGAAGGGATTTTTTTATTTTTCACAGTAGAGATATTTAACAAGATACAATAAACAAGGGGCTACTAAAGAGCTTTACAATGAGACAAAAATCAATGCTCTAGCTTTAATAGTTTTTTAGTTACACCGTTTTGAAAATAGTCATTTAACGCAAAAAAGGTCAAAATGTCACAACTTTGTGACCTTGTATCTCAGTAACCAAAGGTCAGTCAGCTCTAATAATTTGGGAATTTAAGTTTGGCATGTATATCTGCTATTGTGCCAAGTATGAGCAAAATTGAAAGGGGTGAGTGCAAAAAGTGCCATTTTGTGGCTGAGTTGACATGGAATGACCCTAATATAGGCTATTCGTATAAAATATTCAAAACATATGCATTCAGTAGCACAGTATATAGCCTACCCTATTAAAATTAAATAGCTAATTTAGGTTACAATTTACAATATAAACTACTTTATGAAATATAAATATATTAGTACCTATATTTACTTACTTGTTATCTTCTTTCGATGATTTCTCCATGGATCTTGGCAGCTACGTTGCATTTGTTGGTAATGCATTCCAAACATTTTTTCATGGTGGTAGCATACAGTAGCACTATTTGGGTTGATTACAGTTGCTTTTGTTCTCCACAATAGCAGTTTCCTTGTTTTATCTGTCAGCTCATGTAAGGTATACATACCCACCTTCCTGGTGAGTTTGTGTTCATGACATGGATCATCCAAGTACATACCAAAGCTGCACTTTGATTCTTGATTAGAATAAGCCATTATTACAGGCAGTAAAATTAAGTTAATTGCTCTAGTTAAATTTTCTGAAAATAAAATCATGATCTATAAAATAGGCCTGGACATTAATGATTAACCATCATGTTTTACATTTATAAGAATATACAAAGCGAAATGAGCTACCCAGAGCCCTTCGAGTCGCTGGTTGTTTTGACAGACATATTAAATTTCTTGTATGTTTTAGACTTATTTACATATTATTACAATTGTAAATCAACTTAATAAGTAATAAAATGGAAATAAAATTACAATTCAATGTCATAAATAGAAATTTAAAAATTTACAAATTTTGCAAAAATTTGAGATTTTTCACAAAAAGCACATCTTTGAATCACCAAAACTATATGAAGGAGTTGAGATCTATTCCTTAATATATGTTTTTTTACACATGTGTATCTTTCTTTACTCGAAGTATCAACTCCCTGACTAATTTCGGACACATTTATATTAAGCCCCAAAGTTGATGTTAATTTTGCAAATTTTGTGAAAATATCAACTTTTGGAAATTTTTAAAAATAGAAATAAATCCTTTTTTGGTTATTTTTTTATTTCACTCATAAATTTACAACCCATAGAGACTATTAGGAGTACTGTATTAAAACAGCTGTGATTGATGTAGAACTAAAACTTTTGAAAATGGTAGAGTCGTAAAAGTGGGAGGAATTGATGCAAGCTTCAAAATGGAGACATATTTAAGCGCTTGTAACTTAGAAACTATTTGTTCCACAGCCTTTTTGCTTGCACAATTGAAAAGCCCACCAGAAGTTGTATTGGCATGACAAATTTGAAGCTTCTACTCCTATTAGAAGACACTTTTCAAGGCCTCTCAAAATGAAGGCATTGGCCGATCAAGCCCAACATGGGCATTTTTTGTCGAAGGTGGGGGTCATTTAAGCGACCATAAAATTAAAAGTTTTTGACTGAGGAAGCTAAAATTTTAGATTTAAGCTATTGAATGGTGTATGAATCAACCTTGAAAATTTGAAGAAAATCGGAGATGGTCACCTGACCACCCCTGTACCAATTGAGCTGGAATATGACTGATCCTATCTCTAAGACAATTGACATATATTCTTGTTACTCGTTTCTGTACTTTTTCCAGTCTTTCAATGTCTTGTATCAAATAGGGACTATTAAATTGAATGCAGTATTTGAGGAGGGGTCTCACATATGAAATGTATAACTAGTTGCTTTATAATATTGGGTGATTTGCAGTGGCGACTGGCGTATAGGAGCGATGGAGCGGTCGCTCCCCCTTGCTTGAAACGATAAATATTAATTTAACAGATAAAAAATATATTAATTTTAAGATATTAAAATAAATATTCTTGAAATATATTTTCAAAATTCATGTGGCATATCATGATTCATGAGGCATTTTGAGTAAGCCTTCATACAGTACATAATATTCTAAACTTATAGCATAGCTTCAAATAGCGTACCGCTGTTTGAATACAAAATAATATTGCAGCCGAATGGAGCGATAGATTTTTCGCTCAAGTAAATATAAATTATATTTTACTGTTGTAATGAAAATATAAGTACAATCACGAATTTTTTTTATAATAACTTTATTTTTACTAATAGTTACTTCAGTAATAATGATATAAGCCATTTATATGTATTTTATTAAAATTATTACTTATTTGTAATTAACTAGAATTGTATGTCTGGCATAGCCGCATATGTTAATACAAGTACAGTACTCTTGTGAGCGGCAGTTGGATTCGCACTAGCCTATTGTGAGTCTGTGTTGTCGTACAGTGGTACATTATTATAGTCAAATTTATTATAGTCAAATTTATTCAACAATTATTTTTATATTTTATTAAAATATTGGTACTTGTGGGTTATCTGTCGCCACTTTTTAATTTAATTTTCCAACTTTTTCACAAATACAGATGTGTGTTATCATGTTGCCATTTTTACAAAAATGTTTTTACGCCTCGTGAACAGGCTCTCATCGATCTCAACCACTATTCCTTCTAACCTAACCTAACCTAATCTAACCTAACCTCACACTAACCTAACCTAACCACACACTAACCTAACCTAACCTAACTAAAAAATAAATGACCCCTTAGGTTAGGTTAGGTTAGGTTAGAAGGAATAGTGGTTGAGATCGATGAGAGCCTGTTCACGAGGCGTAAAAACATTTTTGTAAAAATGGCAACATGATAACACACATCTGTATTTGTGAAAAAGTTGGAAAATTAAATTAAAAAGTGGCGACAGATAACCCACAAGTACCAAAATATTTTTTAATACAAATTTATGGCTTCTTTTGACATATAAGTACCGTATGGAAGCACCATGTGATTGTTTATGTACTACAATTCTAAAAATTATAAATTTTATGAAATCGCACCCCCATACATTTATACCACGAGTCGCCACTGGTGATTTGTATTCAATGTGTGTGTGCATGAGATTGAGTCTAGTATTTGCTTTATTTCTGATTACCATACAGTGATTTGAGGGTTTAAGTTCATTTGTCATAGTGACACCCAAGTCTCTCTTTATCATCATTTTTAATCCAAATTCCATTCATATTGTATTCAAATTCTGGATTTTTTGGCCCAATATGCATAATCTTGCACTTATCAACATTAAATTTCATCTCCCACTTATCTGCCCAGGCTGTTACTCTAAGTCTTTTTGTATTGTCATTGCTCCTGCTACTGACTTAACATTATGGCCTAATTTTGTATCATCAGCAAATTTTGAGATTTTACATGATAGGCCCTTCTCTAGATCATTTATATAGACAACAAAAAGCAGAGGTCCCAGAACAGACCCCTGTGGGACTCTGCTCAATACGGGTCTCCAAGTAGACTTATTTCAATTTAGATGAACTCTCTGTTTTCTATTTCTCAGCCATTCTTCTATCCAATCAGCTATATGACCTCTTATACCATGGGCTCTAACTTTTACCAACAATCTTGCATGAGGAACAGTATCAAATGCCTTTGCAAAATCTAAGTATACTATATCTACTGGCTCTTTATTGTCCAAATGCAATAGGAGTCTGTCATAAAATTCAATCAAGTTGGTTAGACAGGACCTTCCATTTCGAAAGCCATGCTGGCTATCATTTATAAGGTTGCACTCTTCAAGGAACTCAGTAACTTTACCTCTAATGATACTTTTGAGTAATTTGCAAATAATGGAGGTGAGGCTGATGGGTCTGTAGTTTTTTGCCAAGTTTCTATTTCCTTTTTTAAAGATTGGAGCCACATTTGCTTTCTTCCAATCCTCTGGAATTTCAGTACATATCAGTGATTTATTAAAAATAATTTCTAGTGCCTGTGCTATATTCTTTTTGGCAGCTTTTATGACTATTGGATGCATTTCATCTGGCCCTGGAGGTTTTTCCATTTTTAATTTATCTATTGCTTTTAGGATATCTAGTTTTGTTACCCTTAATTCATTTATTTCTCTATCTTGTCCTGGTAGTATAAGATCAGGAATATTACTTAAATTTTCATTTGTGAATACTGATGAGAATTCATTTATATATTATTTCTTCAGTTATTCAAGATCATCATTATAGTTTTATCATCTATATGGAGGGGCCAATTTCTTTTCACTCTACTTTTCAAATTGAAGTGACTGAAAAACTTCTTAGGATTGTTTTTTGAATTCTTGGCTAGGCTTTTTTCCAGGTCTCATTTGCTATCTCTGATTACTTTCTTGCAAATGCTTCTTTTACTTTTATATATTTTGGAGTCTGTGCCATTTTTAGTTCTTTTGAATTTATGAAATGCTTTTGTTTTTTCTCTGATTGCTCTTTTTACATTGCAGTTTATCCAAGGTTGTTTTTTATTTTTTCCAGTTCTGATTTTACATTGTGGGATATGCTTCCTTTGTATGTTCATTATTATACTTTTAAATTTTTCCCACATACTAGTTACTGTCTGTTCAGGCTGTAGAATATCTGTCCAATTTATTAGACACAGATCATTTACTAGTCCATTTATATTTCCTCTTTTAAAATCTGGAACTTCTACTTTATTTTCACTAGGTCTTGAATTACAAACAATATTAAACCGAAGGATATAATGATCACCTGAACCTAGTGTTTCTGAAACTGAGATATCCTGGAAGGTATCTGGATTATTTGTTAGAATTAAATCTAGAATGGCATCAGCCCTGGTTGGCTCCTTTACTAAGTGGGTTAAACCATTCTCAATTATACAGTCTAAGAATCTCTCATTACTTTCTGGTGTTTGTAATATTTCCCAGTCTATATGCCTATAATTGAAATCTCCAACAATAATAACATTGCTTGTCATTGCTTCATTTATTTCATCAATAAGTTTATTTTCTACATACTTATTTTCTTTACTTTTGGGGATTCCTCCAACTGAACATCCCTCAGGTGGTCTATAAATACCCCATATCCTGATTTTCCTCGCATTTTTATGCCCAATAATCTATCCATACAGATTCAACTATTTCCTCTTTAATGGAGGTAACTTCAACTGGATTCAGATTTGTCTTGGCATAAATAAATACTCTGCCACCCTCTGAATATTTACGTTCATAATAAAAAAGTTCATAGCCATCAATTTCATAAGTAATGGTATTATCTCTCTCACTAAATGGACTATTTGGTATCGTACTGAATTTTGTCCAAGTTTCAGTGACAATCATAACATCAGGATTTTCAATACCTATGTATGCCTTGAATTCATTTATTTTATCTCGGCTACTTCTTGCATTTTCATAGAAAAATGACAAAGAACCCTTGGAATATTTTGCTTATAATTTAGTCTGGTTCTTGTTCTGTGATGGTATATTATTTGCATATCTTTTACTTTCTTTGTTGACCTTTTTCTTTTGAGTTTTGATTATATTTTTTATTAGTTTATTGTTATCAAGAGTATTGGTATTTGTACTAATTTGGCCTATTCCTTTAGTTTTTAGTCAATTATATGATACAATCTTTGATAGTAAATCAGTTCCTTTACTATTAAGGTGAATTCCATCTCTGTTATAGAATTCTCTTTTTTTGTAAAATTTATTCCACAGTTCGATATACAGTGGTACCTCAAATCACGAGCATAATCCGTTCCAGAAAAGTGCTCGAGTTGTGAAAAGCTCGAGTTCCGAGACAAATTTTCCCATAAGAAATAATGTAAAAGCAATTAATCCGTTCCTGACGTCAAAAAATATTTTTAAAAATTCATATTTCTGGTCATATTAATGGTTTTACACATAAAAATAAATTAACATTCAATATGTAAGACAAATAAATAGAATAAATGAGCATTTAACTTCACATTACCTTTGTAGAGGACTTTTGTTGGCGTATGAAAGACGGTGAGGGGGAGGGAGAATGAGAGGTGTTACTTTTTGGAAGGGGAGTCCCCCTCCATGAAGACTTCAGGAAGCAAGTCTTCCTCTGGGGTTTGTTCCCTTCTCCTCCTTTTAGAGGCACTTAAAGTTCCACTAGACTCATTGGATGCTTTTCTTATCAAAAACCTATCTAGAGAGGTTTGTTTTTGCCTGCTTTTTAAGATCTTTCTAAAATGAGCGATAGCATTGTCATTGGACATGTTTATCACTCGGCCTGCTACAGCTTTGTCAGGGTGATGTCTCTCTATAAAGCTCTGTACCTCTTCCCATTTTGCACACATTTCTTTAATGGTTGAAGAAGGAACATCCTCCCCTCTCTCCTCCTCCTCCCCTGAAGCAATCTCTTCTGCTACCACCTGTTGCTGCTCCTCCTGAAGGACTTGGAGTTCCTCAGTGGTGAGTTCTTCCCTATGGTCCTCCACCAACTCCTCGACATCACCATCAGACACATCCAACCCCAAGGACTTCCCAAGAGACACAATGGTCTCAACCACAGGCACTGGCTCAGCCTCAAAGTCTTTTACTAGGTAGCATTCTGGCCACAATTTCTTCCAGGCCGAGTTCATGGTCCTAGAAGTCACTTCCATCCAGGCTTTGTCTATTAGGTTAATACAATTGAGAATGGTGAAGTGATTCCTCCAGAATTCTCTGAGTGTTAACTCTGTGTCATTAGTTACCTCAAAACACCTCTGGAAGAGTGCCTTCGTGTACAATTTCTTGAAGTTTGAGATGACCTGCTGGTCCATGGGTTGGATGAGAGGAGTCGTGTTAGGGGGCAAGAACTTTATGCTAATGAAGCTAAACTCCTCCAACCCTTTGTCCGGGTTCGTTCATTCGCGCGTGACCCGAGTGGATGCTCGAGTTCCGATGGCATTTTTCGCTCTGGAAAACACTCGAATGCCGAAAAACTCGAGTTCTGAGGTGCTCGACAACCGAGGTTCCACTGTATGTAATTTCCATGCTCTGACATAGTGTCTTAAGCCTACTATTTATATATAGTGCTTGAGAGTACCACTTATTATTCTCATGTATCCTGGGAATTATACCTGTGATAGATGTTTTAAGGTTAGGTCTCCAGTCCTTTAACTTTGTTAATAGCTGTTTATATGACTCCATGATTTCTTCGGAGTGCTTACCCTTTATATCATTTCCACCTACATGTATAACCATATTCTTTGGTATAGTTAGGTCAATACCAGATCCTTTTTCTATAATTTTATTACTAATTCTATTTATCCCTGCACCTGGATAACAGTAAGCTATGCTACCTCTAGGTAATTTAGATCCTAGGCCCCTCACTTGAGAGTCACCTATAATGGATGCTGGTTCAAACACACCTATAGCTTTAGAGTGCCTGGGTTTATATGAGTCTGGATTATTATTGCTAACATTTTGTTTTATAGGCCTATTTTCTTCAGCTTTCTCATCTTGATCCTGGACCAGCGAGAAAGTATGAAACTGATTGGTTAGTTCTATAAGGACACTTTTCCTTGGCTCTTGAATTCTAGCTTTCCAGGTTTTCCTAGGTTTAGTCCACTCATCATTTTCAGGAATTGTCTGAGGATATCTAGGCCTAGGCTCACTATGAGGTATAGGGACATTTAAGTTTACTTGAACTGCTATTTCACTAGATTTAGGCTCAACTGTAGTATCTCTATAAGTTGGTCTGGCCTCTCCCTCACTAATAGACCCTCTGGACTTATTAAAATTTTTTATTACAGTACTACACTTGTCACAAAACCACATCAAGTTGACATTAAGCTTAGAAGCAGCATTTATACCTTTATATACAGGGTGAGTCAAAAGTAGCGCCCGATTTCTGTTTTTTCGGTTGTCAGATTCTTTCTGGGAAGTCATGTTGTTAATAATTGTCTTGCAGATTATTAATTTTCTTAGTTTATTTATTTTTGTTTTTGTTTTGCAGGTTATTGCTGAGAGTTTGGAAAGTTACTGAATTTGCACCAAATTGAACCATGAATTACCTTTCAGTGAATCAACGCATTGCGGCTGTGAAACATTACTACAAATGTAATGAACAACCAACGATGGGGCCACGCCATTTGGCACAGGAATTCGATATTAACCCACCCCAGGGAAGAAACATACGATTGATTGTCGAGAAATTTGAAGCAACAGGGTCGGTAGCCACTGCAAAGAAGTCTGGTTGTCCGAAAATGGCAACGAATGTAGCTAAGGCTGAAGAAGCCATCAGGAGACTGGAACAAAGTCCGCAAAAGTCAACTCACCGTTTATCTGCAGAGTTGGAAGTGAGCCAATCAAGTGTTATCCGTATCCTTCACCAGAAAAAATGGAAACCTTACATTCCACGCTTACTGCATGCCCTTCATGATGATGACGACTGCCATCTTCAATTTTGCGAAGAGTTCTTAGCTAAACTTGACGAAGAGGACACAATGCTAGACAACATCTGGTGGTCAGATGAGGCATGTTTTAAGCTTAACGGCACAATTAACAGACACAATTGTGTCTACTGGGCTGCGGAGAACCCAAGAGTGACAGTTGAGAAGGAGGTAAATTTACCTGGCGTGACAGTTTGGGCAGCCATATCTCCATTAGGGATAATTGGACCCTTTTTCTTTGAGGCATTTGTTGTGAATTTACCGCCATGTATGCTTGGCCACTGATCAATGGCTTTCTGTGTGATCATTACAGCAGATCTAGTGCCTGGAGCTGGACCCTCCTTCACAATTCTGCACAGCTTAGTCAAATGAGATGGCTTAATGGATCCTTTGTGTTCAACAATGTAACCAATAGGGTGCATCAAACGCCCTTAGGTTCTTGGATTTTAATGTCTATTCTCTCAAATGTTACACTTGTTGCTAGAAGGGTGTATGCCAAAAATTAATTAAATTGGAGGTGGTCCTGGGTGGCCACTGGTCACTTATATTTTCGCAGCAATTTTCGGGGGCCGCGCTATGTAAAAATATCTATTTTTTTTATTTACCAACCAGTTGACTACTTACATTGTTTCTTTTAATATAGAGTTGCTAAGGGGTGATTTACATAACATTTGAGAGAATAGACATTAAAATCCAAGAACCTAAGGGCGTTTGATGCACCCTAAAGGGGTGATTTACATAAAACATGTACCATAAATGAAACTTCACTTATAGTCTAATAATATCCTTTATTGTCTTTCAGAAACAATGGAAGCTGTAACAATGGAAGCTAAGAAGACCAGATTAGCAAGTGCCATTTTTGGTCTTGGCAATGCTCTTACAGAAGGAGATGGTACATTGACAGGAGTCCGCCTCCCAACTTGCCGGCAGGTTCTTGATGCGTGATGTGGCACATCCAGAAAGAAATATGTGAAGGCAAACAAACACAGCCACTCAAATGGAAATCTGCCAGCATAGTCCTTATCCAGCTGAAAACATTCTACACTAAAGCAAATATTCCTATGCTTTCAGACCATCAATGCTGCAAACTAATACTTGACCTTCTTAATGACAATAACAAATTGCGTCAAATACCTGTTTCTCGCAGAGAATCTCCAAACACTTTGGCTAAGTTGCAATCCATGAATGAACGTCTTGATAAGACCTTTGGTGTATGGACAAAAGATGCAATGACAAACATTAAGAATGAGGAAGATAGAGCATTTTTAGAGTCAATGAAATCTGACAGAGTAGCCTCATTTGGTAGTGTTGACAAGAAGAAAGCTGATAAAGATCGTAGAAAAGAAAAATGCATCTTAGCGGAAGCTTCAAGACGAGAACGTCATGAATCATCCAGTGTACAAGAGATGAAAAGTTCTGTATGCTCTGATGATAGTGCCTCTGCAGATAGCTTGGAAGAAACTGAAGAAGAGGCGATTCCAGAGCTTCAAAGGAAGCGTAGTCACCACAGATCAACATATGCAGGTACGTCTGCCTTTATTCCTCATGATATTCTGAAAAGGCCTTCAGTCGTGTCTGTTGCTACTCGACTAAACATAACTCCTGTTCAACAGGCTGTGCTCACCGAAGCTGTAATTCAAGAGGCAGGAGGTGATCCACGTCGTGTGGCCAAGTCGTATTCAACTGCTGATAAGGCTCGACGATCAATAACAAGTGCTATCGCCAAAGATATTCGAGAAAATTGGATCGCCCCAACAGCTGCAACACTTCACTGGGATGGCAAGCAGATGCATACGCTCACAAACAAGAATGGCAAGGAAGAAAGATTGCCAGTGTTGGTTGGGAATGCCACTGATGTAAAGCTACTGGGAGTGGCTAGATATCCTCGTGGAAGTGATATGTCATCAGGTGACATCATTGCTGAGCACACTTACACGTTTCTACATTCATGGAAGTGCAAACAGTCAGTTGTCAACTTATGTTTTGACACAACAGCATCAAACACTGGACACGTTACAGCTGCCTGTGTTACCATTCAATCAAAACTGGACTGTGCTCTTCTGTGGTGTGCATGTCGCCATCATGTCGGAGAGGTAATCCTGGATCATGTGTTTGACGCTCTCAAAATTGAGACATCAAAGTCTCCAGAAGCATCTTTGTTCCAAAGATTCCAGAAGAATTGGGAACGCATATCGCATGCAAAGGATGAAAGTTTAACCAAAATTGACATTTCAATGTACAATGACGATGCACAACAACTGCTTTTATCCTGCAAAAACAAGGTTTTAAGCACAATCCGCACAAGCACTTCATACTGTAGGGAAGACTACAAGGAAATGGCACAACTCTGCCAGGTAGTCCTCGATGATGATGTCACAAAACAAGGAACACTCCACAGACCTGGGGCCATGCATAAAGCAAGGTGGATGTCAAAGATTCTTTATTCCATCAAAATATGCCTACTTGAAGAGCAAATTTCTGTACTACCTCGAGGAACTGTAACAACACAACATCAACAGGAAAAACTGAAGGAGTTTGTTGTTTTTGTTGTTTATATTTATTGTGATTGGTGGCTCATATGTCAGTCTGCTTCAAATGCCCCATGGTTTGATTTGTGCTTATACAAGACTCTGCTCAACTATAAAGCTGTCAACTCAATCATTTCAGTCAGCGCTGTGAAAGCCTTTGATAGACATTTGTGGTATTTAACCCCAGAACTGGTTGTTTTGGCACTGTTCAGCAATGCAGTACCTCAAAAGGAGCGTCGTGCCCTTGCAGATGTGTTACTGGCCATACAACCAGATGAAATGCCAAGCACTCCAAAACACCGCTACGGTTCTGGATATGGCAAACCGTCATTTCCAAAAATTACAGAAGCGACAACCCTGGCTGATCTTGTGAATGAGGACTCGTGGTTTACAGCGAACCTTCTTCACCTGGATATGACCTTCCTAACAGAGGATGTTGACAATTAGCAGAACAATGACCACTTCAAGGTAGCCAAGTCCATTGTGGATGGGTTAAATGTTGTGAATGACCCTGCGGAGAGAGCAGTAAAGCTCACAACTGATTTTGTCTCAGCTGCAAGAGGAGAAGACCACTTCCAAAATCTTCTTCAAGTGGTTGAATGTGACCGCAAAGCGAGGCCAAATTTGCGGAAACGAGCAAAGTTGGAGTAGTGATATTGGCGTTGTGTTTTATACATTTTCAACTTTCAATCAATGTAAGTATAGTAATACCGAATATTTGTATATTAGTATTATAAGTAATACCGAATATTTGCCGAATATTCGGTGCATCACTACTAAATATATAAAAGTGGCCGGTGGCCACCCAGGACCACCTCCGATTTGATTTATTTTTTGCATACATACTTCTACCAACAAGTGTAACATTTGAGGGAATAGACATTAAAATCCAACAACTTTTTGAAAATCATGGGGCGTTTAATGCACCCTAGTAACCAAGAATGGAGAATGTCCCTTCAGCTGGTGCTTCACTCCAGGCAGTTGATCCATCTTTATCAAAATGCTTTAATCTCTCTGTGATTCCTTTCCACAGCTGTTCTATATATTCTATCAGCCAATTTATCACTGAGTCTTTTGTAAAACTACTTTCAGATCTGGTTCTGGATGGTCTAGCAACTTCAGCAACCTGGTAGTAATCAGAACGTTTCTTGATGTATTTGTAAACTTCATTTAGGATGTAATCCTCAGCTGTTAGTTCCTTTTGCTGCCCTGTGGTATCGTGCTTAAATTCAGAAACTACATCATTTGCATTTCCTCCATTAGCTAATTTTGAAATTGTTTCCATCACTCTTAACATAACAGTTTTCCCTCCTTCTTTATAAAATATATTTTCTGCAAATTCTGCACTAACTGTGGGTTTTTGAGCTACTTGCAACATAATCTTTGTTACATAGGAAATCAATACATAGAACTTGGCACTAATTTCTTTCTCTTGTGGATGATCAAAAAACACACAATTTTCCACAAATCTGTCAAATTGATCAAATTCGTAATTAACCATGCGAATATCAGATTTGAGTTTTGGTCTCTTAAAACCAATGATACTGTCAAGAACCATATTGGTATAGTCAAGGCCTGATCTCAGATTTGAAGTGTGATTCTGAATAAAGTCTAAAAGCTCACTTAGTTTACAAATTTTCTTCAATGCATCAACGTGGGCTCTGTTCACAAGATGCATTAAGTCCCATTGAAATTTGAAATTTTCTCCAAACAACTTTTTCATTTCATTTTTAATGGCTCGTTGTCCTTACAAAAAGCCCCATCTCCAACCATTCCAGATACCTTGGATTTAATTGCTTCTTCAGATAGTTTCAAGTGATTAGGAGACTTCAACACATCAAAAATTTCATTGGCCAAATAAACTCCTGATTTGCTGCATACTAAATTTATCCCAGCAAGTTTTACAGTCTTATCTTCTTCACTCATAACTAATACAACTAGCATGCTTAATCCCAAAATTGTTCCAATGTCAGCTGTTATTGTTACTGAAGTTTGTTCTAAGAACCACTTTACAGTTTGTTCTTTAAGTTGATTATCTAATAGCTCACAAATTGTCTCACACGCATGTGTGCTATGATTGAAATTTCCAACCTCACAACCTGACCTATGTAATACAGCTAGAAGTACTGGATATAGAGCCCATGCAGTGTTTGTTTTCATTATGTAGTATAAGATGTTGCCACATAAGTCTTCTATGCATTTAGTAGTGTTCCGAGAAGATGTTTTCATCACTTCATAAACAGCAGCTCTTTGATGATGCTGAAGTTTAATTAAATGTGTCTTCAGGTGGGTTTTCAGATTTCTAAACCATCTCTCTTGATTTTCTCCTTGTTTGCATACATAGGTTAAATCTTTAACATTGAAGTAACCTTTTGTTAGAATGTTTGTCTGAAGCACATGCTTTGGGGTCTGGGCAAGCTATGCAATATAATGTAAACATTTTATCATCAGAAGCATCATCAATATCTTCTTGATTATCATCATCTTCATCCTCAACAGCTATATCTACATCAGGCATATTAGTGTCACTATTTGCAATGTTTTCCATTATATCACTTGGTACTGAAAATTAATCATCAGCATGCCCTAGATCCTTCTTTTCCACCAATTTGAATGTAGATTTGATCAAATCATTGTTCAGGATTTCTTGTATTGATTTACACTTGCTTAAATGGGCTATGGAAATGTCAAATTTGTTGCTTTTTGCTTTATTAGATTTGGATGCAACACTTGAACTTGAAGGCATATTTTGACTCTTCTCTTTATTAACCACAACAGCTTGGTGAGTTTCTTTTGTTAGGCGCAAAATTGCATTCAATGTCTTCTGGATTTGGGAATTTTCAAATTCCTCTAAAGCAGTTTTGTTAGTCTGATGCGCAGATTCCTCACTTACCTTTTGTTTCTTAGGTGGAGGAGAAGCACTTTCTTCAGTCTGTGAAACATCTAGTGAAAAAGTTTCATTTTCTAGATTAGCAGTTGATGAAGTTGGTTCATTTTTCTGAGGTCTAGCACTAGCACATTTTGTGAACAAACTAAATGACTGCTTTGCCGTGTCTCTTTGCTGCACTTCATCCTGGTATTTCTTTACTGCAATATCTAAGCTGTGGGCCCAAACTCTGGGACCTCTTGTATTGTAACAAATTTTTTTTTTGGAATTAAAATGTTCCTCCCAGTTTTGCTTCTTTGAATATTTGTTCTTGCATTGACCACAAAAGTAACCCCTTTTAACACCCTCACTTTTCTCTCCAACTTCATCAATATTAGGATCCATTATTGATTATTGACTACCTGAAAAAATACAAAATAAGTAAAAGTTAGTAAATATAGTATGGTAAAAGTGAGTAAAAGTAAGTAAATATAGTATAATGAAAGTAAGTAAAAGTAAGTGCTTTAAACTTAGTAAAAGTAAGGAAGAGTAAGTAAAAGTAGGTAAGTTAAAGTAAGTTTAAACTTAACTAAACTTTTCAATTCTAGAGTCATGGTGGATTACTTAAAATCACACAAGTAATTATCTGGCCAATTTATCAAACCTGGCCGAGATCAGAGCTGGGCAGTATTTAAATACATTTGTATTTAAATACGTATTTAAATACATTTGTGTATTTAGAACTGTATTTATAAATACATTGTTTTTCATGTATTTAAATACAGTATTTAAATACTTTAATGAGTATTTAAATACAATGTATTTAAATACTCAAAATATAAAAATGTAAATACTTTTACTGGTTTAATACACGTTCTGTACTAGCACAGTACGACGCGTCGACAGTGTAGTACAGCATGGTTCATGTTTCAACGTGTCAGTTCAATCAGTTGTGTGCCACTCTTAGTCGAAAGCGGTTGATTTCTTTATCGTGTGCGTGTCATGGCTTCAACAAGCAAATCCGGTGAATCAAACAGTGATATATCTGCAGATAACAATTTAGTGCACCCTCTGTTTGATGGAAAATACTTTAAAATTAAATCTAAAGACGGTAATAAGGTAAAGTGCACCTGCTTGCTGTGTAAACATGAAGTCTCTGCTGCAAGCAATGCTACAACGAATCTGTACACTCATCCTTTATCAAGCATTTTATATTGTTGTTACTCATGAATTAGTGAATGCATATGTTAAAATTTGTATATATTTAAAATGTATTTACAAATGTATTTAAATACAATTGATGTATTTTGTATTTAGTATCTAAATACATTCGTAAAATGTATTTAGTATTTAGTATTTAAATACATTTCTCCCATGTATTTAGTATTTAGTATTTAAATATATTCAATGTATTTATTGCCCAGCTCTGGCCGAGATCAATGGAACATAGTCCAATCCTGATAATTTTATATTAAAAAAATATACGTTTTAATAAAATTTTAATTATCAAAACATTGAAGCTTAACAAAAAATAAAAATAATTGTTAAATATGGAATTACCAACTAAACTTAAAATAACTAAATTTGTAATTTAAAAAAATTGGTTTGTACAAGAACGTATACGCAAAAAAATTGCATAATGTCTAGCGGATGAACAAAACCCAAACCCAAATTTACTTTTTCTCATGGTCAAATTTACTGGAGCAATGCTCCCAAGATCCCAGGAATCTGGAGTCATGAGCTACTGTAAGTGTGTTGTTTGATAGTGGTAGCCAGTGTAGCTTTATTAATACCAGAACTTCCAGAAAATTGAAGTTTAAAGAACTTAAGAGGGAAAATTTAAGAATTTCTAGGTTTGGGGGTTCCGTTCAAAACCAAACCAAAGTTAAGAAGGTAGAAGTTCTGGTTAAGGGGTTGTTACCAGAGCTGGGCACTTGCGTTTTTTTGCGCGTTTTTTTGCGGTACTGCGGTACTACTACCGCACTACCAAACCAGTACCGCAAAGGATCGCTGAAAGTACAGCAGTACCGCTACCGCATTCAAATTTCCCGCGGTACTTTCCACGGTACCGACCAACACGGTAGTACCGCAGTACCGCAAAAAAAAACGCAAGTGCCCAGCTCTGGTTGTTACCACAAGGTTCCACCATCAAGGTCCAAGCTGTAGAGATTGAGGAACTTTGTGCTCCAGTCACTACTTGTTTAGATATGGCATGTGTCCAAGAATTGCAAGCTAAAGGAATTAATTTGGTCAATGATAAGTTTGAAGGAACAGAAGATATTAGTCTTTTGATTGGAGCTGACTATTACTGGGACTTCATCACTGGTAATATTGTCTGCACATCTCGAGGTCCAGTAGCTATTGAAAGTAAGCTAGTGTGGGTGCTACATGGTAGCTATTGCAATGAAGTGGAGGTTAAAGCCCTTTTTGTTAAGATTGAGGAGAACAGCCATGGTTTAGAAAGGCATTTGAAAGCCTTTTCGAAACTTGAATCCATTGGCATAAAGGACAAACAGAAGCTGGCGAGTACAGTGAACAGTGATGTTTTAGAGCAATTTGAAAAAGGGATTGAGTTTAGAGATGGTTGCTATGATGTTGGCCTCTCTTGGAAGGATTCTTGCAAACCCAGTTCAAACCTTCAGTTAGCTTATAGGAGGCTGGAGACTTCATTACACAGGTTAAGTGTGATAACTTGGGGTTAGACACCCTGCTAGGTTATTTGGTTCCTAAACAACAAACAAAGGCACTTACCAGTGCGTTGAATCAGATATTCCTTTTGGGGCCGACCATAAATTCCTGCGTCCCACAAACAGCCTACCTAACTCTCTCTTACTTTACTAATTTAGAAGCTATAGACATTACCCCTAACTATACTTAAGTACTGACAACTTTCTACCCCATTTTTCACTGTAGAACACCAACAAAAAACACTTAGCACCAATGATTAGGTCAGATCAGAAAAAGCGTCCCTAGGCTAGCCCAAAACAATACGAACAGCCGCGTTGGTCCATTTATCCCTTCATGTTGCCATTCAGCTTAGATTTAGTGATATTTCCCTTTTATAGTGACTTTAGACTATATACATATATATACACACACGTCACCTCACTCCTCCATTACAAGTTTAGTCTATCAGGGGGATGAGGGACCCTAGATGACCTGCGGAGCAGGGTTGATGTAGAATTAGGTGCAACCTGCATAGGCGGGCGAATTGAACCATTTTCCGGAGGATTGGTTCTCTCTTCTGGAAGACTGGTCATTTCACAATTCATGTTCCCATATCTGGTCCTGATGGCGTTTAATAGAATGACCATCTTCTAGTTGGCACTTGAAGGAAACAGGGCCCATTCTCTCCTGCACAGTTGCAGGAACCCATTTTGGTCCAGCCCCATAGTTGCGAATCATAACTGGATCATTAGGTTGCGCTTCTATAACACACACTTTTTTTAGTGTCGTGTTACAACTTCTGATTTTCTTGCTGGCGTAAAACTCGTTGTTGTAATGTTTCGTTTGGACGTAACAAATTGAAAACTGAACAAATTCCCTGGCCAATCATAAGTTTAGAGGGAGACACCCCCGTCGTTGTGTGAGGTGTTATTTGATATTTAAACAAAAATTTATCCAACACCACTTGCATTTCCTCTCCACGAGAATGACGCAAGGCTGACTTGAAAGTACGGACCATGTTTTCCGCGAGACCATTAGTAGATGGGTGAAAAACACTAGACTGGACATGTCTAATGCCATTTAGGTAGACAAAAGAATGAAATTCCTCACTGGTAAAACAAGTACTATTGTCGAAAAATTTCCCCCCACTTGGAGTAGGTGTCCACAATGACTAGGAAATAGGTATTATTTATAGGACCTGCATAGTCAACATGGATCCTTTGCCAAAGTATAGTAGGCCATTCCCAAGGACATGACTCCAGATTCCTGGGATCTTGGGAGCATTGCTCCAGTAAATTTGACCATGAGAAAAAGTAAATTTGGGTTTGGGTTTTGTTCATCTGCTAGACATTATGCAATTTTTTGGCGTATACGTTCTTGTACAAACCAATTTTTCTAAATTACAAATTTAGTTATTTTAAGTTTAGTTGGTAATTCCATATTTAACAATTATTTTTATTTTTTGTTAAGCTTCAATGTTGTGATAATTAAAATTTTATTAAAATGTATATTTTTTTAATATAAAATTATCAGGATTGGACTATGTTCCATTGATCTCGGCCAGGTTTGATAAATTGGCCAGATAATTACTTGTGTGGTTTTAAGTAATCCACCATGACTCTAGAATTGAAAAGTTTAGTTAAGTTTAAACTTACTTTTACTTACCTACTTTTTACTTACTCTTCCTTACTTTTACTAAGTTTAAAGCACTTACTTTTACTTACTTTCATTGTACTATATTTACTTACTTTTACCATACTATATTTACTAACTTTTACTTATTTTGTATTTTTTCAGGTAGTCAATAATCAATAATGGATCCTAATATTGATGAAGTTGGAGAGAAAAGTGAGGGTGTTAAAAGGGGTTACTTTTGTGGTCAATGCAAGAACAAATATTCAAAGAAGCAAAACTGGGAGGAACATTTTAATTCCAAAAAAAAAATTTGTTACAATACAAGAGGTCCCAGAGTTTGGGCCCACAGCTTAGATATTGCAGTAAAGAAATACCAGGATGAAGTGCAGCAAAGAGATACGGCAAAGCAGTCATTTAGTTTGTTCACAAACATTATTGTATTATTATGTTTAGCTAAAACAATTTGTAATTGGTATGTCGTCAATTCAAGAGTTTACTATCATTAACCTATCTAGTGGTGTAAGGGGAAAAAAAGTAAATTCAGAGCTGTGCTCCAGTAAATTTTTTCAAATCTGGAGTCATGCCCAAGGATGAAGTGGACTTTTCTTTGGGAGATCTCTGTTCTCTGGGCAGCTTTGACAGGAATGAACCAATTTTGAGTTCTCCATTTAAACCGGGCCACCAGAAATAAGCTCTCGCCAGCTCTTTCATTTTTGTTGCCCCCATGTGTTCAGCATGAAGTTCCTTCACTAAATTCGACCTGCCTTCATTCGGAATTATCACTCTGTGGCCCCATAAGAGAGGGCCATTTTGGGTCGAGAGGCCAGACTGACATTGATAAAAAGGCTGTAATTCACTCTCGACCTTAGTAGGCCAACCAACTGAGCAGTAATGGATGACCCTAGACAGAATAGGGTCTGATTTTGTCCACTGCTCTATTTGTACCGCAGATACTGGAGTGGATTCCAAAAACTCCACCAAGTGAACCCATTCTGTAGGTATAGGTACTCATTTTGATTTTCTAAGGGCAACCTTAGCGCATCAGCTGTACCTAGAAGTTTACTTGACCGATGTACTAAGTCAAATTTATAGGCTTGTAGAATCAGTGTCCATCATTGAATCCTACCTGAGGCCATAACTGGAATATTTTTATTAGGTGAAAATAAACCTAAAAGAGGCTTATGGTCAGTAATTAGTTAAAATTCATGACCCCATAGATAGAAATGAAATTTTTTTACTGCAAATACTGAGGCTAAGGCTTCATGTTCAAGTTGTGCATATCATCTTGCAGTCTCAGTTAGTGTTCTAGAAGCAAAACAGATAGGCCTATCTACCACATCATGTGGCAAGTTGTTCCAAAAATCTACTATTCTATGACTGAAAAAGTATTTTCTTAGATCATGTCTACAAGGCTGTTTTCTAATTTTCTTATGTCCATGAGTTATTGCATCTGTCTCTAGTGAGAAAAAGTTATGTACATCTAAATTGTCCAAACCTGAAAACATTTTGAACATCTGTATCATATCTCCCCACATACAATGTGTCTCAAAACTAAACATAGCTACCTAGTTCCTCCAATCTATCCCTGTATTCCAATCTTCTTAGGGCAACCAAGCTTATCCCTAACCTATGTTGCATACCTTCAAACATATCAGTATCATGTCTAAGGTGAGGGGACCAGGCTTGAATGCAGTATTCTAAGTGAGGCCTCGCATAAGAATTATATAATTTACAGATCACTTCCCTACTCCTGTAACTAACATTCCTCTTAAGTCTTAATAATACCTAACATTTTATTTGCTTTATTTCTAGCCTCTAAGCAGTGCTTAGAAAATTTGAAGTGGCTCTGGAACCTGTGTGCAGCTTACAGGCTACAGAACCTGCTAGAATCTAGCTAGGATTTCAAACTGTTCAAAGTGGCTGCTTGGTTGGGATGCTGGCCATGTAGCCTACAGACTCCAGCCAAGGAGCTAAAGATAAGGTTGCCAACTACATGGCTGGCATAATATATATATATCCCCCTCCCCGCGGGCGGTCTTTCTGGGGTGGATCGCCCGCGGGCTCCTGCCTCCATGTGGCGAGGGGGGTCCCCCGCCCGGTTGCGAAGTAGACTTTTAACATACCCTGCTATCCTACAGCCCCCTCTTTCCTGTCTTCCCCTCTTTCCCCTCTTCCTTGCCCCCTCTGTTTTTTTTCTGCTTTCTCTTTTCACTTCACGCGCCCCATGGGCTGCCAGGGCTGATCGCTGGGGGTCTCGCTCCCATGGTCGGGGCCGGACTAAGTTGGCTGGTAGGGTGCCCGGGCCTGGGACCCTGGGGGGCCTTGGTCTTTGCTGCCAGCGGGGGAGAACTCTCGATGCTGCAAGGGCCCCTTCTGAAACGGGGGTACCCGCATGGGACGAGGCACCCATCCCCCGCCGGCGTGCGCTTGGTCCCCTTGGGCCCCGGGTAATCGGTTCCCCGCGGCCCCGGGCGCGAAGCAACAATAAATTTTTTTGTATAGAAACATTTACAAATCTAAAGGACCTCGTTGACGACCTGGCTTGTGCATATGACCTCCCTCTGACTACCTCTTTGGACCGTGGGTCTGGTAAGGGCAGTCGGCAGCCCTCGCCCACCCCGTCTGCTCTTCTTGCTGACACCTCCTCTTCCTCTCTTCCCCAGGCTCGTGGCGCCGCTGCCCGACCCCCGCCAGTAGCGGATGGACCTGCAGTGGACCCCCCGACCCCTGGATCCCCCCATATTCCACGTCCCGATAGGGACCCACCTGCTTTTTCGCCCTCAGGTGGGAGGCCCGCGGCCCCGGTCGCCTCCCACTCCGGTCGGGCCTCATCGCCCCCGGCCCCCTCGGCCCCTGGGGGACGTGGGACCCGACGTCGCCGTCCGCCTTTCTCGTCTTCTCGCCCCCTCGAAGTTCCGGTGGTGTTTGGCCAGACGGCTTCACTCGGCCTTAGGACGATGGACAAGTTCCTCGTCCTCCGCCCCTCCTCCTCCAAGCCCCTCCCCACTAACCACGAACGCCTCTTTCGAGCGATCCATGGGAAGACGGGGACGGCGCGTTTTGACCTTTGGCCTCAGAGGGATGGCTCCATTTTGATAAGGTCGCGTTCCTCTGCCGAAACCTCCTCTCTGCTCGCTATCCCCGATGTCCTGGGCTGCGGGATCACGGTGACTCCCCACCACCGCCTCAATCAGTGCCAGGGCACGATCTACGCTGCTCGTCTTCTACCCATCCCGGTAGAGGACCTCCAGACTGACCTCGCCTCCCAGGGTGTGGTGAGAATATACCGTTTTCCCGACAGATCGCGATCCCCAGCCGTCCCTTCTCCTCGCCTTCTCCTTACTTTTGACTCACTGGTGCCCCCCGTTTCGGTATTCTGGGGCTTTGGTGAGAGACGAGCATGCGAATTCTCGGTTCGGCCATACGTGCCAGATCCTACGCGCTGTTTTCAGTGCAATAGGTTTGGCCACGTGAGCAGTTCCTGCCGTCAGCCGGCCCCGTTGTGTGTCCGCTGCGGCGGCACTCCCCACCCCTTGCCCTGTACTGCTCCGCCTTCCTGCACCAACTGTCATGGACCGCACCCTGCTTCATCCCGCTCTTGCCCGTCCTTCCTCTTTGAGAGGGAGGTTCGGGCCCTCTGTTCATCAGAATTTCTCAGCGCTCGGGAGGCGCGGGACCGGTTGCGTGGCCGCGAGGCCCGGCGTGGTACCTCGTACGCCGAGGCTCTCTGTCCCCGGCCGCCGCCGGCCCAGACCCCGTCCTCACCGGCGGTTCCCGACGCGCCTCCACTCACCGTGTCCGCTACTCCCTGTCTATCCTCTGCCGCCCAGCGGACTCCCGCCGCGGCTCCCTGTACTACCAGCGCGTCCCCACGTGCTCCCTCCGCGAACGCCGATGCTTCGTCGGCAACCCCCCCTGCCCCTTCTACGCCCTCTCCACCGGCGCTTTCGGCCACCCCCATTCCGGACCGTGACCCGCCGTCGCCCATGCGGGCCGCACGACGGAGGGGAACGGGCCGCAAGCGCCGCGCCAATAGTGACCCCGAAAGGTTCGAGGCTATAGGCTTCGCATCACCTTCCTCTCCCAGACACAAACGCCCCCTTCGCCCTACCATCCCGGTGTCCTCACCGTCCCCGCTGCGCAACCGTTATGGACGCTCCCCCCTGGGGTCCCCGACGACCCTCGTGGTGGGGGCGGAGATACATCCCTCACCGGTTCGGTCGATGGACCCACTGGAGGGGGAACTCGCCCGCCTGGTCGGCGTGGGTGGGATGAGCACGCCCCCGCGCGTGACCTACCCCACCTCTCTCCTTGACCTGCCTATGCATCCGGGTGAGGTATCCTTTTCCACTCCCCCTTGTGTCCAGCCTCCCCTGCACCTCCGGTGAAGGGAGGGGCCTTCTGGATACCCCTCACATCCCCTTCTCTGCATCGCTCTCCCCCGGGCGTCCGGGTGACTCCTCTTCAGGAGGATTTGCCGGCGTCAGTTTCCACATCGCCCCCCCGTCGGGGTGACCCTCGCCTTCGCCCACGTTCGGCGTCCCCTGTTGGGCCCCGGGGCTTTCCAATCCTCTTGTTAATCTCGGGCCGCCCGATCGGCCCACCCACCCCATAACCATCCGTTTCGCAGACTTTCCTACCCCTCCATATACTTCGCTCCTGCAGTGGAACATCCGCGGGCTCCTGGTAGGCTTCGAGACTCTCTTCTCTCCTGGCCTCCAGGTGTCCGGCGTGTTTCTGCCTTCAGGAGACGATACTGGGCTCCCGTTCCCTCCCTCGAGTGTCCGGCTACTGCGGGCTCCCTTCCCCGCCTCTCGATGGGGCGGGTAGGGGGGGCTCCGCGGTCTTCGTGCACCGCTCCGTCCCTTTCCGCCCCCTCCCGCTCCGTACTGTCTTGCAAGCTGTGGCCGTGCGCCTTTCTTTGTGGCGTCAGCTCACGGTCTGCTCTCTTTACCTCTCCCCTAACGTACGCCCTCCACCCGATTCTCTCCGTGACCTAATTCTGCAGCTTCCCCGCCCTTTCCTGCTTCTCGAGGACTTCAACAGTGGGGACCCGGCCTGGGGGGACGTTTGCTCCACCTTTCTCTCCGGGACCCTTCTCTCCCTTATGGACGAGCTAGAGTTCACCTTTCTGAACGATGGCTCCCCAACCTGCCTCCACTCGACCCATGACAGTTTCACCTGTATTGATCTTTCCCTGGTTTCCCTCGATATCGTGACGGAGTTCACCTGGGAGGTCCTGCCGGATTCTTCCGGCAGTGACCATTTCCCTGTGTGTCTTACCCCAACCCGTCTCCTCCCCCCCACCGGCTGTTCGCCCGAGCGAAATGGGCCTCATACACGAGGTGCACGGCGATCTCGCCGTCCATTCCTGCCTTTCCCTCCGTTAGTGAGGCCCTCGCCTTTCTCGAAAGCAAGATCCTCTCGGCTGCCACCAGTTGCATCCCCCGTACCTCAGGCTCCCCCAGGCCGCGCAGCGTCCCATGGTGGACCCCAGAGTACTCCCGTGCCGTTCAGGAGCGGCGCCGTGCTGGCCGTCGCTTCTACCGGACCCGCCAGCCGGAGCATAAGATGGCGTTTCAGCGCCTGAAGGCAGTGGCCCGTCGGGTCTTGAAACTAGCCCGGCGTACCTCCTGGCGGAGTTACGTGTCCGGGATCTCCTCCTCGACTGTTTGGCGCAAGGTGCGTAGCTTTGAGGGGACCCGTGTCCCCCCTCGACCCCCGGTGCTTCGGGTCGGGGACGACGAGTTCGTGTCCGATCCGGAGGCCGTCGCGAACGCACTCGCGGCGCACTTCGCAGCCATCTCCAGTTCCGATTCCCCCCACTCCCGCCGCGACCCACCAGAATTTCCACCTCATAGGGATGACCCCTATAATCACCTCTTCCACATGACAGAGCTTCGGGAGGCCCTCCGCCCCCGGCCCCGATAATATCCCCTATGACTTGTTACGGCACCTCCACCCCTCTGCTCTCAGCTTTCTACTGGACCTCTATAACCGGATTTGGTTGGAGGGTTCATTTCCGGACCGGTGGCGTGAGTCCATCGTCGTCCCCATCCCGAAGCCCGATAAAGACCCCTCACTCCCGTCGAACTATCGCCCCATTTCCCTAACATGCTGTGCCTGCAAGGTGATGGAGGCGATGGTCGCCTCGCGGCTGTCCTTTACCTTGGAGGCGAGTGACCAGTACCCTGCTACCCAGGCTGGTTTCCGGCGCTTCCGGTCTACCACCGACCCCCTCCTTCTCCTTAGCCATGACGTGCAGGAGGCTTTCTCCCGGCGTCAATTTGTACTCGCCGTCTTTTTCGACCTCCAGAAGGCCTACGATACTACCCGGCGGAGCGCGGTCTTCGACTGCTTACGCTCCCTGGGTTTCGTAGGCTTTCTCCCTTCCTTTATTTATAACTTCTTGTCCGCCCGTTCTTTCCGCGTCCGCATCGGTTCTGCCCTCTCTGACCGCTTTCCGTTGGAGGAGGGTGTCCCTCAGGGTAGTGTCCTTAGCGTCTTGTGTTTCTCACTCGTGATGAACACAGTCGCTACGGTCCTGCCTACATCCGTTCGTAGCTCCCTCTATGCCGATGACCTGGCTATCTATTGCTCTGGCCGCCTCCCGTCTTTGGCTGAACGTCGGCTCCAACTAGCCATCAACGCGGTAGTTCGCTGGGCGTCCTCGGTTGGCTATGCTTTCTCACCCTCTAAGTCTTCCAGTATGCTTTTCCGTCCTCGGCGCCTCCGTCTGTCGCATACCTTCGCCCTTACCCTTGCCGGCACTCCTCTTCCCCTCGTCCCATCCGTTAGATTCCTGGGTATGACCCTCGACGGATTTTTCGGTTGGGTTCCACACCTTAGGCGGTTGCGGCAAACATCTCGCCGCACCCTCTCCCTTTTGGGTCATCTGTCCCACACGACCTGGGGGGCGGACAGGCGTACTCTGCTGCGCCTGTACACCTCCCTGGTGCAATCCCGTGTCGACTACGGCTGTGTGGTCTACAGCTCCGCCTCCTCTCCGGCACTCCGTATGCTGGATCCTCTTCTCCACCGTGGCCTTCGCCTGGCGGCGGGTGCCTTCCGCTCGTCCCCTGTCGCGTCTTCAGGTGGACTGTGGACACCCCCCCCTGCCCCTTCGCCCGGGCCTTCTCATGGCGAAGTGTTACCTTCGCATCTGCCGCCTTCCGATGTCCCTACTCTTCTCCGCGATCTCCCAGGCGCTACCCCGGCCTGACACGTGGCATTTCGCTGCCTCTCTGGCCGAGATTTTCTCGTCCCTGGGGATCCCCCCACCCTCTATTCTGCCGTTCTCCTTCGATCTGTCGCCCCCCTGGCGGACCACCCCTATCTGTCGTTGCCAGGCGCTCCGTGGCCTGCGTAAGGAGTCTCTTCCTGCCGTCCTCTGGTCTTTTCTGGCCCATCTTCCCGTCCATTCGGACGACGTTCCCGTCTACACCGACGGCTCGCGCTCCCCTGCAGGTGTCGCGGCTGCCGTCTTCTCTCCGTCATTGTCACCTACCTCCCGGGGTAGGGTGCATTAAACGCCCCATGATTTTCAAAAGGTTGTTGGATTTTAATGTCTATTCCCTCAAATGTTACACTTGTTGGTAGAAGTATGTATGCAAAAAATAAATCAAATCGGAGGTGGTCCTGGGTGGCCACCGGCCACTTTTATATATTTAGTAGTGATGCACCGAATATTCGGCAAATATTCGGTATTACTTATAATACTAATATACAAATATTCGGTATTACTATACTTACATTGATTGAAAGTTGAAAATGTATAAAACACAACGCCAATGTCACTACTCCAACTTTGCTCGTTTCCGCAAATTTGGCCTCGCTTTGCGGTCACATTCAACCACTTGAAGAAGATTTTGGAAGTGGTCTTCTCCTCTTGCAGCTGAGACAAAATCAGTTGTGAGCTTTACTGCTCTCTCCGCAGGGTCATTCACAACATTTAACCCATCCACAATGGACTTGGCTGCCTTGAAGTGGTCATTGTTCTGCCAATTGTCAACATCCTCTGTTAGGAAGGTCATATCCAGGTGAAGAAGGTTCACTGTAAACCACGAGTCCTCGTTCACAAGATCAGCCAGGGTTGTCGCTTCTGTAATTTTTGGAAATGACGGTTTGCCATATCCAGAACCGTAGCGGTGTTTTGGAGTGCTTGGCATTTCATCTGGTTGTATGGCCAGTAACACATCTGCAAGGGCACGACGCTCCTTTTGAGGTACTGCATTGCTGAACAGTGCCAAAACAACCAGTTCTGGGGTTAAATACCACAAATGTCTATCAAAGGCTTTCACAGCGCTGACTGAAATGATTGAGTTGACAGCTTTATAGTTGAGCAGAGTCTTGTATAAGCACAAATCAAACCATGGGGCATTTGAAGCAGACTGACATATGAGCCACCAATCACAATAAATATAAACAACAAAAACAACAAACTCCTTCAGTTTTTCCTGTTGATGTTGTGTTGTTACAGTTCCTCGAGGTAGTACAGAAATTTGCTCTTCAAGTAGGCATATTTTGATGGAATAAAGAATCTTTGACATCCACCTTGCTTTATGCATGGCCCCAGGTCTGTGGAGTGTTCCTTGTTTTATGACATCATCATCGAGGACTACCTGGCAGAGTTGTGCCATTTCCTTGTAGTCTTCCCTACAGTATGAAGCGCTTGTGCGGATTGTGCTTAAAACCTTGTTTTGCAGGATAAAAGCAGTTGTTGTGCATCGTCATTGTACATTGAAATGTCAATTTTGGTTAAACTTTCATCCTTTGCATGCGATATGCGTTCCCAATTCTTCTGGAATCTTTGGAACAAAGATGCTTCTGGAGACTTTGATGTCTCAATTTTGAGAGCGTCAAACACATGATCCAGGATTACCTCTCCAACATGATGGCGACATGCACACCACAGAAGAGCACGGTCCAGTTTTGATTGAATGGTAACACAGGCAGCTGTAACGTGTCCAGTGTTTGATGCTGTTGTGTCAAAACATAAGTTGACAACTGACTGTTTGCACTTCCATGAATGTAGAAACGTGTAAGTGTGCTCGGCAATGATGTCACCTGATGACATATCACTTCCACGAGGATATCTAGCCACTCCCAGTAGCTTTACATCAGTGGCATTCCCAACCAACACTGGCAATCTTTCTTCCTTGCCATTCTTGTTTGTGAGCATATGCATCTGCTTGCCATCCCAGTGAAGTGTTGCAGCTGTTGGGGCGATCCAATTTTCTCGAATATCTTTGGCGATAGCACTTGTTATTGATCGTCGAGCCTTATCAGCAGTTGAATACGACTTGGCCACACGACGTGGATCACCTCCTGCCTCTTGAATTACAGCTTCGGTGAGCACAGCCTGTTGAACAGGAGTTATGTTTAGTCGAGTAGCAACAGACACGACTGAAGGCCTTTTCAGAATATCATGAGGAATAAAGGCAGACGTACCTGCATATGTTGATCTGTGGTGACTACGCTTCCTTTGAAGCTCTGGAATCGCCTCTTCTTCAGTTTCTTCCAAGCTATCTGCAGAGGCACTATCATCAGAGCATACAGAACTTTTCATCTCTTGTACACTGGATGATTCATGACGTTCTCGTCTTGAAGCTTCCGCTAAGATGCGTTTTTCTTTTCTACGATCTTTATCAGCTTTCTTCTTGTCAACACTACCAAATGAGGCTACTCTGTCAGATTTCATTGACTCTAAAAATGCTCTATCTTCCTCATTCTTAATGTTTGTCATTGCATCTTTTGTCCATACACCAAAGGTCTTATCAAGACGTTCATTCATGGATTGCAACTTAGCCAAAGTGTTTGGAGATTCTCTGCGAGAAACAGGTATTTGACGCAATTTTTTGTTGTCATTAAGAAGGTCAAGTATTAGTTTGCAGCATTGATGGTCTGAAAGCATAGGAATATTTGCTTTAGTGTAGAATGTTTTCAGCTGGATAAGGACTATGCTGGCAGATTTCCATTTGAGTGGCTGTGTTTGTTTGCCTTCACATATTTCTTTCTGGATGTGCCACATCACGCATCGAAGAACCTGCCGGCAAGTTGGGAGGCGGACTCCTGTCAATGTACCATCTCCTTCTGTAAGAGCATTGCCAAGACCAAAAATGGCACTTGCTAATCTGGTCTTCTTAGCTTCCATTGTTACAGCTTCCATTGTTTCTGAAAGACAATAAAGGATATTATTAGACTATAAGTGAAGTTTCGTTTATGGTACATGTTTTATGTAAATCACCCCTTTAGGGTGCATCAAACGCCCTTAGGTTCTTGGATTTTAATGTCTATTCTCTCAAATGTTATGTAAATCACCCCTTAGCAACTCTATATTAAAAGAAACAATGTAAGTAGTCAACTGGTTGGTAAATAAAAAATAGATATTTTTACATAGTGCGGCCCCCGAAAATTGCCGCGAAAATATAAAAGTGACCGGTGGCCACCCAGGACCACCTCCGATTTAATTAATTTTTGGCATACACACTTCTAGCAACAAGTAACATTTGAGAGAATAGACATTAAAATCCAAGAACCTAAGGGCGTTTGATGCACCCTATCCCGGGGTATCCCCCTGCCGGTTCAGGCCTCCATCTTTTCCGCGGAGCTCTTTGCCCTTCTGGAAGCCCTCCGTCTGGTATCGGGTTGTTCGCGGTCCTCCTGTACCATTTTTTCGGACTCGCTGAGCGCCCTCGCTCGAGCGCCCTTCAGGCGCTCGAGCGCTATGATTCCCTGGACCCCCTCGTACGCCTTATTCAACAGGAGTACCATGTCCTGCACACCATTCACCGGATCCGGGTCACCTTCTGCTGGGTTCCCGCCCATGTTGGTGTTTCCGGTAATGAGGCGGCGGACCGCATAGCGGTCCGCCGCCTCGCTGCCTCCCCTCCCCCGCCCGCTCCCCTTCACAGACTACGTGCAGGTCTTTCGTTCCTTTTACGACCGCATGTGGCAACAGTCCTGGGATGATGCCACCGGAAATAAACTCTGGTCCATCCGCCCCTGTCTGTCATATTGGGTGTCCTCTTTCCACCGCTCCAGACACAAAGAGGTCGTCCTTGCGCGGCTTCGCATCGGCCATACGCGCCTCACGCACGGCTATCTTATGTTCTGGCAGGAGGCTCATCGTTGCGCCTCCTGCCAGTCGCCCCTCACCGTCTCTCACATCCTTGTGGAATGCCCCACCCTGTCGTCAGTACGTCGTCGCGCCTTCCCGTTCCTTTCTGATTTCCCCCTCCCCGAACGTTTACGCCTTATGCTCGCTGAGAGCCCTCTCTTCTCGCTTGACCGTCTTTTCCTCTTCCTCTCCCAATCTCGCATCCTATCTGAGCTTTAGGTGACTTCTCACCTGTAGTCCGATGTTCTCCCTTTTCTAGTGCCTTTTCTCCGTCTCCGTTTCTCTTTCTCGTATTCCGCCTCGCCATGATATCCGCTACCATATAGCGGGAAGTGGCGGTAAATGCCCCAATACAAAAAAAAAATAAAAAAAAAAAATATATATATATATAATATATATATAAATATATATAATATATAAATATATAATATATATATACATTCAACTGCAAAGAACACGCAGTATAAATAACGTAAAGAACGACGCTTGTATAGGAGATATTCCACGCAAGACAAGAGAGAGAAAACGGAACAAATGAAAAAATGAAGTAACCACCTGGGAATCGAACCCGGGATCTTCCGATTGCCGGTCAGACGCGATACCATTACACCATGGACTTCACTCTTCCAAATGCCGTAATTCTTCTACATACTCGCAGAAGAACTACGGCATTTGGAAGAGTGAAGTCCATGGTGTAATGGTATCGCGTCTGACCGGCAATCGGAAGATCCCGGGTTCGATTCCCAGGTGGTTACTTCATTTTTTCATTTGTTCCGTTTTCTCTCTCTCGTCTTGCGCGGAATATCTCCTATACAAGCGTCGTTCTTTACGTTATTTATACTGCGTGTTCTTTGCAGTTGAATGTATATAATGTTACGGCATGCGGGAGGTGCCCCCTTGGGGCATTGGTTTCTGCGAGTATGTAGAAGAATTACGGCATTTGGAAGAGTGAAGTCCATGGTGTAATGGTATCGCGTCTGACCGGCAATCGGAAGATCCCGGGTTCGATTCCCAGGTGGTTACTTCATTTTTCATTTGTTCCGTTTTCTCTCTCTCGTCTTGCGCGGAATATCTCCTATACAAGCGTCGTTCTTTACGTTATTTATACTGCGTGTTCTTTGCAGTTGAATGTATATAATGTTACGGCATGCGGGAGGTGCCCCCTTGGGGCATTGGTTTCTGCGAGTATGTAGAAGAATTACGGCATTTGGAAGAGTGAAGTCCATGGTGTAATGGTATCGCGTCTGACCGGCAATCGGAAGATCCCGGGTTCGATTCCCAGGTGGTTACTTCATTTTTTCATTTGTTCCGTTTTCTCTCTCTCGTCTTGCGCGGAATATCTCCTATACAAGCGTCGTTCTTTACGTTATAATATATATATATATATATATATAATATGTATATCAGAAGTTGCGCACCATACACTTTATTCAGATTTACAGGGTTTAATGAGTTGAAATGGTTTATAAGTGGTTTAATTACAATATATGTTCAGTAATGTTTGAATAATAAAATTAATAGCTTTTTGTTTAACTGTACATAATATCTTAAAATAATTAGAATGAAGCTACATTAGCCAGTAGTGTCTCACCATTGGCTGAGGTCTAAGTGACAAGCAAAACTAAGGTTAACCAAGGTTTTTATATATATTTATATATATCACTAACATCATTTATGTTCCATGTGTTTGTCTCTCTTCATATGAAGGTCAAGCTGGTGGAGGAGCAAGTTGCTTTCTTGCACTCTCCACTGCACATAGCCAGGTACACTTGATACATCTGCTACTGTCCTGAGCCAGGCATCCAGTCTTCTCTTGAAGACTCCATCATTGACCCCTGTAACATTTTTGAGGTCTTTTGGAAGCTGGTTAAAAAGTCTTGGACCTCTGACAACCAAGCTATTTTCCTTCAGTGTTGAAGAGGTCCCTTGTCAGGCCTTTAATTTGGGAACACTACACATTCTCCCTTTCCTATTTTCCAGCATTGTTTAAATAGTTAATTTGAGGTTTGGTACCAGTTTTTCGATCATTTTCCATATGTAGATTATGGTAAATTATATATATGTTGGTAAAAATTGACTAAAAATGGGAAAAAAAAATTATAGTATATTGTTTGCTAACTACAATACATTAACATAAGTAACATTTCCATGTGTACACTTTTAGTGCTTCTTTTCTTATACTCAAAATTAGTGGATCCTCAATACACCATCCTTGACAATCACAACTAATCCAATCATCAGACTTGCTATCATTTTGACAGCAAATGCTGCACATCTCTTGCTCTTCATTTTCTGCATCATCATCACTTTCTACCCTCTCAACTTCACTTCATTATTCCTCTGAAGAAGAAGAATCTTTTTTTTTTTTCCCTTGCCTTTTTTCTCTGTTTGGTTTGTTTTGTTTTCTTTTTCATGTTCTTTCTACCTTTCTTCACTTCTCTTATTTCTTCAAGAATTTCCTTCTTAAGGATTCTGAATATTCTTTTCCTCCCACAGCAGGAGACATATCAAGCAGTGGCGTACTAAGGGGGGTGAGATGGGGGCAGTCCACCCCGGGTGATGGCCAGGAAGGGGGTGCCATCAGGAGAGTTGAAATAGCAGTACAAGTTTTCAAACCAAATGAAAAATTTGCCAAAGTAAGAAAAAAAATTTAAAAATGTTCAAACTATTACAACAGCTTAATGTTAATTTCCACTATAAAATAAATTTTTATTTTTATTGGCAATACAAAATTTAGAAATGAAAAATTAAATATTTGATAAAAATTACATCGAAAGGCAAATATTTGTTGATGTTTTAGTCATCAGTTTGTTGAGCATAGCCAGCTGGCTGCAACTGACATTCCAAGTCTTGTTCACTTGACACTGTGACCACATACATGAGGTATGTTTCATTAAATAATTATGATAAAGCATAAAGTGCTGGTGTTTATAACAATATTATGGTACTTATACCAGTGTCCAGTAATTTTTGACAGTGTGGTATCATAGTGATGTTAAGCGTTTATAAATGATAATTAATAATAATAATAATAATAATAATAATTAATTGTCTCTGCTTGTCAGTTGATAATCTGATAACTCGATGGGTATCTGGTTGGAAAAAGTTTGAGAACCACTTGTTTGAAGCTTTTCTGTTGCAATAAATTTTTTTACTTCTTTATTTACTAGATATACTGTTAATTTTCATTTTGTCAGTGGTCTAGTTATTTGTGAGTAATGATCATAGTTTTCTGTTTTTTTAGGAGTCGTGTTTGCACTTGAACCCCCCAAAATAATAATAATAATCACAGACAATTTGTTCAGTTAATGTATTTCAAGTCATAATAGTTCATGCTTTATACCTTTTGATTTTAAAATTTTGCAGAAAACATCCACTATGAAGGGAAATTGACCCAGTGGATTCCAACAAAGAGAAAGGAAGAAGGCAAGAGAAGAGGTGGCTCAGGCAATGTCTGGATCAATTTTGAAGTATGTGACACCTTCAACATGAAGTGCAATAGGAGAAAGTCCTGAAGATATTCAGCCTGGTGAATCTGAAGGGCAAATACAAGAAGCATCTTCACAAGAGGATTCAAATGAGAGAGAGAGAGCAAGGATTGGAGGATGGCAATTCATCTTCTAAAAGCAGTGAAACTGATGAAGAGAAAGGAGATGCCAGCAGAAGTCCACACCAACAGGAGGAAGACTCTGATGAAGAAGAGGAGATGGATAGATTTTCAATTTATTCTGATGTTGCTGCTTAGCCATTCCTGGTTCCAAATGACTTGAGAGTTGATCTTATTTATTCTGATGTTGCTGCTTAGCCATTCCTGGTTCCAAATGACTTGAGAGTTGATCTTATTAAGAGGGGAAGTTTATTAAGAGGGGAAGTGAACCCTTCCAAAATAGGGATGGACCTTTCAGTACAGTTCAAAGACAAGGAGAGAAATCCAAAGGGAAGAGTTGACAGCTGACCACTGCATGGTTCTATAAGGCTCTGCCAAATGGTGAGAAAGTTTTGAGAACATGGATGGTTTACTCTCCATCAAAAGAAAGTTTTTGTTTTGTTTTTGCTGCAGACTGTTTGCTCTTGATGACAAAGGAATTGGAACATCCAGTTTTGTCACTGGGTTTCAAGCATGGTGGAAGCTAAACCCAAAGGTGTCTGACCATGAGGCTTTTGAACAGCATCTCTCATGCCTGGAGAAATGGAAGACCTTGGGAGCAGGGTTGAAGCTTCAAAAAATCATTGATCAAGTTCATCAAGCAACATTGGACAAGGAGAGAAAGAAATGGAGGGATATTTTGCATCACCTCTTGGACGTAACCTTGTTTCTTGCTCACTAGAATCTTCCTTTTCGTGGTCACAAAGAGGACATGTTATCAGCAAACAAAGGAAACTTCATGGAATTGGTAGAGTTGCTGTCAAATTAAGATCCAGTTTTGAAAGAATATATTAAGGATTAAGCATTCTATTCCATCTGGGAGGAGAATGGCTTCGTATTTATCTCCAAAGATTTAGAATGAGTTCATTTGCCTTTTGGGGAATTACATCAGAGAAAATAGTGTGAAGTAATCAGATATGTCCATATTGAATGTGACAAAGTTGAAGTAAAGGAATCATTCTTGGGCTTCTTCCCTATTGCTGGAAAGACTGCTGCTGAGCTCTCGGGGGATATCCTGAGACATCTGGAGAAAGATGGACTGGATATTAGGGTGGAGTGATTGTTTAGTTTAAAAAATCAGGGGTGTTAAATAGTTGTCAAATGTCTAAAAATGAGCATTGGTGGTGGTTTGTACATTGATGTATAAACATATTTTTTGAGAGTTAAATTAAAATCAGTAGCTGTTTTTGTCCAACCTACTTTATATTTACTTATATTTTTCAGAATTTTTATAACCTATTCAATTAACACTAGTGTAACATCTTCAAGATTTTAGTTACTTAGGAAATGTAGAAGCCAGACAACAAAAGTCTTACAATGTGGCCATAGTTTTCCATCCATTGACAGTTTTCCTAATTGAAAATTACCTACTGCTGGACAAGTTGTTCAGCGTCTACTTAAGGAGCCAAACTGGAAAACCAAGGAAAACATCACAAAAGTTGCACATAAGTTGAGGAAACAATGGATTTGGTGTAATGTTTATCCACTATCCTTGCGCACCATTGAGATGGTGAACAAACTAGCAGCAGACTTTTCATGGTAAGTCATCATAACTTTCTATCCTGGGTAGTACTAAATTAATTACAAGAATGTCTTCTTAGCCAATAGTAAATTTTTTATTTTAAATATAATTTTGTTGTGATGTGCTCTGTAAACCTGTGAATTAATTTATCTATGTATTTCAGCCAAAATTTCTAAACTAAAAAATATTTAAGCAATTTGTGACCACAATTTTTAATTTCTAATTAAGAAAATAATATTGATTTTTTTTAATATTTCAACTTCGAAAATGCATCAACAGGTTTCATCAATACTCTGTCACAAAGAGAGGTTTAACCTATTTGGCAAAACTAGAATTGTTTGTCAAAGAGCTTGATTGTTTATTTGATATTTTTTCTGAGGATCTTTCTCAATGACAAAAATTGGAGGAGTTTAAACTGAGGATGACTCAGGATGATTTCTCCTTCTATGAGGATAAAAAATCTGAGAGGCTAGGATACTGTTCAAGATTTGAGGAAAAGCTCACAGAGGCAGATGTTAGATACAGGAGAAGAATAATTGATGAACAATGAGCAGAATTATGGTTAGTCAGAGAGTACATCATGACTTGAGCCATTTTAATTAAACCTTTGTTTTTTTTTTTATTATATATATATACAGGGTGTTTGAAAACTTTCTGTACAAATTGTAATGGGGGATAGGCAACACCAAGACAAACCCTTTTCGTCTATAAGTGTATGTCCGCTGACGTCACCATTCGGCGCCGCTGCAATTGGCTAAAAGGTGAAGTGGGCTAGACTCGCGCTTGCCGCGGGCATTCTTAAATCGGACGTAGTACGCGTAACATGGAGCGCTTCACGACTGCTGAGATGGCTGACATGCATATGGTGTATGGGGCTGCCAATGGAAACGGAAGAGCTGCTGTGAGGTTGTACCGACAGCGCTTCCCAAACAGACGTGTGCGCATTTGCATCGGCGACTGCGAGAAACTGGAACATTCCATGCAAACATGCATGGCACTGGTCGGGAGAGAAACGTGTGCACTCCTGACATGGAAGAAGAAATCCTACGGCGATTTGAGGACAATCCAAGAGCAAGCACGCGAGGTGTTGCACGTATCCTCAGTGTGAACCACGACCTGGTCTGGAGAGTGTTGCACGAGCAGCAGTTACATCTGTTTCATCGTCAGAGAGTCCAGGCATTACAACCTCGGGATTACCCTCTTCGTGTGGAATTCGCACGCTGGTGTGAGGGTGTGTTTAACATGCACAATTCTCACGTGTGGGCGCACGCAAATCCACATGCTACACGGGTGCATGCTCATCAAGAACGGTTTGCTGTCAATGTTTGGGCGGGTATCGTCCATGGCAAGTTGATTGGGCCGTACCTGCTGCCTGCCCGACTCGACGGGCTGGTTTATCGGATATTTCTTGAAGAAACGTTGCCGGAACTGCTGGAAGATGTTCCCGTGGCTATTCGTAGACGAATGTGGTTTCAACACGACGGGGCCCCAGCACACTCCAGCAACGATGTGCGAGATTATCTGAATGCCACTTTTGGGGACCGATGGATAGGCCGGGGTGGGCCCGTAGCCTGGCCACCGAGATCGCCCGATTTAACATGCCTCGATTTCTTCCTTTGGCACACGTCTGTTTGGGAAGCGCTGTCGGTACAACCTCACAGCAGCTCTTCCGTTTCCATTGGCAGCCCCATACACCATATGCATGTCAGCCATCTCAGCAGTCGTGAAGCGCTCCATGTTACGCGTACTACGTCCGATTTAAGAATGCCCGCGGCAAGCGCGAGTCTAGCCCACTTCACCTTTTAGCCAATTGCAGCGGCGCCTCTTGCGCCGAATGGTGACGTCAGCGGACATACACTTATAGACGAAAAGGGTTTGTCTTGGTGTTGCCTATCCCCAATTACAATTTGTACAGAAAGTTTTCAAACCCCGTATATAGGGGCATAGTAAATCTAGTCATACTAATTGTTCAGTAAACAAAGCCGGAGAGAGGAGGCAAGTGCATCATAACCTCAACCAGACAGTCCAGACACTACTGGTAGCTCTAGCGAAACTCCATCAGAAGACTCTCAAGATGATCCACAGCCTGCTGGTTCCTCTCATTGTAATTACCAAGATCTGGAAAACCTGTGCAGAGCTGTTGATAGGTAAATTAGCACTTGTGAATTGTGATTGTTCTTTAATAACTGTACTTAGTTGTATGTGCCATGTCATTTCGGTAGACTTAAAATGGATATTTTTCTCAACTTCAAAATACAATCTTGCAGGTATTCAATTTCTGACAGAGCAGGTGCAGCGGTAGCATCAGCAGTTTTAAAAGATTTTGGCATTATCACTGATGATGACAACACTAACGTCATTGACAGGTAAGATTTCAAAATTATCATGATTACATTTTCATCCACATTTCCTAACTTTTTTAACAAAATTAAAATTACTACTACTAATAAAAAGTAAAGTAATTTTATTTAATTATACATATTATACATTGTAACATGGAAAAATAAATTTCAAATATATTGGGCTCAGGCATAAAAGTCAGTGTATTTAGCCCATCACTCTTCATTGTTTCCTGTTGTACATATTCCTGTTTATCAGTGCTACCTCCAGCCTTATAAATTTGTAAACAATTTTCATTAATACAGGAGTAAACTACAAAGGCAATGGTGTAAGTACTGTGAACAGATCAGAGCTGAGGAAGAAATATTCTTTGGTTTAGTGGACAGCATTTATGTTGATGGCTGACAGGATGGTACTGTGACAATTACAGAGTTAGAGTGGCGACATTATCAACAAACCAAAGTAGAAGAGCACTATCTTATAGTCAGAGAACTGGGTAAGCCACTGTTTTCTGTATGGTATGTTTTAAATTTTTAGTGGATAGCATAAATTTGGTCTTAGTAACATTAAGGAGTAAGAACTATGCGATAGTTATAAATGTTAATTGGTCATACCTGGTAATCTACTGATCTCAAATACATTTATTATTTCCTTAAATTTTGTTTAAAATGTTTCAGGAGGACATTATCTGACACATGTTACCCCAGAGAATGGGAATGGTGTATCAATTGCACTAAGTCTCCATGAAGCAGTGAAGGATACTGATCTGGAAAACAACCTGCAAGTTATGGGGTCAGATGGAACTGCAGTGATGACTGGACATAATTCAGGGGCAATCAGATTCTTTGAAGAGCTTATTGGAAGACCACTGCAAAGGATCATATGCCTTTTACATTGTAACAAGCTACCTCTTCATCATGTTTTCATGGAGCTTGATGGGACTACGAAGAGCCCTGATAGTTTTTCAGGGCCAATAGGAAAACAGCTAGGTGGTATCGTTTCTGAATGGGATGTTGTCAAATTTAAGCCAATCAGAAATTTGCTATATTGCCCAATGATGTAATTGATGATCTCAGTCGTGACCAATACTATGCTTATAGAATATGCATGGCAGTCATGTTAGGGACTATTGAAAAGGACCTTGAGCTTTTAGAAGTTAGGCCATTAAATCACTCAAGATGGCTGACATTAGGTTGTAGAATACTCAGATTCTATGTTTCATAGAAAAAGCCGAGTTCAGTATTGATAACTGTTGCGGAGTTCTGTTTAAAAGTATTTCCCCAGCTGGTTTGAAATCAAGAAGAATCACTCAGTGACCAATTGTTCAAGAAACTTCTTTTCAATGCTGAGCAGAATCTCCAAGTTTCCTAATAAGAAAGTAAAAGACATTGCCCTAAAAACCCTGAGAAGGAATGCTTTTTTTGCTCACCCCGAAAACATTATAATATCAATGCTTGGTGATGAGGACAGGGAGAGAAGAAACACTGCAGTAAATAAGATCCTGGCACTGAGGGGTGAAGTAGAGAAAACAACCCAGGACATCAGAGTCAAAATGGATTTCACCAGCGGAGATTTGGAAGTTGAGGATGATGTGAATGATGATGATTATGACAGTTTGAGTTATACAAGAGACCGCACTGTCAGGAAATTTAAGGTGCCTATAATAATCAATGAAAATGCTAAATCGTATGACAAGATGAGTAACCTTGATAACTTGACAGCAGAGCCTCCAATAGTTACCCATCTTGCATCAACTGAACTTGTGAACATTAGAAAAAATCCTTTGAAGTTCAAACAACCATGCCACAATCAAGTGGTAGAATGCCATATCAAGCTTGTGACTGAGGCATCTGCAGCTGTCATTGGGTTCAATAGAAGAGATGGCATGATCCGGCAGTGTATAAAATCCCGTAAACTGATAAAAAAGTTTAATACAAAGCAAGAATTTGTTTAGAGTCTACATTTATTTGATGAAATTTTCGAGTGTAAATTTGTAATATATGGTCAATATGCATTACTTTTTCATGAAAATGTGTTAAAACTCTGTTTTACACTTTTGGAAATAATTTTATCACTCAGCATAAAAAAAAAAATCATAAGAAACAGTTTTTAGATTGTGTTTCTACCTATTATAGAACCCAAAATAGGCAAAATACAGGGTTTTTTACAGTTGCGTATGGGTGTGGTTGCTGATGCAGTATCACTTGCAACCACCCAAAACCACTACCAATGTTCATTTTTAGACATTTGACAACTATCTAGCACCCCTGATTTTTGAAATATTGATTTTCATAAAAATACACTCCACCCTACTGGACATAAACCTGTGCCATGGTCAAGGATATGACAATGCTGCAACTATGGCTGGGATTCATGGTGGTGTTCAGTCAAAGATCAGAGAGATTAATCCCAAGACTTTGTTTGTGCCTTGTGCAAATCATTCTCTGAACCTTTGCAGAGTGTACTCATTTGGAAGCATTTCTTCATGTGACTTTTTTTGGAACCTTGGAGAGAGTCTATTCCTTCTTTTCAGTCTCAACTCATTGATGGGAAGTGCTGATGGAGAATGCAGGCATGACAGTCAAAAGACTTTCCCAGACAAGATGGAGTGCTCATTATGATGCTGTGAAACCAGTGAAGGCAAATTTTGAAAAGCTGACCTCAACTCTTGAAGTAATGTGTGATCCCAAAGAAAATGTGGACACAAGAGGATCAGCTCAGATTTTGCTGTCTGCTGTATGTGATTTCTCTTTTTTGAGTTACCTTTCTTTCTGGTGTGAAGTCCTGGCAGAAACTAATCTCGCACAAAAGTATTTACAAACAGTTGGAATCAGCCTTGAAAAGTGCATTGTGAAGCTCCAAGCTCTAAAACTGTTTCTTGAAGATCAGCACAATGAAATTGTGGAGAGGGCCATTCATTATGCAACTACAAAGTGTGAGGAAATGGACATTTCTATGGAGAGAAGAGGGAGAGTAAAACTCCGAAAAAGGATGCCAGGAGAGATTGCAAAGGATGCTGGTCTCACATTGCCAGAGGAAGTAAAAAAGGCTATGTTTGAGTGTCCTGATTGCTTTCATCAAGAATTCGAGATTCATTCTAAGGCAATAGATCAAATTCTGTCAATCTTTGCTGTTATTCAGCCAAACACTTTGGTTGTTGCAACAGAAGAAGAACTTTGGAAGTATATTCCAAATTTGACTCAGATTTTCAATGAATTCTCTGATGAAGATAGTGTGGAAATTGGATGATTTTGGAGGTATTTGGAAGCTGCCAAAATCAGCGTTGAAGAGGCAAAGAAATGAACAGCATTGCAGTTTCTAGAGTTTATTGTGAAATGGGATTTTTGTGAATCTTTGCCAAGCTTGTCACTGTGTTTGAGATTCTTTTTGACTGTCTATGTGTCTATTGCTTCATGTGAAAGAAGTTTTTCCAAATTGAAATTGATAAAAAAATTTCTTTCACTCAACCATGAGTCAGACAAGATTGACAAAACTGGCTTTACTTTCAATTGAACATGAATATACAAAGGTGGTGAATTTTGATGGTCATTGATCAATTTGCAGAAATTAAGGCTCGAAAGCAGAGACTGAATCCTTTCTATTTACCTTTGAAGAATAGGCTGAGTGTTGAGACTGGATTTCCTGTGTTTTTCATATAAAATAAAATGCAGTATTACCTGTTCACTGAATTTTTAATGTCCTGCATTTTTCTTATTTCCAATTTGCTTATGACAGTACTGTACTGTTTAAAAATCTACTTGCAAACCTAATATATTTTTCTGTGTTTAAATTTTAAAATTATTTATGGGGGGTGCCAAATAATTTAGGTATGCCCCTGATATCAAGTCTCCACTTTCACATTGTTTCTTTAATTATTTCCTCAGGTAACTTCAAACAAGCTTTAAAAGGTGAGGTTTCATAATTTGAAAAATATATAGTTGCTGCATTTGTACTTAATAATATCTTGTTAAATGTGTGAAACTTGGTTGTACCAGATGTTGAAGGAATGGCTTTAAAGCATGCTGCTTCTGTGGAACTATGGGCATTGTCATTAAAAGAATTAGGTAAGGTAAAATTTGCAAATGGTAGAAAAGTAGTTGCTCCAGTTACAAATATAGAAAATTCTTATAAACTACAAAAAGATCTTGGTAGATTGGTGGCTTGGACTTATAAATGGTAGATGGAATTCAATGTTCAAAAACACAAAGTCCTCCATTTTGGCAGAATAATGAAAACTAGTTATGAAATGCAAGGAAACTGGTTGGAGGATGTTAGTCGGGAGAAAGATCCTGGCATAGTTAGTAGTAATCTAAAATTTTCTAAGCAGTGCTTAGAGCAGTGGTTCCCAAACTTTTTTTACTCACAGCGCACTTTAGAACAAGTAAAAATATTTTGGCGCACTTTGTACATAAATTTGAAAATTTATTCAAGAGGTATTTATACATATTAGCATAGCATAAAGTAGAAATATAGATAATTAAAAATACATAAAAATTGTATGTACTTACTAATCTTGCTCTTTCGCAGTGCACCTAATTACATCTCGCAGTGCACGGTTTGGGAACCACTGGCTTAGAGGCTAGAAATAAGGCAAATAAAATGTTAAGTATTATAAAGAGAGATATTAGGGTAATTAAAAAAGTAAGGAAGTCCTCTGTAGATTACATAATCCTTATGTTAGCCTCATTTAGAATACTGCATTCAAGCCTGACTCCCCTCACCATAGGTATGTTTAATGGTGTGCAATGTTAAATTAACATGATTATAATTTCTAACCTCCTTTTACTACCATATCTGTAACATGTTTTTTTTTTTCCAGTCTTCAGGTATCTCTGCATAATTAATAGGTCAAATTTGTAAGCAAAATAGTTAGTGCCTTAGCTAAGGTTATCCTCCTATTCCTTGAGAATCCTTGCATGAATGTTATCAAGACCAGCAGCTTTAGTTGACTAGAGGGTTGGCAAAAAACCCAATGGGTACCAGATTTCAAGATTTTTTTTTTTTTTAAATATATATATATATATATATATTAGGGTGGTCCAAATCCATAGGGGGAAATTTCAAAATTGTCTTAGATAGTCTCCACAAGTGTGGTTTTTGTCCATTTAGTGTCCACATGGTCTGTGCAAAATTGCAGCGTGATTGGTGAATATTTAGAGGTCGCCCCACTCTGAATATATATATTATAATGTACTTTTTCTTCCGTAGGTCCGATGGCTCAAATTCGATCAATTCCAAAAGTTTGGCTTCTAGGGATGGCAACTGGAACTTTATCCACGTCAAGGCTCCCTACATGCCTTGACGCCCTCCTCTTGGGGCAATACCACCACATCAATCAAAAGCAAACCACCTCCGACAGTCTGAACCAGGCATGCCAGAGGGTGATTGAAGTCTGGACCCGAGCGTGGATCCCAACTCAACGGATCGACTCCTGTGTCCGTAAGCTTTCAAAGCTTTTAGACCGTTACAAAACACTCAAGAAGCACAGGACCAGGCAACATGCCAGCGATAGAATGAATGAAGACATCTTCAAAGCGGACATCCAGGAACTGTTTGACATCGCAACCAGTGATGCCATGAGCACAGTCGTCAACGTTGAGGACCGAAATTTCCTGTCCATGCAGCGCAAGGACGTCAATTCTTGCAGCATGGCTGGCATTGATAAGGAAACGACTACACAAGAGGACAGAAAGCGATCCAGAATGGAGAAGGAAGCCAAGAGGAAGGCAAGGCATGAAGCAACACAGAAAGATTTGGAAGAAGCAGGAGTGTCATCAATTGATCTTTCCTCTTCTTCTTCCCTTTTTTCGCAAGACGACGACGACTATAGACCATCGGTTCCGATTCCTTCTTCGTCTGAAGCTCCGGCACCAAAGCGTCCCAAGAACAAGGTTACGAACATTTTCCAATCTCCAGAAGTCATTGGAGCAATGGATCGCACCAATCTTTCTGACCGGAATGCTGTTTTCGTAACTGGAGCTGTATTACAGGCCGCGGGGCATGATCTGTCTGGGATGACGTGCTCTCGGAGCTCTATTCATCGCTACAGAGAAAGTGGGCGAGAACAGGCAGCTCGAGAAGACCTAGAATCATTCTCTCTAGAAGACCCTGTCCTTCTCCATTGGGACGGAAAGCTTCTCCCCGGCATTGAAGGGAAGAAGACGAATGTGCATCGGATAGCAATCCTTATAACATTCAATGGACAGGAGAAGCTGCTTGGTGTCCCAAAGATGAAACAAGGAACTGGAGAAGCACAGGCCCAGGCATGCCTTCAAACTATGAAATTATGGAACGTGGAACAGCATGTGAGAGGTCTCGTCTTCGATACCACTGCGTCAAACACGGGTTTACATCGCGGAGCCTGTGTCAGGATTGAAGAAGCATTGGGTCACGAGCTAGTTTGGATCGGTTGTCGACATCATATACTTGAAGTCGTACTTGCTGATGTCTTTGCCTCAATATTTGGCTCAACAGGAAGTCCTGAAACAGGCCTTTTTAAGTGATTTCAAAAGGAATGGCCATCTCTCTCCCACGAAGCATTTGTCTCAGCATCGGACAGCTTGTTCGAGAACCCTCAACTCCAAGAGATGAGAAAAGAGATGCTCACTTACTTACCTAACGCTCTTCAGGCAAGCCAACCTCGTGACGACTACAAGGAGTTCCTTGAACTATCTTTGCTCTTCCTGGGGGTAAAGACTGGTGGTCAACTCTTTATCCGAGCTCCGGGTCCCATGCACCACGCGAGATGGATGGCGAAGGCGATTTATGCGCTCAAAATCTACCTCTTTCACTATCAATTCAAGCTCACAGCACGCGAAGAACGAAACGTGACTCAGCTGGCTTTATTTGTCAGTCTGATTTACGTCAAGTACTGGCATGAAGCGCCAATGGGGACACAAGCACCTCTCAATGATCTCAAAATGCTGCATCTTCTGGAAAAATATCCACACGGAGGAGCTGCACAAGCGGCGAAGACAGCTCTAAGACGCCACCTGTGGTACTTGTCGGAGCATCTGATTGGACTGGCCTTCTTCGATAATAGGATCGATCCTGATACCAAAAGGAGAATGGTTCAACACCTCCAACATCCCCAAAAGAATGGCTGCCCCCGACGAATCGACATGGCGGAAGCTGGTGTTGAAAATGATGTGGCATCCTTCGTCACGAAAAGGACATTGACCCTCTTTGATGCCTTGAAAGTTGGAGGTAAGGAGGAAGCGCGCCAGTTACTTCAAAAAGATCCACGGGAATGGCCAAATGACAAGAACTACAGGGAACTTAGAGATCGCGCCTTAAAGATGAAAGTCGTCAATGATGCTGCCGAGCGAGGTATTGCTCTCGCACAACGCTACAATGACACTTTGACACGAAACGAGGACCAGAAGCAGTACCTCCTACAACTCGTAGCCGCCCACCGAAAACAGATACCAATACCATCCAAGGCGACTCTGATGCAGAAGAAATAATGAAGATACACCCATTATCATGTCCTATTGTCTTACTGTTTTCTTTCATATTCTTTGAGAACCAAAAAAAATTTAGTTATTCAGTTGTCTATATATTTTCCCAAATTTTCAAAAAGGGGGCAAGTGGGGCGACCCTAAATATTAACCGAATGACGTGAAAATTTGCACAAATACTTTCCACACCAAGTGGCATAAAACCAACCTTGTGGAGAGAACTTAGTCGATGCTTTAACTTTTTGGACCACCCTAATATATATATATATATATTTATTATATATATATTATTATATATAATATATTATTATATATATATATATATTAGTGGTGGACTGGATATCTCCATCATTTTTAACATCCACATCCGCACTTCTGACTGCGGATGTTATGCAGATATTACCTCTAATAAATTATGCAATTTACAATTTAATTAGCTTATAAAGTAGCTTATAAGGCCCAGTCATACACATTTCATGTAAAGTATTAATTATTAATGAACAAACAAATATATAAACCTCAAAATATAAATACCTGGTAACACAGAAAATTGAATGAAACTTGTTTCATTGAATTTTCTGTGAAACTCTTGAGAAAGTTATTATTTTTATCATAATGAAATCATTAATATTAATTTTAATTCTTATGCATTGCCTGCCATAATAGTAATATCACAAAATTTTAAAAATTATCATATATTCATAATTCTATATTATATTGATAGATTAACTAAATATCTGCATCCGCATCAATGGATATTGAAATTAAAAATCTGCATCCGCATCTGCAGATGTTGAAAAACTGACATCCGGTCCACCACTTTTATATATATATATATAAATAAATAACTGGAATTCAATTTTTATAATTTATTTTCCATTAAAAAATCTTTCTTTACTTTTTAGGCCAATCCCCAATCCATGCCCCTCTTTTCAAGTTTGCCCTCCCATTAACAGTACTTGCACATATCTACCTATCAGATCATTTTAAGTCTTTAAGGGTGGGTGGGTGGGTGGGTGGGTTGGAGGAAAATCTTCTGTTTTACACAAAATACAGCTCCATCCATAGACTCATTCAGGGTATGAGCAGCTCATAACATCACTACCAAGTATATACAGTACAAAGATGTTTTTAAACTTTCAGAATTCTCGGTGCAAGGTTTTGAGGGGGCCTGCTTTATTGAGCATAACTTTTGTGTTAATCTGAAATATTTGTGGTGTTTGAAATAAAACAACAAATGCTCATCAATATTTGTTTGAGTTTTGTATTAGGTTTCTTTACTGACTTGCGTTACAATGAGTAAGGACAAAGGGGCCTGTTGGTGCACTGCACTGATTGCACCTATGTTAAAAATGTCCCTGATAGAGAATCAACTTACGAGCCTCCAGTATGTGGCTCATTTCTACTAGAAACAACAATGCTCTGTATTATCATAATCCAATAAACAGTCTTGAGTCAGTTCCACTTTTGTGCCTACTATATATTGTTTGTTTGCTTAGTAGTCACCCCTGTCTTTATAGATGCATGGTTCTTCAAAGACAAAATGCACCATGAATTTGTGTTTCCGCCCCAAGGCAACACAAATGTACCTGTTCCAGTCACAAACGCATTCTTATCACTGTAGGCTTAATCTACACAAACTAGACCAGGGGCTTAGCATAGGAAAGATTCAAGTTTAAGCATAAATAGGTAGCCCCAACTGACTAGTAGAGTATTTTATCATCATAACAGTTTTAATAAATTTTAATATTTTACAGGACCCCAGCCTCCAGAGAATACATAATAAATTATAACTATAACTAGGTTTAACTACCCAACCTTTTTGTTGCGTGCTCAGAAGCTTTTTAATACTCTGTAATTACTACAGAAAGTGGAAAATGTATATTTTACTGACAGTCTAATTTATTCGTATGACAGAAGAACCCAACTTAAACTTGTAATTGTATTTATTTATAAAATGATTTAGTGCAGAACTGTCTAGAAAATTTGGCTTGGGTTACTTTGATTATCATCATGCTTAAATAAAAAAGTTAACTTATTTACTACAACATTTGGATAATTACGTAGTACACTAGCACTTAATTTGCTTATATGTTCAGTCATAGGCATGGTACTGTAATTTTAGTGAAAAATATTACACATGCAAAAATCTAAAATTCTAATGTAATGATGAGGTTGTCGAACCTCCTTCACAACATCTAAGGTTATATGAGAGAGGGGACCTACAGCTTTAATGTGGGATCCAAACCATGGGTTGCTACATTCACGAGGTAAAGGATAGTCTCTTTTCCAACTACTATCCAGACCCACTGTCACTTAACTTTGCTGATGAACAGGAAGTGGTGTTATGACTGGCTAGTGGCTACAACATAGACTGTAGCAGGTATGATATTGGGGGCTATCAGGGAAAATGTAAATTCAATCAAAGTTTCTTGGGCACTTATTTAGGAAGGGAAGAAAGATTACCCGATAAAATATCTGAATTTTTAAGATAGAAGTAGATATTGTATACCCAAAAAAATTATGGTACTTATTATTAGCAGTAATAGTAGTACTAAATTTAACGTAGTTTGCTTGTCATAGGTCCTATGCAAAGAATTAACAAGTTCGGAAAAAATAAAAAAAATTTAAAGTGTACATCATATTTTCCAGATTCTCTGGTATAGAATAGGGGAAAGCAACACAGCAGCCTGTGTTTAAGGCTCTTTATGTAGCCTTCAAGATATTACGGAATAAAAGTAAATAAGAATTGTCAAAATGAATGACTTTGTTTCATCTATTAAGTTAGTGTTTCATCCATATTACCTGTTTAATATATTGTTAAGTACAAGTTTTATTGCTGCCAAGAAAATTCAGCCAATATGCGAGTTTTTATTTTCTTCTTCAACAGCGTGTGAAGTGTCAGTGGTAAGTAGGTTTTCTAAATTGATTTTTAAGGTTCCTCTTTCCTAAATTAGTACCATATTTGGAAATTCTATTTAGGCCATATATAATGTCTAGGCTTGCTTGTTGAAAAATTTTCTTTAATTTTACAAGAGCACAAGAGCACAAGATCTAGAGGTAGAAAGTTAAAAAAAATGATTAGGGAGCCAAATTGGACTTTAAGATTAAAGAATCGTGTTAGTCTAGTTGGGCTCTTCATATTAGGAAACATTTCATAAGTAATGATTAATATGTTAATGGTTAATTTAAATTGTTTAATAAATTGTAGATTGTTAACCTACAACTTTAAGTGCCTTTGAGAACCTGCTTTTCTTCCTTAGGTACTATAGATAGGCTAGTCTTGTTTACAGTATAATTTTACTCAAATTTCATGTAATTTTTATTTATTAGTACTGCAGTGCACTTAAATTTTTTTCTCTTATTACAGTGGGAATCTGAAGTTCTATTTTTCCTCATAGTAATTGTTATGTTTAGAACTCACAAGTCTGGAAGCAGAACCTTTCTGGCATATATTAGCACATTTTCTATGTACGCCAAGACCTGTAATGTCATTTTATGGTTTTCTCTTGATCCAATTAAGGGAATAATTTACATTGTTTTAGTGTTAGGTAAGTACCATAGTGAAAATTAAGTACGGTACTATTTTATCTTACTAGAATTTCTTTACAAACTAATTTTTTATTTTTTTAAATTTATATGATACCCAAGACCTACTACAGTGCACTAAAAATACGATAAAGTGGCTGACATTCTTCAGCTCATAAGAGGATATAGCCTAATTGTAACTTATGTATTTGGTTTGAAGCAGCCAAAAGTTTATAAAATGGCTTTCTGAGCCATTGTTAGTGTATTGGTCTGTATTTGTTGAAAATAGATTATGAAATATTTTTAATTTATAGATATAATCATTGATTTTTAAACACACACACGACCTATCTTCATTGCTCCCTTTATATAAACTCGAGTGTAATGGGTAATATTCCAAACTTGTATTTTCCCATACATAGGCAGGTGGGCATGAAATCTGAGCCCAATCATTAGTAGAGTAGATGACAAAAATGCCATTGTATTTAATTATAATAATGAATCCTAGATATTAAATATATAAAGTGTTATTTGAAAATTAAGTTAAATAATGGCACATCCAAGGTGTGAGTAGTAGCTGGGCATTTGGCCCCAATAAAAAAATTGGACTGCCTTTCCTTCTATGCATAAAAAATAAAATGTTTTATGATGTCTGACTTTTTGGATGATTTCAATTAGGCCTATGTATATGTATAAAAATAAGTGAACACTTTCAACATTACGTTTAAATTTATTGACATCCCCCTCAAATGAAGTTCTTTAGTAGTGCACCAATGGCTAATCAAAAAAATAATACTTTTAATCAAATTCCCTATCCTCATACTTCATAAAAAATTTTTTTACTGTATAAATTTTCTGGTGAAGTGTATGTATAATCCTGTACAATAATCATTATATGTTTTCCCAGTGCATCTCCTGGTTGTGGGTGAACCAGTGTACAAAGGTCCTGAAAATGTAATATATTTTGATGGAAATGGACCTGAAGAAGAACTTAAGAAAGACAAGAACACTTACTGGTTGATCACTTTCTATGCTTCCTGGAATCCAGCATGTGGGAAATTAGCACCAATATTTTCTAAACTATCATTAGAGTATGTCCTATGGAGTTTGTTGCCTTTAGTTCATTTCAGTAATTAATACAAAGCTAGAAGTGTAGTGTAATGTCAAATATGTTTATAAATTGGTACCTGTGACACTGGAGACTTAACTGTGTAATTTATACAACTGATTTGATTCATTGGTTTCATAAAAAATGGGTAAATAATCAGGATGCAATTTCGTGAATTCTGATACTTTTTTTTTTAACCAAGCTTAGTCTGTTTTGTGGGAAATTTATTTCACGCTCACACTGATCGTTACTGGGAACAAGCTACCACAAAACTTTACTCATTTGCTGTTGCTACTAAAAAATGATTAGGAGAGCACCTTTACTAGGCTAGTGGCCCACCAAATGAGACAGACCCTTATTCACAAAATGTTTTAACTATTTGAGTGTGATTTTAAGTTTTTGTAACTTATGCTACACCCCTGTTACTTCCACACATTAATTCAAACAATTATATTCATACTCATTATGAACACACGCGCGGATTGTCACAAGACGATGTGTCATAAGCAAGAATATTGTCCCTGCATCAAAGGTGAAGATCTCCGCGCCATAATTTTTGAACTGCTCAACAAAAATCGATGAAACTTCAAACACATGGATCATCGCAAGATGTGTTGTGAACAAGACTCGGGGTCACAAAATAGACAGGGAGGAATGATGTTCTGACCGTTATTGTTTAGTATGTAAAACTTGTTTAATGTTGAGGCATTAATGGTGTATATAAATTTTTTTTTCCTAGGTATAGTTTACCAACAATAAAATTTGGGAAAGTGGATATTGGAAGGTATCCTGAATTAGCCAGAACATATCATATCAATGACAGTTCCTTTTCATCGCAACTTCCCACCATAGCCTTGTACAAAAGTGAAAAGGAACTGATGAGACGACCTTGCTTAGATTCCAAAGGAAAGTTTCAAAAGTTCTACTTTACGGAGGTAAATATTGAACATTACTAATAAACAATCCTTTTAATGTCAGGTGTATATACAATGCATAATATATATAAAAATTGTTTATTGCTTTTGTTTGAATGTTGAATCTTCGCCGACAGGACAATGTGAGAGCGGCTTATGATTTGAACAACATATACCTTGAATGTAAGAAGAGAGAGGAAAAGGGACCGAAGAAGGCTACTCACATTAAAGAGGAGTAATTTAAAAAAGTGGTTAAAGTCTCAGGCTGCGTGGGTTATGAAATTACTTATTAGTTTCTCAAAGAGGGGAAGGATTATATACAGTACCCCACCACACTAAAAACACCATTCTCCTAAAATGGAGTGGACATGTAGGGCCCTTCCTCTTGAAATATGTTATTGGGTGAAGTATACCATTCCGAAACAAAGGCAGCAGGGTTTTTGAGATGGATATGTAATCTTTTGAAGGCCATAGTCTCTCTATGGCAACAGTCAGTTTTTCTAGAGTATCAAATGCCTATCGACGCCATAACCGCCGAATTTCACAGTGGGTTATAAGCACCACCACCCCGGTTCTCAATTCCGTCCTCTTGAAGTTAACTGCTGCAATGTTGATTCATCTGGGAAGATAGCAGTGTGCCCAACCTGACTACATCTGCTTGGATCACTAGTATCGTTTCCTTTGAGACTAATAAGAGGAGTTAATGCAGGTGAAGTAGTAGTCGAATCCGTTTCGGTACAGTTATATCAATAGGACCGATCAGGAACCTATGGGTGTGTTTAATGCTACCTTAAACAATAAATTCGGAGGTTGTGCTGTTATTGCGTGGGAAGGCAAATTCTGTAGTAAAAACCATATCCTCCTGCCTTTTTTTTTTTCCGATGGTATATCACTGGGTACTATATCGATATAAGGCGTTGTACGTCCTTTTCGAAGATGTTAGTTATACAAAAACAAAATTCTGTACATAAATTATTTTTCTCTCTAAGGTGTTTCATTGTGAAATAGCTGTACTCATAAAATACTACTATCACAATATAATTAGTCTATTTTCATAGTTATTCACTGTAGCTCACTTGTTTTGTACTCCTCACACTTCATGAAACTCCTTGCAAACAAATTAAGAGCTGCCAAGTTTGGAGATCTTGCTGCTACGGCCCCCTGGATTAGACGTAGAAAACGGTTTGGAAAATTTTCATCTTCATAATCTCAAACATGACTTGCCTCATCTCAATTGCTTTAAAGTTTAATGGTAATTTTCCGTTACTGTAGCTCCAGAGAATCCCTCTCCTATTCGCGGAATTCGGTTAGGGGTGGTTCACCATGCCACAGATCTGTTCGAAATTGCCTGGATGAACGTTTCCCAAACCGCTGGAGGAATAAAGCCGTAGGCAGCAAGATCTTCGGCCTTAACACCTTTTTGTTTCTTTGCATTGAGTGCAGTGTGATTAAAAAAAAAAAATCAGGAATTCTGCCATTCCAAATTTTAGAGCGCATACAACACTAATGGTATTCATATCGAAGGTAGTACCTAAATTTCATGTAGAGTTAAATGTATTTGGTTAAGCTTCTGTTGCTGTTTAAAATAGACAGGGGCTTTATAAGACACACCCTGCATGTTGTTTTGCATTAAAATTTACACGCTATATACAATCAGTCCGAACGCTATTAACATGTAAGTACAAAATATGTTAAAAAACACCACCAATCCACACACTCCTATTGCAGCCTTGTGAGTTTCACAACAAATATTTCAAACTTTAGAATGTAGTATTACTATCCTATGCCACGGAGGTTACTAATAATATTTGGGTTTGTTTTAACCCCTGCAACGGTAAAGGTCATGGGACGGAGGACACTTACAGCTTTACGTGACAAATCAAATGAACGTAGATCACCAATTGATGTCGCTGATCTAACGACTCAGGAAGTCGTGTTGTGACGTGGCCACGACATTCTGATAATAAAACGAAGATGTTTAAAACTGCAAAGTTCGTGTAAACCTTGAACCAGTTTCTCGAAGCAAGTCTACAGAAAAGTTAAGAATCACAAATAAACATCCCGAACATTTCGACGAAATCGTGCAACATTTGTCATATATCACAAAACAACACTTTACGTTTCAAATGGTAAACCGGAATTAAAACATTAAATACGTACATAAAATTCTAAACAAATAAACCTGCAATTAAAATAGTGTAAAGAAGCACTTTCTTCCCACAATTCACTCCATCTCCGTTGCAAGCTACGAAAGTCGTATCTTCTTTGATGAATTATTTCTGTCTTGTGTGTTATTTTCATTACTGGAGAAATAAGACAAAGCACGAATGAGAGGATTCTCAGACATTCTCGCGAACATGGCCAGTAGTAGAGCAACGCCGTAGCCAGTCGCTCTTTCACCCTGAAATTAAACTTGCTATCAGAACAATAATTCAGGGGACGTGGTCATGCTAACCACACATTCATTAAGAAGGATTCTTGTGCGTAACAGTAGTAAATAAAATTCGTAGGCATGAGTAGGGTCGAAAGTTTCGTGTACAAACCTCGGAGACTAACGGTGAATGCTGCCTGGATTTACATTGTTTAATGAATACCCACTATTATTCTTTTTAATGAAAAAAAAAAAACTTACACAATGGGCAGGAGATGCCATATCAATATGGACCCAAGAACCAGGAAAATCAAAGCCTAAATGCGCGCCAATGAAGAGACCGGCGCATGATGATGTTGCGTTAGACCTGTCCTATTTGGAAGTAAAAAAAATTTAACGTAGAATATATTTTTTTTTATCGTTAATTCTAAAATTTTATTAATTAATTTTCTTTTTAAAGAGGTAGTCTAAAACGTTATTCCACTCACAGCAACTGAATTTTTCATATCAGACACGGACGAGGCGAACTCTGAAAAATGAAGTTCTGGGGTATATGGAAGAGGATGGACGAGATCCCCTGAGGCCCTGCCGCTCGCTATGCCTATCTCCTCCCAATGACCATCGTTGGTCAAGATAGCGGCATGGTATTTTCCTGCAACACAAAACCAAATGGTTGAACATCATAATTAAAGTCCACCTTTTAACGCAATTTCCTATAGAAGTGAGAAAATTAATCATTGTCAAGTCCAAAACAAATTCATTGTCTTTGAACTTTTTCTTTTGTTTTAACTTCTTAGGAGTATGAGGCTACCCTATGCCTGGTTAGGCAAGGGCGGACAGTTAAGTCGTGATATTTTCATTGGTTAATGAAAATATCACGACTAAACTCTTTCGTAAAAAGGCTGTTCATATATATATATATATATATATATATATACAGGGTGGGCGGAAAGTAGCTCCCTATTTTGGATTGGTAAAAAAATACGTATATTATCCATTTATTTCAGAAGAAATAATATGAAAAGGTAGGCATACATGGTAGGTTTTCTCTAAAATTCAATGTGGGCTCCAACTCTTTCCACCAGCTTCTGGAGCCGCCCAGGAATGGCGTCCACTGACTTTAGCAGGAACTCCGGCGGGATGGAGGACATGACTTCCCGAATTCGGTCCTCCAGTTCTTCCAATGTCCTCGGTTTGGTGCGGTAGACTTCTTCCTTTACCCACCCCCAAAGAAAGAAGTCGCACGGTGTCAAGTCGGGGCTCCTGGCTGGCCATTGATGTGGACCACGACGACCCATCCAACGCCCAGGGAAGTGGGCATCCAGCCACTCACGGACAACAAGAGCGAAGTGCGGAGGGGGCGCCATCTTGCATAAATATCCGATCGTCGATGTTCTCCCATGTGCTGACAACCGGCCAGACCTCGTTTCGCAACATAGCAAGGTACCACTCAGCATTCATGGTGTTGCGCAGAAGGAACGGGCCCACAACCTGATCTGAGGTCATACCACACCACACCGTTACACTGAACCGATTCTGCCGTTTTTCAGCGGTAACCGTGCGACTTCTTTCTTTGGGGGTGGGTAAAGGAAGAAGTCTACCGCACCAAACCGAGGACATTGGAAGAACTGGAGGACCGAATTCGGGAAGTCATGTCCTCCATCCCGCCGGAGTTCCTGCTAAAGTCAGTGGACGCCATTCCTGGGCGGCTCCAGAAGCTGGTGGAAAGAGTTGGAGCCCACATTGAATTTTAGAGAAAACCTACCATGTATGCCTACCTTTTCATATTATTTCTTCTGAAATAAATGGATAATATACGTATTTTTTTACCAATCCAAAATAGGGAGCTACTTTCCGCCCACCCTGTATATATATAATGAAAATAACTACGAAGAAAAAAGGAAACAATGTTGCTCAAGCGCTTTCGTCTAATGACATAGGTCAAAAAAAAAAATAAATAAAAAAATAGGAGAAGCATGCAAATTATGAGGAAAAGCTACGAAAGTTTTAGCACTTTGCCTCTCTTGTCTAAATCCGTTTTGAACGAATTCAATACAACAGGATCAAGCGAAAAAAGGCCCTGGCTACTGTTGCAATTATTTTTAAGTTGAATAATGGCAAACTCAAGAATATTTCTATTAACAACGTTGCTTGAGTTCAACAAAATTGAAGCATTATTCCAATCAATACAATGAGATAAATCTGACAAATGGACGAAAAGAGCACTGGACGACTGTCCCGTTCTAACGGAATAATGACGCTGCTTTACAGGCGTGTGCAAATCCTATCCCGTCTGTCCAATGTAAAAGGAATCACATTGTTTACAACAATTTTATAGATAATGCCTAAATTATTGGTAGGACTATTTTTTACTACGATATTTTTCACAATATTGTCATATGAAAATACTATATTAATATTCAAAAGTTTAAGTACATTAGTAATGCCTGAAAAGCCTGAGAAAAATGGAAGTACTAAAATATTCTTCGACAAAGTGCGAGGATTATTATTCGCACGATAGAAAGTTCGTTTTGCCTTAAGACAAGATTCCAAAAAAGCAGGTGGGTAACAGAAATCACTTCCAATACTGTCGATTTTTTCTAATTCGGCATCCATGTATTCCGGACTGGCGGCGATCCTAAGAGCGCGGAGAAACATTGAAGAAAATATGGCTTTCTTGATGGGAGTGTCATGTCCGGAGTAAAAGTGTACGTCAGACAAATTGTTTTTTCCGATAAATACTAAATTTGAAACCTGGGCTTTCCCTATGTATCAGGTCATCCCATAAGTAATGTCGTTTTTTACGATAGATTAAGTTTAAACTAGTCCTACTCGGTTTAAGCATAAATTTTCCGAAGGTTATATCTAAGAGGAGATCTATCGTGTTTCGCTACATACTTTACAGACTTTGACCAGTGAAGACGTGTGTTTTGCTTTATGTGAACCCCTCATAAACATGGCGGTATCAGAAGAGCATATCAGGCATATAATGCTTTACGAGTTCAAAAAAGGGAATAGTGCTACTGAAGCAACGCGAAACATTCAGGACGTTTATGGCAACGATATTCTGCATGTAAGGAAATGTCAAAAATAGTTTCAAAAGTTTAGGAATGGTGACTGCTGTTTGACAGATGCAGCACGCTCTGAACGCCCTGCTGAGTTTGATGATGACCTGCTGTTAGCCGCACTTGAAGAAGACTTCAACAACTGTCGAAGAATTCGCCCAGAAACTCAATTCATCCCCGTCCACCATCCATCGACATTTGCAACAACTCGGGAAAGTGCCTAAGTTAGGAAAATGGGTGCCACATGAATTGTCGGTCGACAATCTGAGGGTGTGGGTAAACATTAGCACAGCTCTTCATTCCCGTGAACTCCCAAGATCCGTTTTCGCACCATTTAGTGACTGGTGATGAAAAGTGGATACTGTACCAGAATGTTAAGCGCCGTCGACAGTGGGTTTGTGCCGGAGAACCAGCGACACCACAGCCAAAACGAAATCTTCACCCTCGGAAGGTGTTGCTTAGTGTTTGGTGGGATAAAGGTGGTGTAATACACTTTGAAACCTTACCACACAACCAAACAATCACCGCTCAAGTCTACTGTCAACAACTGGATCGATTGAACACTGCACTAAAAGAAGAGAGACCTTCTTTGGTTAATCGGAAAGGAATCGTGTTCCACCACGACAACGCACGTCCTCATACCGCTCGGATCACTTCTGCAAAAATTGAGGAGCTTGGGTGGGAAAAACCTCCACATCCTCCGTATTCTCCAGACCTTGCGCCTTCAGATTATCATCTCTTCAGGAGTCTGCAAAACTATCTTGACGAGAAACAGTATACTTCTTTAGATGACCTGCACACGTCTTTGTACGTTTTTTGCCTCAAAACCGCCTGAATTTTATAAACATGGGATTGAAAAGCTTGTAGGACGTTGGCAGTGTCATTGATTCCGATGGAAAATATATACTAGATTAAAAAGTTTCAGTTGAGATTTTTTTTTGTCCTTCAAATTCCGATCTAAAAAACGACATTATTTATGGGATGACCTGATATATTATTCAGTTTTTCAGTAAGGTCCATGGAATTTTTTTACATGTGAATCAGAGATAGTTCAGAGAATGGGGGACAAGACTTTGACAAGCCATTTCGAGAGTTTCTAGGTAATAGAACCCACAGAATTAATAATAGGGAGCATAGGGTTGCCAGGTTTGTGGGTTTTAATAAGACCGTAAAGGTAGGGAAGAGAAGGTGAAGTGGATGTGAAAAGCGGAATTAAGTCCTTATGATTTTTGAGAATGTGTTTCATGCCACGATTGAATGATTTGATGACGTCATCCTGTGGATTGTTCCTAAGCTTTCTGTATGTGGCGGGGGTTCTGGAGAAGCTCGTTCGTCTTTCTAATGTATTCCGCTTCGTCCATAATAACTATGGTGTTAGCCTTGTCTGCTTTAGTAATATGGAGCTAACCATCTTTTTTTTAATTGTAAGTGGCTATTGCGCAAACGTTTCGGAAAGTTTTCTTCGTAAGTGCTATTCGCAGCACTATAGACAAGGTCTTTAACCATGTTAACCAAAGACAGGAAGATTACACTGTTTTTCAAAACAAGCAAGACTAACAAATTTGTAAAGCAGGTAAGGGCGTTTTTTGCATCGTCGTTAATGTTTTTCGAAGAAAGGTTCAACAGACATTTTGAGCTTGCTTTTTTACTCCACTGACTGTTTCGAATGAAACTTAATTTTGCGATCCAAAATGTTACGAAGTGAAGAAGTTCTCCTACGCAACTCCTCATAAATTTCATCAAAGGTTGGATCCACGGTTTGGGGGATAACGGTCACAAAATTACATTTGGCGATGCGTAAATTTTTGAAGGCGGACCACTCATTTTGTCTGGTGACTTCAATATTCCGTAGGTTCTATTACCTATAAATTCTCCAAATGGCTTGTCAAAGTCTTGTCCCCCATTCTCGGAACTATCTCTGATTCACATGTAAAAAATTCCATGTGCCTTAACTGAAAAACCGAATAATATACACACTGAAACCAACGATAAATTGATCAGTTTCGACGTTTGTTCATTGTTTACAAAAGTGCCGATTGACGATATGCTTGATTTTCTCTCCCGAAAATTACATAAGTATGATCTGCCACTACCTGCACACATCGTTTTGGAACTCATTAAGCTTTGCATCAAAGAGTGTAAATTCACTTCCAATAACTAATATTATTAACAGGTGTTTGGGATGGCCATGGATAATATTTATACGGAGTTTTTCGAAATCACTTACATTTCGAGAATCCTGAGGGTGGCATTCCATGGTTGCGGTATGTCGACGATATTTTGTGTATCTGGCCCATGAAGCGTGACCTGGATGACTTCCTCATTCAGTTAAATAATCAAGTCCCCTCCATTAAATTTACTTTACAAGTGGAACAAAACAACTCAATCCCGTTTTTGAACGTGCGTGTACATAAGGAAAGCCCAGGTTTTAAGTTTAGTATCTATCGGAAAAAAACAAACAATTTGTCCGACGTACACTTTTACTCCGGACATGATACTCCCATCAAGAAAGTCATATTTTCTTCAATGTTTCTCCGCGCTCTTAGGATCGCCGCCAGTCCGGAATACATGGATGCCGAATTAGAAAAAATCAACAGTATTGGAAGTGATTTGTGTTACCCACCTGCTTTTTTGGAATCTTGTCTTAAGGCAAAACAAACTTTCTATCGTGCGAATAATAACCCTCGCACTTTGTCGAAGAATATTTTAGTACTTCCATTTTTCTTAGGCTTTTTAGGCATTGCTAATGTACTTAAACTTTTGAATATTAATGTAATATTTTCATATGACAATATTGTGAAAAATATCTTAGTAAAAAATAGTCCTACCAATAATTTAGGCATTATCTATAAAATTATTGTAAACAATGTGATGCCTTTTACATTGGACAGACGGGAAAGGATTTGCACACGCCTGTAAAGCAGCATCATTATTCCGTTAGAACGGGAGTCGTCCAGTGCCCTTTTCGTCCATTTGTCAGAATTATCCCAATGTATTGATTGGAATAATGCTTCAATTTTGTTTCACTTAAGCAACATTGTTAATAGAAATATTCTTGAGTTTGCCATTACTCAACTTAAAAATAATTTCAACATTAGCCAGGGCCTTTTTTCGCTTGATCCTGTTGTATTGAATTCGTTCAAAACGGATTTATACAAGAGGCAAAATGCTAAAACTCGTAGCTTTTCCTCATAAATTTGCATGCTCCTCCTACAATTTTTTTTTTATTTATTTATTTTTTGTGACCTATATATATTCTCGAACTTGTTATTTATTTCAGTGTTCCTGAGGATGTCATTAGACGAAAGCGCTTGAGCACCATTCTCATGTTTCCTTTTTCCTTCGTGGTTATTTTCATTATATATATATATATATACAGGGTGGCGCAAAAGTCAGCAACCATAGGCACATTTTATTAAATTATAATAAATGTTCGAATTGGTGGCCTTCCATTTGCAAACACTTTCTGACGCGCAGAGCTGGGCAGTATTTAAATATGTATTTAAATACATTTGTGTATTTAGAACTGTATTTATAAATACATTGTTTTTCATGTATTTAAATATAGTATTTAAATACTCAAAATATAAAAATGTAAATACTTTTACTGGTTTAATACACGTTCTGTACTAGCACAGTACGACGCGTCGACAGTGTAGTACAGCATGGTTCATGTTTCAACAGTTTGGGAAAACATCCTCTCATAAAAAGACTGTTCCTCCGCTATAACACGACATTACCATCTTCGGCACCGGTAGAGCGAATATTCTCATTCGCGGGAATCACTGACTCCCAAAAAGAAACTCTCTTTCAGACAAAACTTTTGAAAGATTGGTTTTGATCCGCAGCAACCGTGAAATAAGAGAATATTCGTAAGGCGCCTTATGTTTATGTTTACGTTTATGTCTCATCTACTCATTAATTGTTACTCATTTTGCAATGATATAATGAGTATAATATGTCACTGGTTGAACATCGTAAGTTCTAAGTTCTTTTGTTTTTGTTTTGTTCTAAAAAGGGAAATATATAATCGGAAATTAGATTGTACTATTTCTTTATCCTTTATCAAGCATTTTATATTGTTGTTACTCATGAATTAGTGAATGCATATGTTAAAATGTGTATGTATTTAAAATGTATTTACAAATGTATTTAAATACAATTGATGTATTTAGTATCTAAATACATTCGTAAAATGTATTTAGTATTTAAATACATTTCTCCCATGAATTTAGTATTTAGTATTTAAATACATTCAATGTATTTATTGCCCAGCTCTGCTGACGCGTTGAATGCATGATGTTTGAACACTCCTTAACACATTGGTACTGATTCTGGCACACTCAGATGTGATTTTATCCTTTAGAGAACGTGTGGTTCTGGGTCGATCAGCATAGACTACCGACTTGAGATGGCCCCACAAGAAAAAGTCAAGAGGCGCGAGGTCTGGAGACCTAGGTGGCCATTCGTCGGGCCCTCGCCGTCCGATCCACTTGCTTGGGAATGTTTCATCGAGAGCGCCCCGGACGATGGTTGCGAAATGTGGTGGTGCACCATCCTGTTGAAACCACATCTCCGCCCGTTCTGCCAATGGAATGTCGTCCAGTATGGGCATTAGAAATGTTTGCAGCGTATGTAGACATGTTTCACCCGTTACATTGCCGTCGAAAAAGTACGGACCAATTAACCGATCTCCCCAAGAGTGCAGCCCACACCATAGTTCGTGGATCGAATTGCACATGTCCTTCCTCCATCCAGTTGGGGGTCTCATTGGCCCAATAGTGTGCATTATGCCTATTGACACGACCGCTGAGGTGAAATACCGCTTCGTCGCTGAACATGATTCTTCGTTGAAGCTGTCGATATTGTAGAAACCAGTCAGAACTCTACACGACGGTCTGTTCCTGAACGAGTTGGACTTTGTTGGGGTGGAAACGATTTGTTTAAGAATTCGTCGAATGGATCTTCTGGAGACGCCCGTTTCCTGGGATAACTTTCTTAAGGACTTACGTGGGCTGTTTTCGAGGTGATTGAGTACCGTTAGTGATGTTGCTGCATCGGTTGAATGTTTTGGCCGGCCACTACGCGGCTGATCATGAACACTTCCCATTTCTTTGAAGCGAGTGAACAGACTTCCAACTGATGCCTGAACAACTGGCGGCCTCTCAGGGTGTTTGTCATTAAAAGCAGTAGCAACTGATCGGCGTGTGTTACCACGCCTCGCACACATTAAAACTATCTCCACCCGTTCATCTATTGTCAATTTCTGTGCCATAGGTTCAACAACAAATCTGAAATGAACAAAACGCATTAAAACTAATTTATTAAAATGTGCCTATGGTCCCTGACTTTTGCGCCACCCTATATATATATATATATATATATATATATTATATATCGTAAAGAACGACGCTTGTATAGGAGATATTCCGCGCAAGACGAGAGAGAGACGAAACAAATGAAAAAATGAGGTAACCACCTGGGAATCGAACCCGGGATCTTCCGATTGCCGGTCAGACGCGATACCATTACACGATACCATTACGGCATGCGGGAGGTGCCCCCTTTGGGCATTGGTTTCTGCGAGTATGTAGAAGAATTACGGCATTTGGAAGAGTGAGGCCCATGGTGTAATGGTATCGCGTCTGACCGGCAATCGGAAGATCCCGGGTTCGATTCCCAGGTGGTTACCTCATTTTGTCATTTGTTTCGTTCTCTCTCTCTCGTCTTGCGCGGAATATCTCCTATACAAGCGTCGTTCTTTACGTTATTTATACTGCGTGTTCTTTGCAGTTGAATGTGTATATATATATATGAAACGAACTAAAATTTCTCTTGTTTCACATTCAATAAACTTGCACTTTTAAGAAAATTACAAAGTACAATAAGAAACTAAATAACGAGTTATTTTGACAACGTGTTCTCTGTTTAACGATGATGCGATTAGTAATGATATTTTCATTGCTATTATCCCTTAAATATCTTTAAAAAACTAAAATATTTTCTAACGATCTTTTTATTTCAAACTAAAATTTATTATTGAAATTATAGAGGCTTCACCTAACTTAAAGATGAAATTACTATTTGTACAAATACAAGCAACAAAGTTCAACAATTACTCGAGTCAAACAGCGGCGGCAAAAAAAAAAAAAAAAAAAAAAAAAAAAAAAAAAAAAAAAAAAAAAACACCTATACGGGTCCTATGGTCCGCGAAAGCAAAGAAAACCTTACATCAGAGAAAGATGCATTCCCCCATTTACCGCAGGGGGTTCACGCCCTGCAGCTCCGGACAAAGCTGTGGGTCTACTGTACCTATGTAATTTAGGCTGGGTCAAAAAGGGGTCAAGGTCAAGATTTTGCTTAGGTACATATTGTAAGGTTGATCATTTTGTAATAGTAGTATCCACACCAAAAATCAAGGCTGTGGGACCTTCGCTACCCCCCCTACCGATACTCACTTTTTTCCATATGAATTTGTATGGGAAATAAGCCAAAAATCGAAAATAGTAAAAATCGACCCTAAATATTAATTTTTTTTTGTTTTCGGATGGCCAAAATCGGGTTCCCCGGCACGAATTACATCAGAATCGACCATTCACCAACTTTTTTTGAGATCGGGGTAGTAGGGGGTAGTAGGGTGTGTCAATTTGGGAGGTGAAAATTAATTTTTGCCAATTCCTTCACTGAGGGGTTTTAAAAATATGTTTTTGGATGTGAAGAATTCAAATCTGCTATTATTTTTGTGATTGCTCAACACTTAGCTTGGTAAATCTACGTTTGATTAAAAAGCACATAAATTGCTCTCGGAAAACAACATTTATTAATTTTAGCTTCTCAAAATGTCAGGTAATGCTATAAAAATTTTAGTTTCTCTGCATAAAACATATCCTTGTAATCATAAAACAACATCAGAAAGTAATGACATCAGTAAAAAAAAATATTTAAACAACAAGTTTCATCAAGGCTTGCTTTGATTCGTTCTTGGACATCAGCCGCCGACTTGCTTCTTGGCCTCTGATATAACCCTCACGTTTCTCATGTGTATACACCCTGCCTGCTGCCTCTGTGACTTGTTTCACACACCTCTCTATTGACTGAGCATGACAGGGCCACTGTGGAACTTGCACAGGCTTGTCAAAGAACTTCTTTACTTCCGCTGTAGTCAGTTTACATGTCAAAGGAGGTTCAAATACCCCGTCAGACCAGTCTGTCAGCTCCAACACGGAAGAAGCACTGGGGTTGATGGAAGATGTCTTCCTGGGACGTACAGAAAGATCTCCAAGTGTGTCATCAACTCCACCCCTCATGTCAACAATCTTTTGGACACCAGCTCTCCTCTCCTCACTGTCATCTGAGCACAAGTGTGTCTGGATTATCATTTCGCTGAATGCATACCATGCTGAGCGCTTGATGGTTGGCAAAACAGCATCCACTACAGCCTTCTTTTGCAGCCTAACTAGCCGCAGCTGAAACAAGATGTGGCGTGGGCCTTCGACCCAAGTGTGTTTTACTTTGATGTTGAACCAACAGGGGTAGTACACACTAACAATGTATTCCACTATCAGTCTTAAGTTGTTGAGGGTTTTGCCTTTAAGGCCATGTTTTGAAACCCATATGCGACAAAGCCTGTTTGCTGTTGTCAACCACCTTGAATGGCTCACTGGACCAATTTCAAGAAGGGCCAGATCTGTGGGAAGTTCTCCTGTCCTTATGGCCTGTGTGATCCTATACCCGTACGCTTGATCAGTAGAGAGATCCTTTACGACATTGTCACTCAGTGAAGTAAGAGGCTCTCCAATTGAGAGTTTGGTGAATGAAGGATCAATTTCAAGTTCGGTTGCAGTGTCTAGCATCTTGCCAATGTTACCTGTCCACTTCTTGTTAGACAAGGTCTTCCCATCCAGTGCTGTGATCAAGTGTCGCAGGGGTAACTCGTTAGTGTGGAGGGCACAAACCAACCAGATCAGCTTACGGCAAAGCTTGACCTCTACCCAATGCATGGAACCACCCTCCCAGCCGGTGCTAGGACAACTGCCCCCCGGACAACCGCCCCCCGGACAATTGCCCCCGTAGGACAATCGCCCCCCGGATTATTGCCCCCGTAAGTAAATAAAAATTAAATAGGAATTAAATTTATTAATATTTATAAAAAACAAACCTAACCTAACCACCAACTATGACTTTCAAAACGACCTTTCAATAAGTATTGCCAACTGTTTAAATATAATTAATTAATCCATAGTATATATGAAATACAATAAGTCTTGCCAACTGTTTAAATAAAATTAAGTAGCTAAACTTCATAATTTTATTATAAATAAGCAAGCAATAACTGGAAAATTTTTTGTTAAATATTGCTAACTTTTTAAATATAATTTTTTTTCAGGCTACAAGCAAAATTAAGCAAGAATTGGCAATAATGTTGTTAAATATTGTTTTAGCTTGCCATTTTTTAAACGTAAATTTAATTTCAATTTAATTTTTATTTACTTATGGGGGCAATAATCCGGGGGGCGATTGTCCAGGGGGCAGTTGTCCGGACACCCTCCCAGCCAGTGTTAACATTTGTAGAATCACCTCCAATGGCCTGCAGGCTTTTATCAATGCCCTTCTTCTTCATGAAATCTACAAGATTATCAGCAATAACTTCAGCAGGTTTTTTTCTCGTTGAGCCTTTCTCAGGAGTGAAGTGGTAGAGATATCTTCCACCTGGCTCACTGCACACAGAATAATGCTCTTCTTTGATGATGCTGGGGAACTGACGATCTGAATTGTCTGCTTTCAGCATAACTTTAGTTGTATCTTGACGGCCGTCAAAGAAGATGCAGTCAATTTCACCCTTCTTACAAAGATCATCAAATTCCTGATCCAGGGATCTCATAACTTTTTCTTGGGCCCTCTTGACTTTATTGTGATCAACTACAAGTCTCTTGTCTTCTTCAGTGATCAAGCCAGCATCCATAAAGGCAGCAGTGGTGATGGCAGCTGTGGCACGCAGGCCAACACCATATCTGATGCTATGCATAGCAACATTAGGTATTTCTAATGTGTTGTACTCTGGCTTTTTAATGGAAGTTGAAGACGTGCTTTGTATTTCTAATGTCACTTCATAACTTCCATCCTTTCCATCTTGAGCATCAGCTATTTGTTCTTCATTTTCATCATCAGAGAAAATTATTTCATTTGATGGCATTGAAACATCCTGCTTGCTTGTCTGCTTATATTCAGCAAGCCTTCTTCTTTCGTCTTCTTGCCGCTTCTGCTTTTTGACTTGTCTGTTGTGCTCAGGTTGATCTGGCAAGCCAATCTGATGTGGTCCAATAGAACCAGACTTGTGTCTCTGACCTTTAATGAAAGCAAGTTCCTTCACAGGGATCTTCATCTCCCTAGGGCATGTACAGTTAATGTGAGTTTCGTTTTTGCAACCAGCATCTGCAAGGCAGCCAAATTCAGAGCAGAGAACAATTTTACACTTGCAACTGAGGATGTCAAAAAGCTTGTCAAGTTTTGCAATGAAAGCCTCTTTGACATGTAGCTTTCCTCTCCCAAGAGATATGTTTTTGGCCTGCTCCCAGCTCTCTTGGATCTTGTTTAAGATTGTGACTCGTGAATTTACAACGGGGCTACAAAAGAACTGTTTGCTCGTTCCCACTTTTCAAGCACTTTAGGGTAAATGTCCTTTGCAAGACTGGCTGCTGGGTAGTTTCTCACATCCTCACCACTTTGTTCTCTTAGCAGTAGCCCATATTTCAGAACGTTTCGCAGAGTTGGGAGTTCAGAGGGCAACAACTCTCTACCAGTTCCAATTAGGTTGCTCATATGTGTGAATGTCCCCAGTCTTGTCCTCCTTTTAGAAGCCATTGTAGGTCAATTCCCACTGGTTAGGATGGTAGCACTGACGGACAAGTAATCTTCAGCACACTGATGAATATGTTTCAACCTGTGAAATAAGCAAAAACAGCAGTGCATTATAAGCACACCGGACAAAAAATTAGTCACCCCTCTCAGGATGTACCTAATAACGTGTGACGGCGCCTCTGGCCTTGATAACCGCACGAATCCGGCGAGTTTAGTATGCGGAGGTACGCCTGCTGGTTCAAATTCATCGTCACTGGAACGAGAGGGCCCATTTCGTGGTACGAAAAACATCCCCAGAACATCACGGAACCACCTCCAGCCTGAACAACACCTTCGATGCATTCAGGATTAAAGGCTTCATTGGACCTGCGATGTACTCGTCGCCTCCCATCATTGGAGAACAAACAAAAACGGGACTCATCGGACCAAATTACACGTTTCCAATCTGCCGCAGTCCAGTTTTTGTGCCTCTGAGCCCATTTATAACGTGCCAATTTGTGACTTGCTGTTAACAGCGGCCTCTTCCGTGGTACCCTGCTCCAGATGTCCATCGCATGCAGTTCTCGTCGCAATGTCCGTTCGGAAATTGGTCGCTGGAGAACCTCATTGGTTTCTTGGAGCAATTGTTCTCTGGTTTGAAAACGATTTGCAGTTACTAGACGAGAAACATGGCGGCGGTCCCTATTGTCGAGAATTGTTTTCCGGCCACAGTTACGCCGTCGATTTTCAGTTGATTGCGAACTACACCACTCTTTGCAAACTCGCTGGACAGTACGCGTTGACACACCAACAAATTGGGCTACTTCAGACATTTTGTGTCCGTGGGCTCTGCCAAACACGATGGCTCCTTTTTGCCACTGAGTAACGTCTGCCTCACGACCCATTTTGCAGACTATATCCAACACACACTTTGTTCTTCACCACCTCACGAAACAGATCTGATCCTGTGTGCTACGTCACCGCTACTTGTCACTTACCAATGCTACATCAGCGCCCTCTGTGTGACCTTGAACTTCCTACTATCAGTGCTATTAGGGGTGACTAATTTTTTGTCCGGTGTGCTTACAGCATATATAATTATTAATATAATAATTATTATATAATTCCACAAAAAAGTCAAAAAGTTACTATTTTTATGTAGCTTCTTACCAAGCAAAACTAAATTATATTAAATTATATTAAATTAACAAAAATATCTTTAGAATTCGTAAGTCATGCTGCAACTTTTTAGCACCCCTCATATTTGGAATTTGAAAGTTGAAAAATTCGACACACCCTAAGGGGGTAGGGTCTTAAATCCGGTGCTGTCTCATAGCACCGGACGGTGCTGACTCATAGCACCGGATATAAGACCTAATATTACATTATTTTTGTTTTTTCTTTCCAGATTCCTATTTAGGTACCTAGAATGTTAAAAGTTTGTATTAAAATTCGTTATTTAATTTTAAAATATCAGTAATAAATAAAATATAGTTAAAATCTTTTTAAATTAAATTATGGCTACTAGAAAAAGAAGCCACAATATAGCCTTCGGATATCCAGTAAAATTTTCATCTGTCATGACGCCATCAAAAGCTGATGTTGTAAGGCACTTCCATTTTATTGTTAGAGAGGAAGAATCTAAAGCATAGGGTAAAATAAGTAAAAATGATTGCTATAACGTAGTTGGTTCAAGATATAAAAGAAATTTGGCAAAAATTTTCTTTCCCAACAATTGATACAAAGGGAATTTATGTTAGAGTTACTAGACTTATAGAAGATGCTGATAAGTTAACTAAATGCCCTATGATAAAAAGAAATGAAAAATATTATGAAAAATTAAGGAAATATGATGGGATGGGAAATAAAAAATTTCGACCCGGCCTAAATTATGTGTATGTATGTATGTATGTAATTCAAGTGAGGCTAAAGCTCCTGTTTTCTTTTACCGTCTCTTCGTTCTGATTTTTTCAGATGTTTCGCATATGCATTAACAATAATCTTGACCCGGAAAATACAGTAACTAATAATTATAGTATGTATGACATGCAAGGTGCAACGTGAACTCGCTTATTAAACGCAGTAACTGTCTGGCGATACTCACACTACGAAAGACACGAAAGAACTGAAGCAATGGGGACAGCTGACGGAGTTGGGTGGGTAGAGGCGAACCGTTCACCACGAGAGTAAACACGTTTATTCGTTTAATCATGTTTTCGCTAGTCCACGCGTTCTAATAGGCGCACTAATTTAATCCACAACTCAGAAGTAGAGTATTTTTAATTAATGACAATAAATGCAAAACGTAGCACAAAGAAACCGATTTATATATGTAATAATTTACAACACTAACACCTATCCTCTACACAACAACGAGATTTCAGGGATATACCAAAAAGTAGCAAAAAGTGAGCGACCTCTAAATATGCTCCTAATCTACGTAAGTTCTGGCATGCAGAGTTCTTTTAATCAAATGAAACAGAAACAACCATGTGGCGCGACATATATATGATATTTATTTTTACCTTGTTTTTGGGCCACCCTACTGTATACTATATACGATTACTGACAGCATATTAGGTTTTCTAGAAAATTATGAAAAGTTTAATCCAAATATATCGCTAACAATATTATAAGCAAACCATTAAGAAGAAGTCAACACCAATAAACACAACACTAATCTGCCCTCACCTATGCAATCAGTATCACATTGTAGTGAAATTCCTATACCCCAACCACCTTCAACTCTGAAAAATCTGCTTGAATCTGAATCAGGTAACACTAGTGCATTCATTCCCGATTGGGATTCTGAGCACAGACATGATGTAACAAGTCAGCAAAATTCAATCTGATCTTAATGATCTTGTGAAGGATTTGTCACTACCAAAAGAATCTGCAGAGCTCCTTGGATGTAAATTGAATGAATGAAACTTGCTGCTGAAACATTCTCCTGGTATCGGCATCGTAAGGAAAGTTTTGTACAATTTTTTCCAATGTAACAATGTGCAAAGCATAGTGACTGTCATAGGTAAAGAGTACCACTCTGAAGAATGGAGACACTTTTGTTGATTCATCCAAAACGAGTTTTGAAAGCTGTATTGTTATATAACGGAAATGTTATTTCGTTACTGCCTGTAACACACACTGTTCACAACTTCACATGAAAGAGATCCATGAAAGTTTGGACTCTCCTGGCAACCAATGTTCCCTCTAATTTTTTTAGTCCGTGTGCGCAAGAAATTTTCGTTGTGCGTACATTTAGATTCATGGTGAAAAATTGTGCAAACTTTTCTGAGCGCTATTATCTTCAAAATGAAATATATATAAATATTAAATACTTAATAATAAATATTATTTCCATAAGATGATAGCTTGATCATTATGGTACTTTTAAATGGATATTAAAAACTGTTTACGATATTATATATTCTTAAAAAAGAAACCATTTTATCCATTCTAAAAATATGAATAAAATAAAAAATGGTAAAATAAAATTCGATAAAATAAAGAAATAAAATAAAAATAACATTAATTGAAAATTACTATTTTAGTTATCATTTCTCAAAACAATTTTTAGCATTTAGCAATTTAAAATAGACTCAAGATTAATACATGATTTTATCCATTCACAAAATAGGAATAAAATAAAAAATAATTTTATTTTTTTTATGAATTATGAGATAATTACTATTCATTTTTATGCAAAAATAAGAGAGAGAAGGTTTATATTCAATGCGTTAATGTATAAAAGAAAAAATGCAAATACAGAGAGTAAAAAAAATCTGTATTGCGTAATTGTGCGCGGACGTCGGCGAAGTCGGGCGGAAGGGGTTAATACTTAAAAGAGCGACTATAGAGTATGTTGATGCAAATGGTTAGACCTTGTGTGATGGTATATTTTTGAAATTACTTCATTTACTGTCATGACTCATGATACGCTTGAGCCTGTGCGCATTTTATTTTGCTGTGCGCGCGGGTTTCACAACGCGTGCGCGCGCACACACACACGCACACCTTAGAGGGAACATTGCTGGCAACACTTAATTACTAAGAACACAAATGGTTGTTTTGTGGGGATCTTAAAGTTATTGGATTTTTTTATCAGAGCTGTAAATCTTACTGATATAATCAAAGTACTGCTACCACCTCTCGGATAAAACCTGGATTAATGAAGAATTTTGTCAAAGTTTTTGATAAAAGTAGTGATGGTTTCTAGTAGTTATGTCAAACGCTTCCGCAAATAAGTGATGCAAAGCTTAAAGAAGGGATATTCGTTGGTCCTCAGGATAGAAAATTTGCTGAATGTCAGGAATTGTAAAGAAAGTTTGGAAAAACAATGCAAAAGAAGTTCGATTTGGATTCAAGGCAGTTATGCAAAATTTCTTGGAAATAGAAAGTTACCAGATAATTATTATTATAATAATAATTACGTGAACATCGTCAAAATTATGACTGAAAAGCGAGTTTTTGGATGCAGAATGAATTTAAAATTGCACTTCTCGCACTCACCTAGATTTTTGCTGTAAACTTGGGTGCTATCAGTGAGGACATAGGTGAAAGGTTTCATCATGATATTTCAGATATAGAAAGACGTTATCAAGGGCGAGGAAATATAAATATGATGGCTCGCTAATAGTGGCTATTGCTAGAATTTGAAAAGGGACAAACCTGAAACAGGCCACAAGAGAAAATCAAGTTTTTTAACAAAAATAAATAGCATTTACCTTGCTTGCTTATCTTATAATATTTAGTGTATTGTTCCTTTGTTTATATTACTGTACCTTTACTTTTTTTTTTTCAGTGTATTTTAGCATTTTGTTTGGAATAAATTGCTCTTTAGTTGGTTATTTACTGTAAATATTGTATTATAAACGTTGCATTTCAGAAAAAAATACTTAATTATTGCAAAAAATCTGTACGTGATAGAGGAAAAATGCTTGTACAGCATTAAAGAGAGAGTTTATATTCGCTTATACCACATTGTTTCATACAAACACCTGACAATTTTTCTGGATTTGCAAAGCTGTGATATAATTGGTCCATTTTTCTTTGACGCTCGCACCATGACCGGAGCGAACTATACTTAACATGTTACATATGTTACATACAGCTTTTCTTCCCCAACCAAGGGCTAGTGGAGCTGACATCAAAAGTGCAATCTTTCAACTAAGCCATTTCTGTTCGCAACTTTCTGGACGCAACCTTTCCTCAGTGCAAGACAGGCTGTGGTGGACCGATAACATCGTCACTTTAACCATCCGACTTAACCTTTTTGGATTTTATCTATGGGGCTATGTTAAAATACTTGCGCAACCTGACAAACCCACTAGTCTGGCAGAATTCCATCAAAGAAACGGATATCACTGGATCCATTCCACAAGAGCATCCTGCTATTGCTCTAATGGAGTTCGAGCATCGAATACGTACTGTAGTGACAAATGATCATTCTGTGAGTGTGTTCTAAACTTGGACAGTTTGGAACTGTAAACAACCATATATATACATAGTTACATACTCAGTATTAATAAAAATGACCAATTATTTTCGCACCATTATTTATTGGACACGCAGTAAGAGATAATATGATCCTGAGATATGTCAAAAGAAGATTTTTAAATTATCTGATCACTTTTAGGCTTATATTTTACATAAAATTACTTTTGAGCAACAATTAAAAAAAGGAAGGGCTTTTTTTTTTGCTTTTGTTTTTAACGAGTCCCTCAAAAACCACAAGATATACAATAATACTAACATAAAACTTTTTGTATGATGCTTGGCTTGAATTTGTGACAAGTATGTGCGTGACTTGACAGTAAAAATGTTCTGTTTCATTTTTACCTACCTGTGGAAATGCCTTGCGCGCCGGTCAGTGTCGCCATATCGACAATTGTTGAACAATGAAGGTCCTTCGCAGCGTAAACCACTCCATCGCTCAATACGAGTCTTCCTTCGGCGTCCGTATTATTTATTTCTACAGTTCTAAAAAGTTTATTATATTAAAATCTTTTCGTAAGAATAAAAATATAGAACGGGAAATTTTCAGTTTCCTTTCCGCGTTCCTCTATAGATGCGAGGAGACTCGATTTAAAAATAATCATGTCATTCATAATTCTTATATTCTTTTATTTTTATTATCTTTTATAATAAAAATATAGCAACATTAAATTGATGTTTTCAAAGAAAGGAAGAAATGACACGCTCAGAATCCTATTTAAATTTAGAGTAAAGTATTTGCACTAATAAAATATTTGCGTTCTATTTTAACCATAAAGAATTAGGTACGTAAAAACGCTTAATATATTCTGAAAAATTACTTTTCTACATTCTTAAAAATTAAACGTTTAGAGTGAGAAAGCTGGTCACTGATCTGTTCCAAGAAACGAGTCTCAAGAAAAATAAAGGACGCTCTCTCAACATACATTTCACCAACCGCTTCATTATTAAATGAATGTAATGTTCCATCCTTTCACTCCATCCTTAGTTTACTATTGGGAATTTAAACCAATATAAATAACTAAATCAAGAACCATAATTTAAGTTAGTTATAAATAAAAACTCGCAAGAAAGACCTTTTCATGATAATTATTAAATTAGCGAGCATAACTTTTTTTTAATGTAGGATGGAGGGGCCAAGGGCGAATGCCCACAAAAGTGGCCCCCCACCATAGGAGAACGAGAGAGCCAACAGTGAGGCAACATTGCGGCGAAGAGAGAGGGATTGAAGACAGTCAGTAAGAGATGAAAGGCCTTTGATTCCATTCGGTCAAGTACAGCTGTGTGGGTTGAGCCACCGCATACACGAGAAGCATACTCCATACAGTGGCGGACAAGACCCCGATACAAAGACAGCAACTGAGCGGGGATGAAGAAACCGCGTTGGTGGTACAGCACACCTTACCTCTTAGAAGCTGTTTTGGAAAGAGAGGATATGTGATCTTTCCAGGAAAGATCACGAGAAAAGGAAGGATTGAGTTGTGTTGTTGAAGGTAAGAGGATAGTCGTGTGGAAGATTGTGATGAACAGACAGACGGAGGAACCAAATTTTTGACAAATTGAAAACTACAAGGTATTCTCTGCCCCAATCAGAGATAACAAAGATCAGAGGTCAGGTGTTCCATAGCTGTCCTACGCGAAGCATGGAGCGACTGTTGAGAGGGACGCTTTGGGAAGCAAGTGGAGAAGTGAAAAGTGGAATCATCGGCATAGGAGTGAATAGGACAGGAAGTGCGAATTAAAGTATTATTAATAAATAAAAAGGAAAAGAGTGGGTGACAGGACAGAACCCTGAGGAACACCACTGTTAATAGCTTTAGGAGAAAAACAGTGTCCATCTATCACCACAGCTCTTGATTGGCCAGAAAGGAAATTAGAGATGAAGGCACAGCTAGAAGGATAGAAACCGAAGGAGGGCAGCTTTGAAATTAAAGATTTATGCCAGACTATCAAAAGCTTTTAATATGTTAAGCACAATAGCAAACATTTCACTGGAATCCCGAAAAAAGGATGACCAAGAGTCAGAGATATGCAAGAAGATCGCCAGTAGAGCGTCCTTTGCGGAACCCACACTGACGATCTGAAAGAGGATTGTGAGAAGAGGTGTTTAAAAATCTTCCTCTTAAGGATAGATTCAAAAACTTCAGAAAGACAAGAAATCAAAGCAATTGGACGATAGTTGGAGGGTTGAGAGCGGTCACCCTTCTTTCGGACAGGCTGAATGAAAGCAAACTTCCAGCAGGAAGGAAAAGTACCAGATGAGAGACAAAGACAAAACGTTTTGCCTAGGCAGGGTGTCAGTACAGAAGCACAGTTCTTAACAACAGGAGGAACACCATCAGGACCGTACTCCTTCCTAGAGTTGAGCCCAGATAGGGCAGAAAGAACACATTTGAAAGAGATTCTAATTTCAGACATAATAAATGCAGAGGGAGGAGGAGATGGAGGAACAGCATTGGAATCGTCCATGGTTGAGTTGGAGGTGAAAGTTTGAACGAAGAGTTCAGCTTTGTCAGAAGAGACGGCAACAACTGAGCCGTCGAAATGGAAAAGAGGAGGAAGTAAAGTTGTTGAAGAGGTTCTTAGCTAGATGCCAGAAACAGCGAGAATAATTAGAATTGGATGTTTTTTACATTTTTGTCTGATGAAGGATTTTTTGGAGAGAAAGAACAGATTTTGCACGATTCCTGGCAAAAAGGTCCCATGTATATTCCCCCCATGAAAATTCCCCCCAAGGAAAATTGCACCCACGAAAATTGCACCCACCCAAAGAAAATTAAAGTTTAAGTTTAAAATGTGTATTATTATTTATAAATTTATTAAAAATTTATTACAGTAAAAAGTAAAAGATTTATTTCAAATTCATTACAGTAAAAAGTAAAAGATTAAGTAAAAGATATATTAAAAAACAATTATTCGACGTTTAATGAAGATTGTACGCAATGCTCTTGAGGAACTCTAAACTATCTGTATTATTATAGCGCTCCACTAGTCTTCAGTCTTTCATTTATGATCTGATAGGTTTTTTGTGCGGGTCGCGGGTAGCAAAAATTAACCAAACTATCACGACTTAACCTAACCAATCATCAAGGGCGTACAATTAACCTAAAAAAATAAATAAAAAACAATAAATTTTTTTTTTATTTATTTATTTTTATATATCAAGAGAAGAGGATTCTTTATACTGTACAGCATTGACGATTGGTTAAACTAATTTTCTTTGGGTGTGTGCAATTTTCCTTGGGTGGAATTTTCCTTGGGTGGAATTTTCCTTGGGTGGAATTTTCCTTGGGGGAAATTTTCCTTGGGGGGAATTTACTGGGGGGAATTTTCAAGGGTGAAATTTTCGGTACACCAGCAAAAATATAAGCTGAGTGAGAGTCAGGAGTTGGATGGCGACGGTACCTTCTGAAAGCCTCCTCTCTGTTGCGGGTAGCATTAGAACATGTAAAGTTAAACCAAGGTTTTTTTTTTCATTAGTAGGAATAGAATATGGAATGCATGCCTCCATGCCTGAGAGAATCATCTCCGTGATGCCCTCAGCACACTCGGAAGGGCCCCGGCCACGGAAGCAGTAATCATCCCAGGGGAAATCATAGAAATACTGCCTAAGGGCCTCCCAATCAGCGGCACCAACGTGCCAAAGGCGCCTCTTCTTGGGAGGATCCAAAGGCCGGATTGGAGCAATAGAACAGGAAACAGATAAGATTGTGGTCGGAGGAGGCCAATGGAGAAAAAAGTTTGACAGAGTAAGAAGGATGAGAGGAAAGAAATCCAGAATGTTGGGTCTGTCTCCAAGGCGATCGGGGATACGAGTAAGGTATTGTACAATCTGCTCTCGGTCATTTCAGAGAGAAAAGTTGTAAGCTAGTTCACCAGGGATGTTAGTGAAATGGGAGGAAAACCAAAGGTAATGGTCAACATTGAAATGTCCTAAAATGGAGATTTCAGCAAAGGGAGAGCAGGATACAATGTATTCCACTTTGGAAGTGAGGTAGTCAAAGAATTTTGGATAGTCAATAGAATTAGGAGAAAGGTAAACAGCACAGATATATTTAGTTTGAGATTGGCACGTAAGCCAAAGCCAGAGGGTATAGAATTCGGAAGATTCGAGTTTGGGAATACGAGAACAAGTTAGGTCATTGCGTACATATACACAACATCCACCTGCATGTTTCAACTTTGTTTCCAAGTATTTCACTTTATTTTACCTATTATTCTCAGAGATGAAACGTCCTAAAAACTATTTTAGTTTTTCCATACCACTGATAATGGTAAGTGTTTCACCAAACCTCTCTGTAATTTTGATGAAGTACGTTCAGAGCTTTGTCCTTGTGTTATTGTTAGGATGCTGCCATTTTAAATATTTTAACGAATTAGTGATGTATCGATGTATCAGCCTGTTTTGGTGATGTATTGGTGAAATTGTGGCCGATACTAGATACTTTATAAAAATGTCCAGCTAATTATTGCTGAGATATTGACAACATAACGCAACATCCCTCTGACTTTGTGGAAGACATTTTTCCTTTGTAAATGAGTAGCAATGGTGTGTCAACCACCATTTTTCTTTTATTGTAGATAATTTTCCATTGAAAAAGCAATACCAGAGTACTTCACAGTAAACACTAATGCTCATTAATATGTAGAACAGGAAATAGTACTGAGATTCAACCAGCAACACACTGCTTAAACACATTCAATACTGGTTGAATTCTCTTATGGTTCAGCTTGCAGCAGGGTGGCAACCAGGTCAAGGATGTTTGGTGTTGAATGTTTAGTCAGCAACTGCCCGTTTGAATACAATGTATAAAAAATGTTTATTTCTTTATATTGGCTTATCTTATTCAGTTGCTAATAAATGAATAATATGTTCTCAACTGCAACCATGTTTCATTTCTGCCTAATTTTTTATAGCTAATTGAAATGAATATTAAGATCGTATTTAGTAAATAAATATAGTAGGTACTAGGTAACTAATATCATCCAAGCTAGTGTTGTATTTTTATATTTTTAATATTCTGATATAGGTCATTCTAATAAATATAATAAGAAACTCAATTATGATGTTCAAAATAAAAATTGCTAATTTTATTTCTTCTATTAATGGGTATCGGCCAAAGTATCGGCAAAACTGAAGTATCGAAATCGGTATCGGCCAAAATTTTGGTATTGGCACATCACTAAATTGAATGTGCAACTCGTTCATTCATTCCTTTTAACTAATCCCTAGCGACCCTAACTAACTACATTAATAGAATGGAAAAGGCATTAAAGTAGGAAATTTGGAGCAAGTGGGACTCAAACCTACATTGCGTGGTTTCAGATTCAGCCATCCAGAACACCAAAAATGGTTTGTTCAAGCGAGGCCAATATTTACACTATTTAACCATGCTTCCTTGAACTATCTCACCTTCATAAACCATATAAATGCTCTTTAGTGCATTTCTGTATCTAGAGTAATATTTCTACCTTATTCATAAATACTGTAAATGAAACTCATCGATAGAAAAAAAGAAAACTTCTAATATTAATTGTTATTCAATGACAAACTTATAATTCATACACTTAACTTGTTCATTTAACAATATTTCCACATGAAAGTTCGCATGCAAGAATATCATAATTACAAATAATAATTATGGGAGCACTAAAAGTTCATTACAGTACTGGTGATGAAATAACTACAGTAAAAATAGTTTGGATGTTAATTAAATTCACATTCGCTTCAAATCTAGTTTCCCACAACAGTGTGACGAATAATTGCCATAAATGAGAATTACCTGCCAGAATACAGAGTATGTATATCATCGGGCTTCGTAGCATTTGGGCCAACAGCATTTTCAGCCAAGCAGAAAATGGCATGAAGATTCTGTGAGAAACCTACGCTAGCCGAGGAATAGAAAGCTCCAAGAATAGCAGCAGCACCTCCACAGTCTCTTTTCATGCCAGGCATTGTTGTCTATCAAAATGAAATATATACATACAAGTTTTTCAACTTCAAATCCACAATGTATGCAAACTACAGTAATATGAATTCATCCAAGTACCTTCATAGCTGAAGTATCTCTTTTTCTGAGGGAGGGAATCAATAGGGAATAACAGCATGTAAAATATCATGAAAAGCAAGACAGAAAACTGATAAAATATATTAATTTTAACACAAGGTATACAAATTTAATAACTTATGTTACCACAAATTAACCCTTAGGCCCCCTGAGCTTACTCAGGCATGTAGGCTTAGTTGTTTAATGAGTTGGGCTAGTACAAAAATTGAAGTCTGACTACTACTTGCATAATAAAGGACAATGAAGTTTGTTTTCCAAATAAAAATTAAGATTATACAAATGCAAACTGATGACTCACTTTGGTTTTCATGCTAAGGCCACCAGTGTCAAAAATAATTCCTTTGCCCACCCAAGCAATGCTCTCTGTGGCTCCTTGGGGCTTGTGAGACAGCACAACCAAAGCAGGTGGATTCAAAGCTGCTTTTCCCACGCCATAAATTCCTCCAAATCCTTTCTGAGCTAACTCATTTCCTCTAATTATGGTGGGAACTAGTCCCAGTTTATCACCAACTTTCTTCACCTCCTAAGAGATGAAAACATCATTAAGTATTTTCATTGAAACCACTTCATAACTATAGAATTATCAATTAGCAAACTACTACAGTTAGTTTCATGAAATTTGCAATATGCATAAATGTTGGAAATAACTTTGTTAGTACCATAGGTATGTAGTAAAAGAATGTAACCCTCTTGCAATAACTATGACATTTTGCCATTGGTTAGTTGGTTTACTTTGTTTCCTTCATTTATTATTCAAGCAAAATACAAACTCAATCCAACTTCATGATGATGTACATACTAATCTATAGTGCCACAACATATACTGTATGTTTTATCATCTTCAGTCTCCTTTATTACCAGTTTTGAAATTCCTTTTAAGGAAAAACTAGACTGTGGATTAGGGTGGAGTGAATTTTTTTATTATTATTTTCAAAATGCCTATGTAGGAAAGATGCATATTGGGGAAAGCATCAATGTGCTAAAAAATTATCCTCCTGTTATTAAATTTAAGATGCATACACTGAGCTAAAATTTTCAGCCAAATAGCTTAAATGCTTGAGTATTACCATATAAGTAATGTGAAATTTCGGCCAAATTTCAGAGAACATTGAGATGGTGTGGTTAAGACCCCAAGTTTGGTGGGAACTTCCACAGTTAGGAAGGATTCCTGAGAGCTCCCAAATCCCTAAGTAGGGCCTGGGAGGTTTCAGTAATCCCCATTGGGCCAGAGATTTCTTGGAAAGCCAGGCCTTTAGAATTACTAAAAATGTTTTTCTTCTCTTTTTAATTGATAACAGATTTGAAATTCTCTCAGTATAGAGAATAATCAGAACCCTGAGGCAATCATATGCCCATTTCTAGAGAGAGGAAAGCATCTCACTTCTTCTTGATGGTGTGGTAGGTGATCCTATAGTCTTGTTTTTACCATTGCTGTTTTGTATTGCTTAAACATTAACTATAAAGATTATGTCTAACATATTTGGATCACTTAAAATTATCATGTAAATATTGTAATCATTTTTGAATGCAATTTCCTTTATAAAGACCTTGTTGAAAACCTAACTTCAGTTATCAATATGCATCACAATGGATTTTGAGCTTTCTCAGGCTGTGAACTAAATTGTACCTTTAACTGCCATATGATCAACATATTAATGCAAACACACATCCCGAAATTTTAGAACCTTAATTATTATTGTTGTTAATTTTGCTCCCTTTTCTGGCATCATTGCACTCATGGATTCCTGTGGGTCCACTGATGCCAGTGCTGGGGGGATAATCTCTAAATGTTTGTTGGTTTTTCTCTTTATCAGGGACTTGTTTTTGGCTGGGACATTTGCTTATTGAAGTGAATTTGGACAAAGCTTTTTCTCCCCCAATACGTACCTGCACAAATGCTGAAGCCAGAGTTCACACACATTTTTTTGTTATAAACATTGCTTTTGTTTGCACTGATTGAGCCAAGAATACCTTCAATGATTGTGATATGAAGGATAGTGTGTTTGGAGTATAAAATGACACATCTGGGACTTATCAGGTTTACACAATTTGGATAAACACTCATTGACCTTGCCCTAGTGACTAATATTCTTTGTTTTTTGTATTATTTATGTAAGTTCTTTTTATTCTGTAAGTCTTGTCTCCTTTGTGTGGTAATGGCCAATAATTTAATGGTTTTATTTTATGTTGACATTTTTGTGTGGGGTATGGGACTAATGTTATTCGTTTCTTTTGGTTTGGAGTAATATTTTTTTTGCCCAAGTGCTTAGTTGGTTCTGAATGCACATTGGTGTATGATCAATAAAATTGTTCATATTTTCTTTAGTTACCTGTAAAAACTTGCCTGCTGATGCAATTAACCTTGTAAGTGTTATTTTTGTTTTTGTCTGATTAAATTGGGCAAAGGAGGCTGTACTTTTCTTAAATCCTCCCACCATAAGCAGAGGAGTAAGTCTTTAAAAAAAAGGAAAGGCAGACTGGAGATTTTAAAGGTGAGAACCCAGTTTCAAATTGATAGGAGTTGCCTATTTGACAATCTCAACCACACTAAAATTGGGAATTTGCTCACCCTGATTTCTCTCATTCTTAGCAGTGTGGATGGTGCTGAAGTCAAAGGATTTATTTTTATTCAATTGAAGGCCCTCTGGGTGGTTCTCACTGGCAGCTCAATCTCCCATCTCAGCAACCAGCAGCAGCTGCTGTGACCCCACTAACAGAGTATCCAGTAGGTGAGTAATGCAAATGCATTCTTACAAGAAACACTTGCTGGCATCACACCCCCATTTCAACACAAAGGCAAGAATAGTATGTATCGGTAAAGTGATGATTGTGTGAAGGAATTATAACCTTTGGTTTGATTCTGCCTGAATTGTTCATTCTGACAAAGGTCAAGCTCTTCACTCCACCTTAGACCTACAGTTTAACATGGAATCCAAACCATGTCCTACCAGCAGCCCAGCATCTTAACCACTAGGCTACCCAAGATACCCATTTATCTACCAACTACTTTCTTTATTGTGTGGAAGGATGAACAGCTGGGTTTTGCTGCTTGCTGCCTGCCATCACCAGGTCTCAATCCCAGGCTGATGGATTTGTAGTCACCACCGAGGCACATATACCCCTAGGATTATATCTAATATGGCTACACTTGTTTTAACATTTTCTAAAAATACCACACAACCCACAATTTTTACATGAAATACAGGGTGTCTCACAACTGGTCTGCCATACTTTGAGGGGTGATATTGAGTAAAAAGTTAATACAACATAGGTGCTATTTCCAACCATTGTGGAGCTATGGCCATTTTAAGATTTGCAAATAACAAATCCCTACTTGTGTGTAATTTGATAGATGACAGCAATGGTGGTAGTTTCAGCTAATGAAGTTACCACTACTAATCCTCAGTTTTTTCCTTTCAGTTGATTCTGGTATGTGGTACGAGACACTGTGTTGCACTAAGGTGAACAATTAAAATGAATCAACAGTTCACACCTGCTGAATATGCTGATATCCATTTCATTCATGGACTCTCTGATGGTAACAGCAGAGTGGCAGTTCAGGAATATCGAAGATGTTTTCCGAACCCCCGAATACTGAACAGGCAAGTGTTTAGTGACACACATCAGAGATTAAGAAGACAATGCGTAGGAGCTTATTGAAGGGGGGAGCTTATTGAAGTTTTCAAAATCTTTAATAAAATTAATAACGTAAATCTTGACAAATTGTTCATTTTCGATAATAGCAATACAGTACTCATCATAATGGATTTAAATTACATGGTAGATGTTTCATTACTAACATCGCTAAAAACTTTGTTAAAATAATTGATAAATGGAATAATCTTCCTGCATCCATCATGAACTCTACCAGCATTAATATGTTTAAAAACCATTTTGATAGGCATTTTAAAAATATTAACGTCATTTAAAATAATAAAACAATTGGCAACAGGAGCTCTGGGGGTAATGGTTGAGGTTTGAGTCTGTTGATGAGTAATGCCAGCTTGTGACATGCCAGCAACAAAATTATATTAAAAAAAAATTAGACTAACACGAACTTAGATGTAGCTTGTAGCATAAACTAACCCACTTTTTGTTATACTCTTCATACTTTTTTCCTTCTCTTTTCTTATCTTCTCTCTACTTGCATGTCTGTAGTTTGCATGGTATGACAGTGTTTGAGTTAAGACTGTTTGCATGGTTTGTAAGCATTCTTATTTTACTTCTTTTCATCTTTCACCCCTTTCCTATTCTCTTTAACTATTTTCTGACTTGTCAGCAGTGGCCAGCAGATGATGATGGTGAGTCTTTCTCTCTCTTTTTTTGAATGAATGTTAACCCATGAATGATAGGTTTTGCTACTTACTTAACCCCTTATTCTCTTCTTTTAATCCCCTACTCTCTTCTTTCTCTCAGGCTAACCTTAGAGTGGATCTTAGCGTCTTTGTTAGCCTTAGCTTCTATAGATCTGTAGATGTTCTTTCAGCATGATGGGGTGCCACCACATTTTGGTTGTCATGTTACAGATTACTTGATCAGTAGTACAGGAATCATTGGATTGGTTATACTGGTCCAATATCGTGCCCCCCCCCCCTATGTATTTTTCCTATGTATGGAAACTTACGGCCCACCCTGTAGTACCAGGTGTCAGTTTATGCTAGTCTATCACCAAAAGTGCATACACTGCTGCTGTTCCCTATTTGTGATCTATCATGATTATTTTGAGGTGATTTCTCATTGACATTTAATAAGGGACATACTAAAGTGTCTCACATTCTCCTCTATTCTTTTAGATTGGACAGTGTAACAGAGAACAGCTGTTTGACCAACAAAACGGCAACAAAAACAAGAAGTGACTGTAATTGTCCAGTATTAGGAGCTCTTGACAAATTTAGTGAAACAATGTTGCCAATGTTTTATGATGTGCTGAAGTACTGCCTTTTTCTGAAAAATAAAATGAAGAGTGAAGGAACTGAAAAACCTGTTTTTAATATTATTGTCAATTTTAGTTGCATTGAAAATTGAAGATCTTTGGGCTAAAACTTCAATTCCCCATATTTCACACCAAAGAACAGTTGAACTTGTCAAAGAATGTAATGGAAAGTACCAAAAGTTGCTGAAACAGCCAAAGGAGCAAAAAAGCAGTGCTCTATATGTAGCATGCATCAAGACTCCCATAAATGAAAGCCGATCTAAGCTATTTGACATTGCAGCTTGCAAATGTAAGTGCTTCTATGAATGTCTTTGCAAAAAGCAGCAAAACATGCCTCTTACTGAGGGACTTTCTAACAGACCAATGAACTGAAAGAAAAATGATTATAGCTGGCATCAACCAAAAGATAACATGTCAAATGGCTAAAACAACAAAGAGAAAGCTGGCCAATCGGATTTAAACAGAAAAATATATGGAACGATATAAAAAAGATCAAGGTACTATACTGGTTATGAAATGGAACCAATTTCTTCTGATGACAATTCCACGACTGTTAGTCCTGCAATGAGGACCGAGATGACTTCATAAGGTCTTCACTTGAATTGCGTGCTATTATGCCATGCTTCAACTCCAAACAAGAGTACCAGATGAAGTAAAGAAAAACTCTGACTATGGTAGAGTGGGTAGGGTGGGCATGGGTGGAACTCGATATCCAGTTGCTCCTTGTGGTGAGTTCTGGGTGATTTGAATTATCACAAGTTATTGAGCTTTTAAAATTCAAATCTGCAAAGAGCTGCAAAAACTATGGGGAGCTAGGTATTATAATAACTATGCAATAAATAGCATAGTTAAGTAAATAACATATAATTCACAAATTTTCTGCCATTTTTCAATATTTTGATCTAAATTTACTTATAGTAACAAACATCCTAGAATGAAATTTGTATCACAATTATTATCTTAGACATACAGGTCATCCTTGCCCTCAGGCTTTCTGGAATATAATTGAAATATCACATTAAGCAAATGGTAAAATTCAACAATATCTGTTATATTTCTGAAACTTTAAACTGAGTGTGCACATAATGCGCCTCAGTGGTGTAGTGGTTAGCGTTGCTGACTACAAATCCATCAGCCCTGGGTTCAAGACCCGATGGCAGCCAGCACGCAGCAAAACCCAGCTGTTCATCCTTCCACACAAAAAAGAAAGTGGTTGGTAGATAAATGGGTACCCTAGGTGGCCTAGTGGTTAAGATGCTGGGCTGCTGATGGGGCATGGTTCAGATTCCACGTTAAATTGTAGGTCTAAGGTGGCGTGAAAAGCTTGACCTTCGTCAGAATGAACAATTTGGGCAGAAGTTAACCAAAAGTTACCAAAGGTACATCTTAAATTTAATAATAGGATAACTTTTTAGCACATTGATGCTTTCCCCAATATGCATCTTTCCCACACCCACACATTTCTACATTATTGTACAGTCTTTACAGCCACACCTACTCTTTTTCTCGTAAGTGTATATATTGTAATGTATATGATTGTAAATTTTGACTTGGTCCGCTATTGATATGGACCGTGACTTGATGGATACCGTAATGAAATTGACTGGATTCTTTGGATCCGATATATTTGCATGTCCTTTATAAATAGATATAGAGTGTAACATATTTGTGGATAGTAGTCTATTATGACTTGATCCTCTGGATCAGAGATTCTATCTTTAATTTTAAATCGATAATTAATTAGTTTTAAATTGATAATTATTTAGTTTCGTAAAAATTGGTCGTTGCCAATTTACCGGCAGTTTTTACATAAATTTCTTATGTTCTTGTGGTTCGGAACCCACGTAAAATTGTAGGTCCCCTCCACCACCACGGAGGACATACACAATACACGAACACAGTTAGGTAGACCAGCCATGAGTGGATCCTAGGGTCTTTGTTGGTCTGAAACATTATAACATTATAACATTATGGAAAAACTATACACGCCTACAATATGAGGCGTTACGTGGAAGAAGGGCGACCTAGCCATTTTTGGCAAAAATGAATTATTGCTGATTTTCAGTAGCTTAATATAATATATTAAGCTACTGAAAACAGCAATAATTCATTTTTTCCAAAAATGGCTAGGTCGCCCTTCTTCTACCTAATTGTCGATAAATACCTCTCCAACTTAAAATGCATTTTTCTCAAAGATTTGATTTTGGCTAGGTCGCCCTTCTTCCACGCAATGCCTCATATGGTATCTGTAAGTAATTGAGCATCTGTGGAAAGATCTCATTGACCCTTGTAGAATCTCTTAATTAGTGGGTGTGGCCATTTGGCTGTAGTTGGTCAGTTAACCATATAATTATGAAGACAAAACTGTAATCATCAACCACACACCAAACTGGCCAACCATTCTTCCAGAGGTCTTCAAGGGGTTCCTTGGGCAACTATTAGACAATGCACAAGCTGACACTTTACATGGTACATCAGTGAAGCTATTGGAGCATACTCCTTACACTTCGGAAAATCCATTTGTCTTAATCTTCAGTTATTTACTTTTCTTTATAATTTTGTAAATACTGTATATACATACACATTGTTTAAGCTTGTCTCTTCAACCTGCACCTATCAAAGGAAACCTTTACAGTATCGTATATGGTACCTTTATTTCTTAATCAAATACAAATACTGTATTTTTCGGTGTATAAGAGAGACTTTTTTTCCAAAAAAAGGGGTCTCAAAATCACCCTGCATCCTATACACTGAAGGTCATAATATTACCTTTATATGGGCTAGAAGAACTGATGGATTTTTACAAAAATTCATCATCTCTTAGTCCCTCCTGACTGTGTATTGGTTTGGCCAATTTTACACTAAGTTTCTACTCTTCCCAACCCACTGATAACAAGAAAAACAGTACGTATTGCATAATGATTTACTTTTGTTTCATAACATATAGTATAGTCTCCCATATACTTAATACTATTTTCTTATAATGAGTATGGGTGAAAGGAAACGTATCACCATACTTTTGATGGAGGGCTTTAACAAAAGTCAGCCTCGCTGGTAGAAAATTACGAACATTTTCTGACAACTAGGCAGTTGGTCATAATTTTTTTTCTGAAAAAAGGCCTTGAAAATAGGGGTGCATCTTATACAAAGGTGCGTCTTATACACCAAAAAATACAGTAATTAATTTATTGAATTAAATAATTACAAAATTGCCTCTGGATTAATGACAGTATTGGGAATGAAAATAATTGCCATACAATAAAACCCAATATGTAGGCATTGGGTCCACATAAGAAAAATGTATTATTATGTATCAAAATTTTCCATCATTGATGCATGAAAATTACTTCCAAGAGAAAAAATAATGAAAACACAAAAATTAGACATCTAGGGACTTTCTAAAGTTAGCAAATTTTTAAGAAAAAGAAATTTATATTAGCTCATCTTAGAGCTGCTTCATTTCAAGCAATGCTTTAGGCAAGGGAGAAGTGCTTAAATCTTTCTATAAGTTCTGAGTGAATACCTAACAATATAAAGCTAATAATACAAAAGGATAGTCCTATTCCTTCAAGTACTTAAGTACAGTGAATGCCTATATTAATTAAACCAAATATACTCATTGCGTAACCCTATCACCTACATCAAAAGAGAGCCACACACCTTACAACCAGAAGCAAAGCCCAATGAAATAATAAGGTATGGTAATTTCCTTCTTTACCATTAGGCAATGCTAAATACCAAAGAGACAAATTAAACATTAACCAAAAAAAAAAACCACTAAACAAGATCTTTTGAAGACCTCCACAGACACCTTTTTAATGAAAAGACAGAGGGTTTTTGTCATCCGCTCTCCATCATTATCTACTGGAAATTTCTAGTGGATGAGGGTGACAGGCAATCATCCATAACCTATATATTTTTTTTAATATGGTGGCCCATGTGGGGACCCAACCCCTCTAAAATTTAAACTAACACAAACAGAGGCTAGGCTTAGCTCATTTAGGCTTAACCCCAACTCTACTTTACCATACCTAATGTAACAATTGGCAAAGGCTAAGGCCGATGTTAACTGTAAACAAAGCCTCATTCATTTAATAGACTTAACTCACTTTAGGTCCTATACAAAATAGGCCCATTTCACCCTGGACCTATTAAGTAGGCCTGCTTCACCTGAAGCCTATTTAGTAGGTCCTACTGTTTAAACTCAAAACAAAGCCTCATTTGACATGCTTAACTCTCTCTAGGTCCTATACAAAATAGGCCTGCTTCACCCTAAGTCTACTTATTAGGCGAACTTTACTTGACCTTAATAGGCCTAATATACTCATACACTGAAGGCCTACTTCAAACACTACAATTTAGACATCTAGAAGCCTACCTCTCAAAGTAGGCCTTACTCTTTACACTGAAGACCTATCCTAACTAGAAACACTAAGTTTTTAATTTAACCTGTGGTGTAGGTTATAAAATTTACTTCAGCAATTTAACTTACTCAAAAGACTCTAACATCACAAAAATTAAACTCAGAACTTTAACATCACACAGACCTAAAGCAATTGCACAAACTCAAACCTACATCCACCTAACACCCATTCTAAGTTCCATTTCACATATTGGTGTAACCCATTTTAAGTCCATTACATTACATATAGGTGTAACCCATTCTAAGTCCTATTTTACATATAGGTGTAACCCATTCTAAGTCCTATTTCATATATAGGCCTAATGAACATTGTAAGTCCTATTTCACATATAGGCCTAACAAACATTCTAAGTCCTATTTCATATACAGTAGGCTGGGTTGAAATTTTATATTGAAAAGGTACATATTATGAGGGGTTTGAATTAGGGTTTCTGTCCTGGGTTCCCGGGAAAACCTGCCAAAATTTGGAGTTTTATTTCCCAGGACAAAAAATCAAATCCTGGGAAATCCCGGAATTGGTTATTTTTAATAATATTCATTTATTTCAGTTATTATTATTTCATATTTTTATTTACAATTTTACATTCAGTTTAAAATCATTGAGTAAAACTTTTTACAATGCACAGTGACTCCAGTGAGTCGATGACTCGAGTCACTTGATGCAACCAGTCACTGACTCACTGCAGTGGTGCTGTGGCTTGTGGGCTGTGGTAGACTGGCTCACTAGTCAGTGACTCAGTGTTCATCGTGCCTTTATCAAGTGTGCACTGCATTGTCATCCCCGCTTATCCTTAAGTATAGCGAGTTTCCGGCATTAGATTCGCAGTCTCACACCATATTTACAGTTAATCTGTATACAACTACCCCATTATGAGTGAGTCTTTTGTGTGGCAATATTTTGAGAAAATAAACAGTGATTCAGCGGTGTAATACGTGCAAAACTAAAATAATGTGCAAAGGTTTATCAACAAGTGGGCTGATTCGCCATCTAAAGAATAAACATTCAATTGAAAAGCCGGTGTTAGCTAAGCATGCAGCTGATGATGAAGGAGAATCTAGTGGTACAAAAAGGAAACCTACACAACAGAAGATAACGTAGTTCATTAAAAAAGAAAGAAGAGCAGAAATCGTGAGTAAGCTTGCTGCAATTGATGGATTCTCGGTTAATGCCATTACAAAGAGCGAGTTCATTCGACAAAGTTTGAGTGTTAAAGGACATTTCCTTCCAAAGAACCCAAGTGATGTCATGAATATTATCTACAGCCAGTATGAATTGGCCAAGGAGCTTGTGATTAAAGAAATGACAGAAATGCTTGACAATGGCTCCAGATTTAGTTTATCACTCGACAAATACACATCCTTAAAAAATTGTCGGTACATGAATATAAATGTCCATACTAGTTCCACGAAGTTTTGGAACTTAGGAATGATGAGAATTCATGGTAGCATGCTTGCCGAGAGTGTTGTTCACATTGTCGAGAACAAATTAGATGAGTTCAATCTTTCAGTAGAAAAGCACATTGTAGCATGCGTAACAGATGGGGCTAGCATCATGGTGAAATTTGGGAAATTGATGAAATGTCATCACCATCTGCGCTACGCCCATGGTATACATCTCGCCATATGCAATGCTTTATACAAGAAACAGGAAACTGAGGTTACTGAAGTGGTAATTGAGCCAACAAATAAAGTACATGATGGTGATGATAATCAAGATAGTGATGTAGAAGATTTATGCACAAACATCAATATTGAAGAATCACCTGAAGATGTTTGTGAGTTGAATAATTCACTTGAAACACCAGACAAATCCAACATCAACATCTCTGATATAATTGCCAGTTAGAAAAATTGTGAGACAATTTCGAAAGTACCCATTAAAGAATGAAACTTTACAGAAATATGTTAAAGCAGAACACGGAAAAGAACTTATGCTAATTTTGGATTAAAAAACACGTTGGAATAGCTTATTGGCAATGCTAGAATGTTTTCTACTGCTTAAGGCAGCCATCGCGAAGGCCATGATCGACCTTAAGATGGAGATGAACCTCACTTCTTCTGAATTTAGAGTCACACAAGATATTACTTCATCTTTACAGCTGATTAAAGTAGGAGCCGAGAGATTAGGTAGTCGAGGAGCTACCTTATTAAGTGCTGAGGGTGTATTCAAGTTTATTATTGACAAACTCACTGAACAAAATTCTGAATTTTCCAAGATAATGCTCAAAGCATTCACTGAGAGAATTAAGTATCGAAGAAACAAAGTGTTGGTCGAGCTCCTTGAATACACAAACAATGGCAAGCGATATAACAATCGCAGTGGCGGTAACGGTTTGCTGCCATTGGAATCGAAATCTTCCTTACTGTTACCTGCAAAGATGATGTTGACAAGAATCTTTGAAGTGAGAGGACTGGGGAATGATTCCAGTGCATCCCAGTCAGAAGATGAAGGACTTCCAATTCCATCTGAAAACTTGACACTGCAAGACAAGCTAGATGCCGCAATCGAAACTCTGCATGCAAAGAACGAAATTGTTGACATCAACCAAAGTATGCATCTAGGCAAAGAATTTGAGGTATATGAAGCAATGAATGAAAGAACAAAAAACATAAGTTTGCTTCTGGAAGCAATGAAATCAGTGCCTCCAACAAGTATTGAATCCGAACGAGCATTCTCCGCAGCAGGGCTCTTCATCACAAAACTGAGAACCAGGCTCAGTGATCAAAGCATTAATTGCCTCACCTTCTTGAAGGGATATTTTAGAAAATCTGATTAAATACCAGTCATATTATTCAATATGTCGTATATTATTGTTATTCTTTTATTTTTGATTTACTTTGAAAGTTTGAATTATTTTATTATATTTGCTACCTAATTGTAGGGTAAAGGAATTTTATTTTCTTTATTAAAGTAGAGTATAATGGATATTGTTATTATAGTATTGATATCAAATAAAAAGATATTTGAAATTTGTTTTATTTACGAAGTAAATACGTCAGATAATAAATAAGAAGTTGTATAAAGCTTGTCATTATAATATTAAATAAATGTTAAAAAATTTCCTGGGAAATCCCGGGATCGAGTTCAATTTGTCCCGCTATCTCGGGACAGAAGGAAACACCCGAAACCAGAAACCCTAGTTTGAATGGAACACAGGAACCTCCTCATAAATTATTTTTGCTGTTTAAAGCCTCCTACCCCTGGCACAATTTTTAACTTTTTTACTTATATTGAAGAATATTCCATTTATACGAGACTTACTCTACATTCAGGTTTTTTTATGACAAATCTTTATTAATGTATAATATTTTATTTAATAATGTACAATGTAGTGGGGTTGTCTTGACTAACATCTTGTTTTCTTCTTGTTTCAGGATTGGCCACTATGTAACCCCCATATTGACGGAGTTAGTCTTGCTTAATGCCTGACTAGCTCAGTAGTTTTGTTTAGATCCATTTTGATCTTGTTTTTTGATTCTAGTATCAGTAAATTTTGCTTTCAATGTGTAAAGGCACACATTTTCAAAGTCACAGTTGGCTTCCGCTTGTGGAAGTTCTAGCCTGCCAACTCAATTTGTTAAGAAAACGAAAATTTAAGAAAAACAGTGTGCCTTGTGATAATGGACATTGCCTGTGCATAATGGTGTGCAGGTTAAGGTATTTCTAGGACTACTCACTTCAGGTTTTGCTTCTCCATGGCTTAACTATAATAGATAGGTGTGATTGGATTGACCTCAAGTCTAGCTTAACCCTTTTGCTGTCGCAGTTTGGAAATAACTTACTCCTAACAGTGCAGTTTTGATGGTAAAAAAATAAAATATGAAATTCAAACATTTTATTACATTTTTGCAATTATAAACTTACATAGCATTTGAAAAGTAAAATAAAAATATTAAAAAATTAAAAAATAATTAATTACTTTTTAATTCTTAAATGCGGAAGTCGACTATTGTCGACTGTATTACAATTTTCAACAGCATCACTGCGGTGAGCGACTTTAGTCACACCCTTTTTCTGACCTAGTTATTTGTTTCAGAACAGCTGCATACCTTTTTGTATACTTTCTTTGTGTGAAAAATTTCAAAACAAGGGACAACACATAATGCTGGTGTTCGAGGGCATTTGTTGCAAACATATGAGGTTTGTTTTCTTTTACACTCTCCCTTTCCTTTTTTGCTACATTTACTTGGAAGTATACTGCAAACAACACAGTTCGGCTTCATTTTTTTGTCTTCATTGCATACTGGAAAATGTCTCTCAACTAACCTATTTGCCATTGGTGTGTCCTCACCTTCCTTTTTCCTTTTATTTGGATTGCCGCGAGTGGCATAACCTTCTAGCATACCATTTACTACTTCTCTGAATTTTTGGGGCAACATTTTGTCATTGAGGTTTTGAATATTATAACAGATATTGCTGTTTACCAAAGCTACTTCGACTATAAAATGCCATATAGTTTGGTACCATTTCTTTGATTTTCTCTTGAAAGGATACGTAGAACACAGTTGGTCGAATTTATCTACTCCCCCCATGAATTGATTATAAGCTTGTTGGATAGTAGGTTTATGAACCACTTTCTTTCCTATCTTTGAATTCACTTCAACTGGAGATATTCCTGTGTTGCCTACATTTGAAATCATGTTCACCTTTCTTGTATCTTGCCAGGAGGTAGCAATAAGTGATTTATTATAGTTTATCCATGTGGTTGGCAGATCACCTTTTTTTCCTTCCTTACATTAATTTTTTTCCATTTTAGTGGGCCTCCTACCTCCTCACTAGCATCTATATCAGTAAGTTCATCCTCTTCAGAATTCTCATTTGAAGAATTTGATTGTTCTACTTCTTCATCCTCTCCATCTGTAGAGGAACTATCTGAGTCAGCAGCAGAAATCAATGCTTGAATCATTTCATTTGAAAGGCTTTGCTTTTTCATCATGCTGGGGTATAAATCTGTAATATGAATGCAGTAGTTACTCAAAATGATTATTGAAAATAGTTTGGGAATGGTCAAAGTTTATATAATATATAATCGTAAATTATATAAAAGCTTCTTCAAACTCGTTATAATAGGACTCATTTCAGAGCTAGGCTAACGTGTCTGCTTTGTACATGAAGTGAAATAGTTTATAAAGTAAATGTTAACAATTGGAAAGCATAATATAAAACTATATAAGTATGATATGAACATGTAAAAATATATATAAAATGTAAAATGCAATAAGTATTCATTATAATAATAAAATAAAAATGACATAATAGAAAAACATGAATGCGAACTTACAGCGAATCTTCACTCACAATGACAGCTGCATACTGCCTCAAATCTAGCAAGCACTGACGTATATACTCCGAGCAAACAAAAAAAATGACTCAAATCTGAGTCGTGAGACTATTGTCGATTGTAGCACTGAAAGGAAAAATTATTTCAGCAGTGTGGACTTTAGTCGATTGTCGCACTGAATGGTTAACTCTATTTGGGCGACAAATGTCGATCACCGCAGCAAAAGGGTTAAGGATGTTAGGTCCAGTGAGGTCGATTGTGTTGTCTAATTGTACCATTCTAGCATAGGTTAAGTTTTTTAATCTTTTTCTGGAAATTCCACTTTTGTTGTCCAGTATTTTTGTCATTGTAATTGTAAGCACCATTGTATAGCATACCCTTTCAGGGTTTTTGGATTTCCGGTAATATCTGCTTTTCTCATCCAGCCACATTTGGTTTACTTCACGATCAGTCTGCTAAAATCTTGCTTGCTTGTTGTGTAGGCCCATATTTGGTTGAAGTCCTCAAGTATTGCTGGGTGTACATTGCACACACCTTTTGTCATTGTAATTGTAAGCACCATTGTATAGCATACCCTTTCAGGGTTTTTGGATTTCCGGTAATATCTGCTTTTCTCATCCAGCCACATTTGGTTTACTTCACGATCAGTCTGCTAAAATCTTGCTTGCTTGTTGTGTAGGCCCATATTTGGTTGAAGTCCTCAAGTATTGCTGGGTGTACATTGCACACACCTTTCCAGGTTCTCAAGTGGACCCGACTCAGACACAGTGTTAATCTTTGGAATAGCTAGTGGGTCGAGTCCATTTCTTGGTTCAGCAGTGTGGGAGTCTCATTTGCCCCTCAGTGACAGTCAGTGGAGGTGAGAAAAACTTCACCACCCGGGACCTTCCCATTTCCCGTCATCAAGAAGTAGCCAAGTTATGGTATTCTAGTTATTCCCTTCGCTCTCCCCACAACAATAATATTAGGAAAATTAATTAAGTACAACAATATAACAATATATTCAGAAGAAAAAATTAGAGGCATAATACGTGTGCTAAAATTCAATTCACTTTTTCATTGTTCCTTATCACATCAAAAGGCAAGAAATTTTCAATATCATTAAGAAATTTTATTTCATGTTTCTTACTCATTCCATTGGGCCTTTCATTCAAACTTGGGCAGTTTTCACCTTGATTCTAATGAGTTTAAGATAAACTTTTGATGGTTGTCATATCCTATTCTTTCCTGACATGCCTTTATTACTAGGTTCACTGCCCTTTCCACACTTTGACTGTGGCATGGAAAAGAAGCTATCTCCAGTGGCTTACATCAAGCCTGTAGTAGCTCATCATCGCTAAAATTGTTTAGCAGCGTAGTAGTAGTAATGATCTCTTTTTGCCAATCGATCATCTTGGCGTAGTCAGTAGATTGGAAATTGAGGGTTCAAGGCAACTCAAAGTTTCTGGTACCTGAAAATCCTGTTCTTGAAAGGATGATTTTCTGAATAGCTTGCTCCCTAATTTCTAGTCTCTTGTCAGTTACAATTGATATGAGTATATTTTTTGGGTGGGCAAAGTAGGCATTATTCTTCAATACTGGTTCTATGATTGATCTATGTTGTTCATCTAAATTTTGAAGCAAGCACATTAAATGCCAAAAGTTATATGCACCATCAGTTGCATTAGGATGATCCTGGGGATCAAGTGGACAGATCTTGAGAAGTATTTCCAGTTTGCACTGCCAGACACATACCATAGATATCTTTGATCACTGCTTAGCTCCTTCACAACATTTGCTGGAATTTCTTTAATGTTTTCCTTTACGCGAGAATATTTGACTACCTCCAATTTTGTTAAATCTGTTTTCAGTTTATTCCCAATTGAACCCACAAAAGTATTTGGACCTGTTGTTTTACCATCAATGGCTTTGTAGACGTGCATACAGCTCATTCAAATGCAAGAGGCACACCAACCACTGCACTGGTCTGTCAAGATGAATTTCAACCAGTTTTATAGCCCCACCAATTTTTCCTGTATTTACAGGAGTACCATATCACAGTAAAGCTTTGATAGTATCTGTGCTGTTCGTGTCTGTAATAATAGTTATCAACTCTTCTGCTATGCAGCGAGCAGTTCCATTATCTGGTGTGACATGGTTTACATAGATGCTTCCAGGTTCTTTCACAATAACATAGTGTTCTTCTTTTATCTTTCCACTTTTAGTTAATGTGTTATCTTTCCTTCCATCAAATCCAAGACATTCCATCTTCAGATTTTCGGACTTAGACCTAAAAGTATTTGTTTCACCCATGTGATTTCTTTCTTTCTAATTTCTTTCTGTCAAACATGTTGGTGTGGTTAAGGATCCCCATATCTTTTAAAGCTGCATTGACTATTGCAGCTGCAGCTCTACAACTTACACAATAACGATCTGCTGTTAATGCTAGGTTTTTATAGGAGTGCCTGTTCTGAATATTCTCAGTCAATTCTAACTTGGCCTCATAATCTACCTACATCCTGACACTCTGAATCTACATCCATGTCTTCTTCAGTATTTTCTATAAATTCTGATGGTAAAACATTGGTGTCTTCAGTCATTTCTTCTTGTGCTTTTAGTTGATGGTTTTGTGCTTCTTGGTGTCTTGCTAAAGATCTCTTCTTTGTTGAACCAGCTATGCGATCAATTGGTCCTAACTGATTTTTTCTTTGTTTTTGACCCACAAAAGACTCCCATTCTGCCATTGGTATTTTATAATAATGTTATAATGTTTCAGACCAACAAAGATCCTAGGATCCACTCATGGCTGGTCTACCTAACTGTTTGTAATTATGTATTGTGCATGTCCTCCATAGTGGTGGAGGGGACCTACAATTTTATGTGGGTTCCAAACAACAAAGCCTTAATTTTACTACCTTAAACTATATCCAATCTATCAACATATGCGTCTAATTGATTTTTAAACATGTTTCTAGATGTGCTACTAATTACTTCTACTGGCAAACTATTTCAGCTATTTACTATTCTATACATAAAGTTTTTGGCAACTGCTGTCTCGAACCTTCTACTTGTCAACTTACACCTGTTATTTCTAGTCCTATTATATTGAGATATTTCAAACAATCTATCTCTATCTACATTATTGAACCCAGTCATAATTTTGAAAATCTGGATTAGATCACCCCTTAGCCTCCTAGTCTTGAGTGTAGTCAATTTTAACTCCTTAAGCCTATCCTCATATGACTTCAACCTAAGCAACGGAATCATCTTAGCTGCTCGCCTTTGAACTCTTTCAATTTTGTCTATATCTTTTCACATGCAGATTCCAAAATTGGATCGCGTACTCCAAATGGGGTCCAACTAATGATTTATAAAGAGGAACAATAATATCACACGATTTGTACTAAAAATTCTGAGCTATAAAACCTTACACTTTGTTCACTTTGTAGACTGCTGCTGTACTTTATTTTGCTACTTTTAAATCACCAATGACTATAACTCCTCAATCTTTTTCCTGTTCTACACTTGCTAACCCCTTCCCTGACATAGTATGCGCAAAATTACCATTACGCAAACCTATATGTAAAATTTTGCACTTATTGATGTTAAATCTCACTTGCCATGTGACTGACCAATCAATGATTTTATTCAGGTCTTCCTGGATTTTACCTCTATCTTCGTCATTAATCACCCTACCACCCAACTTCATGTCATCTGCAAACTTTGAAACTGTACTGACTAGGCCAACATCTAAATAGTTTATATAAGAAAAAGCAAGGGGCCCAATACAGAACCCTGAGGAATGCCACTCACTACATTAGCCCAAGACAACTCTGCTCCATCAATGACCACCCTCTGTTTACTACCTCACAACCACTCTTCTATCCAATTTATTACTACACCTCTGATTCCACGAGGCTTAGTTTTTTCAATGAGTCTTTTGTGTGGTACAGTGTCAAACACTTTTTGAAAATCTAAATACACTACATCAACCACCTGATGACTATCGTAAACTTCAACCACACTTTGAAAAAATTCTAAAAGATTAGTTAACCAAGACTTGTTTCGCCTAAAACCATGCTGCATATTTCTGACCAAGTTATGTAATTCTAAGTGTTCGACTATTCAATCCCTAATTACTGATTCCAGTAGCTTTCCTACAACAGACATTAAACTGATTGGTCTACAATTTCCCACTGCACCTTTATCGCCTTTCTTAAAGATAGGTATTACATTTGCTAACTTGAAATTATCTAGTACGCACCCCTCAGAAATAGACACATTAAAAATCTTTGTTAGCGGCACAACAATGCTACCTTTTAATTCTTTTAGTTGTATGGGATATATGGAATCCAGCCCCGGTGATTTACACATTTTCATTTTATCAATATCTCAATATAGCGCATTACCTCCCCTTCACTAACCACAATATTACCATTATCAAAAGGTATTATGTCTATGACCGTAGGGATATTAGTTACATCTTCTATAGTAAAAACTGACATAAAAAATTCATTTAGCAAGGTAGCCATTTCCTTGTTTTCAGAAACTAGCTCTGTTAATATTTTTCAATAGCCCCAAGACACTTTTTACTGGTTTTCTATTGTTGACATATTGAATTGGGGTTTTCTTTACCATCACAAGCTATGGAGATTTCAAATTCACACTTGGACTTTTTTATTATACTTTTCGCTTCACACCTTAGAGATATGTAGTTGTTTCGTAACCACAAATTGTCTTTATTGCACTTATGTAGCCTATAAGCCCTATCTCTACTCTTTATAATGTATCCTACTCTAGAAGTAAACCACAAGGGCTTGTTATTTACTTTCACACACTTAATTTTGTATGGTACACATTCCTCATTTATAGTCTTAAATACAGTTTCAAATGATTCCCACATTAGTTTTGCATTGGAGATCCCCATTACATTTTCCCAATTGATGTGTAGCAATTCATTTCGGAATTTACAAAGTCAGCATGCTGGAAGTTAGGAATTTTAGTTGAGTTAGCTGGTTTCGAGTGACTTACTGAGAGGACAAACTCTACCATATTGTGATCGCTATTGCTTAACAGTTCTATTACTTGAAGATCTGTGATTAGCCTATCATCCGTAGTTATTACTAAATCTAAAATACGGTCCAACCTCGTAGGTTCCCCAACCTTTTGAATAAGAAAGCTATCCTCAAGAAAATTAACTAAATGATTACCTTCCAAGTCTCCCTGCATTGTATCGTAATCCATATTGCCACAATTAAAGTCACCCACAATAAGGCCTGTTCACTACCTATTATTCTCTTTAGTTCACAATATAATGCTTCGTCCGTGTTAGCTGTTTGATTAGGGGGCCTATATATAACCGCAACAAGAAGTTTGAAATCATTCAATTTAAGTTCTGCTATAGTTGAATCTATCAGTCATGGAATTGTGTGCTTTACTTCTATAACGTTCGCAATATTATCTTTGATATACAACATAACACTGCCTTCTTGCCTACCTATTCTGCTTTTAACAAAAAGTCTATAACCTCTAATTTGATACTCCCCTACAAAGTCACACGTTTCAGTGCTAAGCCATGATTCATTTATCGCAATTAAATCATAGTCTTTACAAGCAATTAAAGAAAAAAATTACACCTGCAAGATTTCCTATCAATTCCTTTATCATAGCATTCACAAGAAGATATATCAAACATTTCATTATACTGAGCTACTTTTAAGGCAAAACTTTCATTTCTTCAATGTAATGGCACCTTGTTCAATTTTGAGACTTCTTTTATTAGTTGACCTTTGGTGTTAATCATAGGAAAAGAAAATTTCATCCAAATGTCTTCAATATCTTTTACAACAACCCTGTAACAATCATTAGCAGTTGCTGATCCTTTCGATTTAACTTCATGACACGACAGCGCACAAAAAGGTAGTGTCTCACAACATCTGCTTTTGAAGGAGTCATGGCTGCTGGGAATTCCATAGGATATCCAAAGGCTGCATTTGAGGACTTGCTTCTAGTAGTCATAGTTTATATTCAGAAGTAAAATCAAATTATATGTAATTTATAATTTATGATAATTCAAATTATAATTAGAGCAAATGGAAATTATTTCTATTTATCTGAAACAAAAATATAAACCATTAAACAAACAACTTATGTAACATATAACAACAATAAACATATGCAAATATGAAGGTAAAGAAGAGAGGAGGGGCATGTGATAGGGGTAGTAGGGTAGCACATGCTTGATTTTTTAATATTTTGTTGGTGATAAAAAAACCTCACATAGTGTACTTTTTAAGAAATAACATTTTTTCCCATTTAAATATATGCAAATATGAGGGTAAAAAAGGGGAGTGGGGTTATGTGCTAGGGGTAGGAGGGGTAGCACATGCTTGATATTTTAATGATAAAATGAAACTTCTCACATAGTGTACTTTTTAAAAAATAAAAAAAATTCCTATTTTCAACCCAGCCAGACCTGCTATAACATGCGGGATACATTCCTGAAAAACAGCATGTTATGCAAATGCACACAATGAATACGCATTTTCCCATAGGGACAATGTTATAAGTTCAGGATGTGTTCTTGCCAAATTATGTTTCCCATAAAGTCAATGTATTATTAATTGTTTAACCCCTTTTACCAAAATATATAAATACAAAATGGATAAAAAACAAATATTACAAGTAAAAAATTTACTTAATGTACATAAATGTAAAATGCATAATTAATAAAATGTTAAAGTACATTGAGAGCATCTTTTGTTTACTTGGGTTGTAGCAGCAGCTGGCTTCTTAAAATAGGCATCTTGTGTTGACTGCCGTGCCTCCTCCTTTCTCTTGATAAATTTCCTTGTAGCATCGGAGAAGATCCTCTAATTTTCTGTCAAATGTGCTGCTCCAATCCATGTTGGGATCATTGTCAGCAAGATGTTTTGGAAGGACATCAGCCATAGAAAATGCTTCTGACAATTTTGCTTTTGTGAGCTGTTTTACCAGTGCCTCTTTTCAAATCCTTTGCTGCTCTTTGTTCTTCAATCTGCATTAATTCATCATTCATTAATTCCTGTGACTATGCATGTGTTTACGACAGTTTACATACCATACTTTTATGCCTTTTATTATTTGAAAACTGCATAACTTCAAATTATGCGTGTAATAACATTTTCATGGTGTTAAAAAAAATAAAATTGTGTAACTCTTAATGCGCATTCTAGTAGGTCCAACTGTATAGGCTTAACACAAACATTCTAAGTCCTATTTCACATACAGTATAGGCATAACCCATTCTATGTCCTATTTCACATATAGGCACAACCCATTGCTAAGTTAACTCAATCAGCCTGAGCAGATTGGATCAAGTTAACTTAGCACGATTCCAATGTGGACATCACCCGAACTTACAGACATATAAACAAAGACTAGACAACTACACAGACGACACCTGCCACCTGTGCCAGGACACACCACAAACAATTGAACACATTATGACAGACTGTACTGCTCTAGCACAACAACGAACACAACACAACATCACTAGTGCACTGAGCTTCTGGTCCACTCTGGAGATGGCGATCGGTTACCTGTGTGCCACCAGCTTGCTCGATCAGGGTGGGCTGATTGGCTAAACAACAACAACCCATTCTAAGTCCCATTTCACATATAGGCACAACCCATTCTAAGTCCTATTTTACATATAGGTGTAACCCATTCTAAGTACCATTTCACATACAGGCGCAACTAGAGTTGCCAGATTTTTCAAGTGCCCATGTGGGACAATTCTTTCTGAGTTTTTTTTAAGATCAAATTTTTTTCAAATTGAAACGATTTCTTCAATGGTTACAACAAACAAAATTAGAAAAATTTTATTAAAATAATGCTTAACAATTAAACATCATGAATAATATTGAAATTATTATACATAATACTGAAATATTGTAAATATTGAAATTATCATAGCATATTAAATATTGTAGTATACATCACTTTACTAATTATATTATGACATGCAAAAAAGTAGAAAGTAAAAAAAAAAACATGATTGTAAATAATTAAAAAAATAGTCTAAATCTTATAAATAAAATCAAGTGTGTGTGTGTGTGTGTGTTTTTCCCTCTTTCATGCAAATACAGTAATTTCCACCTGAATTATTTCTTATAAAAAGAAAGTAGACATACAGATTTTATTTGAATTACACAATCTCAAGTTGTATGGTCTTGAAAGCAATCACAGGATTCGCACTAATTCAAACCTTACAATATAACTACAGCCAAAAAACTGCCACTTGTGGCCAAACAACATTTTATAAGGGTTATGTAATTTCTAGGATGTTCTAGAACATTCAATATTACTCTACAGAATCCTACATAATTCTAGAAAATTCTAAATCAATTTATCCCAAAAAAATTTGGTTAAAAAACATTTTTTGTGAGACATTTTGAATACAAAGCAGGATGCAGGATTTTTTAATCGAATGTGGGACTGTCCCACAGAATGTGAGATGTCTAGCAACCCTAGGCACAACCCATTCTAAGTCCTATTTGACATATAGGCACAACCCATTCTAAGCCCTATTTGACATATAGGCACAACCCATTCTAAGCCCTATTTACATATAGGCACACCCATTCTAAGCCCTATTTGACATATAGGCACAACCCATTCTAAGCCCTATTTGACATATAGCACAACCCATTCTAAGCCCTATTTGACATATAGGCACAACCCATTCTAAGCCCTATTTGACATATAGGCACAACCCATTCTAAGCCCTATTTGACATATAGGCACAACCCATTCTAAGCCCTATTTGACATATAGGCACAACCCATTCTAAGCCCTATTTGACATATAGGCACAACCCATTCTAAGTCCTATTCCATATATAGGTGCAACATTCTAAGTCCTATTCCATATATAGGCATAAAACAGACAAGGCTTGATATAATGGTCTCAAATGCAACATTTGAGGATCTTTGCTCAGCCAAATTGGTTAACCTAACACAAAACTCAAAAATAAAACCCAACAACAAAATATACATTTACACATACAACTCCAAGCATCCAATTCTTCTTTTAAGGAAGAATCACTCAACAGATTTCATCAACAGAGACATGCATTCCTTGCAAACAGATTGGGTTCCCTTCCAGACCTACCTGTAGGATGTGTAACATTTACTTGATCATAACTACAGGTATTGACTTCACTGGAGTGGTAAATCCAAGTTTTGAAGACCAACTGGATTCAGGGGAATGGCAAAAAAAAAAAATATATATATATATATACACACCATACATATGTAGCGGATCGACAAGAAATAGACCAACAAATAGACAGATCCTTTACTTCCACGCTATCATCAAAGAACTTGAAAAAACACACGTGGGCAAGAGTCAAACAATGGAGCGTCTGTTTCTTCCCAAAGAGGCACCAATGTAAGCTTTTATCAAACAAAGGACACGCGGACCAAGCGTCTTAAGATTTGGTACAGTTCTACGTCACAGGAACGGGTATAAAAGAGAGCATCCACGCTCACTCACTCTCACTTCGTTAGCGCTTCCATTTCGATAGACTACCCGGTATGATACCACCTCTTCAACCGCCTACCGGCTTCGGCCGGAGGTTAGGCCCGCTACTTTCTTCAAGGCCTACAATTTATCATCAAGTAAGATCTACAAACCGCCTGCAGAAGCAATCTTTCGAGGCCCAACCGGAATCACTTCGGGCCTGCGGTTTGCCGGGTCGGCCTTCAAGTTTCTCTACATTCCTCGAGATATATTCAGCATCCCAGGCCGACACCTGCACCTCATAAGGCCAGCCTGCACCTCGAGAAGTAACATCACCTCAGGTTTCCGAACGAAGCCTATCATCCATCATCTCAAGAGGCTTAACGGACAACGACAACCAGAATCTGCGTAATAGGTTCGTCTTCAACCCGCCTTCAACAAAGTTTACGTCACCATAAGCTAAGTACATCATATTCTAAGTACTCTTGAAGCCTACATTAGCCTACCGCCGAACGGTAGGCTATACTCCCAAAGTGTGTAATCACGCGTCCAACTGACTCTCGTGAAAGAACGCGGTAGGCCTGTCATCCAATTCAAGTGTCATTTCAATACCGTTATTCCGCGTATCATCCGTCATTATGTTCAAGTCATATATGTGTGTGTTAAATATTCTCTTGACGTAATCATTTAACATCACATGATGTTCTTATATATAAATGATATTTGTGCAAGCATTTCAATCTATTATTATTAGGCCACATCAGTTATTCTATGTGCATCCATGCAATCATTTAGCCTACTTAATCAGTGTCATGTTTTTCCATTCAATGTACCAAACGCACGTGCATTCTTTATATCATTAACTAGGCCCATTCAATGTTCCATATCGCATGCCATTTACATACCATTAATGAGTACAGTATTACGTGTCAATTAAGCTATTAACATTTCATCTTATTAGCTAAGTCCATGTCATAAGCACAACGTAAAACTACCATTTAATTACTGTCAATTCTTTGTTATATCACAGTGAATAAAATAACGGATTTATTTTCATAATAAACTACAAAACCCATAAGGTGTCTTTTATAACTTTAACATTAATTTGCTTGAGCGTAAATCAAGCTGGTGACCCTCACTGCCATTTTGGTCACTTCCAATAGTATGGTGGACCTAATCAAATAACCATTCATTCCAATCGGTGATACTGTATTACATCATAAATTATTAACCCAGCCTTTCATTAATAAGCAATCAGTCAGTCATTGCCTTAATTAATCATTGCATACAATTAAATCATTATCACCTTAAACGGCTAAAACTAGGTCCACTATACATATATACACACTGTACTCTTTACATGTGCCACAAACACACACACAACCTGTCTGAACATAATAAAGGATCAGAGAGTAAAGGCTTTTATTGCTGTAGTCTGGTTCTGTGCACATAATTTTGTGCCAAAAATTATATGGTTAGACAGTAGCACATACTTCAAATCTGGAGAGATTATTCATCTAATTTCTAACAAACTACAGGGTGGGCCGTAAGTTTCCATACATAGGAAAAATAAACATTTTTTATGGACAACCATTTTTATTTATATAATATGCTCTACATGGTTGCCATTGTTTTGAAAACACATTTCAATACGTGTTCCCCACTGTTGATGAACACGCATTAGCACAGTTGACGTTATGCTTGTAATGGCGTTGGTGATACGTTCCTTTAGATGATTTATGTCTCGTATCTTTTCCTGATACACCATGGCCTTCAAGTGCCCCCAAAGATAGAAATCAAGGGGGGTGAGATCTGGGGATCTGGGAGGCCACTCCACAGGACCACGCCGACCAATCCAAGCATCCGGAAACTGCTGATCCAAATACCGACGCACGTGAAGACCATAATGAGGTGGAGCTCCATCTTGCTGGAAGTAAACTGGGAAGTTACCTTCCTCGTTTAGCAGGGATGGGAAAATCTCTTCTTGCAACATGTTAAGATACCTTTCGGCATTAAGATTTCCACTGACAAAAATTGGTCCAATAATTCTGTCACCCCATATCCCGGCCCACACCATCACTTTACCAGCACCTTGCATCTTCGTCGGACTCAGCCAGTTAGGGTTAGCATTACTCCAATAACGTATGTTTTGCCGATTAACCTCTCCATTGACATAAAAATTTGCTTCATCAGTAAACAAGATCTTACGTCAAACGCATATTCTTAGGGTATCTGAAACATAAAAACAAACGTTTAATTTTTCCTATGTATGGAAACTTACGGCCCACCCTGTATTACAAAGGGTGTTATGGCCTACTTTGGCCATAGCCCAAACTACTTTACAAGGGTCTTATGACCTACCTTGGTCAGAGCCCCAATATTACAAGGGTCTTATGGCCTACCTTGGCCAGAGTACAAACTATTACAAGGGTCTTATGGCCTACCTTGGCCAGAGACCAAACTATTACAAGGGTCTTATAGCCTACCTTGGCCAGAGACCAAACTATTACAAAGGTCTTATGGCCTACCTTGGCCAGAGACCAAATTATACAAAAACAGTATGGTACAGGATTCAAAACCCCCAAGCACTCCAGATCTACGTGTGGAAGGTATTGATTAGTATTGATGGGTACTGATTAGTCTGAAGTGGTAGGTTTGAATACACTACAAACTCCTTTAACCAAACAACACAATATGGTAGTACATTTCAATTAACTCACCAACGTAGAAGTCCCTTTAAAACACAAACAGTTAACAAAACATGACAAAACCCCAAAACAACATTAGTAAACAAGCACTTAAAAACTGTTGACTTATAAAACTTACACAAATAATGAGCAAAGTTAAAATGCTTAATAATTTTACTTTAATTCCATTAATTTCCTGTACCTAAGGGGAGTCAAACTGATTGACATACCTAAACTTGAGAATTTGGTCTCTTGAACTTTTATAATTAAAAAGGTCTTGAGTAACCTCTCTTTCTATGTTCTTACTTCATTCTTTTTAACTCACTTCATATGGTTTGAGAAACACTGTTTATCAAAAAATTTAATGTATAACATACAAATTTTTCTCCAAGAAAACTATACATGCCTACAATATGGTACCTTTACTTCTTAATTAAATACAAATTATTAATTTACTGAATTAAGTAATTACAAAATTGCCTCGGGATTGGTGAAATAGCCTATTGGGAATGGAAATAATTGCCATATAATAGAACCCAATATGTAGGCATTGTGTCCACATAAGAAAAATTTATTATTTTGTATCAAAATTTTCTGTTGCTGACACATGAAAATTACTTTGAGAGAAGAAATAATGAAAACACAAAAATTAGACATCTGCCAACTTTGTAAAGTCAGCAAATTTAAAAAAAAAAAAAAATTATATTAACTCATCTCAGAGCTTAGTTTTGAGTAATGCTTTAGGCAAGGGAGAAGTGCTTAATCTTCCTATAAGTTCCAAGTGAATACCTAACAATATAAAACTAATAATACACAATAGGGTGTTTCATAAATGAGAACCACATTATATTTTTAATCCACATAGATGCTCGTGTTCGTTTTACATATTTATCACTCCTGGCCAAAAATGAGACTCCTTCGACAACAATAAGGGGTCCCGAGAAATCACGCCTTACATCAGAGAGCACAGACTCATCACTTCTTCATCATTTCCCCCTTCTGCTTCCTCGGAAAATCCTTCCTGTTCTTGAAAACAGCAGGTACTGTTTGTCTTCTTCCTTCATTGTTAGGGCAGTATTGAATTTCTCTATGAGAGCGATCCCCCGTTCAGCCGAGTCATTCACCACAGCCAGGATGCGGACCCTAGCTAGGCCTGCTTGGTAGTGTGGGTCACTTTCCCAAGACGAAGCGGGATTTTCAACGAAGGCCCCGTTGATCCCGAGTGCGGTGAAGAGATCCTTCGTCCTCGAGGTAACGAAATCCAAAATCTTCTTTCCTTTGAAGGAGCCGAGGACGGTCTTCCCCTCCAGACACTTCAACGCTTTCCTTGATGCCGGCTTGGCGAGGTTCTCTCACATCCTTTGTTTCTCTTCCTGAGGAACCCCTTGATCGAAGAATGCCAAGCCGACCAGCGTCTCGGAGAAGTACCAGAGGTGTCGTTTCATGGCCGCTTGCACTTGCTTGGCGACGTCGACGATCATGGCATCTTCCTGCAGTATTTCCAGGTCCAGCAAGAACTCCAGATCCACACGTGGGGCCTGCTCTGCTCTCATCGCACGACTCCAAGCCTTTGTGTAGGCCAGGGCAACGAACAGGCAGATTTCTGTGACTCCTTTCAGCTCCCGCCCAGTCATCCTGAGCTGGTCCCGAAGGAGTACAATGGTACAGCTTCAATCCATAAATGGCTTTTGCCATCCACCGCGCATGGTGGTATGCTCCTGGCTTCCGCAGTGGCACATTGGCAACAGTCTCTTCCCCGAGAAAGAGGATAACCAGTTGAAGAAGTTCTTGGTAGTCATCCCGCGGATGACCAGAAGCCAGAGCTTCCCTCACGACAAGGACAGTTCGGTCCTTGAGACCCTGAGGAGGTCCAGCGATGCTGCAGCTAAGAGATCGGTCGATGAAACCCCACTGCTCTTGGAATCTTTTGAAGATCCCAGTCTCAGGCCCAGAGGTGGGGCCCATCGAAGACCGGAAGACTTGGGCCAGGACAATTTCATACATAAGGTGCCTGCATGCTTGGTAAAGAAGTTGCTTCCCAAGACCCTCCTCAATCTTGATGCAGGCTCCCACGTGAATCCCGGTGTTCGATGCCGTTGTGTCGAATGATAACCCCTTGATTCGTTCTAACAGGTCGTGTTCCCGCACAAGATCAATGCAGACGCGTGCCATCTCCGCTCCCGTGCCAGCTGGAACTTTCGGAACTCCAAGCAGCTTCTCCTGGCCGTTCCCGGTGACCAGCACAGCAATCCGGTCCACAGATCCGTCACCTGTGATTTCAGGCAGCATTTTCCCGTCCCAATGCAACACCAAGGGCTCCTCAGGACAGAATTCTTCCTCTTGATACGCCTCTGCTGCTTGCTTCCGAAGCGACTGGCGAGCACGATACATTGTGGAAGAGGAGATGGATACCTCGTTCAAATCGTGCCCCAAGGATTGCGCGACGACGGCGTAGGACATCGCTGCATCACGATAAGAAATGTTCATCCGGTCGTACGCAACAGCCACATTCTGAGTGATGAGGTTCCTCGACCGCTTCCTCGGAGAAGGACATGAAGCAGAGGTGGAGGCTGCCAAGGAGGGATCATCTTCCGCAGATGGCGACACCGAGGACGAGGAGCTGTCTTCAAGAGTAGCAGCTTCTGTAACCGTCTTGGCCCGCTCAAATTCCCGGTGTCGTCTCTCCTCCTGCTGTTCCTCTCGACGCCTTTTCCTACTCTCCATTTGGGCCAGCTTCATGTCTGCCAATCCCATACTGCTCTCTGTTGGTGGGTCCTCCTGCTGACTCTTGTAGAAGAGCTTGTCTTCCTCGTTTATCATCATAGAAAGGGCATTGGAATGACCAATATCGAGGATTTCGTTCTTGAGTTCCGCCTTGAACATGTCCTCCACAACAAGACAGCTCTCCTCGGATCTGTTCCTGCTTTTCACCAACTTGTCGTAACGCTGGAGCAGAGCTTCCATTTTCCGAAGGGCGCTGTCCCGCCTCATAGTAGGGATCCTTGCTCTTTTCCAGAACACCATCACAGCATCCAAACAGGTTCAGACATTTTCTCCATCCTAGGTTTTCCTGTTTTTGATGGAAGAAGCACTTTTGCAAGACTTGCAACTTCGTCGGCAGGCGGCTACCCAGGATCTCCTTATTCGGGTGTCCGATGAGCCAAACCTCTTTCTTGCTTCGAGTTGCCATGTTTATCTGCAATGAGGAAATATACGAATTAGAAAAGAGTACAAATATGCAACGGTAGACACAACGAGGACAAAACTCGACAACTGACACGAAGGATAGAGAGCAGTGCACCCTTCAGTCAGGAAGCAAGGCAGTCGACTAACACTAGAACAGCTGAAATTAGAAATACCTAAGCAATCTGAAGCGTCAAATCTCGGGACCCCTAAACGTGTTCTGATCTGGTTGAAACCTGTTCAGATGAGTTTCCTCGGCAAAAGGAACAGGGGCATCAATGTGGATTGAACTTCCTTGCACTTCATCCATCAACCACACTGCAGTGAAGCACCCTAATACACAAGGATAGGCCTACTCCTTCAGGTATTTAAGTATAGTGAATGCCTATATTAATTAAACCAAATAAACTCATTGTGTAACCCCATCACCTACATCGAAAGAGAGCCACACCCCATACAACCAGAAGCAAGGCCCAATGAAATAATAAGGTATGGTAATTTCCTTTTTTACCATTAGGCAACGCTAAATACCGAAGGCATATAAATTAAACATTAACCAAAAAAAAAACTACTTAACAAGGTCTTTTAACCCTTTAGCCCTTTGATGACCAGTATACGTTTCTTTGAACTTAAAAATTTAAGTTTTATTGTGTTTTACAATTAGATATTAGTAACTATAGTCACTTAAATGACCCATTTTTGGGTTAATTTTCCGACAACTAAACAATACCTGTATAAACATGTAGATGTATTTGTAGAAACGTTGCATCATTGTACAATTTATATTATTTCCTTGGGACAAATATGTCCCATGGTCCTCAAAGGGTTAAGGACTGAATCTTTTGTAGGGTTAAGTTATGAATGTGTGTATTTGAAATGTTAGCAATTTGTACTGTCAGTACTCAAAGGGTTAAAGACCTCCACAAACACAACTTTTTAACGAAAAGACAGAGGGTTTTTGTTGTCAGCTCTCCACCAATATCTGCTGGAAATTTCCAATGGATGAGGGTGACAGGCAATCATCCATAACCCTATATAGTTTTTTATAGGCATTTTGAAAAAAAAAATTTCATTCCACCCTGCTGTGGATGCACAACTTGACGCTTCTATTTTTTTGCAAACTACAACTAAATTAAATAAAAACTCCACAAACACTACTAATTAAAAAGAATTAAAAATTAAAAAGAATCTTTTGATATTTATTTTCATTATATAGGAGATTCCATATTAAAAATCTCTCTATTGTAATTCTGTCAACAACACATTTTGAGAGAATTCCAAATGTCATTGTTTTTGTTCAATCAGGTATGCTTATCAATCTGATTACAATCAACAATGCTCTCAAGTCCAATGTTCCCTCAAAGGTGTGCGTGCACATGCATTGTGAAACCCATGCACACAGCAAAATAAAATGCGCACAGGCTCAAGCATATCATGGTCTGACCATTTGCACCCGACTTCGCTGATGTCTGTGCAATTACACAATACAGATTTTTTTTACTCTATGTATTTGCATTTTTTTCTTTTATACATTAACGCATTGAATATAAACCTTCATTTTTATGCAAAAATAAGAGAGAATATAGTAATTATCTCATAATTCATAAAAAATAAAATTCTTTTTTATTTTATTCCTATTTTGTGAATGGATAAAATCATGTATTAATCTTGATAGTCTATTTTAAATTGCTAAATGCTAAAAATTGTTTTGAGAAATGCTAACTAAAATAGTCATTTTCAATTAATGTTATTTTTATTTTATTCATATTTTTAGAATGGATAAAATGTTTTCTTTTTTAAGAATATATAATATTGTAAACAGTTTTTTAATATCCATTTAATAGTACCTTAATGATCAAGCTATCACCTAATGGAAATAATATTTATTAAGTATTTAATATTTATATATATTTCATTTTGAAGATAATAGTGCTCAGAAAAGTTTGCACAATTTTTCACCATGAATCTAAATGTATGCACAATGAAAATTTCTTGCGAACACAGACAAAAAAATTAGAGGGAACATTGCTCTCAACTCATTTGTCCTGATGAAGTAAATTTAAATTATCAGTAAATTGGTATAAAATGAATGGTACCAAGTTTTCTGTATTGATAAGAACGTATGTAGGCCTACATTAATTAATGAGTCACATTTCTTTCAACTGCAATTCCTTCTACATTTCATAGCTCTACACTATTGCATTTTAAGTAACTCATTTTGTTTTATGTCAACAAAAGTTACCAAATATAAATTCTCTTAAAATTTCATGTTCCTCAAGTAAAAACTGAAACTATACTCACATCAATGAAAGCATCTGTGTGCATCTCATTTGCTGGAGCATCAACAATATGAGCTGCTAAACGAATACCTTCACAAGCTTCAGTTAAAACCTGATGTTGAAAACAAAAATGTTAAAACCTTGAATAAAGTTCCTGGAGCAGTTACATCACTATAATCAACACATTTAGGGACTTGCATTGATGGAAAGTTTAAAGTGGACAAGCAGGATTATTATATTTTAACAAGAAAAGGTCTATTAAACATGTCCATTAGGGTGGAGCGAAAAATACCTTTTTTCTAGTATGACATTGTAATAGTGATTAAAAGTTGCATTTAGTGGACGAAATATGCCTGCCAAAATATGAGTTCATTTGTTTAATATTTTCAGCTGCCACCAGGGGGCTAAAGTTAACACAATTTTGTGTAAAAAGGAAAAAAATGCTTCTATTTTAGGTTTGTCAAACTATTATAAACTTTTATCTTAGAATTATCTAATAGTTTGATTAAGATTCTTAAATGATAGGAATTCGTTTTATAAAACTGCCTTTTCATATGCTTAATATCTTCAGCTGCCACAAGAGAGCTGAAGTTAACACAATTTAGAGTAACTGAGTCATGTTGAGACTACACTGAATGTTGTGGGGGAGGGTTTGGGGAGGGTTGTGGGGGAGGATTTTGGTGTGAAGGAATTTCTTTCTGTGAGTCATTAGAACAGTGTGTTAACACTTGTCTTCTTAGGTAGTAGGCCTAGTCGCTCAGTTGATCGGAGAGTTTTTAATATGATCGGAATATTATAAAACTTTATTTTAAAGTGATTTATATAGAGATAATATTGATTTATTATAAAATGCTTGTTATAATGTATTATATAATTTTAGTTTATTTATATAATATATTATATATTTATATAATATATTATATATACTTATAAAATATATATATATTATATAATTTTTGATGTTACAGGATATTTTGTGATTGTGAATTTTTCTTAAAAATATTATGGCATCAAATACTAAATATAAACATTTCACTAGAGAACATAAATTATGAAGTGTGCCATATTTGAAGTACCTTGTGAGATGAGTGATATGCAACTAACAACTTATAACTGCATTATGAAAGATTACCTGTTCACAAAACATTTAGTGAAGGAGCAGATGAATAACAAGGAGCCTTCATTTTCTGAAATAGCAGAGGCAGTTTCCAAAAAGGTAGAAAATATTTGGAAGAAGGCCTCTTTGCCAATAGTTTCACATACACGCGTTTTACAGATGATGCGAGTGTACCATGATAAATACAGGTCCTTATTAAAGCCATACAAGTCACGCAAGGATCAGCCTAAGTACAAAAATCAGCTTGAGGAATTTGAAAACTCTTCAAAATGCACTTTGTTTGACATCTGCACCTGCAAATGTAAGGAGTTTAGGAGATGCTCATGTGAAAAGAGTAAGAAAGTCCCCCAAAAGAGCAGGATTTTTTAAATGACCAACGAACACGCAGAATAATGGTGATAGGAAGCATTGACATAGCACACACAAGACGATTACAAGCAAGAGAACATCGAAAGGAAATGGAAAAAGCACGTCTGGAATCCTCACAAACAACTAGTGCTGCTATAACCAATACGTCCAACTTACAAATCGAAACAGAGACAAGTGAACTTCAACAACTAGAAGAGATATCTGAAGATAATGAGGAAGATACAACCTCGACTCAATATGTAATATCAGAACAACAGATGCGTGAGCCACTGCCTTCATTAGCAATTACTTGTGATAGATTTAAAATGTCGGACAGAGCTGGGGCTGCTATTGCTTCTGCAGTATTGGCAGATCTTAAAATTGTTACTCCCGAAGACAAAGGGAATATTATAGACAGAAGTAAGCTAAGACGTGAAAGACAAAAACAGAGAAAGGAACTACAACAGATAGGAGAGCCAAAAACCATGCGGGGATTATACTTTGATGGCAGAAAGGATAAAACAATGATTCAAGTCCAGGAGAGTGATGGCTCTAACCACCAAAGAACCAAACGCGAAGAGCATATCAGCATAATATCTGAACCACACTCTCTGTACTTTGCACGTGTGACACCTTCCAGTGGCAAAGCTAAATACATTTGCACAGCGCTAGTGAATTGCTTGAAAGAAAGGAATGTTGATATAGGGAACATCGTTGCAGTTGGCTGTGATTCGACAGTGGTTAACACTGGTAGTATTGGAGGCACAATAAGATTACTGGAAGAAGCCTTTAATAAGCCATTGCAGTGGCTGATATGCCTTTTACACCTTAATGAACTTCCATTGTGCCATCTGTTTCATCACTTGGATGGTACCACTACTGGACCAAGAGCATTTTCAGGAGAAATTGGCCGAGCACTTTCAGACTGTGAAAAGCTTCCCATAGTTAACTTCAAACCCATTGAAATTCAAGAGGACATGTGTGAAGTTGATGTAGATGACATAAGTACTGACCAGAAATACCTTCTTGAAATTCACAAGGCTATATCAAGTGGAACATTCTCAAAGAGTCTTAGTCATAAGAGTCCAGGCAATATATCACATTCAAGGTGGCTCACCACAGCAAACAGGACTCTGCGGTTATATGCAAGCACAGAGAATCCTTCAGGCAATTTACAAGAATTAGCTACTTTCATTGTTAGGGTATACGCACCAATGTGGTTTCAGATAAAGCGTAAACCATTATGCCAATATGGTGCTAAACATATGTGGCATATGATTGCAAGAAGCCGGTATCTCCGTGAAGAGCTTAGGAGAGTACATGACTCAGTCATTCAGCGAAATGCATATTACGCAAATCAAGAAAACATTCTCATTGCAATGATAGCTGATGAAAGGGAGCATGTGCGTCAGTTGGGATTTAGGCGTATCATAAAAGCAAGGGCATGCATTCAAGAAACAGATGTTATCAGGTATTTTAAGGTGCCAGAAATAAATTTTTATGCCAAAGACTATACAGATCTCATTATGTGGCAAGATTTTCAGATAGGAGAACCACCGATAACCAAATGAGTTTCTCTTGATGATATTGAATCATGCATCAAACATGGTACTACTCTTCATTCAGAATTATTTCAGTTTCCATGTCATACACAAGCCGTAGAGAGATGCGTCAAGCTCGTTACAGACGCTGCTGGATCAGTCTGCGGACCTACAAACAGAGACGGTTCGATTCGTGCTACATTAGAATCAAGGAAAAAACAGCCAAAATTTGACACAAAAGCAAATTACTAAATAGTCTTCAGCAAGAACCCTTTCTAGAGGGAGGTTGGTTGGGGAAAGGGTGGTAACTCCGCTAAGGCACGAAATAACGTTTCTTAACTGTCTCAAGCCAGTATAAAGGAGGAGAGACATCCTAATTTATTACTGTTCCCTTTTTCAAGTAAATACAGAATCATACTTAATTGTCATTTTTAAGTTAACTTCAGCCCTCTTGTGGCAGCTGAAGATATTAAGCATATGAAAAGGCATTTTTATAAAACGAATTCTTATCATTTAAGAATCTTAATCAAACTATTAGATAATTCTAAGATAATATTTTATAATAGTTTGATAAACCTAAAATAGAAGCATTTTTTTCCTTTTTACCCAAAATTGTGTTAACTTTAGCCCCCTGGTGGCAGCTGAAAATATTAAACAAATGAACTCATATTTTGGCAGATATATAACGTCCACTAAATGCAACTTTTAATCACTATTAGAACTTCATACTAGAAAAAAAGTATTTTTCGCTCCACCCTAATGTCCATACTGTACTGTAAACTGTTTTCTGTGTATCACTATGAAAATGAAAACAAATGAGTAATAAACATTAATTATATTTTGGCATCAGACAGTTTAGGGTGGAGTGTATTTTTATGAAAATCAATATTTCAAAAATCAGGGGTGCTAGATAGTTGTCAAATGTCTAAAAATGAACATTGGTAGTGGTTTTGGGTGGTTGCAAGTGATACTGCATCAGCAACCACACCCTACATGTACCACATCCATACACAACTGTAAAAAAACCTGTATTTTGCCTATTTTGGGTTCTATAATAGGTAGAAACACAATCTAAAAACTGTTTCTTATGATTTTTTTTTTATGCTGACACTGATAAAATTATTTCCAAAAGTGTAAAATAGTTTTTAACACATTTTCATGAAAAAGTAATGCATATTGACCATATATTACAAATTTACACTATAAAATTTCATCAAATAAACGTAGAATATAAACAAATTCTTGCTTTGTATTAAACTTTTTTATCAGTTTATGGGATTTTATACACTGCCAGATCATGCCATCTCTTCTATTGAACCCAATGACAGCTGCAGATGCCTCAGTCACAAGCTTGATATGGTGTTCTACCACTTGATTGTAGCATGGCTGTTTGAACTTCAAAGGATTTTTTCTAATATTCGCAAGTTCAGTTGATGTAAGATGGGTAACTATTGGAGGCTCTGCTGTCAAGTTATCAAGGTTACTCATCTTGTCATATGATTTAGCATTTTCATTGATTATAGGCACTTTAAATTTCCTGACAGTGCGGTCTCTTGTAAAACTCAAACTGTCATAATCATCATCATTCACATAATCCTCAACTTCCAAATCTCTGCCGGTGAAATCCATTTTGACTCTGATGTCCTGGGTTGTTTTCTCTACTTCACCCCTCAGTGCAGGATCTTATTTACTGCAGTGTTTCTTCTCTCCCTGTCCTTATCACCAAGCATTGATATTATAATGTTTTCGGGGTGAGCAAAAACAGCATTCCTTCTTAGGGTTTTTAGGGCAATGTCTTTTACTTTCTTATTAGGAAACTTGGAGATTCTGCTCAGCATTGAAAAGAAGTTTCTTGAACCATCAGTCACTGAGTGATTCTTCTTGATTTCAAACCAGCTGGGGAAACACACTTTTAAACAGAACTCAGTTTTTTCTGTGAAACATAGAATCTGAGTATTCTACAACCTAATGTCAGCTATCTTGAGTGATTTAATGGCCCAACTTCTAAAAGCTGAAGGTCCTTTTCAATAGTCCCTAGCATGACTGCCATGCATATTCTATGAGCATAGTATTGGTCATGACTGAGATCATCAATTACATCATTGGGCAATATAGTGAAATTCTGATTTCTGATTGGCTTAAATTTGACAACATCCCATTCAGAAACGATACCACCTAGCTGTTTTCCTATTGGCCCTGAAAAACTATCAGGGCTCTTCATAGTCCCATCGAGCTCCATGAAAACATGATGAAAAGGTAGCTCGTTACAATGTAAGATGCATATGATCTTTTGCAGTGGTCTTCCAATAAGCTCTTCAAAGACTCTGATCACCCCTGAATTATGTCCAGTCATCACTGCAGTTCCATCTGACCCCATGACTTGCAGGTTGTTTTCCAGATCAGTGTCCTTCACTGCTTCATAGAGACTTAGTGCAATTGATACACCATTCCCATTCTTTGGGGTAACATGTGTCAGATAATGTCCTTCTGAAACATTTTAAACAAAATTTAAGGAAATAATAAATGTATTTGAGATCAGTAGATTACCAGGTATGACCAATTAACATATATAACTATCGCATAGTTCTTACTCCTTAATGTTACCAAGACCAAATTTATGCTATCCACTAAAAATTTAAAACATACCATACAGAAAACAGTGGCTTACCCGGTTCTCCGACTATAACATAGTGCTCTTCTACTTTGGTTTGTTAATAATGTCACCCCTCTAACTCTGTAATTGTCACAGTACCATCCTGTTGGCCATCAACATAAATGCTGTCCACTAAACCAAAGAATACTTCTTCCTCAGCTCTGATCTGTTCACAGTACTTACACTGTTGCCTTCGTAGTTTACTCCTGTATTAATGAAAATTGTTTACAAATTTATAAGGCTGGAGGTAGCACTGATAAACAGGAATATGTAAAACAGGAAACAATGAACAGTGATGGGCTAAATACACTGACTTTATGCCTGAGCCCAATATATTTGAAATTTATTTTTCCATGTTACAATGTATAATATGTATAATTAAATAAAATTATTTTACTTCTTATTAGCAGTAGTAATTGTAATTTTGTTAAAAAAGCTCAGGAAATGGGGATGAAAATGTAATCATGATAATTTTGAAATCTTACCTGTCAATGACATTAGTGTTATCAGTGATAATGCCAAAATCTCTTAAAACTGCTGATGCTACCGCTGCACCTGCTCTGTCGGAAATTGAATACCTGCAAGATTGTATTTTGAAGTTGAGAAAAATTGTATCCATTTTAAGTCTACTGAAATGACATGGCACATACAACTAAGTACAGTTATTAAAGAACAATCACAATTCACAAGTGCTAATTTACCTATCAACAGCTCTGCACAGGTTCTCCAGATCTTGGTAATTACAATGAGAGGAACCAGCAGGCTGTGGATCATCTCGAGAGTCTTCTGATCAAGTTTCGCTAGAGCTACCAGTAGTGTCTGGACTGTCTGGTTGAGGTTGTGATGCACTTGCCTCTTCTCTCCAGCTTTGTTCACTGAACAATTAGTATGACTAGATGACTAGATTTACTATGCCAATATATATATATATATATATATATATATATATATATATATATATATATATATATATATATAAAAAAGCTATTGACTTCTCCTTAGGGAAACGGAGCTTACAGATGAACAGAAGGATCAACACAATGGCAAACATTTTCATTTATTTGTACTTCAGACGTTTCGACAAATCTTTTGTCATCATCAGTGAATTAAGTCTTAAAACCTTAAAAAGTGAAAATTACATCAATACAATATTAAAACCATTAAAATTAAAACCTTAGAGCAAAATGAAAATTGCATCAATACAAAATTAAAATCATTTAAATTTCATCACTATAAAAACTAAAATTAAATTAAATTACCTCAATAGGTAAATACACAATGTTTACATCCACCTCCATACTTGGCAAAGTCTAAGAGAACACTGGATGGTCAGAGGATTAGAAAGGGTATGTCTGTGAAAATCGATTGGTTGGTTAAAAGAGTTGTAATTTGTAGGATGAGCTATTATTATTAAGGGAGGGTTTGTTTCTATAGATGTACAAAGATTCTAAAATTCGGAGTTCTGTAAGGTTATTGGATACGTCATGTTATAACCCTCACATTGTTTTTACAGATCTGAGTGAATTATGAATTAGCAGTTATGAAAGACCTGTCAGACTTCCAAAGAGGGCAAATTGTCAGAGCGCGGATGTCTGGTGCATCGGTGACGAAAACCAGTCAGATGTTTAATGTATCCAGAGGAACTGTCTCTATGGTCATGTCTGCATACCAAAACCATGGAAAGACAAGCACCAACAAATGCAATAGTGGATGCAAGAAGAAGCTGTGTGATCAAGACCGCCGAGTGCTAAAGCACATTGTGACAAAGAACCATAAGACCACAGCTCCAAAAGTGACTGCAGAGCTTAACCAGCATCTTGCAAGGCCGGTATCGACCAGAACTGTACATCGCGAGCTCCATGGAGCTGGATACCATGGGAGGGCTGCAATTGCCAAACCCTTCCTTTCGCACATCAACATGAGTGGCGCAGAAAATGGTGTAATGACCATAAGAATTGGTCAATGGACTGGTGGAAGAATGTAGTCTACTCCGACGAATCCTCCTTTACGCTATTTCCATGTTCCGGTCGAGTTTACGTCTGGAGACAGCCTAAAGATGCTTATGACCCCGACTGCCTGACCCCAACCGTTAAGCATGGAGGTGATCTGTGATGGTTTGGGCAGCAATATCGTGGAATACTCTTGGCCCAGCTGTAGTACTGCATGATAGGGTTAACGCCCAGGTCTATCTGTCAATATTGGCTGACCAGGTCCATCAAATGGTCCAAACGCTGTTTCCCAATGGCGGCACCGTCTTCCAGGATGATAATGCACCAATCCACGCTGCTGGGGTCGTTAAAAACTGGTTTGAAGAGCATGTTAGTAATGTAGAACGCTTGGATTGGCCTCCACAATCCCCAGATCTTAACATTATCGAGCATCTGTGGTGTCAGTTGGAGCAGCAGGTCAGAAGCCGATTCCCACCGCTGGCGTCTTTGGCGGAACTGGAGCAGGGTTTGCTCGAAGAATGGCTCAGGATTCCTCTAGCCACTGTGCAAAAGCTGTATGAATCAATTCCCTGATGCATTGCAGCTGTTATTGCCGCTAAAGGAGGACCAACTCCATATTAAGAATAAAAACTGCCATTTATCAAGGTGTTCATATTATTTTGTCCAACCCCTGTATATACATTATACATACATACCTATATACATTATACATACATACATATATATATACATTATACATACATATATACATACATACATATATACATACATACCTATCTACGTTATACGTACATTCATATATATATTATATACATACACAAAAATTATTTCACGAAAGTAACACGTGAAAAATATTTATGATGAATAAAACCACGAAGGAAAGGTTAACACAGAATGGTGCTCAAGCGCTTTCGTCTAATGACATCCTCAGGAACACTCAGTGTTCCTGAGGATGTCATTAGACGAAAGCGCTTGAGCACCATTCTGTGTTTCCTTTCCTTCGTGGTTTTATTCATCATATATATATATATGATGAAAAAACCACGAGGGGAAAAGAAACACAAAGTGGTGCTCAAGCGCTTTCATCTAATGACATCCTCAGGAACACTGGAGTGAAAGGACAGTTCAAGGCAATATATAGGTTACAAAAACAATATATATATATATATATATATATATATATATATATATATATATATATATATAGAGATATATAGATATATAGTAAGTATAGAAAAAATTGTGGGAGGAGCAAACACATTTGTATCGGAAAATGACACTTTTAGCACTTTGGCCGACATTCAATATAAATTCAAATGGCTTGTTTATGAAACAGGTCACAAAAGAATAAAGAAATAAAAATAAATATAAATATAAATTGGGAAAAAAAATTACAAAATAATGCCTTAGTGATATATATGTCAGCCTAAATAACCATAAAGAAATAAACCAACAGATAAAAAACCAAAAATTGTAAGTGGAGTCTACAAATTCAAGCTCAAAAGGGAAGTTTACAATCAATTTAATAGATGATGCCAAATTGATATATATGTCACAAAGAAATAAAGAAATAAACCAAAAAAAAAAAAATAATAATAAATTGAAAAATAAATTTTAAGAGAGGCACACTAATTTATAAGGGAAAAATGACCAAAGGTTTTTTAGTTATTGTCTGAATCATGCATACTATGGTCACAAACGAATAAAAAAGTACAAGTAAATATAAATTGGAAAACAAAATAATGCCTAGATGATATATAAAGAACTATAAAAATATATACAACATACCGTATATAAGGTATATATATACGAAATATAAACGCAATATATAAAGAATATATATATATATATATGCATAAGGGAAAAAATTACCAAAAGTTTTTATAACTATTGTCTGAAAAATCCGTAGGTCACAAAAGAATAAAGAAATAAAAATAAATATAAATTGGAAAAATTACAAATACAACTACACATGTATACCCGCATAACCAATATATACATACATATATACATACACACACACACACACACATATATATACATATATACACACACATACATATACATATATATATACATATATACCTTACCTTACAACCTTACAAAGGCTCCACGTGATGATTTCTCATTTCGTGAAGGTCAAGCGTGTCACCCCTCCTCTCGAGTTGGCCTGGTGAAGTAGTGAGTTGGATTCTTGCGCTCTCCACCTGGATGACTTCCTCCTTCAGTTAAATGACCAACTCCCCTCCATTAAATTTACTTTAGAAGTGGAACAAGACAACTCAATCCCGTTTTTGGATGTGCGTGTTCATAGGGATAGCCCGGGTTTTAAGTTTAGTATCTATCAGAGAAAAAAACAAACAATTTGTCCTACGTACACTTTTACTCTGGACATGACACCCCCTATTAAAAAGGCCATATTTTCCTCAATGTTTCTCCGCGCTCTTAGGATCGCCAGTCCGGAATACATCGATGCCAAATTGGAAAATATCAACGGTATTGGAAGTGAGTTGTGTTACCCATCTGCATTCATGGAATCTTGTCTTAATAAGGCTAAACGAACCTTCTATCGTGTGAATAATAACACTCGCACCTTGTCAAAGAATATTTTAGTACTTCCATTTTTCCTGGGCTTCTTAAGCATTGCTAATGTACTTAAACTTTTGGATATCAGTGTAGTTTTTTCATATAACAATATTGTGAAAAACATCATAGTAAAAAATAGCCCTACCAATAATTTAGGCATTATCTATAAAATTGGGTGTAAGCAATGTGATTCCTTTTACATAGGTCAGACGGGAAAGGATTTGCAAACGCGTGTAAAACAGCATCAATATTCCGTTAGAACGGGACAGTTGTCCAGTGCCCTTTTTGTCCATTTGTCAGAGTTATCCCATTGTATTGATTGGAATAATGCTTCAGTTTTGTTTCACTCTAGCAACATTGTTAATAGAAATATTCTTGAGTCGGCTATAATTCAACTTACAAATAACCTTAACATGAGTAAAGGTCTGTTTCAACTCGATCCCGTTGCTCTGAATTCCTTCAGAATGGATTTAAACAAAAAGGGCAGGTTGCTAAATCTGTGGTAAAAATTTGTTTTTGTCTCTGTTTCCTTATAAATCTGTAGGTTTCTCTCACAATTTTATTTTTCAATTTTTTGCTGTATGCGTGTGTGTGTGTATGTGCGTAGTCATTGCAGTTAAATGTGTGTGTATGTATATATGTGTATATGTATGTGTATATATATGTGTGTGTATATATATATATATATATATATATATATATATATATGTATATATATATATATATATATATATATATATATATATATATATATATATGTGTGTGTGTGTGTGTGTATGTATATATGTATGTATATGTAGGTATATATATTTGGTTATGCGGGTATACATGTGTAGTTGTATTATTTGTAATTTTTCCAATTTATATTTATTTTTATTTCTTTATTCTTTTGTGACCTCCCGATTTTTCAGACAATAATTATAAAAACCTTTGGTAATTTTTTCCCTTATGCATATATATATATATTCTTTATATATTGCGTTTATATTTCGTATATATACCTTATATACAGTATGTTGTATATATTTTTATAGTTCTTTATATATCATCTAGGCATTATTTTGTTTTCCAATTTATACTTACTTGTACTTTTTTATTCGTTTGTGACCATAGTATGCATGATTCAGACAATAACTAAAAAACCTTTGGTAATTTTTCCCTTATAAATTGGTGTGCCTCTCTTAAAAATTTATTTTTCAATTTATTATTATTATTATTTTTTTTTTGGTTTATTTCTTTATTCTTTGTGACATATATCAATTTGGCATCATCTATTAAATTGATTGTAAACTTCCCTTTTGAGCTTGAATTTGTAGACTCCACTTACAATTTTTGGTTTTTTATCTGTTGGTTTATTTCTTTATGGTTATTTAGGCTGACATATATATCACTAAGGCATTATTTTGCAATTTTTTTTCCCAATTTATATTTATATTTATTTTTATTTCTTTATTCTTTTGTGACCTGTTTCATAAACAAGCCATTTGAATTTATATTGAATGTCAGCCAAAGTGCTAAAAGTGTAATTTTCCGATACAAATGTGTTTGCTCCTCCCACAATTTTTTCTATACTTACTATATATATACATATATATATATGTTTATTTTTGTAGCCTATATATTGCCTTGAACTGTCCTTTCACTCCAGTGTTCCTGAGGATGTCATTAGACGAAAGCGCTTGAGCACCACTGTGTGTTTCTTTTCCCTTCGTGGTTTTATTCATCATAAATATTTTTCACGTGTCACTTTTGTGAAATAATTTTTCATATATATATATATATATAGTGAAAAAGTGAGAGGAAAGACGGAGGAAAAAGAAATTGTAGAGGGGACAGTCGAAGTGGAAAAAGACCAAGGATGACAAGGACTGCAGGGTCGAGCCCCATCAATGCCCATCATCCTTGGGTGCTATTATATATATATATATATATATATATATATATATATATATATATATATATATATACAGGGTGGGCCGTAAGTTTCCATACATAGGAAAAATTAAACGTTTGTTTTTATGTTTCAGATACCCTAAGAATATGCGTGTAAGATCTTGTTTACTGATGAAGCAAATGTTTACGTCAATAGAGCGGTTAATCGGCAAAACATACGTTATTGGAGTAATGCTAACCCTAACTGGCTGAGTCCGACGAAGATGCAAGGTGCCGGTAAAGTGATGGTGTGGGCCGGGATATGGGGTGACAGAATTATTGGACCAATTTTTGTCAGTGGAAATCTTAATGCCGAAAGGTATCTTAACATGTTGCAAGAAGAGATTTTCCCATCCCTGCTAAACGAGGAAGGTAACTTCCCAGTTTACTTCCAGCAAGATGGAGCTCCACCTCATTATGGTCTTCATGTGCGTCAGTATTTGGATCAGCAGTTTCCGGATGCTTGGATTGGTCGGCGTGGTCCTGTGGAGTGGCCTCCCAGATCCCCAGATCTCACCCCCCTTGATTTCTATCTTTGGGGGCACTTGAAGGCCATGGTGTATCAGGAAAAGATACGAGACATAAATCATCTAAAGGAACGTATCACCAACGCCATTACAAGCATAACGTCAACTGTGCTAATGCGTGTTCATCAACAGTGGGGAACACGTATTGAAATGTGTTTCAAAACAATGGCAACCATGTAGAGCATATTATATAAATAAAAATGGTTGTCCATAAAAAAATGTTTATTTTTCCTATGTATGGAAACTTACGGCCCACCCTGTGTGTATATAATATATATATATATATATATATATATATATATATATATATATATATATATACACATTATATATATATATATATATATATAATATATATAATATATATATTATATATATATATATATATATTTATATAATAAAAACAACAACAAAGGTTTAATTAAAATGGTTCAAGTCATGATGTACTCTCTGACTAACCATAATTCCACTCGTTGTTCATCAATTATTCTTCTCCTGTATCTAGCATCTACCTCTGTGAGCTTTTCCTCAAATCTTGAACAGTATCCTAGCCTCACAGATTTTTGATTCTCATAGAAGGAAATCATCCTGAGTCACCCTCAGTTTAAACTCCTCCAATTTTCGTCATTGAGAAAGATCCTCAGAAAAAATATCAAACAAACAATCAAGCTCTTTGATAAACAATTCTAGTTTTGCCAAATAGGTTGAACTTCTCTTTGTGACAGAGTACCGATGAAACCTGTTGAGGCATTTTCAAAGTTGAAATATTAAAAAAATCAATATTATTTTCTTAATTAGAAATTAAAAATTGTGGTCACAAATCGCTTAAATATTTTTTAGTTTAGAAATTTTGGCTGAAATACATAGATAAATTAATTCACAGGTTTATAGAGCACATCACAACAAAATTATATTTAAAATAAAAAATTTATTATTGGCTAAGAAGACATTCTTGTAATTAATTTAGTACTACCCAGGATAGAAAGTTATGATGACTTACCATGAAAAGTCTGCTGCTAGTTTGTCCACCTTCGTCTCAATGATGCGCAAGGATAGTGGATAAACATTACACCAAAGCCATTGTTTCCTCAAGTCATCTGCAACTTTTGTGATGTTTTCCTTGGTTTTCCAGTTTGGCTCCTTAAGTAGACGCTGAACAACTTGTCCAGCAGTAGGTAATTTTCCATTAGCAAAACTGTCAATGGATGGAAAACTATGGCCACCGTGTAAGACTTTTGTTGTCTGGCTTCTATGTTTCATATGTAACTAAAAATCTTGAAGACGTTAAACTAGTGTTAATTGAATAGGTTATAAAAATTCTGAAAAATATAAGTAAATATAAAGTAGGTTGGACAAAAACAGCTACTGATTTTAATTTAACTCAAAAAATATGTTTATACATCAATGTACACTTTTGAAAATAATTTTGTTGTTCTCAGCATCAAAAAATCATAAGATGCACTTTTTAGATTGTGCTTCTAGCTATTATAGAGCCCCAAATAGGCAAAATAAAGGTTTTTTTTGAGTCTCATGTGGGCGTGGCTACTGATGCGATATCACCAGCAACCACCAAAAACCACCACCAATGCTCATTTTTAGACATTTGACAACTATTTAACACCCCTGATTTTTTAAACTAAACAATCGCTCCACCCTATTAGACATGGGGGGGGGAAATTTCCTCACCAAAGCATTTGGCTCATTCTTAAATGGTTATGACTAGGCTATTTGCCCACACTTCACAAATATTATAAAGACTTGCAGTCAACAAAGAAATTGCAAATGAAAGCCTAAGCCTATATTAACCCTCTAATGCCAACTGGGTCGAATACGTACCGTTTCAAATACACGCATTCAGACTTAACCCTACAAAAACGTTCGGCGTTAAAGGGTTAACATCATAAAAAGTTGAAATTTGTCTACATAACTTAAACCTACAACCCAGACATGGGGTTCATTACAAAATTTGATTATTATTACCATATGGTTATGATTACAGGTCTGACAAAATTTTGATTATGGTTATGACTATGGGCCTTGAAAAATCTTGATTATGGGCCTTGAAGAATGTTGATTATGATTATAATCATGATTATGGGCCTTGAAAAATCTTGATTTTGATTATAATTATGATTACAGGGCTTAACAAATCTTGATTATGATTGTTTATGATTACGAAGTTACGAGTAATAAGAGTATGGTATTGGTGTATAGTTTGTGCAACTTATACTGTATATGTATTATGTATATCATATTTGCTGTGTTGATATAAAAACAAGAAATCACTAATCAAATTTACTCTACTTTATTTTCAATTTTAATTGTACAATCTACAATGAATAACTAGGAAAGCATCACTATATGGCACACACTCATTTCAATACTATCATAGCATTAGGATAATGCCATTATCATATGCAATTTTTATGCCTGTTAACTCATCATTTGAACATAAAAGCAATAATATGCTGCATGTTAAATAACACTTCATTAATTCAAAACCTTTCACTGCTAACTGTAACATCTGCTGTAACACTACAATCAGTCAATCACATTAACATTTAAATGCAAATCTACAAAGTCAACTCAGATTCAGATGGTATGCTACTACTACTACTGTGCTTAATACATTTGAGAAACATAAGCTCCTCAAAGTGACTGGTAAGCAATGTTACCAGAACTTAACTAAAATTCAAATAAAACCAATAACTGTCAATGGTTACAGCATTTTCTAATGTTGATTATGATTTGATTATGATTATGGCATTTCAAAATAGTTGATTAGATTATGATTATAGTGTAATCATATGATTATGTGATTATAATCATAATCAACCCCATGTCTGTCACAACCTACCTTAATTTCATCCCTAGAAATAGCTGCATTGCTATCAGTTAACAAAATTTCAATGGTAACAGTATAATGAAGAGAGAGGTTTGAAGAGGTCTTTCTTGAATAGGATGGATAAGCCCTTGCAACAGCACAAACACTTGCAAAAAGGTTAGTTTGTTCACATACAATCTTTAAAAAAATAATCAAAATTAAATAAACTTTTCTTCATAGCCAACAGTAATATATTAATAATTATAACTCTATTTGCAGATTAAAAGGGGCAATTGGGTCTGTAGATATAATTTAATGACACTGTTACATTAATTAAACCCCAATTTATTTACAAATAATATACTGTATAATCTTTACTTAGTAAATTATTTATTCTCTCTATAAAAATAATTAAATACACAATACATACATTATCTAAGAACCCACTTCTCTTTCTCATGGGACTGACAACACAAGTTAATTACTGTACATATATAAGCATACAGCAGGATCACAACTATTACCTTTCATAACAAGGCTGGGGTTAAACCTTTAGCAATATATGAAGTGAGACCACTATCTCCATTTACACATCTTGCAAACCATTTCCAATCTTCTGTTTCTCATTAATTGCTGTGCCACATTCATATAAAATCAACACTTACTAATTACATTCTTCTATCTTTTATGCAGTCTTCCTCTACTTTTTACACCTATGCAATGACTATTATAGACCATTTTCATAATTCCATCATTACTTATTCCCTCATGTAACTATACCAATATAACATACTACCCTCCATTTTCATCTACAGTGGCTTTTTTTGTTCCATACTTTTCCCAAACATTATCTTTTAGTCCAGGAGTATGGACCAAACCTGGAAATAAATAGTACCAAGCTGATTTTTTCAGAATAGTTCCCTAAAGTAGTGGTGAACAACATACCTATTAAAAGCCCTAAAGTTTCCTGTGTGTGCTAAAGTTGCTATAGATATGCAACATTGTAATAGTTTATTTTATTCCAGAAATTAGATGCCTAAATATCTGACTAGTATAATCTTTATATTTTGTTAACATTTTGACAAACTGAAAAAAATACCTACTTACTGATCTTTCCTGATTTGCCCATCTTATAATGGCTTATGCCGTGTTGATTCACTGGTCTATTTTGTATGTTAACTTTTATATTATCTCTGCTTATTAGCTTCAGATATAATTTTTATGAGCGATCATATCACATTGTACCATTGGATAACATCATGAAAGGTAGTAGTCTTGAGGAGCTGCAGGAATCAGTCAGAGGTGGATTATCACTGAGGCTATTGAGGTTGAAGCCTCAGGCTCCCATGCTTGAGGGGGCTCCCCAATCAACTGAGTTTCAATGATATAATTCAAGATTTTGCATACTTCTTTGATTAAATATGACAGAGTACACAAACTGACAAATTCTGTTTTATTTTATGTTTTATAGGCTCTAAAGTAAAGTTTGTTTAATACTGTTTGGTTTTGGCAAATGGCAAAATACACTGTGTTAAGGTTTTTTTAAGTTTGTTTCTCAATTAGCCTAAGCACCATACATATAATTTGTGTAAATGTACTATGTACTGTACATGTATTGTTAATAAAAAGCTATAGAAAAGGGTCCCCATATTCTTCATTGCCCCAGGGGCCCGAGGTGTCTTAATCCACCTCTGGAATTAGTATATACTAAAGGTTCAGTAGTGCACATGATGAGTGGCCATACATATATTCCCAGGCATTGCAGGCCCACTTTCTAACATTGGCAGCACTTGGCAAGATCTGCTCGAGACACCAAAGCAATTGATACTGAACAATTACAAACATTGTATGATACTACTCTTTTCCAGGAAGAGGCTCCTGATGATGTAGTTAAGAACAGTGTGTCAAGCAGATGAACTGAGATTATTGGAAAGCTATGTGAGGATGTTGCTGGAAAGGGAAAGACAGCCACACTTTAGATCAACTATTTTAAACAGGTGTCCCTTGTGTCTCTACATACATGCAGAGGGAACAGGTGACTGGTGGCTTCACCTACACTCTGTAAAGCAGGTGCTTCCCTACTTTCATGCCACTGGGCATATTGTGTATGCTAAGTCAGCCCACCTGTATGTCCGACAGATGATGGATCTGCAGCATATGATGCCCAAAAAGGAATATAAGCAGTTCACAGAAGAGGGGTACGTCACCATTCAACAATCAGACAAGTTCTGGGATGGTATGTTCTCTAATCAGACCATTGAGCAGTTTCTAATTAATGTGACTATTGAAAACTTTGGGTGGGATGACACATGGACGTGGAACCACAGACAACATACTGACAAAGTGGGTCCATGCACTGCCAAGATGTGTACTCATCTGTAATGCACTGGAGGCCTTCACATCAGTTCATTCAGAAACATCTAAGCAGCACAAAGATCTACATCCAGCAAATAAGTCCAGGAACAAATCTGACCTTGACTGTTGTTCAGTGGCTGGAGGCACATCCACCATTTGTCAGACACAAGTCAGATATCTTGTTTTCCATTTCCACTGGGGTTGTGGCAGATGACTCTGTGAATTGTGATGATGCTCCTCACATTGGCAAGTGCTCAATGGAAAAAATGACAGGTAAGACTTGCTACTATGAAGATCACAATCAAAATACATGGGGAGAATACAGTTGTTAATCCTTCATTGATGTTTAACCCTTTACCGCCGTAGTGTCCATTATCGGACACCAAAATAAAAATGGAAATATATCCAAAATTGTTGCGTTTTTGTCGGGTACGCCGTGATGGCTGTTTTCGGCCAACTCTGTGGAGTTACCAAGCAACGCTTTTCCGCGAAATTTAAAATTGTTAGAATTTAGCGCCATTATAGGTAACGCTGCAGCAGATGTTGGTGATGCAGTCCACGGACCTAACTTTACCAGACCATGGAATCATTACCAGGTAAGATATAGTTCTATAATAATTTGTAGCTCTCAAATATATATTTTAGACTATATTTAGAGTAAAATTTAGAGTATAAAATTACTTGTACTATCATTAGATGATCTAGAACATGGTGCTCAAAAACGATCAGCACGGGTTTAGAAGGGTTTCCCCGCAACACATGCTTTTTTATAAAAATTAATTTTAGGGGGGAAATAATTCATTTGATTTAATTATTTCATAGAGAGTTTGAAATAAATGCATAAATAAATTAATATATAAATTAATATATATATATAAATGTGTGTGTGTGTGTGTGTCATAAAGAGCAGATGGCAATTCATAAGTTGTAGTAATTTTTTTTCCAATTTGCTTCTAGGAACAAGTGAATCTTCTGGACATGCATCAATTTCTATAGCAATTGGTAACTTTTATGCTGGAAACTATAACAAGAAGTCACGCTATTGTACAGTTGCTGCAACAAGTGATGAAGAGACCATATCAGAAGGAGATGAAAGAGAAAATTTGGAAGAGTTCAGACCTAACGAGTCAAGTAAGCTTTTCATATTTTTTTCAAAAGTAGATAGCTACAGAATTAATATAAATGAATAATAAATACTGAATACAGAAGAGTATAGTCAATTAAATCTCTATAATACAAACACTCTTACATCCCCTCTGTAGTAAAATATTGGATGAAAAAGTATATTTCTAACTTGAACTTCTTTTTTTTCTATAAAGGTACAGCTTCAGAATGTGAATCAGAGGACGATATTTTATCTTCTAGCACAGTTGTCTTATGCGTCGAAAACCATTCACCCTTGTCTGTATCTAACGAGAAAAGGCAAAAGCAGACTTCGCAGAAGCATACCCGTATCTGGAAAAAAGTTAACAGTCGACAGCCTATTCCACCTGAACCAGACTTTGAAAATGACTCTCACGTATCAGAAAATATCGAGGATGACTTAGTGAGCCCATTTCAGTTTTTTTCGAAATTTATTGATAAAGATATTCTTGATATTATTGTTAGTCAAAGTAATTTATATTCTGTGCAGAAAAATGTAAATCGTCCTCTAAAATTGACACGGGAAGAATTTGAGCAGTGGCTGGGACTATCTATTTGGTTTAGCCTCTGTAAAATAAGTAATACTCGTGAGCACTGGAATGATGGTATGAAAGATGAGCGTTACACAAGCTTGATGACTCGTGATAGGTGGGAAGAGATAAAAAGTAATATTCATTTTGTAAATAATTCTCAGCTGTCTGGTGATGATAAAATAGCTAAAGTACACCCCTTCGTGGAACATTTGAGAGCTAAATTTAAAGAAATTCTAATGATCAGAGATATATGCATAGATGAGTCTATCATTCCATTCAAAGGCCATTCTGCACTAAAACAATATATCCCAAAGAAACCGCACAAATGGGGTTTCAAATTTTTTGTGTTAGCTGACAAAGAGGGAATGGTGTACGATTTTATTCCATACACTGGAAAGATTCAACCAGTTGATGACCCTACAGTTCCTGATCTTGGGGCTAGTTCAAATATAGTTTTGCATTTAGCTCAAAGCATTCCAAATGGCAAAGGATACAGACTGTTTTATGATAATTGGTTTACATCTTTGCCATTGCAAGTTTGCTTAGCAAAACGTAAAATATGGTCTTGTGGCACTGTTCAGTCAAGAAGGTTGCCAGGTCTCACATTTTCTTCAGATAAAGAAATGCAGGCTAAAGGTAGAGGTACTTTTGAGGAATGGGATGCAAATGTGGATGGGGAAAGAGTAACAGCAATCAAGTGGTTTGACAGCAGGGCTGTTCATGTGTTATCAACTTTTGCCACAGCGTATCCTGTTGTTCAAAAGGAAAGGTTTGATCGTAAGACAAAGGAGAATGTAACAATAACTTGCCCAAATACTGTACATGAGTACAACAAAGCAATGGGTGGGGTAGACTTACATGACCAGATGGTTTCTCTCTATAGATTCTCATTCAAATCAAAAAAATATTACCACAGAATTATTTGGCATTTGTTTGATATGGCATTAGTCAATGCTTGGCTAATGTACAAGAGGTCATGCAATGCTATGGATATTCCTCCTAGAAAGCAAAATAAGTTATCATATTTTAAAGTTAGGGTAGCTAAGGCTTTGATGTTTGCTGGGAAAGTGACACAAACAAGCAAAAGAAAGAGACCATCTATCGAACAACCCCCCAAAAAAGTTGGGAATCAGGGCTTACCTCTACCTGATATTGATGTACGATATGATGGTCTCCATCATTTGCCTGATGTTGGTTCTGTTAGGCATATGTGTAAAATGGTTGGTTGCAAGAGACGAATTGTAACATTCTGCCAAAAATGTAATGTTTATTTGTGCATTGCACAAATAAACAAACGTTTCACAGAATTTCATATTAGGAATCAATAAATTCCATATCCTGATTCAATTGTAATAGTATATATAAATGTAATATGCAATTCCAAACCCATTTAATATGTTTGATGTAATAGTTTATAATATGTTAATAAAATTTTTGAGTTGAATTCAATGTTTTATTCTCCGTAGAGTTTCACATATTTTTAGCTCCATGTGCCGTGGTGCCCAATTTCATCCACCTTCATTAAAAATATAAATAAAAGAAGAAGTATAAATTTTAATGCCTACACTGCTTCTTTGCATCTCATTTACCACAATTATTAATATATTTTTAAAAAATAATGGAAATAAATAGACCTCGGCGGTTAAGGGTTAATAGAATCACTTGTATCCTGAGCATGAGTACTGATATGGAAACTTTCCTTAAGTATGAACTGGCTCCACAGCCACCATCACTCTTTCTGGATGGGCAAATGCGAAAAACAACAGTGTGCTTTAGGGACCATGCTGAAGTCTCTGATCAACCATGAAAGCACAATCCCTTATGATGCCATTTTTGTTATCAATGGAGGCTATTTACTCCACACAGTAGTTTGGCCCAAACCAGCAACATACCAAGGTGTGTGTAAGGTTTATAAAGCATACCTACATCATCAAATATTACAATTCAGGGCCAACAGTAGTGTTTGATGGATATGAAGGAGCTGCATCAACCAAGTCAGCAGAACAGATTTGCAGAGCAAAGATCTATACTTCTGTAGACATTGTAATTGCACACAATTTGCTGATGACCACAACTCAGGGTGGATTTCTCAGAAACAACTGCAACAAGGTGTGCCTCATTGAAATATTGTCTCTGATTCTAGTCTGCTGGAATCACTGTGAAAGAGGCAGTCAAACAGTGATGTAATGATTGTGCCAACAGCTTTCCAGATGGCAGAATCAGATAGTGATCTCCCAGTGATGGTTGTTGGGACCAATACTGATTTCCTGGCTATGCTAGTAGTAGCTCATTCAACACTGCCTATGGATGCCACAGCAGGCCACAGATGCTCTATATCATAATAATAATAATGATTGAGGTTGTTTAACCTCCTTCACAACATCTAAGGTCATATGATGGAGGGGACCTACAGCTTTACATGGGATCCAAACCACAGGTCACTACATAATCTGGACACAGAGGACAGTCTCCCATCCAACTACTCCCAGACCCAATGTTGCTTAACTTCACTGATCAACAGGAGGCAGTGTTATGACATTGGCTATGATGTAGCCCACTCTACAGCATGAAGCAACTTCAGCAAGCACTAGGACAGGGGTGGGCAACCTTTTTAAGTGAGTGTGCCAAAATCATCAAATCTTTGATGCAAAAGTTAATCTTTACCATTTTTTAGCAGAAAACATTAAGTTAAAATATAAAACTCAGCGAAGAATTTGGATATTTATTTATTTTAATTTTTTTTAAGGTGAACCCGGGGAATCGCGTGCCAGAAAAAAGTAATTGGCGTGCCACGTTTGGCACGCGTGCCAAGGGTTGCCCACGCCTGCACTAGGAAGTACCAAGCAGAACCTCTTATTTGTACATATGCTAACAGGATGCGACACCACATCAGCATTTTATGGTCAAGGGAAAGTGAAAGCATTAAAGGTAGCAAAGGAAGATGTAGCCAGTGCCAGTGAGCAATTTCCTCCAAAACTGTATGGAGCTGAAAAGTTTGCTACATTGAACAAATACAGACATGTCACATACAAATGCTTGGTGGCAAAAACATCAAGAAGCAGTTCTTTCAAGATTGAAAGTCTTCCACCTATCAGTGCAGCAGCATCCATACAAAGTGTATCTACAGGTCCAACAGTGGCTGGGGTGCTGCTTTTGATTCGCTATACATATTCATATTCCTATATTGAAGATAATGTTTACATACATCAGAACTGTGTTCTGTGTGTAAATGTGTTTCATGTGAAATAAAGATTTTGAACTGAAATAAATTGTGTATTTTATTTTATGCGAGATAAACCATATATTTTTGCCCAAATTGGCAGCCATTTTGAATTTTGGCCTGGGGAAAAAAATACCGTACATAAAGGAAACTTGAGGACTTTGGATATGTTATTCCTCGTGATATTCTGGACAGATTCTGAAAAATTCTGCTTAGTACTATTTATTTTTGGGTTAAACCCTAATGCTCCTAGACTATTTCATACATTCAATCTGTTTCACAACACTCTTATTTCTTAAACTATTCATCTCATCTGCTCTCAATTTTGACAGAAGTATCATGCTCAAACAAGCCTCTTGTGTCCATTCATTGGTGTTGGTATCAATACACCTCCATGCACACCTTTTGCTTCCTCTATACTGAGGCACTCTCTTCCTATCACAGGTTTTATCATGCTTATAACTTGCTTGTTCTGTTTCACTCTACTTTCAACTTCTAATGTACTTGTAACTTTTTTGTCAAATACACTAGATATTTAAATTCTTTTACAACCTCTAAAATTCCTACATTCAGTCCAATATTATGGGAAAATTCCCCTTTTCTGAACAATGAAGACCTAATTTATATTTTTTTCATCTTTTTTTTTACTTCTTTACACTCTTTATTCATCTAACATTCTTTGTACAACTTGTTACTTTTCCTTTTATCAATACCAGGCCACATTCATAACATTCCTTTCTAAACTTTCTTCAACTGAATTCTCTCTCTCTCATTGCTATCACCAAGTCCTGGATTCATACTGATCATAGGGACTATGTTGGGGAGTTCGAGATTCCCAGGTATAGGATATTTCACAATGACCGCACCTGTGGGGAGGGGGGGGGTACTAATATGCATGAGGGACACTGAGTCCAGTTGACTGCCAGTTCCAATCAGCACAGCTGCTGCTTGGCATCAATCTGAATGTGGGAGGGATGAACTATAGGTTAATCTTGGTGTACAGACCTTGGCATCTCCTCCTCAAGGATACAGAGCCCTGTACACCAAACTCCACAGCCTGCTAGGGGACAGGATGTGTGTAGTTTTAGGAGACTTCAACTGTCACAGCATAAACTGGGAAGACAGGACTGCTGATGCCAAAGGGAGGAGACTAGTTGACTTTGCTGATGAGAACTTCCTGACTCAGTGGGTCAATGGGCCTACATGAGGTGAAAGCGTTCTAGACTTAGTATTCACGACTGAAAATAACCTCGTCACTGGCCTCACCACTGACGAATCATTGGGTGGGAGTGATCAGTCTGATTAGGTTCTGTATCTGCATCCCTCGGGTGAAGCATAGTAACTCTAGAGGCAGTAAGCCTGATCTACGGCAAGTGGACTTTGTTGGCCTCCGGGATAGCGTAGGTGAGATGGGGTTAGAGGTTGGTGGTGATGTTGAGGAACTGTGGAGTGCATTGCGGGATCAGTTTATGGTGCTGCAGTCTGCTGCCATACCCTCAAAACCAGTCGCCCCTGCTTCAACGCAGCCTAAGTGGTTCAGTCAAGACATCGCTTCAGCTATCCGAAATAGGGAAGCTGCGTATAGGAAGGCAAAGGCCAATTATTCCCATGAGAACACTGAGGTGTATGTCTGCCTGTGCAGGGAAGTGAAGGCAAAGGTTAGGTTAGTGAAATGTAATGAAGAACTCAGGGTGGCAAGCATCTGCAAGGGGAACCCTAAGGAGTTCTTCAGTTATGTTAATTTAGTAGAAAGCCCATTAGAAGCATAATAGGTCCGTTAAAGGACCAAAGCTGCATCTGTGGACCTCCGACCTGACATCGCAAATGTGCTGAATGAGTACTTTGCTGGAGTGTTCACCAGGGAGGACACCCACATCATCCCTGAGCCAGGTGTCAGGCATGAAGGTGCTGGCCTGGATAGTGTTTGGTGTACCACGACAGTAATTGCTGATAGAATAGACAAACTGAGTGTGTTTAAGGCTCCTGGACCAGACCAGTTCCTCCCCAGTGTTGCAGGAGGTGCACAACCAGGTGGCTCCCCACCTGGCTACAGTCTTCAACAAATTGTTGGAGATGGGCCAGGTGCCTGGTGACTGGAGGGAAGCCAACGTGACCCCTATCTTTAAGAAAGGGGATCACGACAGTCCAGGGAACTATCATCCCATTAGTCTCACTTCGGTTGTAAGTAAATTATTAGAAGGGATAATAGCGGATAGGATCATTGACCATTTGGATTCCTACAAGCTGCTTGGGGACTTCCAACATGGGTTTAGATGGTATAGGTTGTCTCTCACCAACTTGCTTGAGTTTTTCCATGTCATGTTGAGTGAGTATGATAAGAGTAGGGCAATTGACATACTTTATCTCGACTTTCAGAAAGCCTTTGATAAGGTACCTCATTGCCGGCTAATGGCCAAAGTGTGCACACTGAGTATCAGTGGGGAAATAGGTAGGTGGATTGAAAACTGGTTGAATAGGTGGCAGAGGGTTGTAATTAAAGGGGCTAGTTCGGGTTGGGCCTTAGTCACTAGCGGGATTCCTCAGGGTTCCATTTTGGGGCCACTGTTGTTTATCATTTACATAAATGATATCGACAGTGGTATCGTCAGTAGGATCGCCAAATTTGCTGATGACACCAAGCTTGGGGCCAATGTTGGGACACCCAAGGCAATTAAGCAACTGCGTGTGGACTTATGTAGGATAGGAGAGTGGTCTGACAAATAGCAAATGCAAGGTGATGCACATTGGCTACGCCAATCCCAAGTCAGACTACTCGATGTTGGGAAGTAATATTGAGGCGACCGATTTGGAAAAGGACTTGGGTGTGTTAATTAGCAGCGACCTTAAGTTTACTAAACAGTGTGTAGAGGTGGAAAAGTGAGCCCAGAAGCTGTTGGGTTATATCAGGAGGCAATTTCAATTTTGGAACAAGAAAATTGTGCTCTCTCTGTACAATTCTCTGGTTCAGCCACACCTGGAGTATGCTGTGCAGTTCTGGTTGCCCACCCTCGGGAAAGATATTGAGAGGCTGGAGTGAGTCCAGGCGAGAGCCACAAAGTTAATCCCTTCCGTTAGACATATGGGCTACAATCGACACTTACGTGCCCTGAATTTGTTTTCACTGGAAACTCAGAGGCTGCATTGGTCAACTCATTGAGGTTTTCAAGCTCTTATGCGGGTTCAACAATGTTGATTTTAGAAGCATGTTTAGTTTAAATGATAACCCAACTCGCAACAATGGTTGGAAGTTGGATTTGAAACAGTTTAGGACTAGTCTGTGTGGGAATTACTTTACCTATAAGATCTGTGACAGGTAGAACTGGCTACCTTCAGAAGTTGTGAACAGTTCTTCTGTGGATCTGTTCAAGAAAAGGTTAAACCAAATTTTGCACACTATTTGAGGGTGTATGAATTTTTCCCTGGCACCCATTGCCATTGGTGCCTCCTCAGTATGGGCCACAAGGCCTTTTGAGGTACTACTTTTCCTTGTAACTCTCCAAGGACTTGCTCCCCTTTTTTCTATATTGTTGCCACTTCATTTGAATTAAGCCTTTTAGCTTTTACTTTTTGTGTCTGTGCAATGTCTCTCTCCCTTTATTAACAAACACCAATTAACTTAACTTCAAACAATACAATCATCTAGTCTGACAAACCCTCAATCCCAAACAGCTTTCATATTGGAAATATCTCTCAGCACACCTCACTAACATACGCTATCACACTTCTCCACTCTCCTTTCTCTCTCTCTATACACAGTGGGCCCTCGTTGTTCATGATTAATTGGGACCAAGAAAAACATCACAAATTACGAAATCACGAACAACAAGATCCATTTTCCATGTAAAATGGCTAATTGGTTCCAAAAGCTCAAGGATGGCAGTGTAAAATATCCTTAAAATGCCAAATTTTATAAAATACTGCAAAGACTATAGCTACTAAAGCAATACATATTAAACAATGATTCACATCAAACACTAATAAAAACCAATAATGTTACTATAATATTACATAAACAATGATATTTTATGTAAATAAAACTTTTTACTGTATGTAATATAAAGCAATAAATTACATAAACAATTATATAAAGCAATAATATTTTATAAACAACTAAATAACTAAATATAGTACACTGGCATTGAAGAGCACGAAATGACACAACCTCACTCAGTGAAAGATGCAATGCAACTGAGCTTGTGTCGACCTGCGTGGGCAGCATTGCAGATGCCATGTGACAAAATCATGAATTTGCAGAGTCAGTCGCAAATTTACAGAAACATGATAGTAAAATGGGTCATCATGAATTTGCAAAATCACGGAGAGAGAGCCTCAGGAACAACGAGGGCCCACTGTAGAGATATCTATAATGTACAGTATATCTTTGTTTTGGGAGAGTGTATTTGTAACACACACACACACCCTCTTCCACATACAATTCTTTTATTCTACAGCCACTGTTATTCACTCCAGGCACAACATGCTTCTTAGTTACTTCAGGCTCAGGACCAACTCCCACTTTTCCATTCAGAGCACCTATTACAATTATTCTTTTATGTATTTCCCCATGAGCACCCAGTAGGTCAGTGGTTATGATGATGGGTTCTGAGTTTGCTCCTAGCTGCTAGCATCAGGTGGGGTTGGGCTGACCACTGACCCTATTTCTGCTCAGGCTCAAGTGAACCTTAGGGCACACTCACCTGACAGTGTGGAAATGAGCTTCCTTGGATGTTACATTTTGCATTTCCCATGCTTTCAACCAAATTCCAGAAATCAACCTTCTCCTCTACACATTTATCACCACATAGTACATATGGTACAATCACTACTACTTTTACTATGTTAACTGTAGTGTGGAGTGAAAAAATCAAAAGTGCCAGGATCAAAATTGAGGTGGGTCTAGATAGTTGTCTTTTGTCCAGGATTAAACTTGAAAACCAATTTTAGGTGATTGCATACAAAACTGACTGCTACCAGCCAATTTATACAAATGGTATGTGTACACAACCAAAATTTGAACCCAGTATCCTATCTCTGGTTCTGGACATGATAGAAATATAATTTAAAACTGTTTATGATGTATTTTTTACCTATGAAGCAGATTAAAACATTTGCAGAGGGCTGCACACTCAATAATGCATTAAAAAATCCATATTTTGTCATTTTTGCTCAAAAAATACAATTTTTCACCTCTTTTTCTCCAAATATTTTGTTTTTATTTGAAATTATATTTTATATTTTTCTTTTCAGGTTCAATTTATAGAATTGATAAATACATGTATTTTGATAACCTTATTGCCAAAAAATACTGCATAGTAGGATGTTAAGATGCAGTGACAGTTAAAATTCTTGATAGAGGTCACAGATTTTCAAGCACAGACTCATTCCCCAACGGAAAGCTTCCTCTTGGTAAAGATGTCATCCAACGTGTAATGGCAGAAGAGAACTGGACAACCAGACAAGCAGCTGGCACTGGATGGTGCAACGTATCCAATTTCATGCTCCAGTGTCACCAGCAAGATTCAGGATCTAGTCAAAGAATTTTTGAGGTAAGATTCAAATTTTCAGTCCTTTATAAAAAGATTTAAAATATGTCATACTTTTGTAAATTTTGTAATTACATTTATTTGTTTGTGACTAATTTTATTAACAATCATGTGATTCACTAATTTGCAAATCATAAGAATGATCAGTACCTAATAAATTCTGTTTTGACTAGAACTTAACTTAGGGTTTATAAGTGAAATTTGCATTCACAACATTAAAGTTTTGGTAATTTTGTAGGTGTGATAGATATCCAAAAATGAAATGTGGTGACAAGTTCCGGAGTGATCTTTCTTCCTTCATTGAAAAAACTTCCAAGTTCTTTGACATCTTCTGTGAGGACTCAAATTGGAGAAGAGATGTGGAACATTTGTCTCAACTCAAAATGACAGAAGACTATGCTTTCTATGAGGACCAGGAAACAGCTAGAATAGGATGATGCATTGGTTTTAAGGAACACCTTACATCAGCAGACATCAGATATAAAAGGATAGTAGTACAGCAAGAGCAAGCAAAAGAAAAGAATCGGTGAGTTTGATCTATATAAATTAAAAAACTTTTGATTACTGATCACTTAAAATCTGGGATTCTTGAAATGATTGTGCTACAAATTATAAAATGTTATTTTTGCATCTTTAGTAAACTATTTTATATCATAATCATACTGTATTTTATTATCCCCAGGGAAGAGCTCAGAAGTGTTTTTCAAGTTGTTCCATCAAGCTCAGCAGCAATACATGACAGTGATCTCGACAGTCTCTCAAGTCAGGGCAGCCTGGAATCACATGATGAAACAGCTGGTGTCAGTGAACAAGAGGAATCCAGGACAGAACAAAATAGGAAGAGTCTACCAAGCCTCACTCGGCAGTGTGACAGGTATACTGTATAGTTTAAAATATGAGTATGCTTTGAACACTCTTGTTGCTAATACCTTTGAAAAAATTGTTTATAGTCCATGTAATGTTGCTAATAGTTAGAGTCCAAATCTTGGACCCTGCTGTCCAATGAACATCTTGCTAGAATATTAACTTCATATAAAAGAAATGTCTTCTACCAGGTATCAAGTAAGTGACAAAACTGGAGCAGCAGTTGCATCAGCAGTTTTAGAGGATTATGGAATTATCACTATTACTGATAAGATGAACAAAATTGACAGGTAACAGTCCAATTATCTTGTACATTAGTATCTGATTCAAATCAAGTACAAGGACCACTCAATATATTTTGCCCCACCTTTTTTCTTTCTTTCCAAGTTTCCTTCTAAGTTCCAGAAATTTTGTACACAAGTAGTTACATACCTTTTTTCCAAGTTTTTATTTTTCCACACAGTCTCCACCCTTTTCTACAGCTTTCCTCCACCTTGAAACAAGGGCCTTTATTCCTTGCTGGTAAAAGCCCACTGGGTTCCACTGGAGCCACCTCTTAACCTCCTCAACAACCTCATGGTCACTCAAACTTTCTTCCACGAATAGCATCCTTCATTGGCCCAAACAAATGGAATTCTGAAGGTGCCAGATCCAGGCTGTATGGAGGGTGGGGTAACAGAGTCAAGTGTATTTTTGTGATGGCCTCTCTTGTTTGCAAACTGTTGTGTGGTCTTGCACTATCGTGCAAAAGAAGGATGTCTTCCAGTTTTCTCTCCAGTCGAACTTACTTTATATGTCTCTGGAGTCTCTGTAGGGTAGCAATATATGCCTCTGAGTTGATTGTTTGTCCTTTCTTCAAAATGTCTACCAGAATCACCCCTTTCATGTCCCAGAAGATGGTGGCAATAACCTTTCCTGCAGAGGAAGCCATTTTCAACTTTTTCTTGCATGGAGAGTCTGCGTGATGCCACTCCATGGATTGGCATTTTGTTTCAGGTTCAAAGTGGTGTACCCAAATCTCATCCCCAGTCACAATTCGTGAAAGGAAGTCATCCCCTTCTGTCTTGTATTGAACCAACGACTCGGAAACAATTTCTTTTCTTTGGACTTTGTGATCTTCAGTCAGTTTGCAAGGAACAAACCATGAACACACTTTTGAGTATCCCAGTTGCTGAATTATCATATTCACACTTCCTTCACTAATTCCTAGCTCCAGTGATAGCTCCTTGTATGTGACACGCCAATTTGACTGAATGATGCTGTTAGCACATGGGTCATTCTCTGTCAGATCAACCAAAAAAAATTGAAATTAACACCCTCATCTCTCATATTTTGCTGAAATTTGGTTTATAGGGAGTTTGTGAGCCCTGAATCCATTTCTGAAATTATAAGGTCAATCCGACCAACGGTTCAAGAGATATGACCTCGGGCAATTTGAGGTCACTCGCGAGGTTACTAACATTTGGCGAGCCATAACTTGGGTAATAATTGTCATAATTATATAAAAGTATATATATTTAGAATCAAAAACGACAAGGAATCCAAATATGCAAGTTTTAGAACTCTAGGTTGAAAAATAAAAAAGTTACACTGTAACCAAAATTTGAGGTCACGATTTGACCTCTGGGGTATCAAATGAGAATATTTTTTTTAAATGTAAAAAATGAAGGCATAGGCATTGGCTATTAGAATCAGCAAAAAAAAGTTTGTTTATGTTAGTATTTTTCATGTAACTAACATATAAGTGAACACCATATTCATAAGTTGTGCGTCAATTCTACCTATTTTTTCACACTTAAGCTCATAATTTGACCTATAGAAATTAAAATTACATTTTTTATAGATATAAAAAACAAAGTCAGAGTTCTTGACTAATAGAAACAATCATAAAAAGTTTGTTTATGTTGGTACTTTTCATGTAACTAACTTATAAGTGAACACCATATTTATAAATTGCTTGTCATTTCAAGGAATTTTTATATCTTAGCTATCAATTTGACCTCAAGCTCCAAGAATTTAATAAAAATTGTATTTCACTGCTAATCTACACTGGCAATAATAGTTATAATAGTGAAAGGGGAAGACTAAGCTCACATGTAGCCTAAACAAACCTGTTGAAACATGTTGCTACTTGTCTAAGTGCAGAATCAACACAGATAGTTGCAAAATTCCTTGTCTACAGGTTAGTACAGTTCCAACCAGCACTGTGGGTGGCTGGTGGGTATGGTGTTTTAATGAGCCTCACAGACTATCAAGGCCTAAAATATTAAGTGTGTATAGCTATATATTTTCTAAAAAATATATATTACCTAATTGTAAATCCTATATCTTTACAGATCAAAATACAATGGTTTGGCACTTGAAATACTGCCAGGACCCTATTCAAAAACACAAGAAACGCATAACAATCAATCTTAGAAAAGTGACTGATGTACTTGTTGAAAAATGTGCTGGAAGAGTGAAAAAAGACTCATTGTTGTGTGTGAACTGCTGGACACTGATAATGAAAAACCCCACTATACTTAGTACCACTGAAAACAACGAGTCTGAGCAGGATTCAATGAATCATCTACTATCAGTGGCTTGAGTAACATCTCTTCAATTCAAGATCTGGACAATGACAGTGATTGCTTGATAAAGGAAAATCCTTCAACTTCAGTTGAACCAGTTCTAGCATTTCTGGACCAAACACCAGTTAAAAAAGTAAGTAATAAATTAATATAATAACTTATACTTTACTACAAGGTCTGTTTGATCTATTATATAGCCAATTATATAGCATTTAAGGTACTATAATTAATATTTAATTACTAATATTCAGGTGTGTGAAACCTTTTTTTCTGTTCTTTTCAGAAGGGCTGTCATTAAGCCAGAAAAAGCGCAAGGCTCGTGGTAAGCTATCATCTGCTCAGAAACACCTGAAGGAGAGGCTAGAACTCAGTTATGGTGTTCAAATTACCGAGGAGGTAAGTGATACTTCAAAACCTGAAACTAAATCTGAAAACATCTAGACAAATTAATGAATGAATTGAAACAGTCATTCCTGGAGAGCAAATGTCACCATCACAAACTACAAATATTGACACTCTCACCATACACAATTGAAAAAACAGCTAGTTTCTTTCAAACTACAACATACATGGTGAAAAGAAGCCGTTCACTTAAATCAGAACATGGAATCCTTCCGAAGATTCCACTAATGAGCAAAGGAAAAGTGATATCTGAAGAACACAAAGATATAGTTAGAAGATTCTATGAGTCAGAAGAGGTTAGTCGTATGTGTCCTGGCCAAAAGGATTGCGTGAAAGTTATCAGTGCTGAAGGTGCAATGAAGGTGCAAAAACGATTGGTCCTCAGGAATTTAAGAGAGATGTTTGAACTATATAAAAATGATGAAAAGAATCCCAAAATAGGATTTTCCACATTTGCAAAATTACGGCCATCATATTGTGTGCTTGCCGGTAGTGGTGGGACTCATTCTGTCTGTGTCTGCACATACCATCAAAATCCAAAATTGCAGCTGGCTGCATTGGGAGAAAGAGGTTTTTCATACAAGGATCTTATGGATTACAGTGTCTGCAGTACAGAAAGAGAGACTTGCATGATGCAACTTTGCAATGATTGCCCAAGAGAAGAGGGTGTCCTGGATTTTCTTGAGTTACTTGACAGTGTGAAATCAGCTCCAAATGAATATCTTACAAGCAATGGGTGACTGTTGACCGTTGTACAATGGTTGATAAGGTGGAGCCACTTCATGAATACTTATCATCCCTAAGCATGAAAATATCCCGCATGGTTCATCATCACTTTGTTGCTCAGCAACAATCACAGTACTTCAAGCATTTGAAAGAAACACTACCACCTCAGAGCGAGGTAGTTATAGTAGGTGATTTCTCTGAGAATTATTCTTTCATTGTCCAGGATGCTGCCCAAGGGTTTCACTGGGACAATTCACAGTGTACAGTTCACCCTTTTGTCATCTATTATAGATCATCTGCAGACCAGGAACTTAGCCATTTTAGTGTCTGTTTCTTATCTGCATCACTAAAACACAACACTATAATGGTTTAGTCATTCATATTGAAGCTTATGACATATGTTAAATTCAGATGCCCACAATTGAAGAAGGTGCACTATTTCTCAGATGGATGTGCTGGCCAATATAAGAACAGATACAACTTCACAAATCTCTGTTACCATGAAGAGGATTTTGGTCTGTCTTGTGAATGGCACTTCTTTGCTACATCCCATGGCAAAAATGCATGTGATGGGATTGGAGGAACAGTGAAAAGAGCTACTGCTCGTGCCAGTTTGCAGAGAACTACAGAGAGGCAAATTCTTACACCAGAACACATGTTTCAGTTTTGTGAAGAAAACTTGAGCAAGAAGATAAATTTTTTCTTTGTAACTACAGCTGATTTGAAAGATGCAGAAGAACGGTTGGAACATCGATTCAAGGATAGTAGGGCTATTCCTGGAACTCAGAAATATCATAGATTTGTTCCCCTAAACAAGGAAGAACTGATGGTGTATCCCATTTCAAGTGGCATTGGAGAAAGAAAAGAATAAGGAAAAGTCATTTTACTAATGAACCTGCAATGCTTGGTAACCTAAAATGTGTCAAACCAGGAGAGTATGTTGGCTGCATTTATGACATGCAAGTTTGGTATGGAATTGTGGAGGAATATTGTGAAGAGTTTGATGATTTCACTGTGAACTTTCTACATCCCTCTGGGTCATCAGGATCAAGTGCATATTATTATCCATCAAACAAGGATTCATGTGCAGTGCCAGGACATCATATATTAACTGTAATGAGTTGTCCTACCCTAAGAGGAGGCAGCAGAATTCAATACATTTTTCCACAAAAAGAAATTGATGAGAGCATCGAGCATGCAAAAATTGTATTAGGCTAGCACATGAATCCTCTAAGTAGGTCTTCCCCTTTCACTATTATAACTATTATTGCCAGTGTAGATTAGCAGTGAAATACAATTTTACATTTTTTGCCTTTGTTTTTATATCTATAAAAAAATGTAATTTTAATTTCTATAGGTCAAATTATGAGCTTAAGTGTGAAAAAATAGGTAGAATTGACGCACAACTTATGAATATGGTGTTCACTTATATGTTAGTTACATGAAAAATACTAACATAAACAACTTTTTTTTTGCTGATTCTAATAGCCAATGCCTATGCCTTCATTTTTTACATTTAAAAAAAAAATTCTCATTTGATACCCCAGAGGTCAAATCGTGACCTCAAATTTTGGTTACAGTGTAACTTTTTTATTTTTCAACCTAGAGTTCTAAAACTTGCATATTTGGATTCCTTGTCATTTTCTGATTCTAAATATATATACTTTTATATAATTGTGACCATTATTACCCAAGTTAAGGGTCGCCAAATGTTAGTGACCTCGCAAGTGACCTCAAATTTCCCGAGGTCATATCTCTTGAACCGTTGGTCGGATTGACCTTATAATTTCAGAAATGGATTCAGGGCCCACAAACTCCCTATAAACCAAATTTCAGCAAAATCTGAGAGATGAGGGTGTTAGGCACTGGTTGATCTGACAGAGAATGACCCACATTGCACAGTGTGAGATGTCACACATTTAGACCAGCATCCAACTGTGCTTTGATCAACAGCAGCATCTCCATAAATGTTTTGTAGACATTTGTGAATATTTCCAACTGTTTCCTTCTTTGTGGTTAAGAACTCAAAAACAGCTCTCTGTTTACAATGCACATCACTGTCAGATGCCATTTTCAAAACTGCACCATCACTTTTATACAAGGAGGGGAGGTTCAAACTGGAAAAATCTGGTTATGTGAAGCACAGAAAATTCAAACTTATAGCCCAAAAGACATTTCAGCCCCATGGCCTATTATTTAGCTAAGAAAAAAGGGTGGGGCAAAATATATTGAGTGCCCCTAGTATTGCACAAAAAGGCATTTATTTCAAACAAGTGTTGAAATTTAGTCAAAACCTATGGAGTTTGCTTAAATAGCTGTCTTTAAAATTGAGTAAATTTGCACTATGAACTTTCCAGGAACAAGCTGAGAAGGGAATATGAAAAATATAATAAAGCCATAAGAAAAGAGGAGGGTAAATTGTTTGAATTGGTGGATGCTATTTATGTGGATGGTTGCAAAGATGCAACAATGGTGACAGTTAAAGTGAATGGCAAATATTACAGAAGAACTGAGCTAGAAGAGCACTATGTAATTGTAGGAGAACCTGGTAAGATTTAAAATTTTGATCTTTAGTTTGCATTTTGTAACAGACATTACTAAAAATATTTATTAAGATGAATTTTGGATAGAGAAATTGGAAAATAGATATAAACCCTGAAATATCTAAAAAATTGCCTCTTATTTCTGAATACTATTTCAGGCAATTTCTACCTCTCACATGTGACTCCAAATAATGGCAAGGGGTCAACTATTGCAGAGAGATACACAAGGCCCTCAAAGACACTGAATTACAAACCAAACTTGCCATGATAGGATCTGACGGGACTAATACAATGACCAGTTCAAATGGTGAAGCTATCAGATGCCTGGAAGAACTGCTTGGTAGACCTTTGCAGTGGAGCATTTGCCTATTACACTGTAATGAGCTCCCCCTTCATCATGTCTTTGTTACTCTGGATGGAACAATAAAGAGCCCAGATTCATTTTCAGGGAAGATAGGGGTTGAACTTGGTGGAAGTGTATCTCAGTGGGATGCAATTTCATTCAAGTCAATTAGTAATTCAAAATTTCTAGTTATTCCTAACAAAGTACTGGAGGACCTCAGCACTGATCAGTACCCTATTAAGATTACAGAATGTGTATGGCTGTTATGCTTGGCTCTGTTGATCCTGATCTTGAGCTCCTTGAAGTTGGACTGATCTGTCATTCAAGGTGGTTGACTCTGGCATGTAGAATCCTCAGATTTTATACATCTCAAAGGAAGCCTTCCAAACTTCTGGTCACACTTGCAGAGTTTTGTATCTTGGTCTATTTTCCAGGTTGGTTCCAAATCAAGGAGTATCAATGCACAGATGGTGCTAAGAACTTTTATGATATGCTCCAAAGGATCCTGAAATTTCCTCACAAGGAAGCTAGGGAGATAGCCCTAAAAACCCTCTTTATTATTCAAAGGTGTGTGGTGACTATATTTCTCTTTTGAAATTTGTTTATTTGCCACTATAGCAACCAGAGGGTGTGTAAATGACCCAAACATTTTCTGTTATATTTGTGGAAAATTTAGTGAAAAAATGGAGCTATTGAAGAATAGGGACCCCAGCCTTCTTTAGTTAGGCTTATAAGGCTAACTAATGAAAATATCACGACCTAATCTAACCAATCATTAGGTTAACTGTATGCCCTTGATGATTGGTTAGGTTAGGGTCATGATATTTTTGTTAGTTAGCCTTATAAAGCTAACTAAAGAAGGCTGGGGTCCCTATTCTTCAATAGCTCCGAAAAAGACTTCATCAAGAAAGCATACTATGCATACTTTGGAATGAAACCTAGGGATCAAGACAAATCATGGGTTCCACATAAAGTTTGCAGTGTTTGTGTTGAACAACTTAGACTGTGGAGTAAGGGTAAAAAGGATTCTTTACCTTTTGGGATTCCAATGGTCTGGCGTGAGCCTAGAAATCACAGCAATGACTGCTATTTTTGTTCATGTAACGTGCAAGGCTACAATACTAAAAATAAAAAGGAAATTTCCCATCCAAACTTTGTCTGCTATAAGACCTGTTGCTCATGGACCTGGTATACCTGTACCTATTAAACCAAATACTCTTGATATAACTTCAACTGATTCGGTGTCTAATGACAATGGAAATGATATTAATTCAAACCAAAACATCTAGTGAACCCCAATTGTTTACACAAAGTGAACTTAATCATTTGGTAAGAGATTTGTGTCTCCTAAAGGATTCTTCAGAGATTTTGGGATCCAAACTTCGTGCAAAGAACTTGCTTTCTCCTGGGACATCATTTTACTGGTACAGAAATTGAGAAAAAGAATTCATCCAATATTTTTCTCAAGAAAATTCACTTATTGCAACAATGTTTCGGAACTAATACTTAAGCTAGGCACTACAGTCTATGACCCAAATGAGTGGAGACTTTTCAGTGATTCCTCCAAAAGAAGTCTAAAAGGCATCCTGCTTCACAATGGTAACTTTTATGCATCCATTCCTGTGGCTCATTCAGTTCACTTGAAGGAAACATGAAAATCTTGAGCTTCTTCCAGCTAAGATTAAATACAAAGAACATGGTTAGCTACTTTGTGGAGACTTAAAAGTGATTTGTATGTTGTTAGGTCAATAACCAGGTTATACGAAGTTTCCATGTTTTTTGTGTGAATGGGATAACTGAGCAAGAACTCAGGACTGGATAAAAATGGAATGGCCATGCAGAGTCAACCTGACACCTAGTTCTAAAAACATTCAATGTGAAAGTTTGGTTGACATGAAGAAAGTCCTTTTACCTCCACTTCACATAAAATTGGGCTTGATGAAGCAATTTGTTAAGGCCTCGGGTGAAGATGGAGATAAAACTGTTTTAAGTATCTGTGTGGTAAATTCCTAACTCTTTCAGAAGCAAAATTGAAAGAAGGAATTTTTATTGGTCCCCAGATTAGAAAACTGACTTTGGATGAACACTTTGAAAGAACAATGAACACACTTGAAAAAGAAGTGTGGATTGCTTTTAAAGATGTTATCAGCAAATTTTTGGGGAACAAGGACCCAAATTACCAAAACATTGTGAACAACATACTAAATAAGTTCAAATACAAATTTAAAATTACATTTCTAACATTCACACTCAGATTACTTCCCTGAGAATCTCGGAGCACTCAGCAAAGAACAAGGAGAACAGTTTCACCAAGACATCAAAGAAATGGAGAAGAGATATCGGGGAAGGTGGGACATCAGCATGATGGCTGATTACTGCTGGATGTTGAAACAGGATACTCCAGAATTATTACATAAAAGAAAAGTGATCTCCCATGAAAACTCAGGACAAATAAAGATGATTATGTAATTGACATTAATAGTCTTCTTTTTTTTAAAAGTTGTTTGCAATTTGTAATTAGTATAACAAAGCAAAATAGGTACCTAATGTAAATTGAAATAAATAATATTTATTTATGTTATTGTTTTTCCCCTTCCAGTTTGCAGAAAATCCTTACGTGATAAAAAAGATTATACACCTTTTTCAAAATCAGCATAGTTGAATTATATAAAATAAGTTATTAGTAGGAAAAAAACTCTTACAAAGTTCTCATTCACAGCCTGTGTAATTGATTCAGATAAGGATATTGAAGTCCCAGAGATACAGCCTGACTTGAGTGTTGTGAGAAATGGTAGTCAAGAGATTCATGGTGCCTAAAATCGATAGCAAAGCTCGAGGGTATCTCAAAATGGTAAACTTAAATTCACCTAACATTCATGAGCCCCCTATCACAGCATCTCTAACCAATGAAGAACTCATAAACATAAAGGAAGCACTGAAACTCAACCAACCTTGTCGTAATCAGGCTGTAGAGAGGCACATTAAACTTGTAACAGAGGCTTCCTCAACTGTGGTAGGATTTGAACATCATGATGGCATTATTCGACAAAAGATAAAATCAAGAAAACTGATGTGTGTTCAATACAAAAATACAATATTCTGAAGATGTTTAGATGATTATTTTTATTACTTTGTTGAATGAGTGATACTTTAAATTAATCTTAAGTTGATTTGTAATATTTTCAGTAGAAAATTGTACATATTTACCACAAATTATCTACAAAAATTTGCCAAAAAAAGCTGAAAATTGCAATTTTTGGCCAAAAATAATATGTGGATTTTTTTATGCATTATTGACCCTGCAGCCTTCTGCAAATTAAAGCAAGAACTAGAGGTGCACCGATTTATCGGTAGCTGATATATTGGCTATTTCAAGCTGATATATCGGCTATTTGGCCAATACCGATATATCGTATCGGTATCAGTCAGAGGTATATCAGCCAATATTATATTATTCTTGCCGAGTGTGAAACTATTGAAGTAAATACATTAGTTATTATTCTTAATGATTGATAAGGCCTGAAGATCTGAAGGAGGGTGAAAAAAAAAAAAAAGTTGAAACTCATTTAATTAAATTAAATTATTATTTTTATCAAAACATCATAATTGCATAATTTGATAATTTCAAAATAAAAAAATGCTCCTTTTTTCAAAAATAAAAATAGCTATACCCCCATTTACTAAACAGGAGTATATTTAGACACACACACACATATATATATATATATATTAGTGATGTAGGTCACATCCGCATCCGCACATTTTCTCGCATCCGCATCCGCACCCGCATCCGCACTTTGGACTGCGGATGTTGTGCGGATGTGGACCGTTGAGATAAAATGTCATTAATAAGCGGAAATTATCAAATTCTACTATATTAATAGAACTAGTTCATTGTGCGCAAAAGTGATGCAAGCGACAAGATGAGAGGCTGTTCTTGTATGAAGTTACTCTCTTGCAACCTACTTAGATCCACGTTACAAAGCTAAGTTATTTTCACCTAGTACATTAGAACGAGTTAAATCATCACTTGGCAAAGCAGTTGAAGAGCTTCAATCTCTTGAATCTGTCGCTTCGCCACCCACCAAAAGAATAAAAGTTTCAGTGACAGAACCAACACCTTCAACAAGCAAATCTATCACAGAATCTGTCTCTCAGTTTCTTGAGTCAAGCAGCAATGATGAGACCTACGCGATGTCAAAAGATGTAGTGAAAATGATCGAGAGCTATCACCAAGAAAAACGCCTGGCTGCATGTGACAATCCTATTAGTTGGTGGAAAAATACACAGAATATCTATCCATACTTGAGTAAACTTGCAAGGAAACATTTAGCCTATCCTCCAACAAACGTACCAAGCGAGAGATTATTTAGCAGTGCTGGATTAATATATGATGAAAAGAGAAAGACTGGCAGCAGAAAAGGCAGAAAAATTAATGTTCCTTAAGCATAACCTTCCTATAATTAAGTTTGAACATTAAACGATGAACATCTTAGTTTACTTTATTTTAATTACTCATTTATAAATATGCCTAATAAAACTTTAAACTTAATATAAATAGTTATCAAGCTAATTAAAGATCTCTTTCTATAAGGGTGGAGGTTGGGGAAAGAGGTTGGTGGGATGCATTTGAGTTGGGTTCACGTCCCGCATCCTGGTAACACAATTATGGTTTCTAATTGTGGCTGAAACTCAACAAAATATAACGAATTTATTTGCAGACGAATTCACTAATTGATTTCTATATTAGTTAGATGCTTGATATTATTTTATATGTTCAGAGAAAAGTACAGCAATTATTGTACAATTAATCAATTATACTACATTATAGCTACAGCTCTCTCTATATAATAACTTATTATATACGTTAAACACAACAAATCTCGAATATATCCTAAAAAATAACGAAAATGTAGACATCCGCATCCGCATCCGCGGATGTTGAAATCAAACATCCGCATCCACGGATGTGAAAAAAATGACATCCGCTACATCACTAATTAATATATATATATATATATATATATATATATATATATATATATATATATATATATATATATATACAAAGATCAGCAGAAAAATCAGCGATGTACATGATGCGGAGGCCTTGCAGAGGGACACAAACAAAATATACAAATGGTCAGAAGACAACATGTCATTCAACGCCGAGAAATTTCAGCTCTTGAGATATGGTAGAAAAGAAGAACTTAAATAGACTGCATATTATGCTCCAGATAGACAGGAAATTCAGAGAAGCATGAAAGCGATTGATCTCGGGATAATAATGACAGATGATGCGAAATTCGAAACACAAAATCAGATAGCGATAAATAAAGCAAAAAGAGTCGCTGGACAGGTTCTAAGAACGTTCAAGAGAAGGGACAGGACAGTAATGATTCCCCTGCTAAAAACACTGATTATACCAAAACTTGAATACTGCTCAGTTTTGACGTCCCCATATAAAAAGGAAGAAACTAATAAACTAGAAGAAACGCAAAGGCATTTCACAGCCAAGATTGATGGCTGCAAAGAACTCAACTACTGGGAAAGACTACGTAAACTAAATCTGTACTCACTGGAAAGAAGAAGAGAGAGGTACATCATAATCTACATATGGAAAATGATCGAAAAACTGGTACCAAACCTAAAACTAAACCCAATTACCATTCAAACAACACTGGAAAATAGGAAAGGTAGGATGTGTAGTGTTCCCAAATTAAAGGCACAACAAGGGACCTCCTCAACCCTGAAGGAAAATAGCTTGGTTGTCAGGGGCCCAAGACTTTTCAACCAGCTTCCTAAGGACCTCAGAAACGTAATGGGGGTCAAAGTTGAAGTCTTCAAGAAAAGACTGGATGCCTGGCTCAGGACAGTACCAGATGAGCCGGGTGTGCCTGGCTATGTACGGTGGAGAGCGCAAGAAAGCAACTCGCCCCTCCACCAGACCAGACCTAGAGGCAGGGCCACCAGCTTGACCTCCGTGTGAAGAGAGACCAACGCACGAAACAACATAAGGTTCATAAGGTAAGGTATATATATATATATATTATATATATAAGATGCTGCTTTTGCTTTACTCCTCAATTAAAAAACAAATACCAAAAACTGAGAAATACACTTCTAAAACATAAAAACTAATAAGTGAAATTATATAATTTGAGATTTGAATGGCAGAACATCAACTGCTCTCCATGTTCTGGAGTGAGCTTATTTCTAGCAGGCTCATAAATATTACCTCCGGTACTAAAAAGTCTTTCACTGCAAAATGATGATGGTGGAGCACTCAAATACTGTTTGGCTAACATTGGTAATGTGCCTGTTGTTGTGTTCTGGTAATTTTTCCACCATTCAAAGGGGCACATGTTACGAGCAAGATCTGGTAGGCTTAGGTATGTCTCAATTTCATTTAAGCATTTTTTTCGTGTCTCCTGTTGTTTCAGTTGAACTAGAGAAATATTTTTAGAGTGCTTTCTTTTTCTTGAGCTTGAACACCCAGGTTTAACAGAATCTGATTTCATTGCTGGTGCTTCTTGTTCTTGAATGAGCTTTTCATGTTTCTGACTCTTGTCAAAGAATGCCCAAATATCTCTGATTTTTTTTAGCCTTTGGTGAAGAAGTTGATGAGCTTGAACTGCCCTCCCCGTCCCACTACTTTCATTTTCTGACTCCTCTCTCAAGTCTCCTTCTTGGCCAGTGCATTAGTTTTGATTTGAGTTCAAGAATGAAACAAAAGATTCCCAGAGTAGTCTTTTTGCTTCCTCTTTTTCAACATTGCTCACTAAGAATTTCATTTTGAATCGAGGATCCAGCACTGTTGCCAGAATCAATTTTTTGTTAGTTGTGTAGGCACTGAATCTTTGTTTGAATGTTGTTTTCAAATCACCAAGTATGGTTTCAATTCCACTGACATTTTGAACAGCATAATCAAGATAATTTTCCATCACTCTGATAAAAGGTACTATCAAAGAAGCTACTGCTGTTTTGCTACTCATTTCTTTTGTGATATCTTCAAAGTATTTCAGAACCATCACTAATGTTTCAGCTAGTTCCCATTGATTATCATCCAAACATTTGCGCTTCTTTGATGCACAAAATAATATGACTGCACTCTTTTGTTCAACCAAATGCTCTAGCATATAGTAAGTAAAGTTCCATCTGGTTTGAACATCCTGGACCAATGAGTATGTTGGTAATTTGAGCCGATTCTGAAACTCTTTTAATAATTCCCTTGATGCACTGGAATGGTTAAAATATCCCACAATGTCTCTTGCAATAGCCAGAATGTCAGTGATACTTCTTTGCTGTTTAAAAAGTTTGTCCTGTATGCATAGTTGCAAGGTGTGGATAGCACAGCCCAGATGAGATTCCTCCAGTAAATTTGAACTAGCCATCAATTTCATATTGCTAGCATTATCTGTAACTAACAAGTGTAGTGTGTACCTTAGTAATGTTGATTTCAAATTCTGTTAAGGATTCTTGGAAAAATTGACATATTCTTTCGCCAGTGTGCGATCCTGGGAAATGTGAAACTTTGAGAACTGCTGTTTTCATATCAAATGTAGGAGGAACCCAGTGGGTAGTTAAACTTATAAACGGATACATGCCATGAGTTGCTGTCCATATATCAGATGTTAAACTTAAGTATTGTGTAACATGTAGTTGGCCTTTGAGCTTGATTCTTACTCTATAGTAAATCATGGGTACAATGTTTTCAGAAAAGTACTGCCTGTAAGGAATGTTATATCTTGGTTCCAAATGGTTTAGGATTCTCCGGAAACCCAAATCTTCTACCACTGAATATGGCTGGAGATCAGTAGCCATCATTTCACCAATGAGGTAGTGCAATTTCACAGCCCTAGGATCATTTATTTTCCATTCAAGCTTCTTTTCCAGAACCTCTTTCAATGTTTGTTGTTTAACACATGTGCCAACCTCTGAGGTTTCCTCACTACTCGCGGATGACTTTATTTGATTTGTTTCAATATTGGGTGCAATTTCAGATTTAGAACTGCTACTGCACTGGATTTGTTCTTCCACCTTTCTACCAAATAGACTTATGGATGGAGTATCTATTTTATCTGATCTGTCGCCCTTGGCAAGATTTTCTACTTTACGGAAAATTGCTGGATGTTTAATTTTCAAATATTCTTTAGATTTGATGTCATTTTTTTTGGAATGTTACTTCCTCTTGATACAGAAGTACCACACACCTGGCACTTTGCTTTGCTAGAATCAACGAGAACTTCAAAATAAGCCCAAAGAGGACTGGACATTGATTTTGACATGATCAAAATATTCAAAACTTCAAAAGACAAAAATCAGAATTTATGCATGCTATTTATAATGGCAAATCATTTAAAATTATCTTATCATCATTTATCATTTTATCCTATGAATATTTATTTATTTATCAAAGTCTGAAAAAATTAAAAAAAAAAGTAATTAATACCTATTGCACTTATTTAAAATGTATCATGCATTCCTTAATATAGTAATGTTTATATAGTAAATCTAAAGTTAGAATTTAAGTTTATATAGTTAATTTTTAATTTTTTATTATACAGGGTGTCCGAGAATTATCTGTACAATTTTTGGCTATTATTAAAAGTCAACCATGAAGTGTAGAAATTCCAGTGTTGTCCCATTTTACAGAGAATCTCATTAAGTTTTTTCTGATAAGTTTTGACAAGTTTTTTCTTTTTCAGATATTCATACACACCCCTCATCCTTAACCCCTTCACCGTCCCATTTTTTTTCCAAAACGTTTCAAAAAGAGACCAATTTTTCTATTTCCTTATTTTGTAGTACTTTTTATGCTGTTTACCAGGAAATTATTTATTTTAAAATATGTTGATATTTTATATATAAAATATTAGGATTAGTTTTCCTTTGTCGGCAAGGACGAGTTTAATCGTCTGCTTAAAAATCATTATAAAATACCATTTATTTTCACTATGGAGTAAGTTGAAAGGAAAGAAAGGAATGATTCATTGTATAGAACATAGGAATTCCATACAGCGAGGTCCATCATGTGGAAAAACACCTTCCTGTAATATTTTTTCCCTCATTTCCATTGTGTAATTGTAGTCACACACAACTACTGGCTTCTTCACTTCTCCTTGTAACGTAGTAACATCTTGCATAGCAGGATTATGGGTAGTAGAAAGCATGGCTACGTCCTTCTTATCTTTCCACCGAAGAACCATTACCTTACCTCTCTGATAGGCACGTACCTCTCCTTTCTTCAACGTTTCCTTCTTGAATTGTTCAGGCAAATCCTTCCTATTTAGCCTAACAGTTCCATAAATATCTGTAAACTTCGTAATGAGGATATCTGCAAGCTGTGGACTGGTATAGTAGTTGTCGACAGTCAGGCGGTACCCCTTTCCTAGCAATGGCTTGATTAGTGACATCACAACACATGATGTCACTGGGAGATCCTGATATGTTTTGTCGAGCTGCGTTCCTTTCCCAACGTAAATGATGAATTTCCATACATAACCATTCTGTGATTCACACAAAAGAAAGTATTTGATTCCAAACCTATTCCTCTTCAATGGAATATATTGTATCCACCCGTGTCTGCCCTTGAATAACATAAGACTTTCATCTATAGCTATATCTTTTCTCGGGATGTAAAACTTCTGAAATTTTTCCACTAAATTTACATACACATCATAAATTTTGTACAGTTTTGGATTTGGGTGATTTTCTGCATTGAAAGTGCTATTATCTGCAAAATGTAGATATTGTTTGATCTTATTATACCGTTTCAAAGGCATTATTTTACTAAAGATTGGCCGCTCTAACAATTCATCTTTTGACCAGTTCATTTCCTCCTCTGGCATTTTCACAATACCTCCTAACATATTCAATGCAAAAAATACACGCATTTCTGCTGGTGATGTTGGTCGCCACTTCCTATCATTCTGTCCCGTTTGTTCAGCAAATAGATTTGTTTCCCTACAAACAAGATCAATCAGTTCATCATCAAAATAAAGAGAGAAAAAATCTAGAGGTTTCATTTCAGATACATGATGACTCGTCTTGAGCATAGAAAAGCTCACAGACCTCCGATATCGACGAATAAACTCGTCTTAAGCGCAATTTTGTAAATAAACATTTGGACGTGTATACTCGTCCGAGTCCAAAAATGGACCAAGCTGGAAAAACGAGTATACACGTCGTTGCCGGTTAAGGGGTTAATGAATCCACAGGAGAAAGCACAGTGTGTTGAATGGTTTATCGAAACAAAATCAGATACACAAGTTCAATGAAGATTTAGAACTAATTACAACAGAAACCCTCCATCAAGAGTAACCATACGAGCTTGGTATAAAAGGCTTAAGGAAACTGGAAGTGTAGAGCATAAGAAAGGAGCAGGGTGGCCTCGAACATCTTTTGAAAATGTTGAGCGCATTCAAGAGGCTTTTGTTTGCAGTCCACGCAAGTCGACAAGAATTGCATCACGAGAGTTACAGATACCTCATTCGACAGTGCATGATGTCTTGCGTAAACGTTTGAAGTTGCATCCTTACAAGTTGCAAATCTTGCAACAGATTACACAAGATGATAAGGTCTCCCAGAAGGAATTTGCAATGACTCTGCTTGACAGAGTCGACCAGGACAATGCATTATTGGCAAGAATCATGTTTTCGGACGAGGCAACTTTTCATGTTTCAGGCAAGGAAAACAAACAAAATGTGTGCATATGGGAGTCACAAAATCCACATTGCATAGAAGAGCACATCAGAGACAGTCTTAAAGTTAATGTGTGGTGTGGCCTGTTACATGATCGCGTGATTGGACCATTTCTCTTCGGTGAATCAACAGTGACCTCCAATACCTACCTGGACATGTTGCAACACTTTGTCTATCTGCAATTGGAAGCACTGCATCCACGCATCATTTTTCAGCAAGATGGCGCACCACCACATTGGGCCTTGATCATCCGTAAGTCCCTGAATGAGACATTCCCAAACAGGTGGATTGGCCGTGGAGGTGCAATTCATTGGCCAGCTAGATCTCCCGACATCACACCCTGTGATTTCTTTTTTTGGGGATTCGTCAAAGATCTTGTGTACAATACGCAGGTGACAGACATTGATGATTTAAAAGCAAGAATCACAGCTGCTATTGAGCGAATTGATGTGGATATGCTGCAGCGTACATGGCAACATTTGGAGTATCGATTGGATGTTTTGCGAATCACTGATGGTGCACATATCGAATGTTTGTAACAACGTTACTTTAATAAAAGAAACTTTTGAAAATACAGATTCTAAATAATCTTGTTTAAGAATTTTACGTGTGTTATCAAGAATTTTATTAAAAGATGAAATTGTACAGATAATTTTTGGACAAACTGGAATTTCTAAAAAACTTGTCAAAACTTGGTATCAGAAAAAACTTAATGAGATTCTCTGTAAAATGGGACAACACTGGAATTTCTACACTTCATGGTTGACTTTTAATAACAGCCAAAAATTGTACAGATAATTCTCAGACACCCTGTATTATTTATTATATTAATTGGGATAATATCACTCTTAGGAAGTCCGAAGTAAAAACTCTAAATTGCCAGAGTGCACATTTAGTGATAAATAAAAATATGAATTGAAATTAATTTAATAAAATAACTATTTTTCTAGTTTAGTTAAATTAGGTTAGGTAAAGATATATCGGTATCGGCCAAATGTGTGTGTGTGTGTGTGTGTGTGTGTGTGTGTGTGTGTGTGTGTGTGTGTGTGTGTAACATTTACCGTTTGTTGATATTTGATTAAAAAAAAATTTTTTCAACTTCAAAAGCTTAATTACATAAATATGTATGCACTTTGCCTATGTTTTCAACAAATCAACAAACTGCATATTCAGTGATCTGTGATTATGGTAATGAAACATCACTGGTAGAATATATATTTAATATGTTATGACAAGCTACTTTAAATCTATGTTAATATAGTTACATTAGAGGAAACTGTCAATGCTTCATTCAAGCAAAACAATCTACGAGTTCATCAACTTTAATTTACTGGGGGATTTAATAAGTAGTAGACTTTGTGGTCTTTCTTGGGGGGGGGGGGGCAAGAGAGGTGTTGGGGGGGGGGGGTGAGTGCCCCCCTCTGCCCGCCCCAAATGACGCCACTGGAGATAGGTCACTGGGTTCAAATTTTGGTCATGCACACATATTTTGTATAAATTGGCCAGTAGCAGTCACAGTTTTGTATGCAACCACTCAAAATCAGTTTTGAAGTTTAATCCTGGACAAAAGACAACTATCTAGACCCCCTCAATGTTGATCCAGGCACTTTTGATTTTTTCATTCCACCCTATTGCAACAGATATCTATAATTAGCACATTTATATATAGTGGTCCCTCGGTTTACGATGCCACTAATTAACGATATTTCGATTAATGATCCCCCTCATAGGGGGTCTCATTGTTTCTATTAATGATAAATTTTTTATTAACAATATGTTTATGATATCACACATCTGCCAATTTTGGCCAATCAGAACATTCCTACTTCAAGAAGCTGTTAATGAAGAGGAGGAAGTCAGCACAACAGTCAACTCTTGACAGTTTCTCCAGAAAGAGAATAAGATTGGAGCCATCAACCCCTTAAACCATCAATCTTCTTAGCCTAAGGTAAGAGTTTTTATTTTATGCTCTATTTATTCACTATTTATCTCTGTTTCTATTAATATTAATGCTTTAATATGTTCTTATAATGTTTATTTATTAAAATTGCATGTTTAAATATTATAAACTATGTTTTTAGGGTGAATAAGGTCAACTTCCAATCATCTTGGAATGTCTTTAACGTGAATTTCCTACCTACATTCAATTAACATTAATTTTGATTAACAATGGTTTTCATGGAACCAATCAATATCGTTAACCGAGGGACCACTGTACCATCATATGTTTATGCCACTTATCTGTCATTAGCAACATAATACCCTTCTTATATCTTCCTCCTCCCTCCATACCCAATTTTGCAATTTTCATTTCATTCCATTCTACATCACCATTCCCTTTCAGCTTTGTTTTGCACAAACCAAGTAAGTCTTTCTTAACAAATCTTGGCCACATGTTCCCTCTTTGCATCCTCATTTATACCTCTAATATTCCATTCTGCCAAATGAGCCTACAAAAGCTTCCCAAGTCAGTGTTAGTGGGTGCACTTGCCCAAATCCAGGTCTCCTTTCTTTAATTGTGGGAGAATATTTCATAGAGATGGGACCTCAGCCTAATCTGCAGCTTTTTTACACACAAAAAATTATAATCCCATTCCTAGGAGTCCTGGGCACATTTGCCTTTTACAACACACAAGAAGGTTGGGGATCAATTCTTTATCTCTATATCCACAAGGATAATTGCAAAAATATTCTTTAAAATTCTGATGCTCTAAACTATTTAGTTTTACTTTATTGAAAAGAAACATTACTAACAACAATGCATTCATCTTCTCCAACTGTATGTGTTCGAACAAGTTTGGTCAATGAATGCGATCTTGATGGTGTGTTGTGTCGAGAACTTTTAAGAGGCAATACAGCAACCGTGGCAAGATTTTGATACAAAGAACAGCTGTCTGTTGGGGAAGGTGATAGAGAATTCACAGCCCAATTCCAATCCTGGAATTAAAAGTTTAAGTCTCATTGTTATGCTATATATGAACCTAAAAAAACAAAAATGAAATATTTTAAAGTTATATTGCAGGAATAGCTACATAAATTAGGCCCTAGATATAGTAATTTAAGGAGGCAAGTCTCCAACACACAGCCTAAGCCTAGTACTTTAATAAAAGTACCTCCAACAGATGCCACTCAAAAATCTTTTCATACAGGGTCTATCCCCTTTCAATGCTTTAAATTAAGCACAGATTCAGCTGAGCACTCAGCCATGCTTTTACTGGGACTTTATTTTTAAAAGGATAGGCTACTGTAGTGTTGCATGCATCAGTTCTACAAAAAGAATGTCTAAAAGATGCTAGAACATTTTTGAAACATAACTCATGAAAAACAATCTCAATGATCTTAGGAAATCACCTTGTATAAACATTAAGCAGCAACCTACCAGATTATGGCCTAATTAGATACATGATGGTTTTCAGAGTTTTTCTTCATACTAATTCAAAGCTACTGCTGTTAAAGCCACCAAATGTTGAGGGGGAAAAAAAATGCAAAGGTACTTTTCCTCAAGTCAGTTATAAATCATTTTGCCTATTTTTAATTATTGTTGACTTATTCATGGATAACGTCTGAAATGTGAATAGGGCCTAATTTTAATCTAAGTTAAGCTTAATTCTTTGCCCTTCCTATGCTACCAATTTTAAATCTTACCTCTTCTCCCACTTTTGAAGGAAGTTTAAAAGAAATTTTATCAAAAGATAATTCCATAAGATCATGCAACTGGCCAATAATTAGCACATGATTTCTAGGTTTTGTATTATCAACTGTGGTTAATGTACCTTTAACAATTAAATTTGGACAACGTACACCACTTTCCATAACTGATTTATTTAGGCTGAGCCCAATCAAACTGAAAGGAAAAATTAAAGGTATAAATTAAGTTGGTTAAGAACCCATTTCCAATCAATGAGCATGATGCTTGAACACAGGTGTGAAGATACTCAGATTAATTCCATAATCCTAAAAGGATATCTGGTACATAGCAATCACCACTGGGAATAAGCTATCACCCACAACCTCAGGAATCCAGCATTACCTTTCATAAAAATAGGGGTGTACCTCAAATGGTACCTCAGAGATCAATATCTCTACATATACACCTCACAAATTGTTCCCATTTCCCTTTCTTTTTAACTCCTGTGCCATATTTATATCAGTTGTTACACATTTACTAATTACATCCACCTATCTTTTATGTGGCCTTCCTCTACTTCTCTCAGCTACACTCACTGCAATAGACCTTGTAGGGTTTTGTTAACTTTCATTTTTCAGGTGTCTTTAATTTTAATGTCAGGCATACATTTTCTTTCCCCAGCCACTCAGCTTTTGTAGCCTCTAGTTAAGAATAGTAAATAAATCAATCAAGTCAATAGGCAGACAGCTAACCTAAAAGCAGCTTAAGTTAAATAAAGAACTAAATCTTTAGGTCTAGTGTTAAGTCCTAGTCCAGTACTTTGCCCTAGTAGTCCCCTTATTAAACTCAAGAAAATAGAGGCTTGTAACCTCCACTACAGAAGCCACAAGGTACATTTTTAAAATCTAGCACTAAGAATCTACACTTGAAGCACACTTTGAAGGCATACAATTCAGTGTTGTGCATGTGAACCCATTATTACTTGAGACAAAGCAAGTGTGCATCTTTTTGTTGAAGCTTTGACCACGCAATCTTTAAGTTGTTGCATACAAAACATTTTCTATTGAATGCATTCAGTGCCTCTTCAAACAAGTTAAGAAATAAAACGAGTAAAAATGCAGTGAATCTAGAAAATCTGTGAAAATCTAGAAAGTTAAGACTCACCAAAGCACTGAATTTGAACTGATTAATAACCTTTATTATTAATAAAATAAATACAGTACTTTTACAATGACATAAATAATTGTGAAGCTAAATTATTTAGTTTATTTAATTCAAAGGCCCTTAAAAGCTTGACTTTACTAGACTCTTAATTAAAAATAAAATAGTTATTATCAGTAATGCATAAAATCATGAATAAGAACTATTAATTAGGGTCAGACATGGGGTCAATTACTGGGTTTCTATTACTATTACTTTTTTTTCTTCTATTACTATTACTTTAATTTTCATCTATTACTATTACTTTTGTATGTGGGGGTACTTCCCGGCCCACCCCGGCCCACCACCCCCCTACTTCACTCATTTGAAAAGGATCTTTATGTCTATTTAAATGCAATTAGAAGCAGTGTGTTAACAAACACACTTTCAGACTCAACAGGTACAAACATTATACAAGAGGTCCATAGAAGATTAAGAGATAGTTGTCTGGAGCACTAAGTAGGCCAGTGAATTACTGTGTATAGTGAACATACCAACACAATGATGCAACCATGAGGTGGTGTGACAACTATCACTAACAAAAGGGTCATTCCAGGACAAATCATGCAAAAAAAAAATGAAATGGGTCATTCCAGCTCAACTGGTACAGATTTCAGAAAGTTGGTCGGGTGACCATCTCCGATTTTCTTCAAATTTTCAGGGTTGATTCATACACCATTCAATAGCTTAAATCTAAAATTTTAGCTTCCTCAGTCAAAAACTTTTAATTTTATGGTCACTTAAATGGCCCCCACCTTCGACAAAAAATGCCCATGTTGGGCTTGATCGGCCAATGCCTTCATTTTGAGAGGCCTTGAAAAGTGTCTTCTAATAGGAGTAGAAGCTTCAAATTTGTCATGCCAATACAACTTCTGGTGGGCTTTTCAATTTTGCAAGCTAAAAGGCTGTGGAACAAATAGTTTCTGAGTTACAAGGGCTTAAACATGGCTCCATTTTGAAGCTTGCATCAATTCCTCCCACTTTTACGACTACCATTTTCAAAAGTTTTAGTTCTACATCAATCACAGCTGTTTTAATACTCCTAATAGTGTCTATGGGTTGTAAATTTATGAGTGAAATAAAAAAATAACCAAAAAAGGATTTATTTTTATTTTTAAAAATTTCCAAAAGTTGATATTTTCACAAAATTTGCAAAATTAACATCAACTTTGGGGCTTAATATAAAGGTGTCCAAAATTAGTCAGGGAGTTGATACTTCTAGTAAAGAAAGCTACATATGTGTACAAAAACATATACTAAGGAATAGATCTTAACTCAACTCCTTCATATAGTTTTGGCTATTCAAAGAAAAGTACTTTTTGTGAAAAATTCTGAAATGTTTAAATTTCTTTTTACAATATTGAATTGTAATTTTACTTCCATTTTATTACTTGGTAAGTTAATTCACAAATGTTAAATAATTATCTAAATAAGTTTTACTCATAAAAAAGACATAATATATACCTAGATTATTACTACATTTGCAGTTAACACAACAGATGGACCAGCTTGTAGGCTCAATACTTGGATCTACCTAAGTAAATCATGTAGAACCGTGTTCTACTGCTCTTTAAGCACTTCCTAGTAATTTAAATTATGCAGTTAGTACAGATAAACTAGCAGTAACCACCATTTTCAGTACAAAACCTTAAATTTAAGTAGCTTTGTTGTATTACTTCCCTTAATACAAGTGTACAGTACTTAGCTATATACAATAATGAATTCCTGAGTTTTTAAGCATGTGAATTATTGGCTATAAGTTCATATTCTTTTTTTAATATGTCTTGTTTTATGTAAATTCGTATGTAAACTTATATATAGCTAATAACTCTTATGTTTAGACACTGACTCAGGAATTTATTATTGTACTCAGGCTTTAAGTCTGATTGTCTTCAACACTCGATGGCCTCACAGCCATAAATTGGCAATTTATTATTCAGCTTGATACAGTAGGGCAGGTCGTACTCAGGTGACAACATGAATCTGAAGGAAATCCTACCATCAGAGGTGTCTAAATTATGTGTTTTTACATGGGGAATTCAAATATGAGCTTATTTTTTGGATAGGATAACTAACCTACATCATTTTGTATTTCTAAATTGCCAATTTTACCCTTTTGTACCCCTTTATAATATATTAAAAGATATAAGGTAAATCATTTATATTGACTACATATATTTATTAATAGGTGAACTGCATGTATATCACTGAATATAATTACAAAGATCATTCTCCTGACATCTTGAACTTTGCCAGTTTGCACAAATCCTGCTTTGGCTCAGACATCAGCTTCCTGCTGGTCTCCTGAGCCCTGATCCCTCCATCCCTCTTTTCCTGTGAGAAGTACTTAGCAGAAGCCTCAGTCACCATTTTAACAACCCTCTCAATGCTTTGTGTGTGGCAAGGCCAGTTGCGCACCTCCATGGGGGTGTTGATGAAGTTTTTCACCTCTGAGGTGCTTAGAGAGCAGGTGAGAGATGGCTCTGACACACCTTCTGACCAGCTGATCAAGTCACCGATGCTGGAAGCATCACACTTGATGTCAGGTGTCCTTCTGCTCCTAACAGAGGAGTCCCCCAGCTGAGTGTCCGGGTCCCCCTCTCCCCTGATGGCCAGGATTCTCTCCACCCCTTCAATCCTCTCCTTCTGATCCTCAGAGCAGAGTAGTGTTTGGAGGATGACTTCACTGTGGGCATACCAAGCAGATCTTCTCACAGTTGGCATCACAATATCCAGCACCTCCTTTCTCTGGGACTTGAGGCAGTCCAGCTGAAAGAGGATGTGCCTAGGCCCTTCGATCCAGGAGTGCTTGACCTTCACGTTGAACCAACATGGGTAATACACTCCAATGATGAATTCCACAATGAATTGCAGAATCTTCAGGTTCTTTCCTTTAAGTCCGTGCTTTGACACCCAGAGCCTGAGAAGTCTGTTTGCTGTGGTGAGCCAGCGGCTGTGGTTTACTGGTCTTATCTCTAACAGAGCCAGCCCTGCAGGAAGTACTCCATCCCTGACTGCACAGACAATTTTATAGCCATAGTATTGATCAGTTGAGAGATCTTGAATGACCTTGTCAGGAAGCTTGATCAGTGGAGGGCCAACAGAGATTCGGGTGAAGTTTGGATTGATATCAAAGTCTGTAGCAGAATCAAGGAGCTTTCCTATTGGCCCGGATAATTTTTTGTCTGACAGAGTAGGGCCATCAAGGTCAACAATGAGATGGCGCAGGGGAAGTTCAACAGTGTGCAGGTTGCACACCAACCAGACCAGCTTTCTCCCCAGGTGCAGCTCCAGCTTCCGCATTACTCCAGCTTTCACACCAGTGTTGACATTTGTTGAGTCTCCTCCAATGGCCTACAAAGTCTTATCATAACCCCTCTCTTTCAGCCAGGCAAACAGGACCTTAGCAATCTTCTCCGCATGTGACTCCTCTTTAGTTGCTTTCTCTGGGGTAAAGTGGAACAGATAGTAGCTGCCAGGCTCACTAACAACACTATAGTGTTCTTCCTCGATCTTTGCAGGAAAAGATTGGTCACTGCCCTCAGCTTCCATCACCACATTGGTCAGGTCAATCTGCCCATCAAAGAGGATGCAAGAGATCCCCCCCTCCTCCCTGCACTTCTTCTCGAACTGTAGATAATCACTAAATCTATCCCCTCACTGCAAGCCGAGGTGGTAAAATAGCTTCATAAATCATGAGTCACTTCAAATATTTCACAAAACGTTTTAGAATGTTCTGAAACGTTACATTCTAGCCTCTGAGAAAGGTGGCTCAGAAAATGGCCTTATGCGCGCCAGAAAACCGTCAAAATATTTCATATACCAAACTGTATGATAATTACAATTAAGTGGAATGGCACACCTTTTTATTTGAGTATTTAAATATTATTATATGAATTACATTATATGTGTTTATATGAATTAGTTAGAACAATGCTCTATGAGAGATAACGTGAGCAGCCATGATAGAAAACGTGAGAAGACATATTCTGGGGTAACTACAATAGTAAAATAATCAACAATTTAATAATAATCAACTGCAAAATGATGTAGGTTAGGGTTATCAGAATTAAATATTTTCTTCAGAATTGTGTTCTATACACCAAAATATGTCATTTGAACACCCCTCTCCATTGATTTAAAAAAAATGCATAGTATGACCCGCCCTATAATGATACAGGTCTGTAGTTACTTAGGCTTTTTTTTAAATACTCCTCAATTTTAGATAAACAATCATTTGATAACTTGTACTGTCTCCCCATTTTCCCAGCAACTGTAGGTGGTTCAATTGAACACAAAACATGTTGGAATGGAATCCAGCAAACGTCCTCTTGTTCAGGCCATTTAAAAGGATTCTTTTTCATGAAATTTACTAATAGATCCTTCTCAGTATCACACACTTCAACTATGTTTCCAACAAACCAGTCACCTTCATAGAAACAGGCCACATATGTACCAGGTTTATATTGGTAAGCCACATTTTCTTGTGTAGCATTGAGGAAGGAAAGTTGTACGTTAAAGAAATTTTCATCACTAGAAATTTTGTACAGTTTAATGCCTGTTGATGAAGGTCTAAAGCAGTGATATGAACGGGTTGCTGGGATTGTCTTAATTAAGGAATACCTTTTTTCTAACTCAAATAAATTGGTATTTTCCTCAATTTTAGCTGAATCAATGTACAGAAATTGTATACCATTAATATTAGATTTGCACCAATCGAACATCTCTTTTGGATTGGTGATGTGACCTTTACTTGTTGCTTGTAGACTTGCCCGGACAACTAACCTTTTGACGGTGCCACCAACACCATCACAGGGGCTCTTTCCGTGAGAGGTGGCAAAAAAGTTCCATTCACATGTTAGTTGGAAATCTTTTTCATGTAACACTGAATTAATGATGTTTTTATATTGACTTGCTGTGCCATCGCTAAAGTAACAAATATGTTTTAGTTTAGGATTCTGACTTTTAAGTAATTTCAAGGCTTCACATAAAAAAGAATGAACTGCAGTTGTGTTGTGTGTAAGTGAATCTGATATTACACAAAAGTTTGTAACTTTTAGTTCACCATCAACTTTTTGATAGCAGACTATCGGATGCAAGGTAGCCTGGGTATTGTCCCAGTGATGCCCTTGTACAGCATCCTAAATTATAAAACTATAGTTTTCAGAGAAGTCAACAAGCACTAATGCTGTAGAATCATTGAGGTTTTCTTTACAGTCGGACAAATATTTTGATTGGGCTTTTGCTATGAAATGGTGTACTTTCAACTTTTTTGCACTTTCACATATGTCTTCTACTACATTTGAAACACTTTGTCATTGTGACCAGTTGGGTATAGTCTGTATGAAGCCACTGCTTAAAGGAAACCTCATCATCCATGTCATAATCATTGTTTTCAAAAATGGTAAGAAGCCAATCCCATAATTCATTTAAACCAGGACATCTTTTGCAGTTATTAATCATGCAGTTTCTGGTTTCAGTGTTGCAGACTATTTTCCCTAGTAACACTCTTAATTCTACTTTGATGGGGAGTGATTCACATAAAAGTTTAAAGTTCTGGTGTATTTCACAAATGCATACATTGTGTGATCCTTTACTCCCCACACCCATACACCATTTTGGTCTCAGTTCAAAAAACTTTGATTTGGAGATTTTGTCATTTGGATATTTATTTTTGTAAAGTGTATATAATTCTCTGATATTTGTCAACAACAGTATTTTCTGCTTGTGAACCTTCCCTTGTGGTGTTTTTATTGATTTGTAGTCTTTTTTACCAGGGCATTCTCTAGTATATTCATTGTTTTGGAAAAATTCTATCACTCTTTCCTTTATTTCATCGCTTATACCCTTGCTACTCTTTTTATTTCTCATTATAGGAAGGATACCTTCTTTTCTTTTTAAGGCCCTCACAGCATTAACCATTCTGGCTGACACTTCAAATTCTTTCATAATTCTTTCTCTGGACCAGGTTTTACCAATTGGAAGGAGTGTTAGAATTTGTATCTTTTCTTGTCTAGTACTAATTTTACACTTTTCTTTCAGTTCCTCTATCATATGCTGATAACACTTTTCTTCCTCACTCTCTATAGGTTTCTCCACTTCCTCATCCAAAATGCTAGGCTTCATATGAAGTACTTTTGACAGCTTTGATTTTGTTGATGTTTCAATTTGCTTTAGTTTCCTTTTTGCGTAAAACTTTCAATCTCTTGCTCTTACATACTTAATGGGTGAGCATTCTAGTGAACCTAATGTTTCATCAAATGTCTCCTTAACTATTTCTTCTGGAACATATTCATCATTACCCGAGTCTTTTTCATCTTCAATCGTCTTGGCTCTAGAGAAGCATGTTGAGCAAAGTTTCTGTCCTGGTATCAGATTCAGTCTAGTTGCTATGTCTTTGTCAATAATTTGTAGTGATTCTGCAAATAAAGTAGGGTAATGTAAACTCTACACATTGGAAAATAATTTTAAAACCTCAACATTTGGTTATAGGCTATTCGTATAAAATATTCAAAACATATGCATTCAGTAGCACAGTATATAGCCTACCCTATTAAAATTAAATAGCTAATTTAGGTTACAATTTACAATATAAACTTCTTTATGAAATATAAATATATTAGTACCTATATTTACTTATCTTCTTTCGATGATTTCTCCATGGATCTTGGCAGCTACGTTGCATTTGTTGGTAATGCATTCCAAACATTTTTTCATGGTGGTAGCATACAGTAGCACTATTTGGGTTGATTACAGTTGGTTTTGTTCTCCACAATAGCAGTTTCCTTGTTTCATCTGTCAGCTCATATAAGGTATACATACCCACCTTCCTGGTGAGTCTGTGTTCATGACATGGATCATCCAAGTACATACCAAAGCTGCACTTTGATTCTTGATTAGAATAAGCCATTATTACAGGCAGTAAAATTAAGTTAATTGCTCTAGTTAAATTTTCTGAAAATAAAAGATCATGATCTATAAAATAGGCCTGGACATTAATGATTAACCATCATGTTTTACATTTATAAGAATATACAAAGCGAAATGAGCTACCCAGAGCCCTTCGAGTCGCTGGTTGTTTTGACAGACATATTAAATTTCTTGTATGTTTTAGACTTATTTACATATTACAATTGTAAATCAACTTAATAAGTAATAAAATGGAAGTAAAATTACAATTCAATGTCATAAATAGAAATTTAAAAATTTACAAATTTTGCAAAAATTTGAGATTTTTCACAAAAAGTACTTTTCTTTGAATCACCAAAACTATATGAAGGAGTTCAGTTGAGATCTATTCCTTAATATATGTTTTTTTACACATATGTATCTTTCTTTACTAGAAGTATCAACTCCCTGACTAATTTCAGACACCTTTATATTAAGTCCCAAAGTTGATGTTAATTTTGCAAATTTTGTGAAAATATCAACTTTTGGAATTTTTTAAAAATAGAAATAAATCCTTTTTTAGTTATTTTTTATTTCACTCATAAATTTACAACCCATAGAGACTATTAGGAGTATTAAAACAGCTGTGATTGATGTAGAACTAAAACTTTTGAAAATGGTAGTCGTAAAAGTGGGAGGAATTGATGCAAGCTTCAAAATGGAGCCATATTTAAGCCCTTGTAACTTAGAAACTATTTGTTCCACAGCCTTTTTGCTTGCAAAATTGAAAAGCCCACCAGAAGTTGTATTGGCATGACAAATTTGAAGCTTCTACTCCTATTAGAAGACACTTTTCAAGGCCTCTCAAAATGAAGGTGTTGGCCAATCAAGCCCAACATGGGCATTTTTTGTCGAAGGTGGGGGCCATTTAAGCAACCATAAAATTAAAAGTTTTTGCTGAGGAAGCTAAAATTTTAGATTTAAGCCATTGAATGGTGTATGAATCAACCCTGAAAATTTGAAGAAAATCGGAGATGGTCACCCAACCACCCCTGTACCAATTGAGCTGGAATGACCCAAATTTATAACCACTTCAACTTGGATTTTTCTCAAATTTGGTATATAAGGTTGTTTTTTGCAAAAACATGAAATCAGAGTAACAGTTCAAAAGTTATGGGCCCCCAATTTTGGTGGTGGGAATGGCCCCTTAATGTTTAAAAGTCCATAACTCAGTCCCTAATTGAGCTAGGAAAAAAATTTAAAAACCATTTGAAAGCTCAAATCCTAAAGAATAATTGACTAAGTAATAAAATGCATTTAATCAAAGTTAAAAAGTTATATCAGTTTGAATATTTTTTTGGGGGGGCCCACCCGCTATGATACAGATATTCAAGATTTTTTTTTTCAGCATTTTGTACCTCAATTACTCTTCTATATGACTTAGTCAATGACATTGTGTATTTTTACCTTCAAGTTGTGTATTTTTTTGCACTAAAAATTATTATAAGGTACTTGCTAGCGAAAAGATGACATATTGGCCCAAGTTCAAGAATTGGGCTATACTAAGGGTCATTCCAGGACAAATCAGGCATTGCCTAAAACCACACCCATTTTGATTTTACTTAAAATTGCTATACAGGGTTGTTTATGCTGAAAAACATGAAATTTTGAGTTTCAGAGCAATCAGAGTGATGGTTCAAAAGTTATGGGCCCCCCATTTTTGGTGGTGTGGGGCTGGCCCCTTAATTTTTAAAAGCCTATAACTCAGTCCCTAATTGAGCTAGGAAAAAACTTTAAAAACAATTTGAAACCTCAAATCCTAAAGAATAATTGACTAAGTAATAAAATGCATTTAATCAAATAGTTAAAAAATTATATCAGTTTGAATTTTGGGGGGGGGGACCCCCTATGATACAGATATTCAAGATTTTTTTTTCGTCATTTTGTACCTCAATTACTCTTCTATATGACTTAGTCAATGACTGTGTATTTTTCCCCTTCATTAGATGGTGGAGGTTAAAAACACATTCTATTTGCTGGACTTTGAACTTACACCATTATGCCTGTTTTACTTATCAAACTCTCTTATAAGATGTTTTCCTTGACTTACAAGTGGATTAAGTATAGCTATAAGGTAAACTTAGTGTTTTCCTAAAACTTAATAATAATAATAATTTCTCTCAACTTTGTCAATCTTCAAAGGCAAAAAAAATACTGCTAGTATAGTTACGTTTCATTGAACAAATTAATACATTACTTGAATAAAAATAATTGCTATACAATACATTAAATCTGAAACATTTTTGTTACTTAGCCTAATTCTCAGTATCATGTATTTCAAAGATATACACAACTCTGGTGCCAGATTGAATATCAGGAGTTGACATTTCATGAAGGATGTTTTTGGCTTCTACCCAACAAACATCATCTTTATTAGTTGGGAAATAGTATCTATTGTTTTTGTTGGAAATAGTAGTAGTTAGAAACTTGATTTTATAATCTTGGAATTCTTCTGAATAATCTAAAATGATTCCTAGATATTTTCTACCATCATAAATACATGCAACATACTTTCTCACAGGAAATTTTTGCTCATTTGATAAATATGGACTTGTGTTTGAATCACTTTGTTCAGAGGTCATAACCCTAACAACATCGCAGTCATTGGAGTCTGGAACAAAATAAGCTTCAATGTGACTCTGAGACATTGGCACAATTCTGTGAAAACCTCATGTGCCCATCACTGTCACTGCTTTTTCAAACCTACTACTGAGTTCTGTTTTATTCTGATTTATTTGTTCTTTTGTAATGAATTTAAACTTGATGGACTCAAAATTTTGTGTACAAAAGTCATAGAAACTCTGTGGAGACAAGATGTGTCATCATGTTGTTCTTTGCACGCTAGCTTTAGCTGCTGCTCTCTTCACACTTCCTCCAATGCCATCACAGGCATTTTTGCCATGACTAGTGGCAAAAAAGTTCCACTCTGCCTTTATACCAAAATCTGTTTCATGATGGCATTTAATTGCTAAAATTAAAAGAGTTTTTGTATTGTCCAGCACAACCATCGGAAAAATATTTCATTGTTTTCACATTAGGGGAATCTCACTTTAATGTCTTGAACTAAAAATTGTTGAAATGTGTACACTGCTGCGGTGTTATGATCTAAACTATCACTAATGATACAATAGCTAGTGTGGCTCAATTTACCATCTTCCATTTTACATACAACCATTGGGTGTAATGTAACTTGTTTGTTTGTTTGTTGAATGGAAGCTCTGTGGTACATCTTGAGTGATGAAAGAATAGTTCTCAGAAAAGTCTCCCAGTACTAAAACTTCATCTTCACTGAGATTTTGCTTAAGGGTCTTCATGTAGAGGCTTTGACTCTTTGGCTAGGGGTCATTCCATGTCGGTTCAACGGTGAAAAAAATGTGACCACCACCAATTTTTTTTAAAATTGGCACACTTATAGATCTCTGAGAAAAACAGAATGATGCTTGTTTCAATACTAGGTCATATGGTTCCAAACATATGGCCCTTCGAATTTTGTAAAAAAAGGTCAATTTCCAAGGTCATACCATATTTCAACATGAAATATCGCGGCTCCGATTGCACTTACAGAGACCATTTAAACACTATTTTAAAGCTTTTAAGCAGATCTACAACTTTGTTTCTATTCATATTTTACCTCAGTGGTCAAAAAAAAAGGTTATCTTATTTTTGACCTTTGACCTTGTGTAGGTCATTTGCTGTCACAACCGATTTTTTTCTCCTTTCACCCAATTTTGGGTACACATGTCTACCTTAACCTAAAACAAGATTTTTAGTGTTGATTAAGTTAGTATAGATGCTACAGCCATTTCAGTGGACTATACCCACCTCCATTTCGACCAAGTACCTTTTTTTTCCACCAAACTTTGGAGCACCATATCTTTGGAACTGTTTGAGCTAGTGTTGAGAAAAATACCATTAGATTTTTCTTACAGAGATATATAATGTGTGCTAATTTTTTAAAAAAAATTGGTAATTATCTAACCTAACCTAGTTATTTGGTTGAATAAGTATCTCGCCCTATTATAAAATTTAATTTTTTTTGTATATTTGAGAGAATTATATAATATAGGTAATTTAAATTACATAATTAATTTATATGGACATTCAAAAGTGTGAAGAACTTTGAACCTGCTATCCTGTTTAAAGGTAAAGCTATGTACGTATATAAGTACCTTATACTAGGCTATAGGTACTACCCTATAGAATAAGTTGTTTTAAGAGTTAGATGAGTTTTAATAGAATTACTTAACTGTGTATTTATTCATTGTGTACAACAGTATGTACCCATGTGAAAATAAGCTTATTTAAACCTTGGAGCAAGGATTTTTTTGACATCTGTATTTATTCCAATCTGTAAATCAAACTGCACATTTTTTCTTGTAGACCTCTGAAACAAGATCAGTAGGTCCCAAATTTTATTTGTGCTGTCTAAGCAAAAATATCTTTTAACAGGGTTGGATACAATGAATAATTATAATTGTATTTTTAATTAATTGATCCTAATTTCCATTAATTGTAATTGATTCAAAATAAAATAAAAATAAAGGTAATTGTAATTGATTTTTGAGCTATAACTGATGTAATTGATCAATTAATGTCAATTGTCAAAAATTATACCCCTAGATCTGGCAGTCATACATCATCCAATGAAAATAAACCTTTGTTAGTTTATTTAGTTATACTTAGATATAGATATATATTTTTATAGATATACAGGGTGGGCCGTAAGTTTCCATACATAGGAAAAATTAAATGTTTGTTTTTATGTTTCAGATACCCTAAGAATATGCGTTTGACGTAAGATCTTGTTTACTGATGAAGCAAATTTTTACGTCAATGGAGAGGTTAATCGGCAAAACATACGTTATTGGAGTAATGCTAACCCTAACTGGCTGAGTCCGACGAAGATGCAAGGTGCCGGTAAAGTGATGGTGTGGGCCTGGATATGGGGTGACAGAATTATTGGACCAATTTTTGTCAGTGGAAATCTTAATGCTGAAAGGTATCTTAACATGTTGCAAGAAGAGATTTTCCCATCCCTGCTAAATGAGGAAGGTAACTTCCCAGTTTACTTCCAGCAAGATGGAGCTCCACCTCATTATGGTCTTCACGTGCGTCGGTATTTGGATCAGCAGTTTCCAGATGCTTGGATTGGTCGGCGTGGTCCTGTGGAGTGGCCTCCCAGATCCCCAGATCTCACCCCCCTTGATTTCTATCTTTGGGGGCACTTGAAGGCCATGGTGTATCAGGAAAAGATACGAGACATAAATCATCTAAAGGAACGTATCACCAACGCCATTACAAGCATAACGTCAACTGTGCTAATGCGTGTTCATCAACAGTGGGGAACACGTATTGAAATGTGTTTTCAAAACAATGGCAACCATGTAGAGCATATTATATAAATAAAAATGGTTGTCCATAAAAAAATGTTTATTTTTCCTATGTATGGAAACTTACGGCCCACCCTGTATATTTATTTTAGATATATATTTAGATATATAGAATAGATAGTTATATTTCTGTAATTGTAATTGCAATTGATCTTGAAATTATGAAGTACAATACTAACTAATTAATTTGAAGAAAAATAAAAAAATTGTAATTGTTTCCATTTTGTGTAATTGAACCCAACCCTGGCTTTTAAGCTACATATGCTTTTTTTTCTTTTTAGATAAACATGGATTTCAGCAGTATGAATATGGGCAGGTTCTGTTGTGACCCATTTAAAAAACAAAGGAAAAGTGAAAAAAGGCATTCATGCATTAACTAAAAATTTGATTGATCAAAATCCTGAATTGAAACTAATAAATAATCATAAAGCATGTGCAACCTGTCAAAATATACTAGCAAATCGTCCATCCCCACTGCCTGAATGTGAACCACTTGAAAAATCACCATCCACCTCATCAAGTGCCCCATCTGAGCTAGAAACCATTGGAGATGTAGTTGAAATGCAGTATGAGTTTAGTAAATTCAATGCTTCATTGGCCACACTTGACGAGACCCCAATAAAACCATGTAAACTCTGACAGTGCTGGTTACGCAAAGAGAAAGTTGAGGAAAGTAGTAGTAGTTGTGAAAAGAAAGCTTGAACTTGCAACTAAACAACCAATTTCATGCAGGGACTCGGATGATACAGAACTGGAGATTCTTCAACAACTAAAAGAGAAATTTAATCAAGTGACAAGTCGAAGTGAAAAACTGACAATTCTTACTATCCTACCAAAAAGATGGACACAAGTAAAGATCAGAGAAGAATTTAAGTGCTCAGATTACATGGCTAGGCAAGCAGAGTTTGGTGAGGGAGAAGGGAGTGCTTTCAACTCCTAATCCACGTTTGGGGAAATGCCTGAATAGTGAAACTGCTGCCAAAGTAATTGACTTCTATCATTTGCCAGATGTGAGTAGACAAATGCCAGGGTTGAAAGACTGTTTCTGTAAAAGGAGCTGATGGTAGGCAGGAAAGAAAACAAAAATCGCTAATCTTATGTAACCTAAAAGAAGCATTTGAGCTTTGTAAAACGAACCATCCAACAATTAAAATAGGATTTTCAAAATTTGAAGAGCTTCAGCCAAAAGAATGTGTGTTGCCAGGTGTCAGTGGAACACATTCTGTCTGCATTTGCACTAAGCACCAGAATGTCAAACTCATGATGGCAGCAATAACCAGTGTTTTCCAGGTGGAGCAGTACCCTCCCGATAAGCCTAGCTCATCAACATGGGATGATGGGCTGGAGACAAATTATATTTGTCACTACAGGCATTGTCTAGCCCTCCTCCAATGTAATCCACCTCGGGAGATATGCTTCTTTGGGAAATGTGATCAATGCCCAAGAGGCCTTCACAGACTTCTTAACTACAGCCTTCAAAAGAAAAGGGCTTGATGAGATTGAATTCAGGCAATGGATTTCAATGAAATCAACACTGCAAACACAAAAACTTTCTGCAGATGAATTCATCCAAAGTTTTCATGAAAAACTAGAAGCTCTCCTGGAACATGATTTCTTTGCAAGAAGCCAGATGAAATTTTTACAAGAAAAGAAAGAAGAACTCTGCGAAGGTGAATTTCTCATTATCAGTGACTTTGTGGAGAATTATGCTTTTATAGTTCAAGATGTGGTGCAATCATTCCATTGGAATAACTGCCAAGCTACAATACATCCTTTTGTAGTCTACTACTGACAAGACAATGGACTGATGCATAAAAATTTTGTTGCAATTTCTGACTGCAACACCAGCATGATGTAATATCCATTCACCTCTTCCAAACCTGTCTCATAAATTTTATTAAAGCATCCCATCAAATTACCAAAATCTTTTACTACAGTGATAGTTGTGCTGCACAATATAAAAATCGCAAGAACTTTATAAACCTCTACCATCATGAAGAAGATTTCGGAGTTGAAGCTGAAGGGCATTTCTTTGCCACGAGTCACGGTAAAGGGCCATGTGATGATATCAGCGGATCTGTGAAGAGGCTTGCAGCCAGGGCTAGCCTCCAAAGAATAGGAGGTGCCAAACCCATCCTTGATCCATTGGCCCTCTACAACTTTGCAGTCACAGCACTTCCTTCAATCACTTTCACCTTTGTGACAACAGAAGAGTATGAATCCCACCGATTGATGTTGGAAAAATGCTTCAAAAATGCTTGATATAATGATGATGAGTAAGAGAATAAATTGATTCTGAAAGTTTTTCAATGAATTCCTCCACTGTAACAGTTACATTTGACAAAGTTGCCCTGTCAGTGCTGGTCCACTGGTCATATTCAATTGAATCCCTGGAAGTCAGTACATTTAATGTGCTCAAATAGTTATCTACACTGGTGTAACATACATTTAATGTTGTCCACATTGCACACACTTTTTTGAATCAATGAATGATAAGTTAAGTCCTTATCACCAATTGCTGAAACCATTAATTTGGGGTTCTGGTGATAGGTACAAATACAAACTGAGTGTGTACCTGTACCTCCAGCAATAACATACCATTTGGGTCTAAGAGCTGCAAATGTTGTAAAAACCTATACTTGAGTCAGTTTCTTTATACCTAAGATACAGTTCTTTCAAATTACTGAGTAAGAGATGCTTTTGTTTGTAAATTTTGTTTCCATCTTTGTCTCTGACACTAACAAAGTCCTTTTTTCCTGGATACACCCAACTAAATTCTGGGTCCTCGTAAAAAGCTGTCACATTAGAAATAGTTTCATCACTTATCTTTTTCTCTTTACTGTATTTAGGAACACATTTGGCAATATTCCATACTATTGCTTCATGCTCCTGGCTTTATCAACAAGATATCTACTAGCTCCAAAGAACTCTTGAGTTTTTGAGATCGTGTACCGTATGGGGATAGAGTAAGAATCTGCAACCTTCTTTGGTAGGAAGTTGTAGAGTTGAATGCTTCAGCGAGCTCCATCATCAGTTTTGTACCTATTAGATAAATAAAAGGTAGGGGATATCAGAATTTTCTCAAACTGAAATTATTAATTTCATGTACTATAAGATCAGGACCTAAATAGAAAAAATATAAGAATATCTACCTTCCATGGATATTTTTTAGACTGTTAAAATGGTGTGATTGTGTTCTGTACATAAGAATGATATTGAAGAAAAGTTAGGCTATTGAAATTTAAAACATCTAAAATTATATACATAGAGAGTCTTTAATTGTGACCACGAGTTGCTAATTTAGTTGAATTTGAGCAATCCTTACCTTTCCAATTCTTTTTCCATGCATAATCTCTTGGATGTAGATGCTCCCTCATCCATAGATGCTGAGAAAGACTGTTCAAAATTCTTTTTCAAAGTAGATACACACTACTTGTATTTTTCTGATGCTTTTTTAGATATCCTGTCAGTGTTCATACCATCTGAAATTATGAATCATCCAAAATTTAGAATTACTGTAAGTTACAGCAACAAATTTTCATAATTTAATAACTAATCAGAATTCATTTATTGTACATAACTATTTTTTTGCAATTTCTTAAATTATTAAAGCATGTTATGTTTACAAGTTTGATAAAATTGCATTATTTTGATAACCTATAAAACAATGTATACACAAAGATAGAGAGTTTAGATGATTTTAAAAAATCATATAATGCATTTTCTGATAACTATACTTTTCAAAACCCCCGCAAGGGGGTTCTAAGCTCGTGCTCTTGAGTGCTCTTTGTGCTTGTTTGTACGTGCTTGTTCCTGGAGGTTTCACGTGCGCCCTCCCGGCCCTAGCACCCAAGGATGATGGGGCTCGACCCTGCAGTCCTTGTCATCCTTGGTCTTTTTCCACTTCGACTGTCCCCTCCACCCTTTCTTTTTCCTCTGTCTTTCCTCTCACTTTTTCTTTGTTTTTCCGCCGAGATATGCCTTTCTAAATAGAGGCGAATCGGTTCTTCCCGAACTTAAAAAAAAAAAAAAAAAATACTTTTCAAAAATAAGTCCCCAAATTATAATTCATACACTACTGGGTAATTCTACAAGAAATAGACAAATGAAGTACATGGTAACCTCTTCAAAATTCATGAAACTTGGTGTGAGGGTTGGTTTAGGTCCAAATTACAAATTTCTGAATTTTTTTGAAAATTGGTCAAGTTGGTCAAATTTTATGGCTTGACCAAATTTTGGTCGAATGAAAAAACCAATAATTTTCAAACGTAAATATCTCGGCTCCTAATTGTGGTAGTGTAGTAAGTCTTAAATGATAAAATATGTAAAATTAACTGTAGTTTCTAAATATGTATCATTTTTTTAGGGTAACAAAAATAAAATTAAAATTTTTTGGAATTTTTTTTTTTTTTTTGCGATTTGGCAGCGAAGATATCATTTTCCGAAAAAAAGACCAGGAATAAAAAATGTTTATTTGATGTATGTACACTATAATAAGTAATAAAAAGTCAGCTTATCAACGATTATTATGAAAAAAAAAATGAAAAAAAAAAATCCTCCAAATTTTAAAAATATTTTGCTTTCTTTCCAGATTTTCAGTATATACCTAATTTTCTAGTATACGTAAATTTACCTAACCCTTAAAATGCCTCAAAACACAAAATTTTGTTGTGATCCTATGAAAAAACACTCAAGAAGAATTTTCTGTAACATCAAAAAAGTAAACTCTGCCATGGCAGCTGCAAGCTATGGAATTTTGGAAGAAAATCAATTACTATGCAGCAATTGCTATGTCACAATTAAAAAGAAGCCAATTGTATTAGAACATGTTCAACATTCATCCAGAGAGCCGGAACCTGCACCAATACCTGAGCCAGACATACTTAACGAATGTATGGAGCGAAGCAGTAGCAATTCCACGAATCCACCACCATTGGAAGAATTTGTCGTTCAAGACAGGCAATTCAATAAAGATTTGCTCAGCGACAATATTTTACCTTTATTTGATGAAAGCCCTATTAAAACAGGTAATAAAACAATAGAGACTCCGTTCAGGACATTTGTTTCTTAATGCCAAATTCGTTTTCTGTTTTTAAATATTAGCATCAGCACTTGAATACATATATACAAAATATTTGATATTTGATTATTTCACGCAACCTAAATTTATGAATTTGTTTTACAGCTGGATTGAAGCCGGGACAAAAACAGATAAAGGCTTCTACGAAATTCAGATCGACAATGGAAAAGATTAAATGAAGTTTTGAAGCTGCTTATGGGGCTCCTATTGACTATTCTGAAGCTGGTCCGTCCAAAAAAAGTTGTTTGGAAGATGATTTAGAGAGGCAAGACTACTTTTCAGACATAGTTATTGAAATTTGACATTTTAAATTAAATTTAATAGTCATCGAAGTATATACTAAATTAAGTTTTATCTGTTTACATTTTTATAATCGGACAATATAATACATATACATATATTTTAGGAAAAGTTTAATTAAAAATATACTAATTAAACTTAATGTCAAATACACTTTATTTCAGGTATCAAAAGGTTATGGAAGAATTAAAGGAGAAATTTCAAGCAAGTAACGATCACAATCTTAGGTTACAAATACTATCATTGTATCCCTATCCCATTGAAAAAACTGCTGACTTCTTTAGAGCAACAAAGTATATGGTGCGTAAGAGCCGCAATCTTCAAAAACAGTTTGGGATTCTTCCTAACATTCCAAACATGATGAAAGGGAAGGTCGTCACAGCTGAAATGAAAAAAAAAATCATTCAGGAGTTTTATGAAAATGAAGAATATAGTAGGATGTGCCCGGGAATCAAAGATTATAAGTTTGCAATAAATGAAGAGGGTGAAAAAATAAAAAAATAAAAAAGACTGGTATTCTGTAACTTGAAAGAGTTATATGCTGAATATGCAAAAAATTATGAAAATCCAAAAGTAGGCTTTAGTACCTTTGCTCATCTTCGACCGTCGTGGTGCGTGCTTGCAGGACAAAGTGGAACTCTCAGTGTCTGCGTATGTACGCATCACCAAAATCCGAAACTACAAATATCAGAGTTAGGCATTAAAGATTTAGACTACAAAAAATTAATGTCTTTATCCATCTGCGGCATGGACAATGAAGATTGTATGATGCACCGATGCAAAAGATGCCCGTGAGAGGTCAGAATCAAAAATTATTTGGAAAGTTTGGACTTCATAGCGATGGAAGAGATAAAATATAAACAATGGGTGTCCGTCGATCACTATGTTAAAAGATATCACCGAAACTCCAGAGGAATACGTGGAATCGCTCACCAAAAAAATTGCACAACTGACAAGACACCACTTCACGAATAAATGTCAGTCGAGTTACTTCAAAAATCTAAAAGAAACTCTGCCCGAAAATGAAGGTTTTGGTGGGTGATTTCGCAGAAAACTTCTCATTCATCGTACAAGATTGTGCCCAGGGGTTTCATTGGGAGAACTCGCAATGTACAGTGCACCCATTCGTTTATTATTCCAAAAACAAAGCAGGAAAACTAATTTGCAAAAGTTACTGCTTAGTTTCAAACCGTCGCAGGCATGATACAATTCTGGTTCATAGTTTTCTCAAAAAATTAATCCTGTGCATCCAACAACAAAATTCATTATTTCACAGATGGATGCGCGGCTCAGTATAAGAATAAAACAAATTTTCTAAATTTATGCCATCATTTCGAAGACTCCAAAATTCATGCTGAGTGGAATTTTTTCGCGACATCCCAAGGGAAGAATGCCTGCGACGGTATTGGCGGAACAGTAAAAAGAGCAGTCGCCAGAGAAAGCTTACGACGGCCTCTCGACCATCAAATCTTAACAGCTGAGGACTTCTACAATTTCTGCTCTCAAGAATTCCTAACCACTATTGACTTTTCTTATGTCTCTGAGGCAGAAGTTGTAGATGTAGAGCTTTCTTTGCAAAAATGTCTGAGTGAACCTATTACTTCTATCAAAGGTACTCAACAATTACATCAGTTCATCCCAATTTCCAAGAATTCGTTGAAGGTTTATCCACTCTCTCAGAGTGCACAGTCAGTCAAAATAAGAGAGCTCATTAGAGTTTCTGCTTCGGATCAAGAACATAATACTGTCTCTCAACGCGAAATTGAAACAGGCTCTTTTGTGGGTTGTATGTATGAAAATAAACTATGGCTCGGATTAGTCCAGTCCTTTGACTGTGAATATGATGATTTTCTGATAAAATTTCTCCATCCTTCGGGCGTATGTCCCTCATACATTTTTCCTGCGCAAGATGATGTTTGTCACGTTCCAACAGAAAATATATTTGGGAGTATTGAAACAAGTTTACGAGGAGGAACAAGAATACAATACATTTTTCCGCTTCAAGAATTAAATAACTTTTCAAAGAAGATAAAATAAATTCTATCGAATATATATTATTTAAGATTGTCCATATAATATTTCTAAAATTTTTATCTAAGATTTGTGTATCTACTTAATAGTTATAAAAATCTTTTCAAATTCTTTTTTCTTATTATTATATTATTAGTGTCTAAAATTTGGATTCACTGGATGAGAATACTGTCTCTTAATTCATTCTCAAAGACTTGTGTATGTGTAGTATTAGGAAGAGTATTTTATACTCTGATAAGCGCTTTATAAATTAAACATTATTATTGTCAATATATTCTGTCCCTAAATACAGGGTGATCAAAAAGTAACGCAACCCATGGGAAAACGATTTATTTCAGAGCAAGTGCTGGAAGTGGGCACCGTTCTGTGCTTCACACAAGTGGATACGGCGATTCATGTTCTTAAAGACCCTTTGCAACGTTTCCTGTGAAATTGCATCAACACACTTCTGAATCATCACCTGCAATTCTGGAATACTGTGCGGGTGAGTGACATATGCGGCATCTTTCAGGTAACCCCACAAGAAAAAGTCGGGAGGCAATAAATCCGGAGATCGTGAAGGCCTCCTGCGTCTGGGCATACCTTCTGGAGCAAATGTACTGCGTGACAATGAATATACGCTGCTCCAAGGTGTATTTCATCTTTTTCATATATTCACCACCTGCAACAGAAGGAAAAAATCAATTGTGTGTGTTTCTCCATGGGTTGCGTTACTTTTTGATCACCCTGTATAAGTAAGAGAGGTTATGTATGTACATTGTACATATATTTTAAAAGATTTTTTCTCCTTTGGTTTATCTACATGTATTTTTTATATGATTTGAAAATTGTCTTTTTTTGGACCAACAAGTCTCTAATAAATCTTCATCGCCTGAAAAAAAAATTTATTACTTAATTTCAAACTCAGTTTTGAGCCTTATAATAAACTATAAGCTGACTTTTTATTACTTATTATGGTGTACATACATCAAATAAACATTTTTTATTCTTGGTCTTTTTTTCGAAAAATGATATCTTTACTGCCAAATCGCAAAAAAAAAATAACATTTTTTTCCAAAAAATCATAATTTTATTTTTGTTACCCTAAAAAAATGATACATATTTAGAAATAGAAACTACAGTTAATTTTACATATTTTATCATTTAAGACTTAGCTGCTAATTGTGGTAGCGTAATGAGATATTTATGTTTGAAAATTGTTGGTTTTTTCATTTGACCAAAATTTGGTCAAGCCATAAAATTTGACCAATTTTCAAAAAAATTCAGATTTTTGTAATTTGGACCAAAACCAACCCTCACACCAAGTTTCATGAATTTTGGAGATGGTGGAGTGTACATTTGGCACTTTCATTTGTCTATTTGTCCTGGAATTACCCTACTTACAGAATTTTATTGGCAAAATCTCCATTTCTTCAAGAATGTTCTTGGTTTGTTCTCTAGATTTCAATATCACTGATCTCACCAGGATTGTCAGTTTGCAAATGTGTACTTCCTGGACAGCTTTGAAATGAAGAGGTACTTGTAGATGACTCAGTTTCAAAAACATTAAATAATTTATCAGGTTCTTCAAGTTCATTTAATCTTACAGAACAGTTTGTACAAACTTTCCAATTAAGGAGTACAGGATTTTTTTCTATTACATTTAATGGTAAATTTCTTAAACCCTTTAAGATTCTATTCTTGTGTCTCTTAAAGGAGTCACAACACTGTTTATGATAATTTAAATGGTAAGACATGTTTAAAATTTATATATTACCTTCAGTTCCTGTCAGGGCCAGATTTTCCAATAGGCTATGTAACATAGGCCATTGGCCTAGGGCCCACCAGTAACTGGGGGCCCACTGGGGACCTCCTACAATCCCTTGACACAAACAGTATCATTGACAAATTTGCCATAGAAAAAAGCAGGAAAAAGTCATTTTGAACTTCACATAGTTGTGCTTGCAAAATTTATTATGCTTCAGTTTCATTGTATTTTTCCATTATTCCTATGTGTAAGATGTACATGATATGGAACTTGATTTACTTTGATGTACTTGATATGGAACTAATTTGATTAAAAATTATTAATGTGTAATGTATTACATTATGTTGTAATTCTTATTGCAAAATTTATTATGCTTCAATTTGACTATTTTTTTCCATTATTCCTTTGTGTAAGAATAAGTTGTACATGATATAAAACTAATTTGAATAAAATTATTGATGTGTTACATTATGTTGTAATTCTTTTTTTTTTTACATTACAATATTACGATATATATATATATATATATATATATTTGGGGGGGGGGGGCACTGATAAGGTTTGGCCTAGGGCCCACAAGCAAGTAAATCCGGCCCTGGTTCCTGTAATAAGTAGAAAGAATATTAAATGTTAATGATTTTTAATAATAACAGGCAAACAAGCACAGCCAACATAGGCAAGGCACTAAAATAATATGACAAGCAAATACCATATATGAGCAGTGTTTATCATGTGGTCATAAAAGGCAAACTGAACCCTTAATAACCAAGGCTCATGCTAATGGAAGGAGCCCTCAGACAATCTCATTTTGCTGTGACAAGTTGTAGCATGACTACACAAGCGTGATACCACTCGACCTTACAAACAGGCAGTACAAATTATCTCTTCTATTGCCAAATGTTCCTAGATACAATAAAGGGAAAAAGATAAGTGATGAAACTATTTCTAATGTGACAGCTTTTTATGAGGACCCAGAATTTAGTCAGGTGTATCCAGGAAAAAAGGACTGTGTTAGTGTCAGACACAAAGATGGAAACAAAATTTACAAACAAAAGTATATCTCTTACTCAGTAATTTGAAAGAACTGTATCTTAGGTATAACGAAACTGACTCAAGTACAAGTTCAAAAAAGTGTCTGCAATGTGGACAACATTAAATGTATGTTACACCAGTGCAGATAACTATTTGAACACATTAAATGTACTGACTTCCAGGGATTCAATTGAATATGACCAGTGGACCAGCATTGACAGGGCAACTTTGTCAAATGTAACTGTTACAGTGGAGGAATTCATTGAAAAACTTTCAGAATCAATTTATTCTCTTACTCGTCATCATCATATAGCCAAGAGTCAAAGCCTCTACATGAAGACCCTTAAGCAAAATCTCAGTGAAGATGAAGTTTTAGTACTGGGAGACTTTTCTGAGAACTATTCTTTCATCACTCAAGATGCACCACAGAGCTTCCATTCAACAAACAAACAAGTTACATTACACCCAATGGTTGCATATAAAATGGAAGATGGTAAATTGAGCCACACTAGCTATTGTATCATTAGTGATAGTTTAGATCATAACACCGCAGCAGTGTACACATTTCAACAATTTTTAGTTCAAGACATTAAAGTGAGATTCCCTAATGTGAAAACAATGAAATATTTTTCTGATGGTTGTGCTGGACAATACAAAAACCATTTTAATTTTAGCAATTAAATGCCATCATGAAACAGATTTTGGTATAAAGGCAGAGTGGAACTTTTTTGCCACTAGTCATGGCAAAAATGCCTGTGATGGCATTGGAGGAAGTGTAAAGAGAGCAGCAGCTAAAGCTAGTGTGCAAAGAACAACATGATGACACATCTTGTCTCCACAGAGTTTCTATGACTCTTGTACACAAAATTTTGAGTCCATCAAGTTTAAATTCATTACAAAAGAACAAATAAATCAGAATAAAACAGAACTCAGTAGTAGGTTTGAAGAAGCAGTGACAGTGACGGGCACATGAGGTTTTCACAGAATTGTGCCAATGTCTCAGTCACATCAAAGCTTATTTAGTTTCAGACTCCAATGACTGCAATGTTGTTAGGGTTATGACCTCTGAACAAAGTGATTCAGACAAGTCCAGATTTATCAAATGAGCAAAAATTTCTTGTGAGAAAGTATGTTGCATGTATTTATGATGGTAGAAAATATCTAGGAATCATTTTAGATTATTCAGAAGAATTCCAAGATTATAAAATCAAGTTTCTAACTACTACTATTTCCAACAAAAACAATAGATACTATTTCCCAACTAATATAAAGATGCTATTTGTTGGGTAGAAGCCAAAAACATCCTTCATGAAATGAGGGGTCGCACGTCTTAAGATACCTAAGTGCCACCACAGGCAAAAATGTTTTTTTGATGGATATCACTATTTTCACCCTTCTTCTATCGCGTGGTTTGGGTTATAATGAGTCGGAGGCGAGTCTAGGCCGGGCTGAAACTCAAGATAGAATTAATCAGAGTCATTAACAGTTGGCTTTTGATATAAAAATAAGACTCCTGAAAAAAATAATTGGTGGCCACCAACGTGTGTCTGGCCACCCCCGTTTTTGTAAAAACATCTAATGCCGCACTAGCAAAATCAGGAAAATGGCAATATCTCTTCTTCTGAACATGCTAGAGAGATGGTTTGCATACCAAAAGATGCAGAATTTGATTTAGAACAAATTATTAACCCTTTCGGTACGCAAAATTATGTGTGATACTATCGCCCCAGCTGCAAAGAAAATGGAAAAATTGTAAAATTTAAAAAAAGAAATTATTCAATGTTTTTTAAGTTTTTAGAGGTTACATAGATAGATAGATAGATAGATAGATAGATAGAGATATATATATATATATATATATATATATATATATATATATGTGTGTGTTCCAAATTATTAAGCAGATTACATTTTCTCCAATGTTTTCAAAAGTTTTTTCCCGATTTCAATGAAATTTGTAGCAAATAATCACTATATATAGCAGCATTGATGGTATTCATTTCGATAAAATATTTTGATAATTAAAATAATTCTCTCATTTTATTGAAAAATATGTAAAATATTGTGTTCCGAATTATTAAGCAAGTATTCTATTTACAGATCTAAATGGTGAAAATGGGAAGAAGGATTTAACACTAACTGAGAAAAGAAAAATAGTCAAGTTACTCGCTGAAAATATAAAATCTATTGAAATTGCGAAGCAGTTTGGCAGAGCTTATCGAACTGTAAATAAGTTTGTAGCGGAGGGTACCAAGCTGAGGCAGCGAAGTGATAAAGGAGCTATGAGAAAAGTGACAAGGCGGCAGATATCTGTAATCAAGCGCAAATTGCAAAGCATCCATTGTTCTCAAGTAAAGAGGTTTTTGAGCAGGCTGGCATACATAATGTACCAAGAACATCTTGATGTGGAATCCTCCAAACAATTGGCAAGACGTGTAAACCTACGATTCAGTCACCATTAACACCCAGGTACAAGTAGCAGCGTGTTGAATGGGCGCGTCAGTATGTGAAAACAGATTTTAATACTGTATTGTTCACCGATGAATGAAAAGCAACCCTTGAGAGACTTGATGTTTGGTCTAGAAGATGGATTGCTGAGAGCCAATTTCTACCATCGAGATTAAGACACCAACAAGGTGGAGGTAGTGTCATGTTTTGGGCAGGATTGATAGGCAATGAAGTAGCTGTCCCATACAGAGTGCCTGATGGTGTAAAAATGAATGCCCAGTCTTACACAAACTTTCTGAAAGAAAACCTCATTCCATGGTAGAGATTGACCCTTAGCAATCCATCTTCTTGACTAACCATCAGATCCCTCAAGGGTTGCTCTTCATTCATCGGTTAACAATAAAGTATTAAAATCAGTTTTCACATACTGACGCACCCATTCAACACGCTGCTTCTTGTACCTGGGTGTTAATGGTGACTGAATCGTAGGTTTACACGTTTTGCCAATTGTTTGGAGGATTCCACATCGAGATGTTCTTGGTACATTATGCATGCCAGCCTGCTCAAAAACCTCTTTACTTGAGGACAATGGATGCTTTGCAATTTGCGCTTGATTACAGATATCTGCCGCCTTGTCACCTTTCTTATAGCTCCTTTATCACTTCGCTGCCTCAGTTTGGTACCCTCCGCGACAAACTTGTTTACAGTTCGATAAGCTCTGCCAAACTGCTTCGCAATTTCAATAGATTTTATATTTTCAGCGAGTAACTTCACTATTTTCCTTTTCTCAGTTAGTGTTAAATCCTTCTTCTTACCCATTTTCACCATTTAGATCTGTAAATAGAATACTTGCTTAATAATTTGGAACATCATATTTTACATATTTTTCAATAAAAAGAGATAATTATTTTAATTATCAAAATATTTTATCGAAATGAATACCATCAGTGCTGCTATATATAGTAATTATTTGCTATAAATTTCATTGAAATTGGTTAAAAACTTTTGAAAACATTGGAGAAAATGCAATCTGCTTAATAATTTGGAACATAGTATGTGTGTGTGTATATATATATATATATATATATGAAAATTATTTCACGAAAGTAACACGTGAAAAATATTTATGATGAATAAAACCACGAAGGAAACACAAAAAGGTGCTCAAGTGCTTTCGTCTAATGACATCCTCATTAGACAAAAGCGCTTGAGCACCTTTTTGTGTTTCCTTTCCTTCGTGGTTTTATTCATTATATATATATATATATATATATATAAAGTAATCTTATATCATGTACTCACAATCACATTTAGTAGTCTTTTCATGTGTGATATATCCTATAACAGTCTTCTACACACAAGCCAACTTTGCATTCAGGACACCATGTTGTTACGTATTTTTGTCTTTTTTCATGTTGTTTTGAGTTGGAACAGACATGACATAAGCGTTGCCCCTTTTTTCTATCTCCTACTGCTGGCACATGGGCTGGAGCATGCCTTTCCATATAGTTCACAGCCAGCAGTCTATCAATATTTTGTGTGCTTTGTCTGCCATGTCTTTTTGCAGTGAGTGTACCGTATTGTTCAAGTAATTGGCTAATCACATTCCTGCTGAACTCTTTCAGTGGCAATTTGTTCCCTGTTTGCACTAAATACAAGTTATATGCATTTAGCATTACTAAATCAACCACATGAAAGAAAAACTTCTTGTACCATTTTACTGATTTCCTTACACACTCCACCGTAGTTATTTGCATACCTATCAGCTTTGTCTATCAAGCGCATATTATGCGTATAGTCGATAACAACATCTGGTTTCTTTATTTCTGTATTACTTCTATGGTCAATTTTGCCAGTGCCTTGGATTTTTCCTTCATGAAATGTGCTTAGCATGTAGACTTCACGCTTATCTTGCCACTTTATTGCCAATATGCTATTACTGGCCTTTTTTTCGCATTCTCCTCGGGCCAATTTTTCCTGCAAGACTGGAAACTGTTTTCTGTTTCTCTTCACAGTTCCACATGATCCTGTATTATTTTCATGGAGGTAAAGAGACAAATTGGGAGATGTGTACCAATTATCGGTATATAGTAGATGCCCCTTACCTAAGTACTTCGCCATCAACTTTTTCACAATAGCTCCTGATGATCCAAGTGGATCATTTTGAGGTATATCCACATTAGTTCCAGTATACACAATTATGTCTAAAATTATTCCAGTCTCACAATCATACAATAAATAATTTTAGTCCAAATCTGTCTCTTAGATGGGATATACTGCTTGAAACACAATCTACCCTTGAAAAGCACTAAAGACTCGTCAATTACAAGCTTTTGAAATGGGTAGAAAAATGTAGAAAATTTGTTACACAGGTCAGTAAATACTTTTCTAATTTTCCAAAGTCTATCATTCTCAATAGGTGTTTCATTATTCTCAAAGTGAATAAACCATAAGAGCTGAATAAACCGATCTCTTGTCATATACAGTGGACCCCCGATTTGAGTACGTAATCCGTTCCAGCATGGCGTACTCAATTCGAAGTGTACTCAAATTGAACTTAATTAATTCGTTCCAAAACCCAAAAATTTCACCCCACCCCTACTTTTTCTATAGAAATTGGCCTACAAAATTTAGTAATTGTACAGTGCCCGCGAAAAGTATCCGATCACCCTTGAAATTTGTATTTTTTACTTAAAAAACAATGTTTAAATGTATACTAACCTTATATTAGTATTTTGTCATCTGTCCTTTGGTTTGGATGACTTGTTCTAGACGTTTTGGCATGGATTTAATCAAGTTTTGACAAACTTCCACTGATATTTCCTTGCACCATACCTTTTTGATGGCCTCTTGTAATTTTTCGACTGAGCCAGTGTCGTGGCATTCAACCTTATTTTTTATTATTAGCCACAGATTTTCTATCGGATTGAGATCTGGACTATTACCAGGCCAATCCAAAATATCAAATTTATTGTCAGTAATCCATTTTGTCACTATTTTGGCCCTGTGACATGGTGCACCATCATGCATGTATGTTTTTGTCCTTTGGCTTGCCATTGCCATTGGAAGTTTATCCTGTAGCATTGCTAAATACTGTGCACCATTCATAGTTGTGTTCTTCGGAAGAAAATATAAGTTTCCACGCCCATAGTAACCGAAACAACCCCAAACCATCACACTTGGAGGGTGTTTCATTGTCTTTAGGGTGTATTTAGGGTCCATCCTATTTGAGCCAATAGGCCGGCGAACCTTTTTTGGACAACTTCTGAATGTCAAAAATGTCGACTCATCGCTAAATAAAACCTTCTTCCAGTCATCAACAGTCCAATGAATGTATTTTTTACAAAATGCGACACGTTTTTTACGCATTTTTTCATTAATGAACGGTTTCTTAGCAGCATGGCGAGATGGTAATCCGAGTTCTTTTTGGAGCCGCTCCTGGATAGTTCGTTCAGAAACACCAGATAACAAATTATTCATATTAAATTTTATTTCTTTCGCAGTTATTGTTGGGTTTTTCAATACTAAACGTTTCATAAGTTTGTCTGTTCGCGAATTTGTTTTTCTCGGTCTGCCAGATCGTTTTTTAGGGACTGGCGTGGTTAGGCCACCATTGTTCTTAGCCCGTGAAACCCATAAATTAACGGTACTTTGGGATATGTTTAATTCCTTAGCTATCTGTCTCTGTGATTTCCCACATGCATGCAAAGCAACAATAGCACCTCGACAATCACTCTTAAGTTGTTTTTTAGCACACATTATATATAAATTTTATTTACACCACTTTCTGTCAAAAAAAAAAAATATCAAGAAATTTACACAAACAGTGAAATCTGACAAATTTGAGACACAGCCACCCGCAACGAAGGCTACCAGAACACTAATTTGAGAATGCGTTGGATAGCTCTCATATCAGCGAGCAACCTCAAAGTTACCAGATGTCGCTAGAACAAATAGAAAGTGAATTACGTGTCTCTGAATATCAAGGGAAAATATTGTATTTTCTTGAGTGATCGGATACTTTTCGCGGGCACTGTATTAAAAATAGACAGAATAGAATACAAAATACATACCGTACAATATAGACAAAATAGAATAATCCTGTAGGAGTCTTGCTTGATGTGCTGGAAGTTCCAGATGAAGAATGGAGGGGAGGAATTATTGCTTGGAGGGAGTCTCCTTCCATGATGATGTCTGGTAACTCATCAGGGCTAGGCGTTCTTAGGCCCACAGCCAATGACATGGAAGAGGTAGAAGGTTGGGGACTTGAGGGCTTGAAATAAGCATCAATTTTCTGTTGCTTCTGCCTGTTTGCTATGAATGACTTAAAGTAGCTCATGACCTTGTCCTCAAACAAGCCAGCTGGCATACTCAAATAGAGTTTTCTACTCAAGTCGAGTCAATAGGAGCCTATGGACGAGCGTACTCAAATCAAAAATACTCAAATCGATGCGTACTCAAATCGGGGGTCCACTGTATTTTGCAAAAAATTCAGTAGCTATCATGGGATTTTTCGACCAATATTCCTTTATAGATCGTTTTTTTACATGTGGCATCAACATTACTAGTGCTAAAAAGGTATACAATTCATCAGCTGTAGTGCTTACCCATCGTTTAGCATTAGAAATAGGCCTATTAGCATTTGCGGTAGACTGTACAAAATACCTGTTTGTTTCACCTACAATTAAATTTACAAGTTCCAAATCGAAAAATGCTGTGAAATATTTATATTCATCATCAGACTCTGCCACTGCAAAACTATTAGTAGTTCCAGAATTAGTACGTATCATCAAACTGATAATCACATGGAGTAAAATTATTACCATCATGCCACACTAAATTATCAGCACTTTGAATAGGCCTTTGAACGTTTTGATTATCTATTTCACTATCACTAGAGTAGCTACTATTTTCTGCATTATCATTGCTATTACTATCAATAGATAAGAGCTCTTCCTCATCACTTAGATCACTTAGATCACGGAGCATGCAATCAGTCACATTCGATTCACTAAGAGGCCTTTTGCATCTCTGCTTACGTGCACTCGACCTTCCCTCATCAGCCATTATGGCTAAACTGACATTATAATATAAAATAAATCATTTCACAGTTCAAGAAAGTGTCATGACCAATCAAAACATTTAAAAGCGAGTAAACAAATCAGAACGCTCAAAAGTGTTAAAAATATGCTTGCAGAAAGGACATATCTACTGTTTTTTCCAAGAAAGAAGGGCATATGTCACATAAAAACAGTTATTCGCTTATTGACGACTCCCGGAATTCAAGAGGGTGCCGAATCGCTTATTGATGACTCCCGTCTGTGCGCACAACATTTTTAAATCGCTTATTTATAACTCCTGTTCTTAAAGGGTTAAGAGTGGTATTTTTTCATAAAACCTTTAGTTTTTGAGTTATTTTAGAAAAACTAATTTTTGGGGCCCATAGACCCCCTTTCGACGGACCTTAGTGACAAAAGAAATTCTAAAATAAGCATGATTTGGCTTTTTTATTACTAACATTGCCCTAAAAGGATGTTGACATGGACATAGTGATCATATGATATGACTTTTCCTTGTTATCTTGCATCCATTATGCTTGATTAAAGAATAGAGGGTGGGGCTGCTTCATGAACTTTTTTTAAACGTAATAAATTGAAAACTTGTTTTTTTTGCAGGTGCCTTTGTTATACAGTGCCCGCGAAAAGTATCCGATCACCCTGGAAATTTGTATTTTTTACATAAAAAATAATGTTTAAATGTATACTAACCTTATATTAGTATTTTGTCATCTGTCCTTTGGTTTGGATGACTTGTTCTAGACGTTTTGGCATGGATTTAATCAAGTTTTGACAAACTTCCACTGATATTTCCTTGCACCATACCTTTTTGATGGCTTCTTGTAATTTTTTGACTGAGCCAGTGTCGTGGCATTCAACCTTATTTTTTATTATTAGCCACATATTTTCTATCGGATTGAGATCTGGACTATTACCAGGCCAATCCAAAATATCAAATTTATTGTCAGTAATCCATTTTGTCACTATTTTGGCCCTGTGACATGGTGCACCATCATGCATGTATGTTTTTGTCCTTTGGATTGCCATTGCCATTGGAAGTTTATCCTGTAGCATTGCTAAATACCGTGCACCATTCATAGTTGTGTTCTTCGGAAGAAAATATAGGTTTCCACGCCCATAGTAACCGAAACAACCCCAAACCATCACACTTGGAGGGTGTTTCATTGTCTTTAGGGTGTATTTAGGGTCCATCCTATTTGAGCCAATGGGCCGGCGAACCTTTTTTGGACAACTTCTGAATGTCAAAAATGTCGACTCATCACTAAATAAAACCTTCTTCCAGTCATCAACAGTCCAATGAATATATTTTTTACAAAATGCGACACGTTTTTTACGCATTTTTTCATTAATGAACGGTTTCTTAGCAGCATGGCGAGATGGTAATCCGAGTTCTTTTTGGAGCCGCTCCTGGATAGTTCGTTCAGAAACACCAGATAACAAATTATTCATATTAAATTTTATTTCTTTCGCAGTTATTGTTGGGTTTTTCAATACTAAATGTTTCATAAGTTTGTCTTCGTGAATTTGTTTTTCTCGGTCTGCCAGATCGTTTTTTAGGGACTGGCGTGGTTAGGCCGGCATTGTTCTTAGCCCGTGAAACCCATAAATTAACGGTACTTTGGGATATGTTTAATTCCTTAGCTATCTGTCTCTGTGATTTCCCACATGTATGCAAAGCAACAATAGCACCTCGACAATCACTCTTAAGTTGTTTTTTAGCACACATTATATATAAATTTTATTTACACCACTTTCTGTAAAAAATAACAAAATATCAATAAATTTACACAAACAGTGAAATCTGACAACTTTGAGACACAGCCACCCGCAACAAGGCTACCAGAACACTAATTTGAGAATGCGTTGGATAGCTCTCATATCAGCGAGCAACCTCAAAGTTACCAGATGTCGCTAGAACAAATAGAAAGTGAATTATGTGTCTCTGAATATCAAGGGAAAATATTGTATTTTCTTGAGTGATCGGATACTTTTCGCGGGCACTGTAAGTTTCCAACTGCAATTTGTCATTGAATTCAACATTTGCAATATAAAGTATGACTTCTACAAGGAAAACAGTTGCTAAAGTACTTGGTGATGTACGTTTTATGCCAGCAGAACAGTTTCCTTTAGGGAAATTGCTTACGTTGAAGCAAGTTATTGAAAGGTGTTTGTGTTTCGGAGACTATAAAACAGATGCTGTACTGAGAGCTACTTCTAAGGAATTGCATAAATTGTGGGTCACATATAATGTTTATCCAATATCAGTAAATGCCATACAGAGCCGACTGAAAACCCAAATAAAGGAATTCAACCGCCTTCTGAAGTATGACAAAAAGAAAAGGGGACCTAAATAAGCACACCGGACAAAAAATTAGTCACCCCTAATAGCACCGATAGCAGGAAGTTCAAGGTCACACAGAGGGCGCTGATGTAGCATTGGTAAGTGACAAGTAGCAGTGACGTAGCACACAGGATCAGATCTGTTTCGTGAGGTGGTGAAGAACAAAGTGTGTGTTGGATATAGTCTGCAAAATGGGTCGTGAGGCAGACGTTACTCAGTGGCAAAAAGGAGCCATCGTGTTTGGCAGAGCCCACGGACACAAAATGTCTGAAGTAGCCCAATTTGTTGGTGTGTCAATGCGTACTGTCCAGCGAGTTTACAAAGAGTGGTGTAGTTCGCAATCAACTGACAATCGACGGCGTAACTGTGGCCGGAAAACAATTCTCGACAATAGGGGCCGCCGCCATGTTTCTCGTCTAGTAACTGCAAATCGTTTTCAAACCAGAGAACAATTGCTCCAAGAAACCAATGAGGTTCTCCAGCGACCAATTTCTGAACGGACATTGCAACGAGAACTGCATGCGATGGACATCTGGAGCAGGGTACCATGGAAGAGGCCGCTGTTAACAGCAAGTCACAAATTGGCACGTTACAAATGGGCTCAGAGGCACAAAACTGGACTGCGGCAGATTGGAAACGTGTAATTTGGTCCGATGAGTCCCATTTTTGTTTGTTCTCCACTGATGGGAGGCGACTAGTACATTGCAGGTCCAATGAAGCCTTTAATCCTGAATGCGTCGAAGGTGTTGTTCAGGCTGGAAACAGAAAGTGAAGCGCAGGAATAGACACCCACGGACTCTGGCAGAACTTCGGGACCGGCTGATGAATGAGTGGCAGCAAATCGATGTTCAGTACATGCACTACCTCGTAGAGTCTCTGCCTCGCCGGATTCGTGCGGTTATCAAGGCCAGAGGCGCCATCACACGTTATTAGGTACATTCTGAGAGGGGTGACTAATTTTTTGTCCGGTGTGCTTATCATCAAGATCTGGATGATTTTCTGAAAACTGTAAACGTTTTATTTGACATATATCAACATGATCACAAACTGTTGGCAGATACAGAGAAAAAGCACTTACTAAAAATGACTGAATCTGATTACCAGTTTTATGAGGTAGGTCTGTTGATTGAATTTCAAGTTGTAAATTATAATTAATATTAATTAATATTAATTAATTATCAATTATTAATATTATCAATTATTAATAATTTGCTACAATTTTTAAAGTGCATTTAATAAGTTAGTAATATCAATAATACACTATTAATGATGTTAATGATAAGTAATATTTTAGTATTTTCTCCATTTTGTAAGAATTTCAATTTACATATAGAGACCCATAGATAAAAGATACATTATAGTGTAATGAAATATAATCACTTTGTAGGACCAGAAAACAACTAGGCATGGTTACTGTACCCTGAAAGAAGTCCCAGAAACAGCCACTGACTTAAAATTCAAATCACGGGTTATTCAATCTCAAAAAGCAAAAGAATCAGTTCCTCCTCCTCATCCTCCTCCTGAACCTATGGACATTCCCGAGTTGACCAATAGCGACAGTTGTAATGATTCATTTGATGCAGACTATGTTCCAGAAGTCTCAACATTACAGAACAGAACTAGATTACGCTCATTAGCCGAAGCATGTGACAGGTATAGTACTGAAAGATAAATCTTTTAATACAGCTTAAAGTGAAATCATTGTGACTAAGAGATTAAGATTACCAATAAATTATTCATTGACAATAGATATGTAAATCTACTTTAAATATCCTAACAGATATCAAGTAAGTGATAGAGCAGGAGCGGCTATTGGTTCTGCTACATTGGTGGACTTTGGAGCAAAGCTGGGCACTTGCGGGTTTTTTTGCCGTACTGCGGTACTGCGGTACTACCGCACTACCAAACTGGTACCGCATAATGCAGTACCGCAAAGGATCGCTGAAAGTACAGCAGTACCGCTACCGCATTTTTTGCGGTACTGCGTTATGCGGTACCAGTTTGGTAGTGCGGTAGTACAGCAGTACCGCAGTACCGCAAAAAAAAACGCAAGTGCCCAGCTTTGCTTTGGAGTAATCACCCCAGATAACATACAAAATGTTATTGGTAAGTATGTTTTTAATCACTCTAGATATTACATTTCTTAGCTTCTGCTATAAGTTCTAAATCACCAGATTTACTATTATTTTTAATTAGCGTCAAAATTTCTATTTTGTATTTATATTAATTAGTTTCAAACAGGACACTGACATTTGTATTTTGTATATTTGTATAATGCTAATGCAGTAATGCATGGCCAATATTTTTGAAATACTTTTCAGAAACAAGTTGAGAAGGGAGAGCTAAATTGAGAGCTGAAAGGAAGAAGGAAGAAGAAGTGATATTTGAAAAAGTGACTGGCATTGGCTTTGACGGTAGAAACAATGCTACACTTGCTGTTAACAAAGTAAATGAAAAGTATTATACATCCACAATCCTAGAGGAACATTATGTCATTACTGGAGAGCCAGGTAAATGGAAATGATTGTCATACAGTTATAGGTGTTATGCTGTTATATTACTGTACTATAAAGTAATATTTCAATTACTTAAAAAATTTTCTTTTTAAGTGACAACTGTCCAGTTAACTTTATTCCTTCCTTTTTCATTTAATTGTAAAATTAATTAAATTTATTTTCAGATGATTTCTACCTCGACCATTTTACCCCGGAGAGTGGTAAAGGCATTGACATTGCTCATGGCATTTATAAGATCATTAAAGGGACAGAACTTGAGGCCAAATTAAACTTAGTTAAAGCAGATGGGACAAACACTAACACAGGACATATGCATGGGTCAATCAGATATTTGGAAATGTTTTTAGGGCAACCTCTTCAGTGGGATATTTGTCTTCTGCATCTAAATGAATTGCCACTTAGACACATCTTCATAACTTTAGATGGGACAACAAAAAGTCCAGACAAATTTTCTGGCCCTTTTGGTTCTCAGCTCAATGGGGATGTCAGAATGGAATGTTGTGGACTTCAAATCTATACCTTATCCTGCATTTGTGCTTCTACCAAATGAGGTGGTCAATAATTTATCAACAGACCAATACTATGGATACTGCATCTGCTGGGCAATTATTACTGGTGAAGTGGATGAAGACCTTGCACTCTTAGAAGTTGGCCTGCTAAATCACTCTCGATGGCTCACCTTAGCCTGTAGAATTCTTTGCTTTTATATTTCACAAAAAAGACCTAGTAAGAACCTCAAAATCATAGTAGAATTCATCATCAAAGTATATTTTCACAGTTGGTTCAATATCAAGGCTAATAAGAGGCTAAGTGGTGGGTCAAGAAACCTATTCAATATGATCCAAAGAGTAAATAAATTCCCTGACAGGAAAATTAGAGAAATTTGTTATGACGTATTAAACAATAACAGCTATTTTGCTCATGGTGAAAATATTTCAGTTGGAATGCTGGCTGATGAAGATGAAGAGGTGAGGAGGTGTGCTGTCAATAAAGTTCTGTGTCTGAGGGGAGTTATAGAGGATTTTGATGATGAATCTGGTAGTAGCAATGATTTTGCAGGTGGAATAATTGAAAGTGATGATGAGAATGAAGAGGATCATGAAGGTGGTACTGATGAATATCCTGCTATAGATGAGAATGTTAGGGTCTTTAGAAAGCCAATCATCAATTTCAAAGCTTCTGCATACCACAAGCTGTCTGCTATGTCCCAATGGGAAACTGTTCCACCTGTATTAAAAGAATTCAGTAATGATGAACTGCGTGATATCATTAATACCGCATTGAAACTGGATCACGAGTGCCACAGTCAGAATGTTGAAAGGCACACCAAGCTTGTCACTGAAGCATCCTTGGCTGTTGTAGGTCATGAGCGTAGAGATGGTCTTATTAAAAACAAAATTAGATCACGTAAATTAATGAAAGATTTTGTGTCTAAAAAATATTTTAAGTTCTAGATTATTATTTATCATGCTAAAATATGACAAAATGACAATTTGTTAATTGTATAATTTAATGTTTGGCGTTTTGGAATGTTAAAAAGCATTTTCAATGAATTTAAAATGGCTGATTTTGATTGATTTTGATTGCTGATTGAAAACTACTAATACATGTCAATTTGCAGCTTGAGAATGTTTTATTGTGTTGACATTCAGTTGAAAGGGGGTCTATGGGCCCAAAAAATTAGTTTTTCTAAAATAACTCAAAAACTAAAGGTTTTATGAAAAAATACCACACTTAATAATTTGTTCTAAATCAAATTCTACATCTTTTGGTATGCAAACCATCTCTCTAGCATGTTCAGAAGAAGAGATATTGCCATTTTCCTGATTTTGCTAGTGCGGCATTAGATGTTTTTACAAAAACGGGGGTGGCCGGACACACGTTGGTGGCCATCAATTACTTTTTTCAGGAATATTATTTTTATATCAAAAGCCAACTGTTAGTCACTCTGATAAATTAAAATCAAACAAAAATTATAGTTTCAGCCCGGCCTAAATTAATGACCTTATGACACTAGAAGTATGGTTGAAAACCTTATGAAGCAAGCTACTTTTTTCACCTCTATCACCAGCCAAAAGTTCACCCAAAGTTTGGCATAATAAGAACATTAAAAAATTAAAAAATATATATAAAATATAAAATATGAAAATCTATTCCAAAAACTCAACATCTTCATTAGCATACTTAGAACTCTAATTTAGCCAAAAATGAACGTTCTAGCTCAATTAATAACAGATATACTATTGAGAGAATATTGCTGAACTTGGAGGCAATTTCCGGCAAATTTTAATTTTGGTGCCTACAGAGGGTGATCAAAATTATTAGAGCCATTACATAAAAAATAGTTTTTCTTGTATAAGTTTATTTCTAATGCTAATAATAGTAAAATTTGGCTAATTTAAACACTTATTTTATTTCAGAATATATTTATATACACTCTACAGTCATAATTATTAAACACATTTAGTACTTAGTGGGTCCTCCTTTGGCCTTAAGGCAGCAACCCATCTAGGCATACTCTCTATAGAGGCTTTGCAGCTAGCCTGTATCTCAGGATCACGGTTCCATATGGCAATTATTCATTCTAGTAACTGTATTCGAGTTATTTCCTCACCTTTCAGTCTACGCTTTACTATTTTCCATAGGTTTTCAATAGGGTTCATATCCAGAGAATTTCCTGACCAATCCACGAGAGGAATATTCTTTGGAGCCAGAAAACTTTTAACTGACTTTGCAGTGTGGCATGGGGCCGAATCTTGCATAAAATGGAATGGCTCACTATTTGGAAACCAGTCGGCAATCTGTGGAATAAATCTTGTTTCGAAAACCTTTCAGTATTGGTCCTGCCTCATAGTACCCTCAACAATGTAAATTCATCCAGTACCTTTACCACTTATCACTGCCCATATCATGACAGATGTTGGATGCTTAACTGTACTTATGACACAGTCTAGATGATATTCCTCACCAACACGTCGCCTAATGTACTGTGATTTATCAGACATGACTAGGAATGTGGATTCGTCACTGAAACACACCTGCAAATGAAGAGAGAAAGAAATGATTGCAACCAAAATGAAATGTGCCTTGTCATACAAATATAAAAATAATACATTTTACTCAAAATAAGCATACAAGATCACTAAAATATTGTGACTTACCAATTTCCAGTCATCTACAGTGAACTTTTAGTAGTATTTAGCCCACTTTAAGCATTTTTTGATCATTGTTGGAGTCAATTTTGGCATTTTCCTTGGCTGGCGACTACTCAATCCAAATTCCCTGGCACACCTTCTTAAGGTCATTGTCGAAATGTTGATGTTTTCCTTCTCCAGCTCCAATTTAAGTTTGTTAGTAGTGCTTCTCCTATTATTTACTAGTTTCTTTTCAATGCATCTGTCAGCTCTAGGTGTAGTTATCCTTTTCCAACCACATTTACCCTTTCTTTTTGGAGTCAGCTCTGGATTATCCCCTTCAACTTTAATTTTTGATGCGATCCTGTCAACACTGCACATGACACATTCAGTTCTCAGGCTATTTTTCTGTGAGAATAATCGGTTGCAGTCAGCAGCGAGAGCATTCTACCTTTCTTCTTTGGCGATAGATCACATTTCTTACCCATGCTGGGTAGCCTACAGTACATAAAAGTTATTCCTGTAAAGAAACACTAATTTAATAAAAAGAATCACAATATGTTGCTGAGAAACAATATCATATGGGTGTATGAGTGCATATTCCATGTACAATTATTTAAATATAATAACTTATCATTAACTTAACATACTGTACACTTAACGCACCTGACCACTTGACACAACTTTCCACGTTCATAGCTGAAGCACTACTGAACCAACTTTTCACATACTCCCCAAATTAGCCCCTATCCCCAGTTTCTGTTATTCAGGTAGAGAACACTACATGTGTTAACAATTTGGAATACTGTCTGCATATTTAAAAGGTTATTATTTAAAGTAAAAACACCATATTATAATGAAAATGTGTTTTTCAAGGGGTGGCTCTAATAATTTGATCACCCTCTGTAGGTACCTTAAGACGCAGGACCCCTCAAATGTCAACTCCTAATATTCAATCTGACACCAGAGTTGTGTATATCTTTGAAATACACGATACTGAGAATTAGGCTAGGTAACAAAAATGTTTCAGATTTAATGTATTGTATAGCAATTGTTTTTATTCAAGTAATGTCTTAATTTGTTCAATAAAACAAAACTATACTAGCAATATTTTTTTTGCCTTTGAAGATTGACAAAGTTGAGAGAAGTTATTATTATTATTTAGTTTTAGGAAAACACTAATAAGTTCATCTTATAGCTATATTTAATCCACTTGTAAGTCAAGGAAAACATCTTATAAGAAAGTTTGATAAGTAAAATAGGCATAATGGTGTAAGTTCAAAGTCCAGCAAATAGAATGTGTTTTTAACCTCCACCACCATCTAATGAAGGGGAAAAATACACAATGTCATTGACTAAGTCATATAGAAGAGTAATTGAGGTACAAAATGATAAAATAAAAATCTTGAATATCTGTATCATAGGGGGTGGAGCCCCCCCAAAAAATATTCAAACTGATATAACTTTTTAACTATTTGATTAAATGCATTTTATTACTTGGAGTTAATTATTCTTTAGGATTTGAGCTTTCAAATGGTTTTTACATTTTTTTCCTAGCTCAATTAGGGATCGAGTTATAGACTTTTAAAAATTAAGGGGCCAGCCCCCACCACCAAAATTGGTGGGCCTATAACTTTTGAACCATTACCATAGTGTCTACCAGCTCTTCACTGCAAAACTCCCTGAGTTTTCCCTATTTTCCAGAGGAAAAATTACAAAATTCCAGAGTAACCATTATTTCTGCTATAACATTATTTACCCATAATATGATTATGAATAAAATCAATCATAAAATCATAAATACAGGCGTCCCCCGTTATACGATTGGGATGCGTCCCTAAAAACCCCATCGTATATCGAACGATCGTATATCGAACTGAAGGCCTTATGGGAAAAATAGGGATACGTTCCCAAACATTCTGGAAGACCCCCAAAATTTGCAGATTCCACTATTATTTTGCTATATATTTTACTGTTATGTACAAAAAGTGTCTGAAAGTAAGAAATTGTGATTAATAAAAGACAATTTATACATGAACACTCACCTAATCGTATTCAAATCCGGTCCAAGAATCTTCACTATCGAATTAGCCCCTTGTCCATTCTTGTGATGCTTGACAATGTCAAGCTTAACCTCCAAGCTCAAACTCTTGCAAGGCTTCTTAGCAATACCCGAAGCACCAGCACTTGGCCTTTTCTGAGACATGCTTTCAAGTTGGAGATCGTTAACGCGAAATAAGGCAATCGTAAATCGAAAGATGGGGGTACTTTTTTAAAATCGTTAACGCGGGAAATCGTAAACCGAACGATCGTATAACGGGGGATGCCTTACCTGAACATAAGAAAAATGTGCGATTATAAATTTTTAAAAAAAATATATATATTTGAAATGTTTGAGCTCAATAGACAGCCAAATTAGCTGAGTTCCCAAAATTCCCTGAGACTTCTAATTTTTTCTACAAATTCCTGAGTTTTCCCAGTTTTCCAGTGTCATTATAAATTCCCCGAGTTTCCCCAGTTTTCCAGTCATTATAAATTCCCCGAGTTTCCCCTATTTTCCAGAGTAGTACACACCCTGGTTACTCTGATTGCTCTGAAACTCGAAATTTTGTGTTTTTCAGCATAAACAACCCTGTATAGCAATTTTAAGCAAAATCTAAGTGGGTGTGGTTTCAGGCAATGCCTGATTTTTCCTGGAATGGCCGCTGAAGGAAAAATTTGCCACAGTATTAGTTCCCATACATGTTTATTTTAGTTTAGAGTAGATTTAGTTCACTTTACAGTTCTTTGTTCACACAATATGTCCATTGCCACTAATAGAAAAGTAAGATAATATAGACTTCCACTCTCTTTTTACAAAGGATCACAATGATAGGACAAGAGGCCATAGCCCTAAACTTTTTCAGCAAAGATGTAAATCACAGTTAGTAAAACATAGGTTTTCAAATAGAATAGTAAAGTAGCTTACATGAAGAAGTTGAGAGTTCCCATACTTTGAAGACTTTTAAGAATAAACTAGATAAATTAATGACTGAAAGAGCCTGTTTTTTATGGAAATGGTGAGATAAATCAACAGAACACCCGCTACTGGTCTCAAAACAACCCTCACTGGTATACCTCTTCAAAGGAACAAGGTGCATCTCGGGTGATGGTATGGTGTGGCATTTGGAAGGATCACATCATAGGCCTCCTCTTTTTCGATGAACACGTGACTGGAGGCACCTACCTACGTATGCTCAAGGAAGAAGCATTTCCCAACATGGCGCTCCTGCACATTACAGCACCCAAGTAAGGGAATACCTGTACCAACAATTCCCTGGTCATTGGATAGGACGTCGAGGGCTTGTGGAATGGCCAGCTAGAAGCCCAGATCTCAAGCCACTAGATTTTTATCTCTGAGGCCACTTGAAAGCGCTGGTATACGCAGAGAAAATTAGGTGTGTTGAACATTTGCAGCAGCGCATTATTGGGGCATGTAACACCATTACTCCTGCACATCATTCACTGTGTGCTTGCTGACTGGGTATCATGTCTGAATTTGTGTATTGAAAACAATGGTAGACATATTGAGCACGTTCTGTAAATAAAAGCTTTTGTTTTGCCTTTTTTTATTATTTTTCCTATGATGCCGGACTTATGGGACACCCTGTATATAGCTGTATAGATAACCATGTGATGTCTACAATTAGTACAGTGGTGGTATTGATGAATGATCCACAAGATCCGAAGTTTCGAAGTTAATGTACAGCAAGTAGATGTGTGACAATCTGCAATTAGCAGAGATCAATTGGATCTTAATTTTGCATGTACAGTAAAACCCCAATTAGCACAGTTTCGAATAGCATGGTTTTTGAATTAACATGGTTTATAAATTGACACCAAATCCCGAACAACACAGGGTCAAACTTCGATTAGTACGGTAATATTTTCAAATGTCACGCGCAAAGTCGCTGTCTTCTGCTGTGTTCTCAAACGTTTTTAAATGTCAAATTACGTACTGTATTGTGTCATGCTAAATGTGGTATCATTGTAAGCCTTCTGTTTGTGTGTAGTGGCAACACCATCCTGTGTTGACAAAAAACTGCACATTACGTAATCTACCCTCAATAACTATGAATAAAAGAAAGACTGATGAGAAAAGTGCTGGTGTTAAGAAGAAGCAGAATTTGTTAACTCTAGATGATAAATTGGATGTAATAAAAAGACATGAACGTGGTGACAGTAAAGCAAAAATAGGGCGCGACATGGGAATGAATGAAGCAACAGTACAGACAATTATAAGAAAAATGGATGACTATAAGGAAAAAGGTAAAGCTGCATCAACTTCAGGTACACAAACAACCAGGAATAGAAGCATTATAATGATTGAAATAGAGCATCTTCTGTCTTTGTGGATGGAAGATTTGCAAATTCGAAAAGTTCAAGCAACTGATAATGGATATCGACCCTAACATAGAGCGAAGCATGCAAGTTCGCCGAAACTTGGAAAACAGTCTTCGCTGCTACAGGCAGATGCAAAGAAGAAAGAAAGAAAAAGAAGAGAAGACGGTTCAAACGACCCAAGATAAATATTTTTCAAGGAAGTAGATTTGTACTGTATAGAATATTTTTCACTCTTTTTTATGTACAGTACCTACTATAATGTTTCGTTTCTAATAAACTGTTGATTAGTGAACACATTTTGACTATCCTTTACTATTATATTAGGTTGAAATATGGTAAAAAAAATGCTTTTTATAAAGTCAGCAAAAATTTTGAAAGTCCTGGAACCAATTACTGCATTTCCTATGTATTACTACGTTTGATTAGCATGGTTTCGAATAGCACGGCATTTTCACAGAATGAATTAACTCCTTAACGGATCAATTTTTTTTCACTAAGCATTTCATTCTGGGGCATATTTTTTATTTTTTTAATTAAGAGTATGCAATATAGTGTAGTGAATACTCTTATTTTAGTTTCAAGATAAATGTTAATTTTACAGTCTTGAATTTCGGAATAGTTATAAATTCATTTTAAATTAGTTACCCCATTATAATTCAATTGTGAACCACATTAATACTAATTTTATGTATACTATATTATTTTATTGTATGTAAACATAATTAATTATATATCACAATTGTCAGTTAATTATTTATATTCAAATATTTATTTTAATCTAATACCATGTCCATTTTGCAAATAAATAATAGAAAACCAAAGGTTATATTTTCCACTTTTGGTACTGTCGCAGTTTCGCCTAACGGACTCAATACGGCTAGTGAGATAATCACTGGTTGGCACTTAACTAGCGGCAGTGCTTATGGCTACATCATCCAGGTTAACCTATACCGGATAGATGCGCTACGGTCCCAAGCCGTAGCTTGCCTAGGCCGACGACGACAACGACGTAAACCAACAATTGGTGACCCCGGAGCTGGATTACCCCTTCTACCCGAACGACTAGGACTAGACTGTAATATCGTTCGTGCCCATCACCCCCTTCACCCGAGCGACTAGGACCAGACTGTAACGTCGTTCGTGCCCACCACCCCCTTCACCCGAGCGACTAGGACCAGACTGTAATGTCGCTCGTGCCCTCTGCCCCTCACCCCTGCCCGTGCGCTCTGTGCCTGCGCTCGTCTCAACCTCCACTCCTTCGTTGGGAACTTGTCGTCTTGCTTGTACGTTAGCAAGCATAGGAGAAGATGCCTGACGACGCTGGTGCCATCTCCCACTTGAGCGTAAAGCTCCCCGTCTTCTGGCCGGGTGATCCATTTATTTGGTTCCACCAAGTGGAATCACAATTCAACTTGGGAAGGATCACCGCTAGCAGGACAAAATACGATCATGTTTTGTCCTCTCTACCAGCGAGCATCATCTCTGAAGTCCGTGACGTCATCGTGTCTGCTTCCACGAGTGAGGACCCATACAACGATCTGAAGTCTGCCATCCTGCGCCGCACCACTGTCTCCGAGCGTGAGAAACTACATCAGTTAATCTCAAAAGAAGAACTTGGAGACCGTAAGCCCACTCAAATGCTGAGGGCTATGCAGTGCGCTCTAGGCGAACGCGCACAAACCTTCGATAAGGACATCTTTAGACAGTTGTTCTTGCAGAAACTTCCTCCATCAGCTCAGCGTGTCTTGGCCACTATGGATCCTGCTACTCCAGTTGATAAACTAGCAGAAACTGCCGACAAAGTAGTGGAGATTGACACAGCTCCGGTCAACAACGTGAACACACAATCGGAACTGGAGTTGAAAGTGGAAGAGTTAAGTCAACAACTCAACCACGTTTGTTCTCTGCTACAAAATCAACGGCAAAGAAGCCATTCTCGGTCAAGATTTACGAAGAGGCATCGTTCGAGTTCCGGGAAGATCTGCTTCTACCACTCGAAATTTGGAAAGAAGGCTAGGAAGTGCATCTCCCCTTGCAATTTTTCGTCGGAAAACCCCAGCAGCGAGTCCTAATGGCGTCTAGTACTCGCACTGCCAACCTGTTATTCATAAAGGACAGGAACTCTGGTGTCAATTTCTTGGTTGATACCGGAGCGTCAGTCAGTGTATTCCCTCAAAAATCTGGTCATACGCACTCGGAATCTCCGCCTCTATACGCTGCTAACGGTTCACGCATACCCACGTACGGTACTCAGTCGCGTGAACTAAACTTGGGCCTTCACCGATCCTTCAAGTGGATTTTCATCTGTGCTCAAGTGCAGCATCCCATAATCGGCGCTGACTTCCTCCAGCATTTCAAACTCCTGGTGGATCTTGACAAGCGACGCTTATGCGACCAGGCCACACTGCTTTCTGTTCTTGCCAAACAGGTTGCCCTTCCGGACGCCTCGAACTCTGCACTTTCCCTCGTTCCCCCTAATTCCATGTACCAGTGCCTTTTCCAGCGATATCCAGGAATTCTTCAACCAATGCAGATGGGTGATACCATTAAGCACACCATTACCCATCACATTACAACAAAAGGTCCCCCTGTGTTTGCAAAACCCAGACGTCTTGCCCCGGACAAACTGAAAGCTGCCAAATCGGAATTCCAGCTTATGCTGGATCTTGGGATAATAAGACCTTCCAAAAGCAGTTGGTCCTCTCCCCTACACCTGGTCCAGAAGAAGTCAGGAGACTGGAGACCATGTGGGGATTACCGATTTTTGAATTCGACAACCATCCCGGACCGATATCCGGTACCAAATGTCCAAGACTTTACTTCTCTTCTCCACGGCAAATCTATCTTCAGTAAAATAGATCTCGTTAAGGCTTTCCACCACATTCCCGTAGAGCCTTCGGATATTCCCAAGACTGCAGTTTGTACACCATTTGGGTTATTCGAATTTTTGAAGATGCCGTTCGGGCTACGGAATGCTGCGCAAACCTTTCAGAGGTTTATAGATGAGGTCACCAGAGGCTTAGACTTTGTTTATGCCTACATCGATGATTTGCTTGTGGCCAGCTCAACGGAAGAGGAACATAAGGAACATCTTTCACTCCTCTTTCAACGCTTAGAACAATACGGTGTTACTATTAATGCATCTAAGTGTGTGTTTGCACAGCCAACCTTGGAATTTCTTGGTCACACGATTTCGCAGCACGGAATTACCCCCCTTCAGGACAAGTGTGAAGTGATAAAAAATTACCCAATGCCAAATAATCAGCGTGAGTTACGTCGGTTTCTAGGTTTGGTCAATTATTACCACAAGTTCATTAAAAACTGTGCCAGTGTTCTTGCTCCTCTACACGCTATGATCACACACAAACGCAAGGTAACGAAATTGTTATGGTGTAGCGATAGTTTACAGGCGTTCGACAATGCCAAAAATGCTATCAATAGTGCATTGTCTCTGTCATTTCCTATCAGTGATGCCCCCCTAACTCTGACGGTCGATGCCTCAGATGTTGCGATCGGTGGAGTGTTGGAACAAACCATTAACGGTCAACAAGCACCCATCGCGTTTTACTCGAAAAAGCTGCAGCCAGCCCAAACGCGTTATAGTGCTTTCGGACGTGAACTTCTTGCTATTTACTTAAACGTGAAGCATTTTCAACATTTCCTTGAAGGCCGAGATTTTTGTGTTTTTACCGACCACAAACCTTTGATCACTGTCTTCAATAAAAACAGTTGTAACCACTCTCCCAGAGTCATCAGGCAACTCGATTATATCTCGCAATTTACCACAGATATCCGCCACATCAAAGGTGTCTTGAACACTCCAGCGGATGCACTTTCAAGAATAGAGATTACTTCTGTTACCCTCAGCTCTACACTGTGGAATGCTATTGCACAGGATCAAGATAAGGATACGGAACTACAAGACCTGCTCAGAGAAGACTCCACTCACTCACTTTCCCTCAAGAAAATGAGTATGCCAGGATTGTCTGTGCCCCTCTATTGCGACGTATCAACAGCTGCTATTCGCCCTTATGTCCCTCCATGTCACAGAAAAGCAGTCTTCATGGATCTTCATAAGCCCTCCCATCCTGGTATCCGTGCTTCGCAACACCTGGTTACCTCTCGCTTTGTTTGGCCCTCGATGCGGAAGGATGTCAAACATTGGACCAAAACGTGCCTTGCCTGCCAGCGTGCCAAAGTCCAAAGGCACACCAGGTCCCCCTTTGACGCATTTCCGCCCCCATCCCAGCGATTTGAGGTAATTCATGTAGACATTGTTGGCCCTCTTCCAGTGATTCAAGGCCAACGTTATCTGCTCACCTGTCTCGACCGCTTTTCCAGATGGCCTGAAGCCATCCCACTTCCTGATATCCAAGCGGACACTGTTGCAAGAGCCTTTCTTCATGGATGGGTATCAAGATTTGGATTGCCGACAAAAGTCATCACTGACCAAGGTCGCCAATTTGAGTCTTCGCTTTGGAAGAAGTTTACCAGCTTGTTGGGTACAGTACATGCGCATACCTGTGCGTATCATCCGCAAGCTAACGGCCTCGTCGAACGCTTCCATCGCCAGCTGAAGTCATCCCTTATGTGTCACGAAGACTCCCATTGGATGGATAAGCTTCCACTCGTTTTGCTTGGTATTCGCTCTGCATTTAAGAGTGATCTGAAGACTACAGCGGCTGAACTAGTCTATGGAACAACACTGCGGCTACCAGGTGGCTACTTCACTGCAGGGGATAAGTCATGTGATCCTACGGAATTCGCTCAAACACTTTCCTCTCACATGCAGTCCCTTCAGCCTGTTCCCCCTCGATTGACTAGCCAACAGAACATCTTTGTTTCCCCAGCCCTCCAATCTTGCACCCACGTTTTCGTTCGTGTACCTGTCCCAAAACGGCCTCTCCAATGTCCATATGACGGACCCTATGAAGTTCTCCGACGTACGCGCAAATCATTTCTCATCCAGCGCGGTTCCAAGGTCGACAAGGTTTCTATCGATCGTCTTAAGCCTGCGTTTTTGGAATCAACCTTAAGTGAGGTACAAGTAGCTACCAAAAAGGTTCAGCGGAAATCTGTGTCGTTCGGAACTCTTTGAACTTCCTCTCTGGTGGGGGAGTGTGTAGTGAATACTCTTATTTTAGTTTCAAGATAAATGTTAATTTTACAGTCTTGAATTTCGGAATAGTTATAAATTCATTTTAAATTAGTTACCCCATTATAATTCAATTGTGAACCACATTAATACTAATTTTATGTATACTATATTATTTTATTGTATGTAAACATAATTAATTATATATCACAATTGTCAGTTAATTATTTATATTCAAATATTTATTTTAATCTAATACCATGTCCATTTTGCAAATAAATAATAGAAAACCAAAGGTTATATTTTCCACTTTTGGTACTGTCGCAGTTTCGCCTAACGGACTCAATACGGCTAGTGAGATAATCACTGGTTGGCACTTAACTAGCGGCAGTGCTTATGGCTACATCATCCAGGTTAACCTATACCGGATAGATGCGCTACGGTCCCAAGCCGTAGCTTGCCTAGGCCGACGACGACAACGACGTAAACCAACAATAGGAATAATAAAAATCTAAGTTTTTTACTTTTTTTAAATTTTTTGACAAAAAAAAAAAAACCTTTATTTGCCCCTCTGGACTGAGCCGTGTTAACACGTGCATTGAAAAAAGTTACCAAAATTAATATTTAAAAATTATTTTCAATAATATACTGCTTTAGATTGAAAAAATGAATATATAAGACAGCAAAAAATGGAAATTTACTTTACTTTAGTTACTTTGTATGGTAAGATTTGAAGCATGGAGTTATACATAGGGAGACTTTGCATACTTCACACATATATCAACTCTCCTTGCAAATTTTTTTCCCATTTCTATCACGCTTCTTGGAACACACACAGCACTGTCTTGAAGGATTTCTCTTCTTTTCGGTTGGAGGTATTTCCATTGGGAAATGGCCTGGTGCAAAGCGAATTGGGTGAGGGGAAGTTGAGGGTCTTCCAGGTCTTGTGGCAGGAATTTCTGGATGGTACTTTTCAATGATGTCATTTACAATTTCCATCCTGTATTTTAGGTGTTTCTTAGTGGCTACTGGTTCGTTGGCAGTTGCTTTATACAATTGGTAAGAGTTCCAAAGAGCAAGATCCATTAGATGAAAGAAAACCTTCTTATAATATTTCTTGCCACGTTTCCTGGGCAAAGGATAGTCAGCCAAATGTTGATCTACTATATCAACTCCTCCCATTGTAAAGTTGTAGTCGCAAACTACTTTCGGTCTCTTCTTTGGTCCTCCTCTAGTTGTGACAACTTGTTGAGATGGATTATGACAAGTAGATAACAAACATACATCCTCTTTGTCTTTCCATGTCATTGCCATAACTTTCCCTCTTTGAACTCCCTCTTCTGAACTAAATAACTACGTAGGTGTTGTCCAGTTTTGTACAGCGAATGGCGCTGCCAGGCGTAAGATGTCCCGGATATTTACGTACATGCACAAAAACACCATACGATACACGAATATATCCGATTCCATCCAAAATCAGATGGCAAAAAAAAAAATTTTTCCACGTGTTAAAACGTGATGTTCTGAAAAAAAAAACAATATATTTCCGGATATTTCCGGGTTGGCCCGTTAAGGGGTTAACCATGCTAATCGGAGTTTTGCTGTAACTGTATTTATGGTTTGTTTATATTAACAGTAGACACACCCAGACAGGCTGAAGGGTCCCTAGTGTGCCCACTGTAAAATTTTTACTGTTACCATGCTCAGAGGTAGCTAATTAATGCATGGCTGGATAACACCCCTCCTATCGGTGGGCCATGAATTGTTTGAGAGATAGACAAAAGTAAATTTGGCAAAACTAAATATCATCGCGACTGTTTAGTGCAGGGTGTATGGGTGTTTCGGGGAATCAAAATGGTTTCCAAAATGAAATTCATTATTCCAGTAAAGGACAGATCAGCGGACATGCTTATACCACTTATCCAGTGGTACATTAACCCAGGTTCGATAATTCACAGTGATAAGTGGGCAGCGTATTTAAATCCTTCAAACCTAGGCTACACCCATTTAACAGTTAACCATTCTGACCACTTTGTGGACCCAGAGTCTAGGGCTCACACTCAAAATATTGAATGGCTCTGGAAAGCTGTTAAAGCATGGGTGCTTCGGGCCAGAAATAAAAATCATTATTATTCCCAATATTTTGCCAGATATATGTTCATTAGCGAACATAACCTTCCAGATCACCTTCATGCCTTTTTAAAGCAGGCTGCACTTTTGTATCCACCTCTGCAGTAACATCAATATGTAAACACTTATTTTATTTAATAAATAGGTTAGGTTATGTTATGTTATGCTTTATTGTATAAAAGGTAGTAAAAAATACATTTTTCAAGTGTATTTTGGTGTGTTTATTCGAATATGACCTTCATTTCTTGTGCAAATGAAGAGAAATACAGTTATCATTGCATGGCCCAAACACATATTTCTGTTCATTTGCACAAGAAATGAAGGTCATATTTGAACAGAGCATACCAAAATACACTTGAAAAATGTATTTTTGACCAAAAGTTCAGGTCATGTGGTCAGCTATGGTACCCAATCTAGCATTAGCCTTATTTCTAATTTCAATACAATGATTTGTAGGTTTAAGATCATGATTCACAATGACACCCAAATCTTGGTTCTCTCTCCTTTTTTTCTTTATTTATCCAGCTTTCATCCATGTTAAACTCAAATTCTGGATTGTTATGACCAACACGCATAACCTTATACTTTTCCACATTAAATTTCATCTCCCATCTATCTGCCCAAGCAACTACTCTATCAATGTCCTTTTGCATTTTCATGGCACATGTTAAAGATCTTACATTTTGTCCCAATTTTGTATCATCTGCAGATGTTGAAGTTTTACTAGTTAGACCCTTTTTCAAGTCATTAATATAAATAAAAAAAAAGTAGAAGTCCAAGTACTGACCCTTGAGGGACTCCACTCAGAACAGGGCTCCATGTAGACCTAGTCCCATTTAACTGGAGACACTGTTCTTTTTCTCCAAGCCACTCTTCAATCCAATTTGCTACTGTCAACTTTCATTACAAAGTTCTCATTATTACTCAAGACAAGGTCTAATAAACTTCCCTTATCTGATCCTCTGTAATAAGTGACGATGTTATAATAAGTGTTATAAGTGTTTGTGCCAGTGACGCTTGTCAGTTTCGTGCTCCTTCTTCCTATCAAAATTAACAGTGTTCAAAGTCAGTGAACCATTGTGTTACTTCTCCACTAAAATTTGTGAATGTGCCAAGATAACGCAATTACAATCTCATCAGATAAACTACAATACTTAACTAGTAATATTACATAAAATATATCTTCAAAATTTTTCACAGAGATTTAGTACTAAAAAAACAGAAGAAAGCTGAAAGGATAAAAAATCTTCATCAATGACAACATATGTGAGGAAACACAAAATTCATAAAGAAAAGCTCCCTAAACTCACAGAAGCGAGGAGACTCAGGAAAGTTGCCTACTTCCTTGGAGTGAAGTTAATTATTAAAGAGAGACTCCTCCAATGCGGAATACTTCAGTCAAAGGAGTTCACCTTGTTAGTGAAGAAGCATTCGAAGCTATGAGAACTACGAAAATGCCAGCTGACAGTCAGCACACAGGAGGCCTGCGAATAACTCTGCATATAATCTCAACAGTTGACTTTCCCATTCTCAGCTCAACTGGGCAGTAACCCCTTATTCCTGTATTCTGTATTTAGTGAAATTGTTTGAGAACTACTGTTAAATGGCTTTCATCGATAAAAACTTTCATAGTATATGTGCCGATATTAATAATTTCAATTCATTACCAAAAAATTCTGTATCCAGTTTAGAGACTCTAGAACAGGAATCTGGTGTAGGCAATTGCATGGGCTCATCGATAGATGAGTTTAATGCCTTTGTATTACAAAAAGATATTTATAAAAATCTTTCAGTGCTAAATCTAAACATTCAAAGCTTACCTAGGAACTATAACTACTTATTGGCCCTTTTGAAAACTTCTACGGTCAAATTTAGTGTTATAATTCTCACAGAAACCTGGTTAAATAGTAGTATTAAAAACCTATATAATATAGATAATTACATTGCTTATCATACTGTAAGAGATGGTCAGATTGGTGGGGGTATCTCTGTGTATGTGCATCAAACTTACGACTAACGAAGTATTTTCTCTATGTAATAGTGACAATGAAAACCGGATTGTGAATATAAAAGAGAAAAGTAATGCATATTCTGTCCATGCAATATATAGACCACCTAATACTAATATCAATAGCTTTTTAATTTACTTAGATAACATGTTATGCAACATTCATAAATCGAATGCAATAGCTGCAGGTGACTTCAACATCAATTTGCAATCTGAAGCAATCTCTCATAAATTTTTAAACTTAATGAATTCTTTCTATCTTAATCATTCTATTACCAAACCCACTCGAGTTTGCAGCTATGGCAATCAAATAACAGAATCTATGATTGATAATATATGGTAAATATTTATTATTACACCAGTCTCCGGTAGAAAGTTTAAAAGCTGGTTTTCAATTCTTTATTCTTTATTCATAAAATAAATATTAAAATTTTTGCCACACTGGAATAATTTTAACATTGAATGATCCAGTTAAGTTATTTATTCATTTTATTTAATGTACCCTTAAGCAGTAGGCTTGAATGGGCTCTCAGATTAAAAGGTAACATATCACTTCATAGGTAGGTAGTTATGATCAACCTCTTAAGCATTATCGACAAGTTATATCGAATATCTGTATGTATAAAAGTGAAAAAAGTGATGCTTAACGGTGGTGTAGTGGTTAGCATTGCTGACTACGAATCCATCAGCCCCAGGTTTTTCAATGTGCTGAAAAACAAATTTCACCTTCAAAATAAGCCAAACCTAAAACAACCTAAGCAAACCTAACCTAAAACTAACTGATTCAAATGAAAATCAGTAAAGCGCCATTTTCTTATCCTTTCCCCGTTAGAGAGTTTAAGCTTCAATAACTCTATAACAAATCATTTGCAACAGAAATGAGTATCATTTTTTAATTCAGCACATTGAAAAACATTGAAAACCAGCTTTTAAAACTTTCTACCAGAGATTGGTATAATAGTAAAGAAATACCTCCTAATATATTTGTAAATAGCAATGCCCTCATAAATTCTGGAATTATAACCACTAACATCAGTGATCATTTTCCTACTTACGCTATATTCAATAGCATTGTTCAGGTTGCAGACAAAACAACTATTGATTATAGAATATTCTCAGAGGTTAACAAGAGAAAATTTATTGGGGCTGTAAAAAATAGTCAACTTGACTGTGACAAACCTTTAAATGACCCAGATCATATGTTTCAGTTCTTCTATGACACCTTATCCCATATTTTTAATAATTACTTTCCTTTAAGGAGAAAACCAGTTTTGCCCAAAAGTGTCACAAATCCATGGATCACTCCAGGAATTATCACTTCAATAAAGAACAGAGATAAACTATTCAAATTGCAATTACAGAGCAAAATTCCTAAAATACAATATACTCAATACAGAAACAAATTAACTAAAATAATCAAAATTGCAAAATATAACTATTATAACAATCAATTTTCCAAACATAAAGGAGCCATGAAAAACACTTGGACAACCATAAACAATCTTCTCAGAAACCAAATTAAGAAAAATTCAATAGAGAAGTTAAATGTTGATAATAAAGAAATTACTGATGATACTGCTATTGCAGACTCTTTAAATGCACATTTTACTTCAATAGCGAATAAGCTTTGCTCACAATTAAGAAATAATGATCACTCACCTCTAGAATATATGCCACCCAGCCCACTAAATTCATTTTCTTTTGTTCCTGCTACCTCTACTGAGGTCCAGAATATTATTGGTAAGGATGTGCCGATAGTATCAGTATCGGTAGTATCGGCCTTTTTTTGGAGTATCGGTATCAGCAAGGTGAAAATATGGCCGAAACTCCAATACTTTTCTACTTTATTTATTGTGTGATTCAAGACAAAGTTATGTTTAATGACAGTAATTGACTAACACAGATGATATTATATTATCATATTAATATTATTAATTATTATAGTGCTCCAACATTAACAGTACTCCTACCCTAACACCAGCTTTCCCAATCCATACCATAATCCTGCAAATATCGCTCTTATTTCACCTTCAACTGAAAAAGACATGAGTTCTATGTAGCATGCAAATTTGGACCTTATACCATAATAAATAAGGTTTATTTTAGCCTGCCAAACTTGGTCTCAAGTGCCTCTGTAACTCACATGAAGCAAAGTTCCAATGGTCATTTCATAGACCATTATTGAAATTTCAGCCAATTTATGTTTCAAACCAGTATAATACAGTATTAGGTAAATATTTGGCTGGACACAGGGGCTACATTTTTTATCAAAATTACATTTTTCTAGTGTAGTTTTCTCTGCTTTGTTTGAATCTGATACCTATTTCTTGTGCAAATGAATAGAAACTTTTTTTTTCCATTCCAAAATACGGAGTGTTTCTACTCATTTGCACAAGAAATATGTGGCAAATTCCAACAAAGCGGAGAAAACTACACCAGGAAAATGTAATTCTGATAAAAAACTAGCTAACCTAACTAAATTAACTAACTAACCTAACCTAACCTAACTAACCTAACCTGCCAGTGACAATAGTATATATGTTGGTCCACGCGATAAGAACAGGAATTGTTATATTTCAGGCATTGCACACAAGTGGGCAGAACTCTGTGGTGTTTAAAACAATCCGCCGCTGCTTCGTTATTTTTAAACTATTTAGAAATGGCGCGGTAATACTCAATCTCACAACTGTCACATTCAAAACCTTCACTAGCTTCAGCCATTGTCCTCAAACTGCGTGAAGCAAAGGAAATTCCTTTGGCGCACATCGCAAAAAGTGTCTAATTGGCCCAATCCAGCCATGTGACAATCTGAAAACAAGTGATACATCCACAAAACGCATTACTGTACATACAAACACATGGAGCGCTAACATACAGAGGGCCTACATACATACACACAGTCTCCACGTAAATATTATATATTAAATGAATTTTATAACCTCGCACTAGCACAAAAAATTATTAGTACCATCGTAAAGAGCATGAAAAATAGTGCTAGTGAAACACAACCTCTCATTTCTCATTAGCCCCTATGTCCAGCCAAATATTAACCCAGTATTATTGTATATAAAACAGCTTCTTATGAGATAAATATGATAAATAATGATAAATATAGTCAGCTGAAAATGACCGCACAGCAAATTCCCAACAATAATAAATTAGTGAATTAAAACGAGAAGTGTTTCACCGATGGTGTCCATGTCACCTATCAGGCTATCTCAAATCTAAAAATTGCAATGTTCACATGTGTAGTATTTATAATTTCCTATAATAATATGGGTAGAGTTGCACCGATGTATCGGTATCGGTAGATACTGTTCTGAAAACCGATACCGATACTTTGAATTACTGTTTTTTGAAGAAATTATCTTATTTTATATAAAATTAAATTTTTTTATCATTATACAGTAATATCTTATTTAGTTGTTTAATATATATTTTATCAAAATTAGCAATGTTTACATTTACTAACAAAACAAAAAATCATAAAATGTAACTAATGTAACAATTGTTGCAATGGCCCAGTACAGTAGAAAGTTTTTTATTTGTTTTAATAATATTTTATAGGACTTTATTAATGTACTAGTAATAGCTTGTTTTGTTAGGCTTATTAACAAACTTGAGTCATCCCCCACCCAATACCTCCCATAATACCCCCTTTTTGAGTCACTTCACCAACACGGAAATTAATGCATACATGCAACTCTGTGGTATCTGTAAAGTTGCAACAGCTGAGACAGAGGCAATGAGGTGCGATTTTTGTCAGCTACTTTTTTATTTTAAATGCCTAGAATGGGGAGATCAAAAAATCTCCCTTATAACGAATGCAAAGCAGTTTAATGGAATAAAATTTTTCTGCAAGAACTGCTTGACCGAATTAAACTCTTTTACGGTATTTAAAGCAGAAAGAGACTACGAGAAGAGAATGAAAGAGGAAAGTGGAAACAAAGAACAGTGGAAAACGGAAGAAATGGAGAAAGGCGAAATAGAAAGAATTCAAATACCATCACAAAATGAAGCCGAAAACACACAGGTGACAAAGAGTGTAAAGACAACACACAGCATAAGGGCAACGAAGGACACAAACACAACTAGCACAAATAGGACAAGACAAGAGGGCAGTCAAGTAAACAAAGTAAAACTGTCCCTCAATAAGGAGCAAAAAACAAAAGCCAAGAGTAAATATGGGGAAGGAATTATATGCAGGTATTATATAAAAGATAATTGCAGATTTAAAAGAGGACAATGTATATATGAACATCCCCCAATATGCAATTTCTTCTATAATAATGGTTATTGTAAATTTGGAGACGGATGTAAATTCTACCACCCGGACATTTGCAGAACTTACGCAAAATACAGAACCTGCACATTCGGGAATAAATGCTACTATCAACATCTCCCGATGGACTCAACGAACAAACGAAAAAGTTTAAATGACAATAGGAATAAAAATAACAATAGGAACAACAATAGGAACACAATAAGCAAACAAGAAAATTTTTTCAACATCTCAGACACCTTACGAATGCTAAATGTCATCCACATGCAGTTGACACAGCTGGAAACCCCCGAGCCAAATCGCTACCGGGCAAGAAGCTACCAATACAAGTAGGAGGAAACGGATCTCTTTCGGAGGATCATAGAGCAACGAATCAAGCGATATCGAAGGAAAACGAACTTGAAATGCACAAGGGGCAACGAAAAACAGAGAACATAAAAATTGTCCTGGCTAATATTCAAGGAATAAGACCAAACCAATCACTCAATAAGGTTTCGTACCTGAAAGGATTTATGGACGAAACAAGGGCGGACATCGCATGCCTCACAGAAACTCATCTTAAAGATTGCAAGGAAATTGTGAAAACTGCGAACATTGTATTGATAAGAAAGAGATAAATATAGAGGGCTTCAACTTACTAAGAGCGGATAGAACGACGAGACGAAAGGTGGCTGTGCTATATATGTACAGGAAGGTCATATGACAGAGACGATAATAAGTAAATCAAACAGCTATGTGGAACTCCTAGCAGTGAAGTAGAAAAACTAAACTTGATAGTAATAGTCATCTATAGACCTCCAAGCACCCCAACCGAAAAATTCTCGGAGGCCATTGATGACATTAGAAAGCTAATAAAGGCCATAAACCCTCCATCCCCCAATATAATGATCTGCGGAGACTTTAACTTCCCATTTATAAAATACAAAAAGGTGAATAGGAATATATATATTCACCAGGACAAGGGGGGCACAAGAGAAGATCAGGAACAAGCAAAAATGTTGATGGCTCTCACAAACGAGTTTATGCTGACACAGGAGATAACAGAAAATACCAGAAAAAATAACTGCCTGGATCTGGTATTCACGAATAACACGAACTTGATTGCTGATATAAAAATAACCCCAACCATTATCTCAGACCACAACTTAATCGAGATATCAACAAATATGACAGCAGCATTAGAAGACAATACACATATTGTGGAAAGAAGTAAATTCGGGGCCTTTAACTTAAACTCGAAGACTATAAATTGGGAAGCAATCAGATCGCACATGGCCCAAATAGAATGGAGAACAATTTTCGAGAATAAAACAACTGAAGAAATGCTAACAACCTTGGAGGAAAAAACGCTGAGAATTTTAGAAAAATATGCTCCGAAATCACAGCCAAAAGGAAAGAGGAGCTGGCTAGAAAGGCAAAAGAGAAGACTATTCCGCAAAAGAGAGAGAGTGGAGGCGAAGTTAGGAAACTGCGGAGATAATGGCAGGAAAACAATAAAAGAAAAACTGGAGGGTATCGATAGGGAAATACAAGCCCTGATTAAGGACCATACAGAGAGGGAAGAGGAAAAGGCGGTAGAAGCAATAAAGGAAAATCCAAAATACTTCTATAGCTATGCAAAAAGGAAAACAAAAAGCGCCCTATTGGGCCCTTAAGGACGGGAAATAATGAACTAACCGACGATCCAAAAGAAATATCTGATACATTGAGAGCTCAATATGAATCAGTTTTCAGTACCCCAAAAGTGACAAAGCGATACCTGACATAAATGCATTCTTGAAGAGGAATTGCAAGGAGAGTATATAACAGACTTTGAGTTTACACCAGAAGATGTAGCGAGAGCTATAGGACAAATGAAACTACATTCAGCTGCAGGTCCGGACAATTGGAACGCATTATTGATTAAAAACTGTAAAAATGAAATAGCTACACCTTTATACTGGATATGGAAAGATCCCTAGACACTGGGGAAATACCGAGCATCTTGAAAAGAGCAAACATTGTCCCTATATATAAAGGAGGGGACAGATCTCAAGCAAAGAACTATAGACCAGTGTCATTGACGTCCCACCTCACCAAAGTATTTGAAAGAATAGTTAGAGAGAAAATTTATGATTTCCTGGAGACACGGGAAAGATTCAACGAAAATCAGCATGGATTCCGATCAGGTAGATCATGCCTATCACAACTAATAGAGCACTACAACAATATCCTAGATGCATTGGAAGGCAATGACAACTACGATGTTATATACACAGATTTTGCTAAAGCTTTCGATAAATGTGACCATGGTATAATAGCACATAAAATTAAAGACATGGGAATAAGACAAAGTGGGAAAATGGATCTACAACTTCCTTAGTGATCGTCTGCAGGTCGTCAAAATTCAAGGTATATCATCATCAGAATCGGAAGTACGCAGCTCAGTACCACAAGGGACAGTACTGGCCCCACTCCTGTTCATTATCATGCTAACAGACATAGACAGCGGAGTAAACAGCAATAGTATAGTAACATCCTTTGCAGACGATACAAAGATCAGCAGAAAAATCAGCGATGTACATGACGTGGAGGCCTTGCAGAGGGACACGAACAAAATATACAAATGGTCAGAAGACAACAACATGTCATTCAACGCCGAGAAATTTCAGCTCTTGAGATATGGTAGAAAAGAAGAACTTAAACAGACTGCATATTATGCTCCAGATAGACAGGAAATTCAGAGAAGCATGAAAGCGATTGATCTCGGGATAATAATGACAGATGATGCGAAATTCGAAACACAAAATCAGATAGCGATAAATAAAGCAAAAAGAGTCGCCGGACAGGTTCTAAGAACGTTCAAGAGAAGGGACAGGACAGTAATGATTCCCCTGCTAAAAAACTGATTATACCAAAACTTGAATACTGCTCAGTTTTGACGTCCCCATATAAAAAGGAAGAAACTAATAAACTAGAAGAAACACAAAGGCATTTCACAGCCAAGATTGATGGCTGCAAAGAACTCAACTACTGGGAAAGACTACGTAAACTAAATCTGTACTCACTGGAAAGAAGAAGAGAGAGGTACATCATAATCTACATATGGAAAATGATCGAAAAACTGGTACCAAACCTAAAACTAAACCCAATTACCATTCAAACAACACTGGAAAATAGGAAAGGCAGAATGTGTAGTGTTCCCAAATTAAAAGCACGACAAGGGACCTCCTCAACCCTGAAGGAAAATAGCTTGGTTGTCAGGGGGCCAAGACTTTTCAACCAGCTTCCTAAGGACCTCAGAAACGTAACGGGGGTCAAAGTTGAAGTCTTCAAGAAAAGACTGGATGCCTGGCTCAGGACAGTACCAGATGAGCCAGGCGTGCCTGGCTATGTACGGTGGAGAGCGCAAGAAAGCAACTCACTCCTCCACCAGGCCAGACCTAGAGGCGGGGCCACCAGCTTGACCTCCGTGTGAAGAGAGACCAACACACGAAACAACATAAACTAAGTATAAGCTAAGCTTACTACATTTATTTGAATTTTGTAATTTTTATTAATAAACTTTGAAAATACAAACTATTACTTTAATTACACTCTACTTTATTTATTGAAATGAAAAAAAAGCTTTATAATGCTTAACAAACCTCATTAAACTACCGGTATAATTATTGTATTTGAAGAGCTGTATATTAAAAATTTATACATTTTATTGTAGACATAATTTTATAAGTTGTTTGTTTGCAATGTTTTTTACTTTTTTAGTACATTCAATTTTAAACATAATTAAATTACAGGCTCTAGCTACATATTATAATATATTATATTATTATGAAATTAAATGGAACTAAAGTTGGGATTGGGAAAGGCATTTTAAGTTACCTTACCTTACCTTACCTTATGAACCTTATGTTGTTTCGTGCGTTGGTCTCTCTTCACACGGAGGTCAAGCTGGTGGCCATTTACTTGAACTTTTATTAATAATCAATTTTAAAACTTAATTAAAAAGTATCAGTATCAGTACTTTTTTGTAGTATCGGTATTGGCCAAAATATTGGTATCGGTGCAACTCTAAATATGGGCATATTAAAATATTGGTTTTATAACTTTTATTACTTTGTGTGCTTATGTATTCTTTCATAGAGAGCTCTATGATACAATACACTGCTAAATTGACCAATGACCACTAGTGGGGTTCGGGGGAGGAGTATTAGGCGATGGGAAAGTGGAGCTCTCTCACGCTGCGTGTTAGTTTGACTGCACCAGCCACAGAGTGCGCTTGTGTTATTTGTCGCTGTCACACATCATCTTATGCGCAGTGACAAATGTGCTGAGTGCTGACACTGCTGAGGCTAATAAATCTTGCATTCTGCTTTGTTATCATGGCTTCTACTAGTCAAAGAAGTACATCCTCTCTCGTCTGGAAGTATTTCGACATATGTGTCTGATTTGACATGGAATGACCCTAAGGGCAAAAAAAATGTCAACCATCTCCAATTTTGTTTATACTTAGTACACTTAAGGATCCTTATGAGAAATGTAGATACTCAAAATTTCAGACCTCTGTGACCTCAGGGTGCCGAGATATGAGGTCACGAAAGTTGACCTTTTGACCAGATTTTTTTTTTAATTTAATATATCTAAATTGTCATATCTCGGCTTCTACTGGACCGATTTACTTCATTTTGGTATCATTTTAAAACTTCAAAGGAGGTAGAATCTTTTGTCTATCTTTAAATATATCCCATAAATGATTCACAAAAAAGTTAGAAGTTGGAAATATTTAAACGAGTAAAAAAAAAACTGATTTTTTTTAATTTTTTGTCCCAAGATACCTCTATCCAAACACAATATTGTGTAAAACTTTCATTATTCTCTGGCAAATACTTTAGAAAATATAGCACTTTCAGTGTGACAAATTTTAAAAAAAATATTAAAAAATGACAGAAAATGAAAATCATTGCTATTCCTATGGAATGATGTGGAGTAACTTTTATTTTTGAAAGTATAGCACTATGACAAATAAAAACTAATTGAGAGCTGTAAATTTGACACGTCCTATTAGGTATACCTATTTTTGTAACTGTTATTTGTATGCAAACATTAACTCCTAGTACAAATAACTGTTTTATGTGTACATATACTTTTTTCTTTTTTTCAGGTCTTTTAGGAAACTATAAAATAAATCATCTATATGTAATATATTCAGAAATTCCTAGCCAGGTACCTATTCTACTTCAATTAGGAAATTTTGAAATGGATTCGCTTAATTTAAAAAGAAAATGTGCTGATCCTTTCAATGAGCATCAAGGGAAATGGCAAACTAAGCAACTAAGACTAGTTCCACCTGAAATAATCATTAAGCAGCCTGATCTTCAATTAACTGCAAATCATAGACTGTGTAATCCGTGCAGAATTCTTGTTGATAAAATATTAAAAGAAAATACTGAAAATTCAGACAGTGACTCATCTCATCCCTCTGGCTCTGTCATATCCAAAAGACCACTTGAACTTGTGTCATCAGGGTCAGGCTCAAGTTCAGCATCTCTAACAGTAAATTTTGAATTAGCGATGCTGAATAATTCATTAAAAGAAATAGGAGAGAGTCCAGTTAAAAAACAAAAATTAGATACTCAAAAGGCATATGGACTGAAAAAATTTAAACAAGTTAAAGATACATTCAAAAGAAAAATAGAAGCTGCTAGTGGGAAAACTATAGTTGAAGAGGAAGAAACATCACAGAAAGAAAAGGATTATAAAGAAATTTTAGACCAGTTAAAAGAAAAATTTAACAATTCAAGCACTAAAAGTGAAAAAATTAAAATTTTAACAGTTCTGCCCAAAAGCTGGAGTATAAGAAAAATATGCCAAGAATTCAATACTACCAAGCACACTGCATGCATTGCTAAGAAAATGGTAGAAAGTTCTGGGATTTTGTCAGAACCAAATCCAAAATCTGGGAAAGTTCTGGAAATGGGAATAGAAGATTCAGTTAAAAAAATTTATTTAAATGAAAACATAAGTAGATTAATGCCAGGTAAGAGAGATTTTGTAACTGTTATTAACAAACAAGGTCAAAGGGAACATAAACAGAAGCACCTCCTTCTCTGTAACTTAAAAGAGGCATATGAGGCCTTTAAAAATAAATACCCAAGGATGAAAATTAGATTTAGTAAATTTGCCTCATTAAGGCCTAAACAATGTGTAATTGCGGGCAGATCTAGTATGCACTCAGTATGCATTTGTGTTATCCAGTGTTGGGCACTAAAGCGTTAATCCGATAACAGTTAATTAACAAAGTCAACTTTTTTTAACAGACTATTAACGGAAGTTAATTTCCATTTATCATTATCGGACCAGTTAACTTCCGATAACTCGATATTTAGTCTGTTAAAGTCCGTTAACACATTAACTGCGAGGAGTCATTCACGGAAGATCACCGCTCCGCAAATTAATTCAAACTCCCATAACTTGTCTGTCAATTCCATCCTCTGCCGCAGTGGAACGGCTCTTCTCTCTCGGCAAGGACATCCTTAGGCCCAAGAGGTCAAGACTGGCAGTTGGGCCTAACTTTGAGTAGTTGGTCTTTCTGAAGGGCAACCAGCACATTGTGCCATAGCCTTTAATAAATGTACCTAAAATTTAATTTTACCTTTCAGTTCCCGCCATAATAATTCTCTGGTAAATTAAAATTTAGTTAATGGTTAGTGGTTACAAGGGTTTCAAAACATGTAATCAGTACATTTTTTATTAGAAATAAAAAAAAAGTTATTAAGCAAAAAAGTTGCAAAACTTGATAAAAATACAGTTAAATACCTATTTATTGTTGGATTTTGCATAATGAAGTTCTAGATGATATTGCTGAAGAAGCCACTATGCTATCTCATATTCAACACATGCGCTGTGTTGTGCATACATTGCAGTTAGCGATAAGGGATGGATTAAAAGAACGACATGTAGCAACTATGATCAGCAAGTTCAGACAGGTAGCCACTGCAGCCAGAACACCAAAAATAGACTCCATTGTGAAGAAACATTCAGGTATGGGAGCTATTTTAGATCAAGATACTCGGTGGGGCAGCACCTATTTGATGATTAAGCGTTTGCTTGATCTGAAACCACATCTTGAAGACCTGGCAAATCAAAATGTCTCATTAACTAAAAATGAATGGATGCAATTGACCCAATTAGAAGTTCTGCTTCGTTACCCTTTTGCTGTCACTAAAAAGTTTCAAACAGAAGAATTAACTTCTGGTGAATTCTTGTTGGCATGGAAAGAATTAATATTTCGTCTCAATCAAACAGGAGGACTACTTGCTGAGGGAATTGTTTCATCGATGAAGAGAAGAGAGGTATTACTATTAGAAAATGCAATTGTATTAGCTGCTGTTTACATAGACCCAATGAACAGAGTTCTATTAAATGAAGATCAAAAAGCTAAAGGAAAAGAGGCCCTCTATGACATTGCATTGCGCATGGAAAAGCTGGTATCTGAAAAACCAGACGCCCAGAATGAAGAAGATAGCAGCATTACCAACCAATCATCCTCTTCAAATGATGAGGAAGATTTCACAAAATATTTGGACAGAATAGATAGATCAAATGCAAAATGTCTCAAAGTAGAATTAAAGAATCCTCCACAGATGAAAATAACCAAATTCAAGCAAGAATTCTATGCTGAATTAAAGGAAGTAGAAAAATACAACCACTCCTCTAAACTGACAGTTGACGATGTCATACCCTTATATCCAAAGATTATAAGGAATGTAGCTAGTATTGTATCAGCTCTACCACCCACACAAGTCAGTGTAGAACGCCTCTTTTCAGCACTGAGAATAGTGAAATCTGATTTAAGAGCATCAATGAAGGATGACTTAGCAGAAGCCATTTTATTTCTGAGGACAGGCATGTAATGAAGATGTATAAAAAGTAATAAAAATTATTTTAATTTTTTTAAAAGGCTACATTTTCCAAACAAACATTCTATAATACAAATGAATAAGGTTTTTTTTTGTCTTTTTGTAAAACATTTCTTTTGGTCATGAAAGGTGTAGGAAATATTATTATTAATAAATGATAAAAAAAAGCCACGAAGGCATAGCTATAGTTATTAGAATTTAGATTAATAGCTGCAACAGGCTTTGGTCTAAATTTTAAAAAGTAGCCTGATGAATCGTGTGATGGTGATGAAATGTTTTGTGTGGCTGCCTGCTATGGCCCATGAGTAGCAAGGTACAATTTCGAGAGATTTATCAATCATTAATATATGGTGAGAGGAGCTGGAGCCGGAGCTGGGCATAAAAAAATGCTGGAGCCGGAGCCGGAGTTGGAGCCAGAAATTTGAAAATGCTATAGCCAGAGCCGGAGCTTAAGATTTTGGTGCCAGCTCCACAGCCCTGGGGGGCACTATTAAAATATTAGCTGCAAAAGCAAGCCTCCAAAGACCATATGATAACCAAATAATAACACCCCAAAATTTGTTTGAATTTGCTAACTGTAACATTAAAAACAAATTTTAAATTTTTAACAATTGAAGACCATCAAAGAGAAGAATTTTTAAAAGACCAAAATTCAAAAGCCAAAACCACTTCCAGAACTCTAAAATTGCACCATGTGAAACCTGTTTCACTTTCATCAATTACTGTTAAAAGATATTCAGCATCTAATGAGTCAACAATCATAAAAGTAACCGAGGAAGAGGAAATGATAGAAGAAAATGATATAAATGGTTTTGTTGCTATAGATTATGATGACCACTGGTGGTTATCATATGTTTTGAAAAATCAACAGAATCCAGAGGTGAAGGTGTCATTCTTACACCCTCATGGTCCCAATCCTTCATTTTTCTATCCCCAACATCCAGATATTTTGACAATAAGATTTTCAAGCATCATCAGAAAAGTCGAGTGTACAATTTTAGTAAAAGAAGACATACCAAAAGTCTCTAAATCTCATAAAGAATTACTTCAAAGAAAGATAACCTAAAATACCTATTTAAATTTAGAATTTTCAAATTAACAACCATCTAACCCATGCTATATACCAATACCACCAGTACACATTTGAAAACTTGTCGATTGATTTTTACAAACTAGTTGGTGATTCTATATAATTTGAGTGCGCTGATCTCAAAAATATAGTTTTTCCCTATCACGTATGGTTTTCTTACTACAGGGTGTCATAAATCCCCCATTTATCCCCAAATGTGAACCATCTTATCGAGACTAACATTGGATTGCACATGCTAAACCATAAATTTTGTTGTTATAGACTACAGTAACACTTACATAATAATGTAGGGTAAACAGAGCTGGGCAGTATTTAAATACATTTGTATTTAAATACGTATTTAAATACATTTGTGTATTTAGAACTGTATTTATAAATACATTGTTTTTCATGTATTTAAATACAGTATTTAAATACTTTAATGAGTATTTAAATACAATGTATTTAAATACTCAAAATATAAAAATGTAAATACTTTTACTGGTTTAATACACGTTCTGTACTAGCACAGTACGACATGTCGACAGTGTAGTACAGCATGGTTCATGTTTTAACGTGTCAGTTCAATCAGTTGTGTGCCACTCTTAGTCGAAAGCGGTTGATTTCTTTATCGTGTGCGTGTCATGGCTTAGTGAATTAGTGAATGCATATGTTAAAATTTGTATGTATTTAAAATGTATTTACAAATGTATTTAAATACAATTGATGTATTTTGTATTTAGTATCTAAATACATTCGTAAAATGTATTTAGTATTTAGTATTTAAATACATTTCTCCCATGTATTTAGTATTTAGTATTTAAATACATTCAATGTATTTATTGCCCAGCTCTGAGGGTAAATATATATAACAACCAGTCCCGTTCCCAACAAAATACTCTCCCCCCTCCCATCAATGGGTGGTTAACATTTGGGGACAGATGAGGTATTACAACACCCCTTGTAGCACGAAATCTTTAGGTGATAGAGTAAAACCTAATTAAAGCAGAATTAAATAGCTCCTAGCTCTTGGACAAGCATATTGCTTGTTTATGAAAGAATAAAAAATAACTGAAAGAAACAAAATATATTTACCTTCTTTACTTGCAAACATTTCAGGACTTATGCCAAAGACTTAAGACTATGAAGGTAGATCTGACTAATGATGACTAAACCGGTGCTTCTTTGATGTTTTCTTATGCTGTGCATTAGGCTGATCTTGTTGCAGACACCAGCAGTAATCCGCCATCATATTTGTATGCCATCTTCCTTGATATCTTCTTTCCATGGTTTTGATGTCCTGGTAAAATCATTCCCCTTGCTCCTCACTGACATCTCCGATATTTTTGGGAAAACGGTCAAGATGCAAAAATAAGAAGTGAACTTTCAGGCTCATGTTGCTGCCTAAGGCGCAAAACTTTTTAAGCATATTTTCCACCAGTCTTTCATAATTTTGGCTTTTGTATAGTTTCCCAAGAAGTTTTCAACAACATCTTTGAAACCAAGCCATGCTTCTTTTTCTTTATTGGTCATTGTGTTCAGGAAATGATCATCTGTCAATAACTTTCTAATCTGAGGACCTATAAAAACACCTTCCTTTATTTTCTCGTAGCTAATCTTTGGATATTTTGAACAAATGTATTTGACACACTCACCTTCTCTATTCAATGCTTTGACATACTGCTTCATCAAGCCTAACTTTATGTGCAAGGGTGGTAGGAGGATTTTATTTGGTTCAACTAGATGTTCATGTAAAATGTTCTTTGATCCTGGGGTAAGATTATCTCTAGGAGGCCAAGTTTTCCTCTTCCAGTGCTGGTCACGTGCTCGACTATCCCATTCGCAGATGAAACATGGCATCTTAGTGTATCCTGATTGCTGCCCAAGTAACATGCAAAGGACTTTGAGATCCCTACACAATATCTATCTGTGATTTTGATACTGAATTTTTTCCAGAAGCAGTTTCATGTTATCATAGGTCTCTCTTAAATGAGTAGAATGGGCCACTGGGATTGATGCATATTTGTTACCGTTGTTCAGTAACACTCCTTTTAGACTGGTTTTAGAGGAATCTATAAACAACCACCAGTCACTGGTTTGGTATTCGATGCCTAGCTTGCACACTAATCCTGTGATGTCCTTGCAAAATACCAAGGGACCATCTTCTTCGAAAAAAGGCACGAAGTCTTTGTCGGATGCCAATAAATTGTTCTCCTGCAATCTAGACCCCAAAAGTTCTGTAGAGTCCTTAGGCAGATTCAAATCCCTGACTAAGTCATTTAGTTCGGCTTGGGTTAATGGTTTAGGAGGATCTCGGTCAGCTGTTGGCTATTCATAAACATCATCATTGTCTGGATTTGGAGCTGAATCAGAATCTGAATTGTATTGATCCAGATTCTCGGGTGGGCGGGGAATAGGAACTTCTGGACCATGGGGTACCGGCCCTATTGCAGATGGAAGACTTGGGTATTGAAGGCTCTCTTTATTCTTTGCATTATAACCTTTAACATTGCAGGAACAGAAGTAGCAGTCGTCGGTATGGTTTCTAGGCTCTGAGCCATACCATAGGGATCCCAAATGGCAAACTTTTCTTTTTACCTTTGCTCCAATTCCTTAGTGCCGCAAAGCCCGCAACACACGTAAGACAAACCTTGTGTGGAGCCCAACTTTTGTCTTGATCTCCTAATTTAATTCCAAAATAAGCATGATAAGCTCTCTTAATGAAGGTCGTTACATTTGTCCTTTGTTTTACAACAACATACCGACCACAAATATAACAAAATATGTCTGGACTATGGGTACATCCTCTAGAAGCCATTATTAAAATTTTAAAGACGTAATGTTAGAATTATCTATCTGAAAAATATGAAAAAACTAAATTAATTAAAGATAAAAAAGGTAAAAAATTACAAAACGCCCCAAAATTGTTTTGCTAATAACTTTAAAACTGTGCATGATAGAAAAAAACTGGTAGCATTTTTTAATTCAGCGCAGCGAACTGCTTCAGAATCACAACTCAAAATAAAGAAATCGATTTTCATGCAGACCAGTGTAATTTAACATAATCACTAGCAATTCACTTTCCTAATTTCTCTATTTAATTTCAGATTTAGTCAATAATTTTTCTTTATGTAACAAACTTTAATTATTTTAACAGATTAACAACAGCTAAAGGGGATCACAAAATTTTACAAGAAGGCAAGATCTCTCTTTTCAACTGGGCTGATAAAAATAATAATAAATTAAACTCAAATAAATTCAAACATGTTATTCTTCTAGAATAAATGCTAAAATTACTAGAAAGTACCACACTCAAAACAAATTAATTAGTTTTTATACAGGGTGTCCCATAAGTCTGGCATCATAGGAAAAATAATAAAAAATGGCAAAACAAAAGCTTTTATTTACAGAATGTGCTCAATATGTATTGTTCCTTAGCCCATTCACAAAATTCCATCCGCCAGTCAGGATCATCTTTGCTTAATTTCTGTAGGATCTGAAGTTTATATGGATGCCATTTGTGAGCCTGAAAAATGTGATGGATGCTACTTTTTGACACTCCTGTCTCGGCGGACAATCGCCGAAGAGACTTATTGGCACTTCTGTTAAAATGAGCCAGGATAGCAGTCGCTGTATCATCGTCAGTGGACCTCCTTGAAGCTCCACTGTGTGGTTTATCTTCTATGTATCCTGTTTCCTTAAACTTTGCAACAAGTCTGCTAACACAACTCTGTGTTATTGGCTCGCAGTCTGGATGCAGTCTGTTAAATTCAGCAGTGGCCTCTCTTTGACTCCGATTTCCTATGAGTAGAATTATCTGGATTCATTCTTCCTTACTCACAGACATTATGGCCTGTAGAAAGAGAAAAATATGAATTATGGTTTGTAGAAATAGAAAAATATGAATTATGGTTTGTAGAAATAGAAAAATATGACTTTCTCCTAGGATGCCGGACTTATGGGACACCCTGTATATGGGTAAATCCAGGTTAAATAGACAGATAAACAACATGGTCATGTCTTCAATTTGCATAAAACTTGGTCTGGGGCCAGTTTTTAGTAAAAAAAAACAAATTCCCAAATTTTTTTGAAAATCCATCAAATAGGTCAAAATTTAGGGTCAGGTCAAAGTTTGGCCAAATCATGACCTAAGAATTTTTTAAATCCCTATATCTCAGCTTCTAATTGTAATAGCTTAATAAACTTTATATGAATGGAAGCGGAATGAGCTCTAGTTTCCAAAAATGGTACTTTCATTTGGATAATTTAATAAAAAAAAAAAACACTTAATCTTGAAAAAACAAAAACATTTCAGGATTTGACATTGAAGGGATCAATTTTTTTTTTAAATTTTATTGAAGAAAAAATGTTGCCTGAACAAAGATCTACCATAATCAGCAATAAAAAGTTAGCTTATAGGCCATTATATAGCTTAAAACTTAATTTTATTAATGCTGGCTTTCTTCATTTTTTAGTTTTTATTTTTCTATTTTCAGATTTTAGTAACTATATATTGAAAGATACAGGTGTACCTAAGTAACTTAAAAAAATGTCAAAAAATAAGAAATTATATTTGTGTGATCCTTTAAAAAAACAAAAAAAGAATTTTCAATAATATTAAAAAAGTTACGGAACTTATGGCTTCTGTAAGTTATGGAGTTCTTCAAAAGGATCAGCTATTGTGTAGCAATTGCTACACCTTAATAAGAAGTCAACCTGGAATACTGGAATCTGTACCAGCACCAGCAGAAGAGGCTGTACCGCTACAAGAACTGTGTCCTTTACCAGCAAATGGAGAATCCTTTGAGCACAGTAGTAGCTTGTCTACAAATATTTCTACAGCTCCACCTGTTGAGGAAATTTTTTTGGAAGATGCACAACATAATAAGGATATACTTAGCGATAAAATATTCCCATATTTAGATGAGAGCCCCATAAAAACAGGTAAATATCTTGAAATAACCATATATTTATTTTTTATATAATTAATGAAATCTTTCAATAAACATATATATTTAATTTTTATCTAATAAATCAAGTCTCAGTTAGACAACTAACATACATTACATACCGTATACATATATAATTTAATAAGATTTTGTATCTCAATTGTAATTTTATGTAATTCTTTACAGTTGGATTAACATCACAGCAAAAACTAAAAAAGGCCACTACAAAATTTCAGGCAACATCAGGAAAAGTTAGTAGTAGTATAGAATTCACCTACAGGACTTCTATCCAGGAAGACGCTGTTCCTGGCCCATCCAAAAAGGGTCATTGGGATGATGATTTAAAAAAGCAAAAAGTTTATTATACATTAAAAACATGTAGCTATTGTTATTTACATGTACAATACATAATGAAACAATAGATTTTTTTGAGAATAAAATAAAATTTAATACTTAATTTACTAACTTAACTTATATTTTTACTCATTTCTTTTTTTTTATAATTTTAGGTATGAAAATGTCATGCAAGAGTTTAAAGACAAATTTATTTCTACAAATGATTGCAAGATTAAATTACAAATTATATCTTTATATCCATTTTCAATTGAAAAACAGCAGAATTCTTTGAAACTTCTACGTATATGGTGAGAAAAAGTCGGAGTTTGCAAAAAGAATATGGTATATTACTGCATGTTCCGAGTATGTCAAAAGGAAAGGTCATAACCAGTGAAGTGAAGAGGATTGTAAGAGAATTTTACGAGAATGATGATTATAGCCGAATGTGTCCGGGAATGAAGGATTATAAATTTACTATTAATGAAAATGGAGAAGAAGTGAAGATGCAGAAGAGATTGATGCTATGTAATTTACATGAATTATTCAGAGAATATCTAAAAAATGAAGCTAATCCAAAAATCAGATTTAGCTTTTTTGCAAACTTAAGACCACCTTGGTGTGTACTCGCAGGTCAGAGCGGTACACACACTGTGTGTGTATGTACATACCATCAAAACCCAAAGCTGCAGATAGCATCTTTTGGGATTAAAGATTTAGACTACAAAAGGCTGATGGCCTCATTGGTCTGTAACATAGATGAAGATTGTATGATGCACAAATGTAAAAAATGCCCCCGTGAGGGAGGTGTTAAACAATATTTAGAAACTTTAGATTTTATGTTTAATGCGGAAGAAATAACTTATAAACAGTGGGAGTGTGTGGACAGCTGCATGATTAAAGACAAAGTAGAATCTCCACAAGATTTTGTGGAATCATTGAGTAAAAATATTACAAAACTAACTAGGCATCATTTCACAAACAAAAGCCAACCCAATTACTTTAAAGAGCTAAAAGAAAATACAAAAGAAATTGAAGGTGTTCTTGTAGAAGACTTCGCAGAAAACTTTTCTTTTATTGTTCAGGATGCGGTACAAGGGTTTCACTGGGAAACTTCCCAGTGTACCGTGCATCCTTTCTTATATTATTATAAACTTGGCAAAAAAATTTAGCAAAGTTATTGTTTTATTTCTGATTGTCATAAGCACAGTACAATGCTAGTATATTCCTTTCTAAAAAAAACTTACACCTAGTATTCGTGAGCAGCATCCAACTTTATCAAAAATTCACTACTTTACTGATGGCTGTGCATCCCAGTATAAAAATAAATTAAACTTTTTGAATTTATGCCACCACAAAGCCAATTTTGAAATAGTGTGTGGAATTTTTTTGCTACATCGCACAGAAAGAGCACGTGCAACGGAATAGGTGGCACTGTGAAAAGATCAGTAGCAAAAGCCAGTTTACAATGACTGATTGATAATTAATCAAATTTTAACTCCCAAATACTTTTTTGAATTTTGCTCAACTAATTTAGATTCCACAATAATTTTTTTTTGTATCCAAAAATGAAGTTACAGAAATAGAAAATTCCCTACAAGAGCGTCTCAATTTACCGATTATCCCAATTAAAGGTACCCAAAAATTACATAGATTTATCCCTTTGTCAGCAAACCCTTTAAAAGTACAGGTGTCCCCCGTTATACGATTGGGATGCGTCCCTAAAAACCCCATCGTATATCGAACTGAAGGCCTTATGGGAAAAATAGGGATACGTTCCCAAACATTCTGGAAGACCCCCAAAATTTGCAGATTCCACTATTATTTTGCTATATATTTTACTGTTATGTACAAAAAGTGTCTGAAAGTAAGAAATTGTGTTTAATAAAAGACAATTTATACATGAACACTCACCTAATCGTATTCAAATCCGGTCCAAGTCATCAACGATGCATCAGTCCGAGGTAATGATGCCTACTCATCGCCACCTGGTGGTGGTGATGGGGGAGGAGGGCCAGCTCCCGCATCGGTCAGCGATGGAGGAGGATCGATGGGCGATGCTGGACGATCGATGGGCGATGGAGGAGGATCGATGACTTCGGGAGAGTCCCTCGGAGATGGAGGAGTTTCTGAAGTTGCAGGAGAATCCATCCCCGAAGATGTTGGAGTTGGAGATCTAGCCTGCTGCCGACGTGCAGGAGTTGTTGCTGCACTTGCTGACGACGCACTTCTCTCCTGCCTCGGCAGCTGTTGCAGGCTTGAAAAATCGGGAGATCGTAGTTTGCTTGGCGTTCCTCCTTTTCTGCAGGTAGATCTCCCGATAAACGCTCAGACCCTTTTCAATATGATTGACAGCAGCAGCACTACATTCGTAGTTAGGGTCCTTGTCCTTCACCAACTCGATGTACGTGTCAAATCCAGTCAGAATCTCTCTCAAGGTTTTGAGATCAAGCATTCTGACTGGGTCCTCATCATCATCCTCATTTGGGCTGGACTCAACGTAGGCACAGTTTTGTTCCTTTCTGAGACATGCTTTCAAGTTGGAGATCGTTAACGCGAAATAAGGCAATCGTAAATCGAAAGATGGGGGTACTTTTTTAAAATCGTTAACGCGAAAAATCGTAAACCGAACGATCGTATAACGGGGGATGCCTGTATATGGGTCATTCCAGCTCAATTGGTACAGGGGTGGTCGGGTGACCATCTCCGATTTTCTTCAAATTTTCAGGGTTGATTCATACACCATTCAATAGCTTAAATCTAAAATTTTAGCTTCCTCAGTCAAAAACTTTTAATTTTATGGTCGCTTAAATGGCCCCCACCTTCGACAAAAAATGCCCATGTTGGGCTTGATTGGCCAATGCCTTCATTTTGAGAGGCCTTGAAAAGTGTCTTCTAATAGGAATAGAAGCTTCAAATTTGTCATGCCAATACAACTTCTGGTGGGCTTTTCAATTTTGTAAGCTAAAAGGCTGTGGAACAAATAGTTTCTGAGTTACAAGGGCTTAAACATGGCTCCATTTTGAAGCTTGCATCAATTCCTCCCACTTTTACGACTCTACCATTTTCAAAAGTTTTAGTTCTACATCAATCACAGCTGTTTTAATACTCCTAATAGTCTCTATGGGTTGTAAATTTATGAGTGAAATAAAAAAATAACCAAAAAAGGATTTATTTTTATTTTTAAAAATTTCCAAAAGTTGATATTTTCACAAAATTTGCAAAATTAACATCAACTTTGGGGCTTAATATAAAGGTGTCCGAAATTAGTCAGGGAGTTGATACTTCTATTAAAGAAAGATACATATGTGTACAAAAACATATATTAAGGAATAGATCTCAACTCAACTCCTTCATATAGTTTTGGTGATTCAAAGAAAAGTACTTTGTGAAAAATCTCAAATTTTCTCAAAATTTTGAAATGTTTAAATTTCTTTTTACAACATTGAATTGTAATTTTACTTCCATTTTATTACTTATTAAGTTGATTTACAATTGTAATATGTAAATAAGTCTAAAACATACAAGAAATTTAATATGTCTGTCAAAACAACCAGCGACTCGAAGGGCTCTGGGTAGCTCATTTCGCTTTGTATATTCTTATAAATGTAAAACATGATGGTTAATCATTAATGTCCAGGCCTATTTTATAGATCATGATCTTTTATTTTCAGAAAATTTAACTAGAGCAATTAACTTAATTTTACTGCCTGTAATAATGGCTTATTCTAATCAAGAATCAAAGTGCAGCTTTGGTATGTACTTGGATGATCCATGTCATGAACACAGACTCACCAGGAAGGTGGGTATGTATACCTTATATGAGCTGACAGATGAAACAAGGAAACTGCTATTGTGGAGAACAAAAGCAACTGTAATCAACCCAAATAGTGCTACTGTATGCTACCACCATGAAAAAATGTTTGGAATGCATTACCAACAAATGCAACGTAGCTGCCAAGATCCATGGAGAAATCATTGAAAGAAGATAAGTAAATATAGGTACTAATATATTTATATTTCATAAAGAAGTTTATATTGTAAATTGTAACCTAAATTAGCTATTTAATTTTAATAGGGTAGGCTATATACTGTGCTACTGAATGCATGTTTTGAATATTTTATACGAATAGCCTATAACCAAATGTTGAGGTTTTAAAATTATTTTCCAATGTGTTTAGAGTTTACATTACCCTACTTTATTTGCAGAATCACTACAAATTATTGACAAAGACATAGCAACTAGACTGAATCTGATACCAGGACAGAAACTTTGCTCAACATGCTTCTCTAGAGCCAAGACGATTGAAGATGAAAAAGACTCAGGTAGTGATGAATATGTTCCAGAAGAAATAGTTAAGGAGACATTTGACGAAATGTTAGGTTCACTAGAATGCTCACCCATTAAGTATGTAAGAGCAAGAGATCGAAAGCTTTACGCGAAAAGGAAACTAAAGCAAATTGAAACATCAACAAAATCAAAGCTGTCAAAAGTACTTCATATGAAGCCTAGCATTTTGGATGAGGAAGCGGAGAAACCTATAGAGAGTGAAGAAAAGTGTTATCAGCATATGATAGAGGAACTGAAAGAAAAGTGTAAAACTAGTACCAGACAAGAAAAGATACAAATTCTAACACTCCTTCCAATTGGTAAAACCTGGTCCAGAGAAAGAATTATGAAAGAATTTGAAGTGTCAGCCAGAATGGTTAATGCTGTGAGGGCCTTAAAGAGAAAAGAAGGTATCCTTCCTATAATGAGAAATAAAAAGAGTAGCAAGGGTATAAGCAATGAAATAAAGGAAAGTGTGATAGAATTTTTCCAAAACAATGAATATACTAGAGAATGCCCTGGTAAAAAAGACTACAAATCAATAAAAACACCACAAGGGAAGGTTCACAAGCAGAAAATACTGTTGTTGACAAATATCAGAGAATTATATACGCTTTACAAAAATAAATATCCAAACGACAAAATCTCCAAATCAAAGTTTTTTGAACTGAGACCAAAATGGTGTATGGGTGTGGGGAGTAAAGGATCACACAATGTATGCATTTGTGAAATACACCAGAACTTTAAACTTTTATGTGAATCACTCCCTGTCAAAGTAGAATTAAGAGTGTTACTAGGGAAAATAGTCTGCAACACTGAAACCAGAAACTGCATGATTAATAACTGCAAAACATGTCCTGGTTTAAATGAATTACGGGACTGGCTTCTTACCATTTTTTAAAACAATGATTATGACATGGATGATGAGGTTTCCTTTAAGCAGTGGCTTCATACAGACTATACCCAACTGGTCACAATGACAAAAAGTGTTTTGAATGTAGTAGAAGACATATGTGAAAGTGCAAAAAAGTTGAAAGTACACCATTTCATAGCAAAAGCCCAATCAAAATATTTGTCCAACTGTAAAGAAAACCTCAATGATTCTACAGCATTAGTGCTTGTTGACTTCTCTGAAAACTATAGTTTTATAATTCAGGATGCCGTACAAGGGCATCACTGGGACAATACCCAGGCTACCTTGCATCCGGTAGCAATGTTGGACCTCTAATTTTTTTTAGTCCGTGAGTGCAAGAAATTTTCGTTGTACATACATTTAGATTCATGGTGAAAAATTGTGCAAACTTTTCTGAGTGCTTTTATCTTCAAAATGAAATATATATAAATATTAAACACTTAATAAATATTATTTCCATAAGGTGATAGCTTGATCATTACGGTACTATTAAATGGTTATTAAAAAAAAACTGTTTACAATATTATATATTCTTAAAAAAGAAAACATTTTATCCATTCTAAAAATATGAATAAAATAAAAAATAGTAAAATAAAATTCAACAAAATAAAGAAATAAAATAAAAATAACATTAATTGAAAATTACTATTTTAGTTATCATTTCTCAAAACAATTTTTAGCATTTAGCAATTTAAAATAGACTATCAAGATTAATACATGATTTTATCCATTCACAAAATAGGAATAACATAAAAAATAATAAAATTCAATAAAATAAAATATAATCAAAATAACATTAAATGAAAGTGCCTTTCATTTAAGTATGATTATGATTTCTCCCTACGATCTTTAGCATTTGCCCATTCCAAATAAACTCTATGAAGATTAATACATCCTTCATCATTCAGGTAACTTTTAATTCGCATGAGCATGTCCAAATGATTTTCTTTCAAGCGGTTTCTTAATTTGTTCTTTATAGAATTCATTAAACTGAAGCCACGCTCACAGTCCACACTAGATGCTAGGAAAGTTCCCCAATATCCATCAACTTAGCAAGGTCACAAAATTGTTCATTTTAGAGGACGAATGTCGCCATATCATCAAATTTTTTAACCAGAAATTACTTCATTTACTGTCATGACTCATGATACGCTTGAGCCTGTGCGCATTTTATTTTGCTGTGTGCGCGGGTTTCACAATGCGTGTGTGCGCGCACACGCGCACACCTTAGAGGGAACATTGTCCAGTAGTCTGCTATCAAAAAGTTGATGGTGAACTAAAAGTTACAAATTTTTGTGTAATAGCAGATTCACTTACACACAACACAACTGCAGTTCATTCTTTTTTATGTGAAGCCTTGAAATTACTTAAAAGTCAGAATCCTAAACTAAAACATATTTGTTACTTTAGCGATGGCACAGCAAGTCAATATAAAAACATCATTAATTCAGTGTTACATGAAAAAGATTTCCAACTAACATGTGAATGGAACTTTTTTGCCACCTCTCACGGAAAGAGCCCCTGTGATGGTGTTGGTGGCACCGTCAAAAGGTTAGTTGCCCAAGCAAGTCTACAAGCAACAAGTAAAGGTCACATCACCAATCCAAAAGAGATGTTCGATTGGTGCAAATCTAATATTAATGGTATACAATTTCTGTACATTGATTCAGCTAAAATTGAGGAAAATGCTAATTTATTTGAGTTAGAAAAAAGGTATTCCTTAATTAAGACAATCCCAGGAACCCGTTCATATCACTGCTTTAGACCTTCATCAACAGGCATTAAACTGTACAAAATTTCTAGTGATGAAAATTTCTTTAACGTACAACTTTCCTTCCTCAATGCTACACAAGAAAGTGTGGCTTACCAATATAAACCTGGTACATATGTGGCCTGTTTCTATGAAGGTGGCTGGTTTGTTGGAAACATAGTTGAAGTGTGTGATACTGAGAAGGATCTATTAGTAAATTTCATGAAAAAGAATCCTTTTAAATGGCCTGAACAAGAGGACGTTTGCTGGATTCCATTCCAACATGTTTTGTGTTCAATTGAACCAACTACAGTTGCTGGGAAAATGGGGAGACAGTACAAGTTATCAAATGATTGTTTATCTAAAATTGAGCAGTATTTTAAAAAAAGCCTAAGTAACTACAGACCTGTATCAAGCTGAATAATAAATTGCCAATTTATGGCTGTGAGGCCATGGAGTGTTGAAGACAAGCAGACTTAAAGCCTGAGTACAATAATAAATTCCTGAGGCAGTGTCTAAACATAAGAGTTATTAGCTATATATAAGTTTACATACGAATTTACATAAAACAACACATATTAAAAAAAGAATATGAACTTATAGCCAATAATTCACATGCTTAAAAACTCAGGAATTCATTATTGTATATAGCTAAGTACTGTACAGTGTACACTTGTATTAGGGAAGTAATACAACAAAGCTACTTAAATTTAAGGTTTTGTACTGAAAATGGTGGTTACTGCTAGTTTATCTGTACTAACTGCATAATTTAAATTACTAGGAAGTGCTTAAAGAGCAGTAGAACATGGTTCTACATGGTTTACTTAGGTAGATCCAAGTATTGAGCCTACAAGCTGGTCCATCTGTTGTGTTAACTGCAAATGTAGTAATAATCTAGGTATATATTATGTCTTTTTTATGAGTAAAACTTATTTAGATAATTTAACATTTGTGAATTAACTTACCAAGTAATAAAATGGAAATAAAATTACAATTCAATATTGTAAAAAGAAATTTAAACATTTCAAAATTTTGAAAAAATTCAGAATTTTTCACAAAAAGTACTTTTCTTTGAATAGCCAAAACTATATGAAGTTGAGTTGAGTTGAGATCTATTCCTTAATATATCTTTTTGTACACATATGTATCTTTCTTTACTAGAAGTATCAACTCCCTGACTAATTTCGGACACCTTTATATTAAGCCCCAAAGTTGATGTTAATTTTGCAAATTTTATGAAAATATCAACTTTTGGAAATTTTTAAAAATAAAAATAAATCCTTTTTTGGTTATTTTTTTATTTCACTCATAAATTTACAACCCATACCGTAGAAACTATTAGGAGTATTAAAACAGCTGTGATTGATGTAGAACTAAAACTTTTGAAAATGGTAGTCGTAAAAGTGGGAGGAATTGATGCAAGCTTCAAAATGGAGCCATGTTTAAGCCCTTGTAACTCAGAAACTATTTGTTCCACAGCCTTTTAGCTTGCAAAATTGAAAAGCCCACCAGAAGTTGTATTGGCATGACAAATTTAAAGCTTCTACTCCTATTAGAAGACACTTTTCAAGGCCTCTCAAAATGAAGGCATTGGCCAATCAAGCCCAACACGGGCATTTTTTGTCGAAGGTGGGGGCCATTTAAGCAACCATAAAATTAAAAGTTTTTGACTGAGGAAGCTAAAATTTTAGATTTAAGCTATTGAATGGTGTATGAATCAACCCTGAAAATTTGAAGAAAATCGGATGGTCACCCGACCAACTTTCTGAAATCTGTACCAGTTGAGCTGGAATGACCCATATTTGTTATCTAATAGTCTTTAGTCAGAAGAAATAAGAAAAATTGTTAGTGGAGAAGAAGTAGATCATGATGGAGAAGCCGGTGATATCAAAGGAGAGTTAAGCAATAAAGAAATAGAAGTAGGTTTTTTGTCGGTTGCGTGTATGAAAAAGAATTGTGGTTAGGACTGGTTGAGTCATATGATGCAGAATATGACAATTATTTGATTAAATTTCTTTATCCTTCAGGAATAGCACCCTTGTACACTTTTCCTGCAAAAGACAATATTTGCCCTGTTCCCCCAGAGAACATATTTGGAACAGTTGAGTCAAGTTTAAGAGGCGGAACAAGGATACAGTATGTCTTTCCAGCTCAAGATTTAGGAAACTTCTCAAGAAAACTTGAAACAAATTAGCATATATGTATGAAGTTAGCACTTAGCATGTATGTAGAATGTAGATACATATTTAAATTACAATTAATAATTACAAATGCTAAGTATATCCTTATTATATTGTTATCCTACTATTTAATATGTTTAGTTTCATTAAATAAATTTTTGATGATGAAATTCTGAAAAAATGAAGAAAGTCAGCATTAATAAAATTAAGTTTTAAGCTATATAATGGCCTGTGAGCTAACTTTTTATTGCTGATTATGGTAGATCTTTGCTCAGGCAACATTTTTTCTTCAATACATTTTTTTTTAAAAATTGATCCCTTCAAGGTCAAATCCTGAATTTTTTTTTTGTTTTTTTTCAAAATTAAGTGTTTTTTTTATTAAATTATCCCAATGAAAATATCATTTTTGGAAACTAGAGCTCATTCCGCTTCCATCCATATAAAGTTCATTAAGCTACAACAATTAGAAGCCGAGATATAGGGATTTAAAAAAGTCTTAGGTCACGATTTGGCCAAAATTTGACCTGACCCTAAATTTTGACACATTTGACCAATTTTCAAAAAAAATTTGGGAATTTATTTTTTTCACTGAAAAACACCCTCAGACCAAGTTTCGTGAATACTGAAAATGTATTAGTGTTATATCAGCACTTCTACCTGTCTATTTATCCTGGATTTACCCATATGTTTGGAAAATTTTAGAAAAAATCTCCCCTACATAGACAAAAATAGGTACACGTATCGGTTCCAAATTTAAAGCTCCAAATTAGTTATTTTATGTCATAATGCTGTATATACTTTCAAAAAAAAGTTACTCCACATCATTTTTCATAGGAATAGCAACAATTTTTCATTTTCTATCATTTTTTTATATTTTTTTTTTAAAATTCATCACACTGAAAGTGCTACCTATATTTTCTCAAATATTTGCCAGAGAATAATGAAATTTTTACACAATGTTGTGCTTGGATAGAGGTACCTTGGGACAAAAAAAATTTAAAAATCAGACACTTTTTTTTTTATTCTTGGTTCAAATATTTCCAACTTCTATAACTTTTTTATGAATCATTTATGATATATATTTCAAGATAGACAAAAGATTCTACTCGTTTCAAGCTTTAAAATGACACAAACATGAAGTAAATCGGTCCAGTAGAAGCTGAGATATGACAATTTAGATATTAAATTTTGAAACAATCTGGTCAAAAGGTCAACTTTCATGACCTCATATCTCAGCACCCTGAGGTCACAGAGGTGTGAAATTTTGGGTATCTACAGGGTGGGCGGAAAGTAGCTCCCTATTTTGGATTGGTAAAAAAATACGTATATTATCCATTTATTTCAGAAGAAATAATATGAAAAGGTAGGCATACATGGTAGGTTTTCTCTAAAATTCAATGTGGGCTCCAACTCTTTCCACCAGCTTCTGGAGCCGCCCAGGAATGGCGTCCACTGACTTTAGCAGGAACTCCGGCGGGATGGAGGACATGACTTCCCGAATTCGGTCCTCCAGTTCTTCCAATGTCCTCGGTTTGGTGCGGTAGACTTCTTTCTTTACCCACCCCCAAAGAAAGAAGTCGCACGGTGTCAAGTCGGGGCTCCTGGCTGGCCACTGATGTGGACCACGACGACCCATCCAACGCCCAGGGAAGTGGGCATCCAGCCACTCACGGACAACAAGAGCGAAGTGCGGAGGGGCGCCATCTTGCATAAATATCAGATCGTCGATGTTCTCCCATGTGCTGACAACCGGCCAGACCTCGTTTCGCAACATAGCAAGGTACCACTCAGCATTCATGGTGTTGCGCAGAAGGAACGGGCCCACAACCTGATCTGAGGTCATACCACACCACACCGTTACACTGAACCGATTCTGCCGTTTTTCAGCGGTAACCATGGGATCCTCTCCTGCCCAGTAGTGGCAATTGTGGCAGTTGACAAAGCCTCCGATGTGGAACACCGCCTCGTCGCTCCAGAGGATGTTGCGGAAGAGATGGGGCCAGTCTTCATGCCAAGCCAGCATGATTTCCCCGAACTCCATGCGAATGTCGCAGTCCTCATCCGAGAGAGATTGGCAGTAATGCGGCTTCCATGCACGCCAGTTCAGCTCCTTCTTCAGCACAGTTCGCACTGAGTAGCGGGAGAGTCCACTTTCCCAAGCTGCCTGGCGAGTTGACTTTCGTGGACTCCGTGCGAACATTTCCTGAACTGCCTGCACCATCTCCTGGGCCCTGGATGTCGAAGGGCGACCACATCTTCGAACATCTGCCACAGACCCCGTGGTCATGAGCTTCGAGTGGCAGTTCTTGATTGTTTTCGGGTCCACTTGGGCACGTGGTCCGTGAATGGCCCGCCACCATCTTTGAACTCGAATGACAGATTGCCAAACTTCGTACCGTGCCGCCAACTGGGCACGCTCCTGCAGTGTTAAACGCTCAGCCATGTTACCCTTCAATCTGAAATGAAAAAAAAAATGAACGTTACAATTGTACCACTTTAGAGAACACACCATAACAATATAACAATACAATCACAATTTATACATAATTTATATGTAATTTAAATTAGGGAGCTACTTTCCGCCCACCCTGTACATTTCTCATAAGGGTCCTTAAGTGTACTATAAACAAAATCGGAGATGGTTGACATTTTTGGTGTCTGATTTGACATGGAATGACCCCATAGATGAAAATGATGAGTCTAAAGTAGTCTGCAAAGAATGCAAGAAATTGTCACATGGAGGAAAAAAGGGAAAATCTTTTAATACAACAAATCTAAAAAACACCTGCAAAGCTAAATGAAGAAGAGAGGCTATGGAACAAGAGGAAACTGGAGCGATATTTCAACAAACCTGCAAAAAAGAACACTGGCGCATCAACATCAAGTTCTACAAATGAAATTCAAATAACTCTGGATGAAACTTATGTTTGGAAGCAAATTTGGGACATCAACAATCCCCAGGCGCAAACCATTCACAAAGCCATTAAAAAAATGATTGCTGCTGACTGCCAACCATAGTCTATTGTTGAAGACGTCGGATTTGAAAGACTAATGAAGAAGCTAAAACCTATTATGAGTTGCCAGGAAGAAAGTATTTCTCTACAAAAATTGCTCCCGATATTCACACAAAAGTACTGGATAAGGTCAAGACTGCATTGGAAGAAGCAGAGAACATCAGTTTTACTACTGACATTTGGACAAGCAGCTCAGATACAGCTTTTATTAGCCTAACAGCACATTGTATTGACATCAATTTTGAGCGAAAAACTGTTGTATTTAGAGTTGCACCTTTTCCAGGATCCCATACTGCTTCAAACATTGCTGAGGTGATCGAAAGTGTTGTTCAGGAATTTAAAATACCATCCTACAAGATTCACATTTTTGTTCAGGATAATGGAGCTAATATTGTTTGAGGTATTCAAGACACAGGCTATACTAGTCTCTCGTGCTTCCTCCACACCCTACAACTTGTGGTTCATGACAGTATTTTTGAACAATGAATAGTTAAGGATATGATCGCAAGTTGCAAGCAAATAGTTGGACATTTCAGCCATTCAGCACTTGCATACAACAAACTAGCTGTGCTACAGAAGCAGCATGACTTGCCCGAACACAAACTGATACAGAATATTCCAACTCGGTGGAACAGCACCTATTTCATGATTGAACGTATGTTTGAGCAAAAACTGCAATTGCCAACTACTGCCTTGATACTCCCAACCTCCCTGTATTTGATGCCAACAAGTGGACTTTGATTGGGAAGTTTACTGTGCTGCTGAAAATATTTCACAAAATTACCGTTGGGTTGAGTGAAAGGTCTGCTACTATCTCAGAAATAATACCTCAAATAAAGTTTCTACAAGTCTTCATAGCAAAAGCATCAACTGACATCAGATTCTTTGGACTTGGAAGTACTTTCGGCTATTAATGCATCAATGAAGAGTTGCTTTGAATGCTATCTGGATGATTACAATCCAATACTAGCCACAAACCTAGACCCCAGATATAAGACCTCCTTGTTCCAAAATAAATCTAGTGAGGATTCCAAAATGCAAGAAAGCAACCTGGAGAGAGCAATGATAGATAGCATCAAGAAAAGGAGCGAAGCTGTTCAAGACGAAGAAAGTGGACATACAAGTACTACGAGTCTACGAGTGAAGAAGAAATGCGAGAGACTGCAAGTGCTTCTGACAACATTATAAGTGATGAGTTCAGTGAATTTGACAAGTGCATGGACCAATTGGTTCAAGAGGACCGTGATGATAGTGAGGGAAGTGGAACAAAAAAATCGACTCCAGGAAGTTCATCTAAGAATAACAAGCACTGCACATCATCATTTCTGATTAAAGATGAAATGACCAAGTATCAAATGTTGGAATTACAATCACGGGATGGAGACCCTTTAAAGTGGTGGAAACCAGGGCTGTGGAGCTGGCACCAAAATCTTAAGCTCCGGCTCCAGCTACAGCTACAGCATTTTCAAATTTCTGGCTCCAACTCCGGCATTTTTTTTTATGCCTGGCTCCGGCTCTGGCTCCGGCTCCTCTCACCATATATTAATGATTGATAAATCTCTTGAAATTGTACCTTGCTACTCATAGGCCATAGCAGGCAGCCACACAAAACATTTCATCACCATCACATGATTCATCAGGCTACTTTTTAAAATTTAGACCAAAGTCTGTTGCAGCTATTAATCTAAATTCTAATGACTATAGCTATGCCTTTGTGGCTTTTTTTTATCATTTATTGATAATAATATTACCTACACCTTTCATGACAAAAAAAAATGTTTTACAAAAAGACAAAAAAAAAACCTTATTCATTTGTATTATAGAATATTTATTTGGAAAATGTAGCCTTTTAAAAAAATTAAAATAATTTTTATTACTTTTTATACATCTTCATTACATGCCTGTCCTCAGAAATAAAATGGCTTCTGCTAAGTCATCCTTCATTGATGCTCTTAAATCAGATTTCACTATTCTCAGTGCTGAAAAGAGGCGTTCTACACTGACTTGTGTGGGTGGTAGAGCTGATACAATACTAGCTACATTCCTTATAATCTTTGGATATAAGGGTATGACATTGTCAACTGTCAGTTTAGAGGAGCGGTTGTATTTTTCTACTTCCTTTAATTCAGCATAGAATTTGTATTGGGCTGGAGCCGGAGCTGACACATTTTTTATCAGCTCCAGCTCCAGCTTCCCAAAAATAACTGGCTCCAGCTCCAATTCCAGCTCCACTCACCAAAATTGCTTCAAGCTCCAGCTCCTGGCTCCGGCTCCACAGCCCTAGTGGAAACAGAATGCAGTTACGCTTCCAACATTAATCCATCTTGCAAATAAGTACCTGTCTTCTCCCCCTTCATCAATTGAAAGTGAGAGGTTGTTTAGCACTGGGGGCAATATTTACACTCCACACAGGAATCGTCTAAGTGCAGAAAGAGGCGAAATGTTTAATGTTCCTTCGCTACAACTTACGAATTTTCAATTTTGAATATTAAGAATATATTTAATGTTTAATTATCCATATGTTTCTAATTTCTATTAATCTTTATTATTATTATTTACTGGAAAATTAGAAATTTTATTTTTTTATATCTTAGTATCTTACAATGGAATTTTTCATTTTGTAATTTGTTCAAAATTTTAGTTTTTATCTAATTTCTATTAATCTTATCATTATTTACTGGAAATTTTATTTTCTATTTTTTTATACCTTACAATGGAATTTTTCATTTTGCAATTTGTTCAAAATTTTAGTTTTTTTGTGATTAAAGGAAGAAAATGTTATCTTTTGGGTTTTATTTATTATTCACACAATGCAGATTAACAAGTCAACTTAGTCAAGAAATATTGTTATTCCCAAGGGCATGCTTGGTAGTTGAGGTCATGGAAACTGTCCTCAGCTCAGCATTGTACGGGAAGTTGCGCTCCTGGGGTCCTGACTCCCGAGCTAAAGAAACGGGTAGATACTGGATAAAAGTTCATAAAACTATATTCTATTTCAATTTTGACAGTGTGACTGTGTTTGAATTTTTTGAACTGTTAATTTCATCCAATAACAGTTGTCTCCAACTTCCCCTATTTCTAATATTAAAATAAAAGTAACTAACTTTATATATTTTTTTATAATTTAACAGATTAAGCATTAATCAAAAAGTATCGGTATCGGCAAAGTATTGGCTATTTGTTAGTATTGGGGTATCAGTTGAAAAGTGGGTATTGGTATCGGCCAACATCTTTGTATCAGCACATCTCTAATTATTGGTAAATTAAAAAATACAAGAAATAACATTCATAACATTCCTGTACCTATATTGAAACTTGTTGATGATAAGATATCTGTAACTTTGGCTAAAATTATCAATCAAAGTATTTTCAAAGGAATATTCCCATCAATGCTAAAAATGGGTTTTTATAGTAGGGGTGTGCCAGATAGTATTTTTTACTATCCGGCCGGATAATCAAAAAAAATATCCGGCCGGATACCAGATAATATCATTCAAATAATTCATAATTTTTTATATTATCATTATTTAGCTATTACTTGACTAATTGACTATACTATCAAATTTTAATCACTATTTGATGTAAATTATAGCTACTTTCAATAACTTTACTAATTACCTATATTTTATCCTTTTCAGGATTGTTTCATTGCCTAAATCATATAGCTATATAGCTAGTTAGTATTAGTTACAGGCTTACAGCAATATTTTAACATTATTTACCCCCTAAAATGGCTAGTTTTATTTGGAAAATATTTACAATACATGAGACTAATCCAACGATAGCTATTTGCTCCCTATGTTCCAAACAGATTAAAAGGGGATCAGAGAAATTGGGTGCTAGGTGCTATAGCACAAAACCTTTGCACAATCATGCAAAGATGCTGCATTCAAAAGAATATAAAGAAGTGTCTCAACTTAACAAATCATCTGAAAATCAAAATCAACCTATAGCGACCACCTCAATGGCTCCGAAGGAGAAAAAATTAGTTGCCATGGAAAAGCAACTCACGTTAGAAGAAAGTTTTTCCTTTAAGAAAATATGGGATATAAATGACTCAAAAGCTCAAGCTTTACATAAAAAGATAGGATTAATGATGGCATTGGACAACCATCCTTTTAGTTTAGTTGAACAAGATGGCTTTATAGGACTGATGGCCCACGTACAGCCAAGGTATTTGCTACCAAATCGAACATATTTTTCAGAAAAAGTCATACCCAAAATCTATGAAGAACTCAAAGAAATTGTTATGAATAAATTGAAAGAAGGGAAATACATTAGCTTCACTTCCGATATTTGGACCAGCTCTTCTTCAAATGAATCATTCATTTTCTTGTCAGGTCATTGGATCATGAATGACTACACTCATTGTAATGCAGTATTGCATTCAGCTCATTTTTCAGGATCGCATACAGGAATTAATATAGCGGACAAATTGCAATCTATGTGGCAATCATGGAATATTGACAGATTAAGGCGTAATATATTGGTTAGGGTGTGACCATTGCCCTCCAAAAATCAAAAAATGGTCCTACAATGCTGTTCAAAGTTTTAGTATTATGTATTTATCTAGGAAACACCTAGTGATGTTAAAAAACGGGTTTTTTTATGTCCATGTTGTTTTTTTTTTGTTTTTTTTGTCGTTTTTTTTGTTTTTTATTGTTTTTTTTTTTGTTTTTTTTGTTTTTTTTAATAATTAATATAGATATTGCCAATTTAATTATAAGGTATACTTTTGCAATGATATATATTATAAAAATAAATAAATAAATAATAAAATAGGCCATATGGTACCAGTATAGAATGTCCTTTTCAGCCTAGTTACAGAAAAAAACTGGCCTCCTTCTTGCAATGAAAGTCTCGTATCTTGAGATCCGTTAAACTTGCGAGAACACTAGCTGGGAGCTGACTGCCCATTGTCCAACCTTTCCAGGACTCTCCCATCCATGCCTCGGATTTTGAATCTCCCACTTAACTATCCTTTAGACCCACGATGACATTTCCCCCCCGAGACCATCCATATATATACATACACATACACCCATATACATATATACCAATATATACATAAATACTTATATACACATATTTATATCTTTTATATACCCCATACACACTAGGGTGCATCAAACGCCCCAACTGATGTGGATTTTGCTGGCCAGTTCTGAGCTGTTGCTTCTTGTGCAGTTAAGACCTATGGTGCCAATTTTTGGTTAATTTTTGAAATTTTCACATTCCCACTTTAATTGAAAATTAAATTTTTTTTGAGAAATTCTCCTTTTTCACGATAAAGTGAGCAACAACAAAGTTGTTTACACAGTGAAAGTTTTCAATACTATCGATTTAAACAGTATCAATCATCTATTCTTGTAGTATGCACTATCAGGCTATTTATTTAACACTATTTAGAAATATACTATTTTAGAAACACACTATTTAAAAATACTTGCTTCGTTACAGATTGTTTTTCATGAATGTGCGTGGTAGACAAGACTTATGCCAGTTTCTGCTCGGTACTCTGCCAACAGAAATGGACGAAATTATAAAAGGTTCCCGCCTGCCCACCTATGGGCAAGTATATCGCTCCTTCTCTTATAAAAAGAGCAAATTCGATAGATCCACTGGTTATTTCAAGAAAGTTCTCTATCAAGCTGCAAAGGAAGTTGCAGCACAAGTTGTTCCATTTTATATAAAGGGCGGCATACAACATGTAAGTGAAAAAAAGATTGCCGAGCATATAATGAGATTGCATGACGAAGTGAATAACCTACAAAAAATTCAAATTGACAAGAGAGAGAGTGATAATAACATGAGAAAGATAAATGAATTTCGGGAAAAACTTGATAAGACTATGCCTCTATGGCCAAAGAATGCCATGGAAACTATTACAAATGAGGAAGACAGTTTTTCTCAAAAGTATGATGTCTGATAGAACAGCATCATTTGGCTCTTTGGACAAGAAAAATGCTATATCTGCAATAAAACGGAATGAGAGAATGGCCAAAAGAAATGAATACTATCAAAAGCAAAAAGTAGACCAGCCTAGCACAAGTTGGGCAACAGATGATTATGAATCAGATGCTGACACTATCACTGGAACAAAACACAACAATGAAGATCAAGACAGTGGTTCTGATAGAGAGGAGTTTGATTTGGAGCCAAAACGAATGCACAAAAGAGTGAAAAAAAACTGGTGAAGACATTTCCATTCCCTATGATACCTGAAAGACAAGAGAGTTACTTCTGTGGTGGCAAGGGCCCATGGAGTTACTCCAACTGCTGCTGTAGGTATAATATCTGCATTTGTGCAAGCCTGTGGAGGAGACACTGACAAACTTAGTTTGTCATATGCATCAGCATCTCGAGCAGCTGCAGCCAATGTAAAGGAAATGGCAGAAAAAATCTGAGGTTTATGGCAACCATTAGACATTGGAACCGTTCACTGGGATGGAAAGCTGAACAACAAACACCATGAAGAAGAACGTCTCCCAGTACTATTTTCAGGTAATTTATAACCTTCAAATTCTTGTCCATATAAATTTGTGCGTCCTGGTGCCATTCATAGAGCTCGATGGATGGCAAAATTAATTTATGCAATTAAAATATCCATATTGGAAGATCAAGTAAAGGCTTTGCCCAGCAAAATGACGAAATTTCAATCCGAGCAGCTAAATCGTTTCAGTAGGTTTGGTACACTGATATATGCTAAGTATTGGTTTATGGCATCTAATGCCCTTGATGCTCCAATAAATGACTTGGAACTTATTAGGAATCTTAAAACATATTCTAAAATTGACCAAGAGGTGGCAGCTGTTGCTACCAAAGCCATTGAGCGTCATCTGTGGAGCTTAACAGCAGAAATGGTACCTGTGTCACTATTTAGCCAAAAGGTACCAGCAGAAATGAAAAGGAAAATTTCCAATAAAATGATAATGTCAAAAGAGATGAAAAATTCATTCCAAAGGCATGGGGCTGGATTTGGTAAGCCAATATTTCCATCGCTTGATGCCCTGCATGCAAACTCTCAAGATCTATCTTCCTTTGTCAATGATGGGTCATGGGTATTTTTCAAGACACTCCAATGCAACCCTACTTTCTTGCAGGAGAACCCTGAAAATTGGGTGATCAATCCATCCTACAAGCAATGTCAGGAAAAAATCTGCAATCTAAAGGTTGTTAATGATTCTGCTGAACAAGGTGTCAAATTGGCCAGTGATTACTTAAAGTCTTCTAAGAAAGAAACCCTCTACCAAGATACATTGCAAGTAGTTGAGGAAAATCGTGAAAAAATTGGCAATATGAGAAAAAACAAAAATTTGAAAAAATTAAAATGGCTCCTGACAGCTTAACTTAATGTGTTGTTTAGTGATAAATGCTTTAAACAGGATTCTGCCCATTTTGCTTGTTTCATAGTTCTGCTTTTGCTCTTTTTTGTAAATTTTTGCTAATTTTGTTAATTTTTGTTTTTTTTAAATTTTCTATTAAAAATGGGAATGTGAAAAATGTAATAAAAAGGAAAAAATTATTTATTTTGTATTCACCACAATGAGGAGCAAGACATATGTGCCAGCCAGTAGTGTGATATCAATTTAAAATTTTCATGGGGCATTTGATGCACCCTAATACACACGCACACATCCAGAATTCCAGATACATACGCAAGCATACTCACATATATATACCTACACAAACTCATACACCTCTATTTCGCCCTTTCATTACCTCCGAGATCATTTAGCACATACAGTAATATCCATACAGCCAAAAGAAACCGATTAAGCACAGACAGAGCAGCAAAGCTAGTATTTATATCCCAAAATGCAAAATTCCAAGAAAGTGAAGTAAAACATGGTGCTACATTGGCTTCGTCAACATCCAAATCTGCAATAAGTACCAGTACCTGTGATATTGAAACTATATGCTCTAATCAATCTAGTGATAATGATTCTTCAATGGAAATAGAATCAGATAATGAAAGTTAAACAGCATTAGGTTAACACAAAGGTTAAAGAAAGAGATGAATATTTTAATTTTTTTTATTTTTCTATTTGGAATATATATATATTATATATATATATATATATATATATATATATATATATATATATATATATACACACACACACACTGGTATTCTTGCCAATCACAATTATATATATTGTTTTATACCAGTATTATGTATTTTTTATTATGTATATTATACCAGTACCTGTGATATTGAAACTAGCATATATGCTCTACCCAATCTAGTGATGATTCTTCCATGGAAATGAAGGTTAAACAACATTAGGTTAACAAAAGGTGAATATTTTTTTTCTATCTGGAATATATATACTGGTACTCTTGCCAATCACAATTATGTATATTGTTTGAAACGAGGAAGAATGTTTCATGTTCTAGTTAAAAAATATATATACATAGGAAAAACAAACCCTCACTTTTTATTTCTATTATATACTTTTTGTGTGATTCACTTTTTCTAAATGATGACTATAATACTAGGTATAACCGTATAAGCATGGTAGTATAGTAAATTATAGCTAATACTAATATACTTATTAGATTAAAGGAAGAAAAATATGGAATAAGTTTAAAACAATAAAAAACAAAAAAAACAAAAAAAACAGACTATCTTCGTTTTAAACAAAAAAAACGACAAAAAAAACAAAAAAACGACAATAAAAAACGACTCACATCACTAGAAACACCCCTGTAAATTTTCTTGGAGATCGGTGCATGTTTGAGCTAGCACCGTCGTACCAGCAAGTATTGCTATTTCAGCTTATGAACTTCATAAATAAGTGTGAAAATAGCACATTTTATCAGATTTTCATTTCTGGGTCTGGAATGCTGACCCACAAATTTTCCACGTATTATTTTATTGCATTTAATTTTAATGATCCTCTTTTCTTTTCCCTTGACAGTGATTTGATATTGTGAATAGAGAATTTAATCATGGATACACGGCAAGATGATGAGTATGTCAGAATGTTATTGGGCACCGTACCCCGAGAAGAAGAAAAGGAAATAAAGGGCTGCAAACTGCCAACTAATAGGCAGGTCTTACTATGTCTGTTAGCAAACCTTCGGGATATGCATTGGGACCAGGCTTTATCTGCCACCATTGACAATGTGCTTTTGCATTACCAGAAGGCGAATGTCCCAACCATTACAGGCAGGAACAATATTGGCTGAGTGATTAAAACTTACTATGACAAAGACTACATGATGCTTATGAAAAAGAATGAGGATAGAAGACGGGCTGATGATCCTGGAATTATGAAGTTTAAATCAGAATTGAGCCTGACGATGAAATTTTATAAGAACACAGTGTTGAAAGACATGGCAGCTGCGAAAAAGGGGAAAACTCAGGCTGAACAAGATGCCATCGATACTGACATACTCTTTATGAAAAGCATGCTAAGTGACAGAGTAGCTACCTACTCTGGGGTAAACAAAGTACTCACAGAAAAGGTTCAGAAGCGACAGAAAAGGCAGATGCGAGAAGAGAAGCAACAAGAGAGAGAGAGCAATGTGATCATGCCGAGAATGTACAGGCTGATATTGATTCACCTATTAGCTCTGATGAGACGATGACATTGATGAGGCCAGCACTGCTGAACCAAAGAGAAAACATCGGAGAACAGTGAAAGAGGGAGTTTCAATTTTTGTGCCCCATGATATTCTGAAGTCGGCAGAACTTTCATGCAGTGTTCGAAACAACATCTCGCCGACCCAGCTGAGTGCAATTGTGTACTCCCTTGTATCTGCATGTGGTGGATACATCAAAGCTGAGTCTAAATGCAAGGACGGCCCACCGATACCGAGCTTCCATCGTGTCAGAAATAAGTTTAAAAATCATGGATGAATGGCAACCATCAGACAAAGTACTGGTGCACTGGGATGGTAAACTTATGGACACGCTGGATTCCAAAGGCACTGATGACCGCCTGCCCATTCTTGTGTCTGGTGTCAATGGCACAAAGCTTCTTGGAGTCCCACCTCTTCCGCATTTGACTCAAAAAGCTGGCCTGGTTCAAGGAGACTTGATATCAACAGCAACCAAACAACTTCTGGTCAATTGGGAGTGTGAACAGAATGTCGTTGGTATGGTTTTCGACACAACTTCATCCAATACAGGTAAACCTATTTCAAACATCAGCGTGAATTTATCACGACATTAATACCAAAATACAGTGAATGATTTAACAGAAATCTGCAAAAAGCACGTGCCTGAAATGGTGGCCTTAAACTACAATTACATTTTTTTTTCAGGACAAAAAACAGCTGCTTGCGTCTCCCTCCAAAAGGAATTAGAGCGTGCCGTATTCTGGTGCGCCTGTCGCAGGCATGTGGGCAAAGTCATCCTAGGTGTTTGCTGGGATTGCTTGAAAGTGGAGGGCTCTTCAAGTCCAAACACACAATGGTTTTCCAGAGGTGAGTCATAAGCTTTACAAAATAACAAGGAATATTATTATCTAATGAACAAATTTAGTGGAATTTCTTTTATTAGACTTATAAGATATACTAACACCAAGCAAATGATCGATCATATCAATCTTAATACCCCTAAAACAATATTATAGATTAGTACAAAATACAATAATCCCAATAATTGCATTTCTAGATTCAAAAACCATTTCTCTCAACTGGCGTACAATGAAAAAAAGAAATACTACTACCCCGCAATGCCTGGAGTGTTTGAGGAGTGCCAGCAGGAGATGGCTGACTTCTTCCGTGAATCTCTAGCCCAACCATTTACACATGGCGACTACAAGGAGGTGGTAGAGCTTTGTCTGCTGCTTGTAACTAAAGGATCCGAGCCAGTGAACTTCACAATGGTCTACCCCAGCGCACTTCACAAAGCAAGGTGGATGGCTAAACTGCTCTATACCCTCAAGATTGTTCTTTTGTCAGGCCAGATCAAAGAGCAGTTTCCCAAAGCCGAGGTTGTGACTAAAAGTCAAATCAGCAAGTTAGAACGGTTTGCTGTGTTCACAGTCGCTGTTTATGTCCCATGGTGGATTGTTTGCCCCATTCCAGCAAGTGCGCCACTGAATGACTTGAATTTGGTCGAAACCTTGGCTGAATTTGCCCCATATGACGCCACAATAGTTGACAAAGCACGTGTGGCACTCGGTAGACACACTTGGTACCTAACTGAGGAGTTGGCCCCACTGGCTTTGTTCTCGTCCCAAGTACAAGAAAGGACAAAAGAGGAGATGAGGAAGGCCCTTCTTTGCCATGAAGGCACTGAAGTTACTAAGAGAGTGGGGCTCAATCATGGGGGCTATGGAAAGCCATATCTTCCCCCTGTCCCAGAAAGTGGCACTGCCCTGGTGGACCTAATTGGGCCTGACTCAAGCCGGTTCTTCACCATTTTAGGCATGCCCTATCAGTTTCTCCACAGTCCAGCCAGTGAATGGGCGGATCATGATGACTACCTGAACATGAAACGGGTTGTGGACAAGCTTCAGGTCGTCAATGAGGCTGCAGAGCGTGGTGTAAAACTTTGCCATGACTTTCTTAATGTTGCCAGGGATGAGGAGCGCTTTCAAGAAGTCTTTCAAGTTGTTGAAAATGACAGACTCCGCGTTCCTAATCAGCGCAAACGATCATCTGTTTCCAAACAGAAATCATAGTTTCTTGCTCTAGAGAAATAATACCTTGTGAATATATGATAAAACCCCTTAATGTACCATGAGAGAATAAGAATGATTAACTTTTTTGTGTTAGTGATAACAGCTTTTAATTAAGATAGGCAAATGATTTGTGTTAATATCCCTTATGATGGTTGTGTAATCTCATATATAGGCGCGTATGCCGTATAAGCAAAATCGCTATTTTTCAAATTGCTGGTGCTCACTCGAATATGCATGAATCTTCAAAAAATTGCATGTGGGTATTTTTTATGTCAATATGCAACACCAAAATTTTGAACAGCATTGTAGGACAAAGTTGGGGCAACTGTCACACCCTAATATTGGTCAGAGATGGAACTTCTAACATAGCTTTGGTATGTGACCTTGCGGAAATACCTTCTGTTCACTGTTCAATTCATTTGCTACTAGTGTTGAAAACTGGTTTGTAAAAAATGGTTTTCAACTGGTTTGTAAAATTCCCCATAAAATCAAAAACCGAAAGAAAAATCAATTGATTTTTATTTGGCTCAAACTTGCGCGAATGTACAGCTACGCGCTACAGCGCACAAAAAATAACTTTGAATACATTACCTATTAAGTTAAATTGTGACAAACTGGCAACTGCTCTTCAGTATAATTTTTGTCTATCTGGCAACTCGATCTTCAGTTTGTCTCATCATGTAGGCTGTAGTGTAGAGTCAGTCGACTAAAGCCCTATTCGCAGTATAAGACCCTTAATGCCCTTTGTTTCTTAAGATGTCATTTCCAAAATAGGGATAAAATCTAAATTAATTTATATATTTTTTCTTACACAGAGTCAATTTTCTGTTTTCTAGGTAGTTTTTTTTTATTAAAAACTTTTATTTCAATGTTTTTTCCACAATAGATATAAATTTTATTTTTATTCTTTATAATTTTTTTACAAAAAGAAGTTTATTTCTAAGTATAGATGTTTTATTTTAAAAAATTATTTCAAATCTAAATTGTTTGAATGTATTATTTTGGCTAAAATAAAATGTCAAAGTTGTCATTTTCTTATTCATATGCATACATATGATGCTGCATTTTTGCATTCTTTTGACCAAAAAATAGGCGATAAGCTATGCTTATTAAGAGTTAAAGTCAGTACCTTTCAATTGTGGCTTTTAAAAATTGAGGGGTTCCAGCACAGGTGAATCAGTGCTTAACACCCGACCATCTCAGATCTTGCTTATTTTTTGTGTATAAGGTAAGTTTGTGCAAGAAAGCCAGCTGTGAAAGTTTCAGCTTTCTACGACCATTACTTCACGAGTTATGAAGGTCAGAAAAATCAAGGTTAAGGTCAAAATAGCTCAAGGTCGGCATCTTTGGATGCACCTCACACATTCACTAATTATCGTAACCATATGAAACTATATGTTTTTGGACTCAGAATGAGCTGTATAATCCAAAAATGCAACAAAAACAGCAATAGGAGAACAAATAAAAATGTTCACCCTTTTTCAAGGAACGAATTGACCCTTTGACCTTGAAGTTCACACATTTTGGGGAAACATTTCTTTACACAAAATGAAGTTCCACCATTGCACTTTTAATATAAACAATAAAAATGTATCTTATTCACCATCTATACTGTCTTAAAGAATTTTTCAAATTGGCTATTTTTCAAATTTCTGGCAAAATGCCATATGTATATGCATATATGTACTGTACTGTTAAATAATATATTTTGTGAACATAAATTAATTACTTATTTTATGCCTTTCTTACAGATAAACAAGATGGGTAGAAAAGTTTGTGCTGATCCTCTTAGAAAACATAAGAAGAAGATCGAAAAAGCACTTGTGCCAGTCCGTAATACACTGCAAGGAATTCACGGATTAATATATGGAGATTACATTTGTAAAAATTGTGTTAATGATATCAATAAAATCAAAGCTGAAGACAAAAAAGTCTCTGATATTGTCTCAGATTCGAACTCAGACACTGATGCCACTGCCACAGAAAAACGTTCCTCTGCCTATGGGTGTACTACTGAAATAATGTTTGAAGATTTCCAAGGAGATTTAGACACAATTCTTCCAATGCTGAATGTGACACCAGTGAAGACAAGTAAGTTTAAGTATTTTTAAAGTGTTAATTTATGTAGATATTATAGCAACAAAACATCAATATATATAACTACATGTATGAACATTACAACCTTTATATATTTGACAAATTCAGATGTATGCATATCAATTTATATAATGAAGATCAATACAGTTATGATTATATATACGGTATTTACCAAATTCATATGTACATGTACATCTATAGGCCTACAGTTGATTAAAAAAAGTTATAACAATTTATTTTATTTGTTTTTCAGAGGGTCTGTCACGAAAAGGGAGATCTTCAAAGGCTGAAACAAAATTTGAAATGGCATCAACATCCCTGAAGAGAAAGCTAGAAACTTCATATGACAAGTTTTACACAAGAAAGTGAAGAAAAGCAATCTAAAATGGATGACAATAATTTGTGAGTACTGTATATATATCTGTAGTACCTTCATTAAAGTATACTAAGCCTATATATAGATCATATGTTTGCATATAAATTTACTCAAACATGTATATCATTTTCGCAGGCATGCAGGAGTGATGCAAGCACTCAAGAATGCCTTCAGTGAGACGACTGACTACAAGAGGAAGATTCAAATACTAACACACTCACCATACACCATTCACAGAACAGCATCTTTCTTCAATGCATCTACAAGAATGGTTTCAACCAGCCGCAAAATAAAGAAAGAACATGGCATATTACCAGAAGTTCCACATATTAGCAAAGGTCGGGTTATAACAAAGAAAGAGAAGGAAGCAGTGTGCACTTTCTATGAATCAGATGAAATAAGCAGAATATGTCCAGGCAAGAAGGATTGTCTATCAATTAGGAATCATGAAGGAGAGAAGCAACTACAGCAGAAACGATTGGTGCTTGGTAATTTACGTGAGATTTTCGCTGTTTTCAAGGCAAATGACACTAATCCAAAAATAGGTTTCTCATCATTTGCTGCATTGAGACCCAAGTGGTGTGTCTTGGCAGGAGCTGGAGGAACACACACTGTGTGTGTCTGTACCTACCACCAAAATCCCAAACTTCAGCTATCAGCTTTGGGGGAAAAACAACTATCATATAAAGACCTCATTCTCTATGCAGTTTGTGACAGTGAAAAGGAAGAGTGTATGCTACAAAAATGTGCATTGTGTCCAGGAGAAGAAGGTGTTATTGCATTCCTTGAAGGATTGGAATCTGTTCAGGATGCAGTCGGCACCATAATTACATACAAGCAGTGGACTTCCACGGATCGGACAACCCTTATTAACATCGGTGAATCCCTTGAAAACTTCATTAAGTCTTTGGCAACTAGAATTTGTGCACTAACAAGACACACTTATGTGGCTGATGCACAAGCAAGTTTCCTAAAAAAACTGAAAGCTAATCTGATGGTCACTGAAGGTATTCTCCTAGGAGACTTCTCTGAAAACTACTCATTTATTGTACAAGATGCTGCACAAGGTTACCATTGGGAAAATAGTCAGGCAACAGTTCATCCATTTGTGTTCTACTATAAAGTAAATGAAAATGATGTTGAAATTAAAGTTAAAAGTTATTGTTTCATTTCTGATGACATGAAACATAGTACAAACCTTGTCTTTGCGTTCTTAAAGCAACTGATCCCCATGATAAAAGAAGAGAGCTCAGGCCTGCGGAAGATTCATTACTTTACTGATGGTTGCGGAGGGCAGTATAAGAATAAATATAACTTCACCAATTTGTGTCACCACAAAGAGGACTTTGGACTGGATGCTGAATGGCACTTTTTTGCAACTTCACATGGCAAAAGTGCTTGTGATGGAGTCGGAGGCACAGCAAAAAGAATGACGGCTCGTGCCAGTCTTCAACGTACATTTAAAGACCAAATTCTGACACCACTTGACATGATGAAATTTCTGGATGAGAAAGATACCAGCACAAAATTTGTATTCTTATCGAAACAAAATGTCAGCAGACAACTGAATTCCTGGAAAATAGATATAAAAATTCTGTAACCATCCCAGGTACTCGTAGATTTCATAGATTTGTGCCTATTAGTCATACCCAGTTGGAGGTTGGTGAGATTTCCTCAGGTCCTACAAAAATTATGACAGTTGTGCATCCATCGTTTAAAGATAATTTACATGAGCAAAAGCACATTTCAACTGAAGATATACAAGTTGGGGTATATGTAGCTTGTAACTATGATAATAAAATTTGGTTTGGATTAGTGGTTGAAGTATCAGAAGAATTTAGTGATTATAAGGTCAATTTTATGTCTCCACATGGAAGACGTTCTAAACATAGTTTCCCTTCTCGTCCTGACTCATGTTGGATGTTATCATCTGATATTATCCAGACAATGACTGCTCCATCATTGACAGCAGGTTCAAGAATAATTCAGTATGCCTTTGATGATCATGAGATGCTAACAGCTGAGGGTAATCATGCAGACCTGTTTGCCACAGTTTCCTGTTCTTGAGTCGAAAGTGTACAGAGCTCTAGTTTAATATGTATCTATAGAATACAGGTCTACATAATATGATACTCCTATTTTATATGATACTCCTATATATATATGTTTGTATTAATGTATTATTAATAAAAGTAATTATAAAAAAAAGTAAAATATTTCTAAGGGTGGAAAGGTGTGGTTGTAGGGGTGGAGGAGACCACAATAAAATAGAGATCTATATCATAGTTATACCTATGGTACCTAGCTTATATCTAAGTGATTTTGTATCACGTTTCTAATAATATTTATTTTTGCTTAAGTAGTTTAAATAATGAATATCTCTAGATTTTAACAGTACATATATGCATATACGGTACATATGGCGATTTTGCCAGAAATTTGAAAAATAGCCAATTTGAAAAATTCCTTAAGACAGTATAGTTGGTGAATAAGATACATTTTTATTGTTTATATTAAAAGTGCAATGATGGAACTTCATTTTGTATAAAGAAATGTTTCCCCAAAATGTGTGAACTTCAAGGTCAAAAGGTCAATTCATTCCTTGAAAAAGGGTGAACATTTTTATTTGTTCTCCTATTGCTGATTTTGTTGCATTTTTGGATTATACAGCTCATTCTGAGTCCAAAAACATATAGTTTCATATGGTTACGATAATTAGTGAATGCGTGAGGTGCATCCAAAGATGCCAACCTTGAGCTATTTTGACCTTAACCTTGATTTTTCTGACCTTCATAACTCGTGAAGTAATAGTCGTAGAAAGCTGAAACTTTCACAGCTGGCTTTCTTGCACAAACTTACCTTATACACCAAAAATAAGCAAGATCTGAGATGGTCGGGTGTCAAAATGAAAATTTTTTGCTTCACCTGTGCTGGAACCCTCCAATTACTATACTTTTTGGTCATAACCGGTTAAAACCAGTTTTCAAAAAACAGATCGATTAAAAACCGGTTTGTAAAGTTTCAATTATGTCCCACAGGGGTCTGTGCTGGGACCTCTGCGTTTTGTTGGCTATATAAATGATCTAGAGAAGGGCCTATCATGTAAAACCTCAAAATTTGCTGATGATACAAAATTAGGCCACAATGTTAAGTCAGTAGCAGGAGCAATGACAATACAAAAAGACTTAGAGTAACAGCCTGGACAGATAAGTGAGAGATGAAATTTAATGTTGATAAGTGCAAGGTTATGCATATTGGGCCAAAAAATCCAGAATTTGAATTAAAAATGATGATAAAGAGAAAGTCTTGGGTGTCACTGTGACCTTCAAATCACTGTGTGGTAATCAGAAATAAAGCAAATGCTAGACTCAATCTCATGCAGAGATACAGTGAATACAAATCACCCAATATTATAAAGCAACTATACTGTATTCAATTTAATAGTCCCTATTTGATACAAGATATTGAAAAACTGGTAAACTAAAAGTACAGAAACGAGTAACAAGAATGATCGCCTCTCTAAGACAATTGACATATAAGGAAAGACTGGCGTATCTAAACATGTTCTCATTAAAAAGAGGAGGAGGTTAAGGGGTGATATGATAGAGGTGTATAAAATGATAAAAGGGTTGGATAAGATAGATTTTGAGTCTCTCTTCATTAAAGATCACAATAACCAGACTAGAGGTCATAGTATGAAATTATTTAAGCCAAGATGTAGAACAAATTTAAGAAAACATAGTTTTACAAACAGAGTAATTAAGTTTTGGAACAGTCTGACAGAAGTAGTGATGACTTCAGATACACTTGATTCTTTCAAAAGAAGGTTGGATAGTTTGATCTCTGCAAGGGACATCTGGTGATAGTGTTTAACTTTAAGCCCATTTTTATTGCATGAATAGTACTAGTTTATTTCATATATATTATGTGCATTTAGGTGATAGATCCCACAGCTCAACACAAGTGTTGTGGGATATAGGGAGGCAGCATCTTGGGTTAAGGGATACTCTCTGTCCTTACTCACCCCATTTAAAGAGATTCCTCTGCCGAGCAAAGCCCCCCCATAGTACTGTGAGGTATTGAAAAACTCATGATCTTTACTTGCCCCACAAACACCTTTAAATGGTAGACCCAAAATGGGTGCACACACATTTCTACATTACTGTACAGTCTTTATAGCCACACCTACACTTTTCCTCCTAAGTATATACAGGGTGTCCCATAAGTCCGGCATCATAGGAAAAATAAAAAAAAGGCAAAATAAAAGCTTTTATTTACAAGACATGCTCAATATGTCCATCAATGTTTTCACTACACAAATTCAGACATGATACCCAGTCAGCAAGCACACGGTGAATGATGTTAGGAGTAATGGTGTTACATGCCCCAATAATGCGCTACCGCAAATGTTCAATACTCCTAATTTTCGCTTTCAAGTGGCCCCAGAGATAAAAATCTAGTAGCGTGAGATCCAGGCTTCTAGCTGGCCAGTCCACAGGCCCTCGACGTCCTATCCAATGACCAGGGAATTGTTGGTACAGGTATTCCCTTACTTGGGTGCTATAATGTGCAGGAGCACTGTCTTGCTGGAACCATGTTGGGAAATTTCCTTCTTTGTTCAAGACACTGGGAAATGCTTCTTCCTTGAGCATACGTAGGTAGGTGCCTTCAGTGACATGTTCATCGAAAAAGCGGGGGCTTATGATGCAATCCTTCCAAATGTCACACCAGTAGTGGGTATTCTGTCGATTTACCTCACCATTTCCATAAAAAACAACCATCACTGAACAGAATGGTGGATGGGAAATTGGCATCCTGAGCATAAATTATGGTTTGTAGAAATAGAAAAATATGAATTTTCCTATGATGCCGGACTTATGGGACACCCTGTATATTGTAATGTATATGGTTGTAAATTGTGACTTGGTCCGCAATTGATATGGACCATGACTTACTTTTGGTTGGCAAGGTACTAGTATTGATAGGTACCATAATGTATTTGACTAGATTCTTTGGATCTGATATATTTGCATGTCAGTTATAAATAGATATAGAGTGTAACATATTTGTGGATAGTAGCCTATTATGACTGATCCTCTGGATCAAGAGATTCTATCTTTAGTTTTAAATTGACAATTAATTAGTTTTGTAAAAATTGGTTATTGCCAATGTACAGGCAGTTTTTACAAAGTGGAGCCACCTCAATGGGCCAAAATGGTCCCTAATGTGCCCACTATAAAAATTTCTTATGTTCTTATACTGCACCCTTGTTTGGGGAAACTCCACTAACAACGCATTAAATGGTATTTTTGTCATCCAAAAACGAGTAATAAGGTTATCTGATGCTGATTTCCTTGATCACTCTAGTGCATTATTTAAAGAGCTAAACCTACTAAAGCTCAATGATGTAACCAAACTGGCACATTTTATTTTTATTTACAAGTGTAAGAACAAAATCATTAATTTGCAATGGGTAAATAGATATTTTGTAACTCATCAAGAAATCCACTCATATCAGACCAGAAATAGAGTTAAGTGGGTGACATTTAAAAGAAAGGAAAGAAGTATTAAGTGGATGGTAATTTAAATATTTTTTATTCTAAAATTTGCAACAGTATAATACATATATTAGAATATGAATTGATCAGACGTGTTGGCTGTGCTCTAGCGAATTGACTTTTGCGCTTCTTTATTATTATTACCTTTCCTGCGCGTTGGTAACAAGTGAGATGTTGAAAAATTTTTCCAGGGCTGCAGTTGAGATTGATCCTGCATTTTGGAATTGTTTTTTGACTGGTATAAGATCACTCTGGTGTTACCTGTACTTGTTTGTACAGGCCTAGCTTAGCTTATTCTGATAGCCTAGCCTAACCACAAGGTAAGACTCCCACTTGACCTAACCTGAGTAACTATTTTGATATAACTTGATAGTATCAAAGTTGGTGAGTCGACAAAATTTTTAAGCCTAGGACCTAACTTAGGAACATAGCCTACCCTACAAAAATGGGTTTTGACAGTGACTGTAGAGTTTGTAAAAAGGAAGTTAAGAGTAAAGATAGAGCTATTGCATGTGATAGCTGTGATGACTGGTATCACGTAAGCTGCAAAGGCCTTACAAATGATATATATAAAGGTATAAATGCTGCTTCTAAGCTTAATGTCAACTTGATGTGGTTTTGTGACAAGTGTAGTACTGTAATAAAAAAATTTAATAAGTCCAGAGGGTCTATTAGTGAGGGAGAGGCCAGACCAACTTATAGAGATACTGCAGTTGAGCCTAAATCTAGTGAAGTAGCAGTTCAAGTAAACTTAAATGTCCCTATACCTCATAGTGAGCCCAGGCCTAGATATCCTCAGACAATTCCTGAAAATGATGAGTGGACTAAACCTAGGAAAACCTGGAAAGCTAGAATTTAAGAGCCAAGGAAAAGTGTCCTTATAGAACTAACCAATCAGTTTCATACTTTCTCGCTGGTCCAGGATAAAGATGAGAAAGCTGAAGAAAGTAGGCCTATAAAACAAAATGTTAGCAATAATAATCCAGACTCGTATAAACCCAGGCACTCTAAAGCTATAGGTGTGCTTGAACCAGCATCCATTATAGGTAGGCTGACCATACGTACTGTTTTGAATGGGACAGTACCGTTTTGTATGGGTTTTTGTATGGGTTCTGTCACTGAAGAATAATTGTAAGCTCAATATGTTTATGTACTTACTTTTTTATGAATACAGAATATTACATAACCCCCGTCCCTTTTTTGCCATCCCAATGTCCCATTTTTGTCTCAAGGAAATATGGTCAGCCTAATTATAGGTGACTCAAGTGAGGGGCCTAGGATCTAAATTACCTAGAGGTAGCATAGCTTACTGTTATCCAGGTGCAGGGATAAATAGAATTAGTAATAAAATTATAGAAAAAGGATCTGGTATTGACCTAACTATACCAAAGAATATGGTTATACATGTAGGTGGAAATGATATAAAGGGTAAGCACTCCGAAGAAATCATGGAGTCATATAAACAGCTATTAACAAAGTTAAAGGAACGGAGACCTAACCTTAAAACATCTATCACAGGTATAATTCCCAGGATACATGAGAATAATAAGTGGTACTCACAAGCATTATATATAAATAGTAGGCTTACGACACTATGTCAGAGCATGGAAATTACATATATCGAACTGTGGAATAAATTTTACAAAAAAAGAGAGTTCTTTAACAGAGATGGAATTCACCTTAATAGTAAAGGAACTGATTTACTATCAAAGATTGTATCATATAATTGACTAAAAACTAAAGGAATAGGCCAAATTAGTACAAATACCAATACTCTTGATAACAATAAACTAATAAAAAATATAATCAAAACTCAAAAGAAAAAGGTCAACAAAGAAAGTAAGAGAGATGCAAATAATATACCATCACAGAACAAGAACCAGACTAAATTACAAGCAAAATATTCCAAGGGTTCTTTGTCATTTTTCTATGTAAATGCAAGAAGTATCCGAGATAAAATAAATGAATTCAAGGCATACATAGATATTGAAAATCCTGATGTTATGAGTGTCACTGAAACTTGGACAAAATTCAGTACGATACCAAATAGTCTATTTAGTGAGAGAGATAATACCATTACTTATGAAATTGATGGCTATGAACTTTTTTATTATGAACATAAATATTCAGCGGGTGGTGGAGTATTTATTTATGCCAAGACAAATCTGAATCCAGTTGAAGTTACCTCCGTTAAAGAGGAAATAGTTGAATCTGTATGGATAGATATTGGGCATAAAAATGCCAGGAAAATCAGGATAGGGGGTATTTATAGACCACCTGAGGGATGTTCAGTTGGAGGAATCTCCAAAAGTAGAGAAGAAAATAAGTATGTAGAAAATCAACTTATTGATGAAATAAATAAAGCAATGAGAAGCAATATTATTATTGTTGGAGATTTCAATTATAGGCATATAGACTGGGAAATATTACAAACACCAGAAAGTAATGAGAGATTCTTAGACTGTATAATTGAGAATGGTTTAACCCAGTTAGTAAAGGAGCCAACCAGGGCCGATGCCATTCTAGATTTAATTCTAACAAATAATCCAGATACCTTCCAGGATATCTCGGCTTCAGAAACACTAGGTTCAGGCAATCATTGTATCCTTCAGTTTAATATTGTTTGTAATTCAAGACCTAGTGAAAATAAAGTAGAAGTTCCAGATTTTAAAAGAGGAAATATAAATGGACTAGTAAATGATCTGTGTCTAATAAATTGGACAGATATTCTACAGCCTGAACAGACAGTAACTAGTATGTGGAAAAAATTTAAAAGTATAATAATGAACATACAAAGGAAGCATATCCCACAGTGTAAAATCAGAACTGGAAAAAATAAAAAACACCCTTGGATAAACTGCAATGTAAAAAGAGCAATCAGAGAAAAAACAAAAGCATTTCATAAATTCAAAAGAACTAAAAATGGCACAGACTCCGAAATATATAAAAGTAAAAGAAGCATTTGCAAGAAAGTAATCAGAGATAGCAAACGTGACCTGGAAAAAAGCCTAGCCAAGAATTCAAAAAACAATCCTAAGAAGTTTTTCAGTCACTTCAATTTGAAAAGTAGAGTGAAAAAGAAAATTGGCCCCCTCCATATAGATGATAAAACTATAGATGATGATCTTGAAATAACTGAAGAACTAAACAAATACTTCTCATCAGTATTCATAAATGAAAATTTAAATAATATTCCTGATCTTATACTACCAGGACAAGATAGAGAAATAAATGAATTAAGGGTAACAAAACTAGATATCTTAAAAGCAATAGATAAATTAAAAATGGAAAAATCTCCAGGGCCAGATGAAATGCATCCAATAGTCATAAAAGCTGCCAAAAAGAATATAGCACAGGCACTAGAAATTATTTTTAATAAATCATTGATGTGTACTGAAATTCCAGAGGATTGGAAGAAAGCAAATGTGACTCCAATCTTTAAAAAAGGAAATAGAAACTTGGCAAAAAACTAGACCCATCAGCCTCACCTCCATTATTTGCAAATTACTCAAAAGTATCATTAGAGGTAAAGTTACTGAGTTCCTTGAAGAGTACAACCTTATAAATGATAGCCAGCATGGCTTTCAAAATGGAAGGTCCTGTCTAGCAAACTTGATTGAATTTTATGATGGAGTCCTATTGCATTTGGACAATAAAGAGCCAGTAGATATAGTATACTAAGATTTTGCAAAGGCATTTGATACTGTTCCTCATGCAAGATTGTTGGTAAAAGTTAGAGCACATGGTATAAGAGGTCATATAGCTGATTGGATAGAAGAATGGCTGAGAAATAGAAAACAGAGTTCATCTAAATGGAAATAAGTCTACTTGGAGACCCGTATTGAGCGGAGTCCCACAGGGGTCTGTTCTAGGACCTCTGCTTTTTGTTGTCTATATAAATGATCTAGAGAAGGGCCTATCATGTAAAACCTCAAAATTTGCTGATGATACAAAATTAGGTCATAATGTTAAGTCAGTAGCAGGAGCAATGACAATACAAAAAGACTTAGACAGAGTAACAGCCTGGGCAGATAAGTAAGAGATGAAATTTAATGTTGATAAGTGCAAGGTTATGCATATTGGGCCAAAAAATCCAGAATTTGAATACAATATGAATGGAATTTAGATTAAAAATGATGATAAAGAGAAAGACTTGGGTGTCTGTGACAAATGAACTTAAACCCTCAAATCACTGTATGGTAATCAGAAATAAAGCAAATGCTAGACTCAATCTCATGCACACACACTGAATACAAATCACCCAATATTATAAAGCAACTATACATTTCATATATGAGACCCCTCCTCGAATACTACATTCAATTTAATAGTCCCTATTTGATACAAGATATTGAGAAACTGGAAAGAGCATAGAAACGAGCAACAAGAATGATCCCATCTCTAAGACAATTGACATATAAGGAGAGACTGGCGTATCTAAGCATGTTCTCATTAAAAAGGAGGAGGTTAAGGGGTGATATGATAGAGGTGTATAAAATGATAAAAGGGTTGGATAAGATAGATTTTGAGTCTCTTTTCATTAAAGATCACAATAATCAGACTAGAGGTCATAGTATGAAATTATTTAAGCCAAGATGTAGAACAAATTTAAGAAAACATAGTTTTACAAACAGAGTAATTAAGTTTTGGAACAGTCTGACAGAAGAAGTGGTGACTTCAGATACACTTGATTCTTTCAAAAGAAGGTTGGATAGTTTGATGTCTGCAAGGGACATCTGGTGATGGTGTTTAAGCCCATTTTTATTACATAAATGGTACTAGTTTATTTCATATATATTATGTGCATTTGGGTGATAGATCCCACAGCTCAACACAGGTATTATGGGATATAGGGAGGCAGCATCTTGGGTTAGGGGATACTCTCTGTCCTTACACACCCTATTTAAAGAGATTCCTCTGCCGAGCGGTGCCCCCCATAGTACTGTGAGGTATTGAAAAACTCATGATCTTCACTTGCCCCATAAACACCTTTAAATGGGAGACCCAAAATGGGTACACACACATTTCTACATTACTGTACAGTCTTTACAGCCACACCGACACTTTTCCTCTTAAGTATATATATTGTAATGTATATGGATGTAAATTATGACTTGGTCCGCATTTGATATGAACCATGACTTATTTTTGGTTGGCATGGTACTGGTATTGATGGGTACCATAATGAAATTGACTGGATCTTTGGATGTGATATATTTGCATGTCAGTTATAAATAGATATAGTGTGTAACATATTTGTGGATAGTAGCCTATTATGACTTTGATCCTCTGGATCCAGAGATTCTATCTTTAGTTTTAAATTGATAATTAATTAGTTTTAAATTGATACTTAATTAGTTTTGTAAAAATTGGTTATTGCCAATGTACAGGCAGTTTTTACATAGTAGAGCCACCTCGATGGGCCGAAGTGCCCCTAGTGTGCCCACTATAAAAATTTCTTGTTCTTAATAGATCAAAGCTTGTTATACCTGAATTTAGATCATCTTCATCTCAAATACTACCCATTTTCATTGGATTGAAACTATGGAATGACTTGCATGCCAATATAAAAAATATTGTGAATGTAAATTTGTTTAAAACCAAATTGAAGTCCCAATTAATAATGGCATACTAACAAAAATCTAGGATTAATATCCACTAATATTGTTTAATATTTCCATTAATATTGTTTAATATTGTAATACATGTTTTAACTATTAATAATACTTACTTACTTATTATTATTAATTAATAACTAGCTGCTTATTTTTAATAAGAGCCCAGTAAAGCCTAAAGCTTAAGGGCCAAATTAAATAAAATAGTCAAGCTTCACAACCATTCATATCATTGTAAATTGAAAAAATTTATTTTATTATTAATAAAGGTTATTCTATTCTAGAATTCTATATAAGTGTTACAAGATGTCTTGTGTAATAATATACATAAAATTGTCAGATAATTAATCAAACAGAATGCCAATATGCTATGTTAAGTGGCTATGTTGGCCTTATTTTTGTATTAAGTTCAGTGTACAGTATATGTAAGATTGTATTTGCATGTTAGGTTAAGTGGCTATGTATTGTGAATGATCAGCAATAAAGATGTTTTGTTATTCCAGCTAGCCTGGGCCTAGGTTAACCTGACCTAGAGAAGCTACAAATGAAAAATGAATGCAACATATTCAAGTCCTAGGTTTAGATTTGAGGACAAAATAAGTGATGACTTATAGTTATGCTGCACACTTAGTGCTTCCCTCCTAGTGTTAGGCTATCAAGTCTACACGCCGAATAGAAATGGGCCTCAAGATTTTGATGTGTCCTCGCCATGTCCATCACAATAGCAACATGATTGGGCGCCACCACATTGGGCTACACATTTTGGGTTAAAGAGCAAAAATTCTTTTCACTTTTAAATAAAAAACTTTTAAACTTACTGTACAGGGTGTCCCAGAATTAACTATCTATTTCAATGAAATCGGACAAATTTTTTAAAAACACACTTTTATTTATGTTTATCATGTTTAATATGTGTTAAAAATGTATAAATTTCTAAATTTGTTTCATAATTTTATTTTCATAATTTTTTCATTATCTGGTCCAATGAAAGACCGTCTGAAGTCATAGAATGGCAAAGAGACTCCAAAAGTTAACGTGTGGCTTGGAATGACCAAATCCAAAATTGATGGTGCTCCATCTTGTTGAAACACAACATTATCAAGAATGCCATCATCAAGAAGCTGTGGTTCGAGAAACTGCTGAAGCATATCAAGGTAGACGGTACCTGTTACAGTTGCCTCCGCAAAGAAGAATGGGCCATAAATTTTGGATTTGGTCATTCCAAGCCACACGTTAACTTTTGGAGAGTCTCTCTGCCATTTTATGACTTCAGACGGTCTTTCATTGGACCAGATAATGAAAAAATTATGAAAATAAAATTATGAACAAAATTTAGAAATTTATACATTTTAACACATATTAAACATGATAAACATAAATAAAAGTGTGTTTTTAAAAAATTTGTCCGATTTCATTGAAATAGATAGTTAATTCTGGGACACCCTGTATATTATTAATAATAATAATAATGGTAAATTCCTAGGTTACAGACATCCTTCACATTTTTATTGCACATGCATGAAAGTTACACAATTGGATTGGAAATTATTTATGAACAGTCTTCTTCTTCCGCAGCTTATTATCCCATCTTTACATGGGGTCACTGTTTTTGGTTCGTCTTCTCCACTCTCCTCTGTCGTATACCACGTCTTCCTCCAAGTCCTTCTCCCTGATGTCCGCCACCACACAGTCCGTCCATCTCGTCTTCGGTCTTCCTCTTCTTCTCCGTCCCGGCAACTCCATCTCCAGCACTCTGCGCCCCACATACTCCTCCTCTCTTCTCCTGACGTGTCCATACCACCTCAGCCTGTCCTCCTGCACCTTCTTAGATGCTTCCGCCACCTTCACTGTCCCTCTTATATGCTCATTTCTGACCCTATCCCTCCTCGTCACTCCACACATCCATCTCAACATCTTCATTTCAGCCACATCGATTTTTCTTTCATTGCTCTTCTTCATTGGCACAGTCTCCATTCCATACAACATTGCCGGCCTCACCACTGTTTTGAATACCTTTCCCTTCAGTTTCACTGGGACCCTCTTATCACAGAGCACCCCTGATACGTCTCTCCAGTTCTTCCACCCCGACTGTATTCTACAGTTTATCTCTCTCTCTGCTCCCCCCTCTGCATCCACTGTTGACCCCAAGTATTTTAAATACTCCACCGTCTTAACACGCTCTCCACTCAATGTCACTTCCCCTCCTCGGTCCTGCTGCACATCACATCTCATATATTCGGTCTTCTTTCGGCTAATTCTCATCCCCCTACTTTCCAATGCCTCTCTCCAATTTTCCAACTGCTGCTCCACCTCCTCTTTCGTCTCCCCACTCAACACAACATCGTCTGCATACATCATGCACCACGGCGCCTCCCTCTAATCCTGTCCGTCAACACATCGAATACCACATTGAAAAGGAAGGGGCTCAAAGCTGATCCTTGGTGCAGACCAACTTCCACCCCAAAGCTCTCTGACACACCCACGCTACTCCTCACCTTAGTTGTTACTCCCCTGTACATCCCCTTGATCAGTTTAACATACTTCTCCGGTACCATCTTTTCCCTTAAGCATCTCCAAACTTCCTGCCGTGGTATCCTATCATATGCCTTCTCCAAGTCAATAAAAACCATGTGCAACGCCTTCTGCCCCTCTCTGTACCTCTCTGCCAACTGTTTCAATGCAAAAACTGCATCTGTCGTTCTCCTTCCCGGCATAAATCCAAACTGTTCCACTGACACTTCCGCTTCGTCTCTCAACCTACTCTCCACTATTCGCTCCCATATCTTCATTGTATGTGATATTAGCTTGATCCCTCTATAATTCGTGCAATCTTGTACATCTCCCTTCTCTTTGAATATAGGCACTATGATGCTGGTCCGCCACTCATCCGGAATCACCTCCTGGTCAAACAACTTCTGCATTAGATCCCACACCAGATCCACCCCCTCATCTCCCAGTGCCTTCCATGTGAAATGGAAAAAGAAGCTAACCTAATTCGGGCATTATTCGATTTAACCCAGGTATTAGTGATCTTTTAAAAGAACAACGTATTATTTTATTTTTTTTTCTATGAATTTTCTTAGAATTGCATCTAAACAGCTTTGCATTTAAGTCCACTTTACATGTTTTTCCACACTCTGGGCATTCAAAACTATTTAAAATTAATTTATGCGCAATACAAAATTCCAATAAACTCTCAAAATTATCATAAAATTGTAAAGTCGAATTATACAAAAATTACAACCTTGGCATGAATTAATGTTCTCAAACTCCTTATTTTAAACTTTTTAAAACATAAATACACATGCCTTTCCCTGACAATGTAAAAAAGTGACTAATTTTAGCACGAAGAATAAAATGTTACATTATTGAAAAGTTGGAAACAGAAACCTTAGTAAAAGCTTAGATTTGCTTCTGATCAGACGATAGGTGTCAAAAATATATCATAAAATATATTCTTTTATTTATAAAATACACAAAATTATAAAATTTCTACCCCACACTGTTTTTAAATAAACTATTGCCTATCCAATGATATAATATTTATACATATGCGTGCGTATTAAGAGGACGCCGCCAAACTAGGAATTAACCTTAATAATAATTAAAAGTTATATATTTATTCAAACACTAAGTAAACTATTTACAAATTGACCACGAAAACCCAGTTAATTATTGTGAAATTATTACAAGTATATTAGAATGGCAGTGGCTCCTCGACTAGTGATGAAAGCCGGTATGGAAAACTGATGTGTGGGTAGTTGGGAGGTAACGAAAATGGTTCACTGAGTAGGTAGGTAGTTAATCTAACAATTATTAAATTCCTTTTATGTCAATAACTGGGTGGATGAAACCAATTGGTTGCTCACCAGAGTTATTCTCCACACTAGTATTTATATACTATGTGACAAGAACGTGCTCGGTAATAGATATACATTACCGATCAACCAACCGAGGAAAAAACCAAGACGACGCTGGTGGAAAAAGCCCCGCGAAAAGGAGAACAAAGGGGTACGAAAACGAGGAACGGGGCGAGAGGACGGAACGAGTGAAGGGAGAAGAACAGACAACGAAGAAAGATCCCCACCAGCAAGTACGCTCTTAACAATTAAACAAGACGGGAAAAGGGACTCTCTAATAACTAGCAGTAAGTGACTAATTGTGTTTTTAACCCAGCAAAGTAAACGCATTAAATTAAGCTGGGTCACACAAATTAGGCCTACATTGTGGCCTAAGACCCAGCATCAACTCATAGCTTAACAAAGGTGAAGGTAGATTGCCCTAACCTAACTTGGTGAGGAATCCTACTGTGGACCTCAATTTATCTGCCCGCTCTGGACCATTTCCGGAATCTCTAGGCTGACCCCTACAGGGCTAGACTTAATCTACTCTATAGTTAGACTGGAGATATAAGGGGTGGGTTAATTGTGGACCAATTCATACAGAGCATTTTTCACATTGGTGGTCCGTGTGTGGGGAATTTACAAACCTTAACCATACTTAACAAAAATTGCAGAATTAGGCTAAATGGTCTAGCCTAAGCCTAACCTAATCAAGCCTAAAGTAACAAACTTGCCTAATTAGGTCTACAACCTAGGGCCTAACTAGGAAACATTTACATTTAAGGAGTCTCATTCTCTTATAAGCTTAGACCTGAGTGACACATAAGTACTTGGGGGGGGATTAAACCAAATTTAAAACTTGACTGTTTTGTCTGTGATCTCTCTTCTCTAGTAATTTCTTCTTGTCCTCTATTTCATTACGATCCCCAGTTAAACAATTTTGACTTAAACATGGACAGTGAGGAATTGAAAAAGTTAAAAAAGAAAAGGGGGGGAAAGTTGGGTGCTGTTACAAAGGCCGTGAACACTTTTAACAATATTACACAACCAGGTAAGGAAGATTTAGAGTGTGTAATTCTTAAATTGGAAACTAAAAAGAAGGAAATAATAGCCATTGATGAGAGTATTTCAGAGTTAGTTGAATCCGAAATGGCTGAAGAACAATTGATAGACCTTTACGCTGATAATGATGTTCAGGTAATCTCAATTGAACAGCAAATAAGGAGGCTACAGTCTCGTTTGACTGACTTAACACCAAATAAACCTAATTCTGATTTTAATCAAAGTAGAGCTAACCTTCAACAAAATTTAAGTGGCATTCCAAATCCTGAGTCACAAGAATTGAGGGCTCAGTTACCCATTTTGTTAGTACCAACATTTGAAGGGGACACGGTACAATTCCCATCTTTCATTGAAAAATTTGAGAGTTTAATAGGTAATAAACCTTATATTTCAACTGTTGATAAGTTTAGCTACTTAACTAGTTTCCTTAAAGGCCCAGCCTATAACCTGATAGCCTATTTACCAGCTGTAGGGAATTCATATGAAGTAGCTATTGATCTCTTAAAACGTAATTACATTAATAAAGATGATATTGTATATGAATTATCTCAACAAATTTTTGATTTTGCACCCATAAAAGATAACCATAGTGATATGGAAAAATTTTATTCAAAATTAGAAGCTATTATAGGACAACTGGTTAGCAATGAGATAGATATTAAAGCTTCATCTTGGATTATACAAGGCATAGTTCTTAGGTGCCTTCCTTTGAGGGTTAAAGATATTTTAATTCTAAAGACGGGAGAAAATTATCCTAATCTTGAAAATATCAGAAAACACTTTCCAAATATCCTAACTAATTACAAATTGAGAAATATTCCAACGCAAAATAAGACCCAGACTATGGATAAACCAAAGACTGTTCCCAGAGACCAACTAGTTACAGCCAAACAGACAAAACTTGATACTGTAGAATCAAATGTGACCAACTGTAATACACGAACACCTACATTACAGAACTTTAATGTAACTGCTGCCTCAACTTACACACTACATTGTAAATTTTGTGCAAGTGATGAACACAGTAGTACTGGGTGTGACAAATATTCAGACTTTAATCAAAGAGCTAAAAGATGTGAACAGTTGAACCTATGTAAAAAGTGTACTGGCCAGGGACATTATAAAAGACTGTAAATCTAGGTTAAGATTCAAGTGTAAGTTTTGGAAACGTTTACGACATGTCTCATCAATGTGTGATTCACCAAAGTGTCCAAACAATAGTACTCAAACTCAAAAGATACCTCCACCAAACAAAGGTAATCAAGAAAATGCCACTTTCATGGGACATTCTGTTTGTTCAAACAACGTAACAAGAAACACTGAGATTCTTTTACCAACTATTACTTTGGACTTAGTGAATAGTGAGGGTAGCACCACTCCAGTGAGATGTCTTATAGACTGTTGTTCTCAACAAACATTTGTTTCGCAAAATGTAGTTAATAAATTGGGTTTGACACCAAACCCGAATGAACAAAAACTCAATATTGCATCCTTTGTTAAGGATAACTCGGACAAAAATAGCTATAAGACAATTGACCTGGAACTACATTTAGAAAATAAATTAGAGAAAATTGAAGCAGTTATTATTTCTAAAGTAGGACAAAACAAACTGGTTATACCCAAACTAGAACAAACCATAAATCATTTGGGAAAACACTATAAAATAGCTGATAGACATATCACAAACAACACAGTAGCTAACATTGAAATGTTAATGGGGGCAGATTATATTAATCTTATTCATAAGGGCATAGTAAAGATAGGTGATGGTATAGCTTATCAGACTCCATCAGGGATAGCCCCTTTGGGTGACCTATCCAAATACAACCTAGACCTAAACCAAAATAGTTCATGACTAACAAATACTATGTGCCTCAACTCAGTCCTACATAACACCTGTAAGAATAGCAACACTTTGAATAATATTATATCAACTGAGAACATTAATTCATCACTATCAAATGAAACTCTGGATGAGGCAATTCAAACTGTATGGTTGCTAGAATCTGTGGGTATACATGACACAAATCAAACTTCAGAAGATCAGTTAATGGTAGAAAGATTTGAAGACACCATTCAGTGCAAAGACAATAGTTATTTTGTTGAGTTACCTTGGAAAATAAATTGTCCAACTTTAAGAGACAATCTCAAAGTAGCTAAAGGACATTTATATAAAGTAATGAAAAAACTCAAACAAGATAATAATATTCAAATGTATAATGATGTCTTCAAAGAACAGCTACAGAAAGGCTTCATTGAAGAAGTAACAAATAACCCTTTTAAAAAAGATGGTTGTCATTATTTAACCCACAGGGGGGGTTTATCGACAAGATGCCCCAACAACAAAACTCAGAGTAGTATATAACTGTAGCCTCAAAGACAGTGATAAACACAGTTTGAATGATTGCCTGATTGAGGGTCCTAATCTCATTTCTGACCTTGTGAAGATCTTACTGAGGTTCAGGTTAGATAAGTATGCCGTACAAAGTGACATTTCAAAGGCATTTTTGAGAATAAATCTTAAAAATGAATATGATAAGAACCAACTTAGGTTCTTATGGTTCAAGGATCCATTTGATTTGAATAAAGGGTTCATAACCTATAGATTTAATGTTGTGTTGTTTGGAGCCAATTGCTCACCTAGCCTATTAGCATTGACAATTGGACATCATTTGAACCAGTTTAATAACTCTTTAACATTGAACTTCCTTAAGGAACATTTTTACGTAGACAATCTAATAGGCTCAACAACAACAAGATCTGAATTATCTGAAGTCTATGAACACTCAAAACATTATGCAACAAGGTAACTTTGAACTTAGAGAGTGGATTTCAAATGATGAGGATTTAAACAAAAAGATTTTAAAGGATAATAATGGTCTTACTGAGCCATCAGACAGAGTTAAAACTTTAGGTATGAACTGGTATTTGGATGCAACTTCTAACAGTCATGATTCAATCTGTATTAAAGGTTTTAAACTTGATGAGGAAGCAAATACTAAAAGACAAATATTATCAGAGGCTTCCAAAATCTTTGATCCCATGGGTCTATTCCTGCCTTCAACAATAAAATCAAAGATTCTCCTCCAAGAAATTTGGAGGACAAATGTTGGGTGGGATGATCCAATAACAAATGAAGATCAAAAATCTTGGAAGAAGTTAGCTGCTGATTTAACAAAAGTGCAGAACATTAAAATTCAAAGGTGCTGTGGGTTTAGGGATAAGCCCCAGAGACTTCATGTGTTTGCTGATGCAAGCACACAAGCTTATGGGTGCTGTGCGTATCTTGTAAGTCCTACAGAAAGTCATCTAATTTATGCAAAAGGGAAAGTTGCACCTCTCAAACCTACCCGAACCGTACCTCAACTGGAACTGCATTAGCCATTAAAACCACTTCATTGCTTAAGGATGCTTACCATGATGTGAACATAACTGATATCCACATCTGGCTTGACAGTCAGATTTGTCTTGCCTGGATACGGAATGATAGCATTAATAGTAAGAATATCTTTGTAAGAAATAGGCTAAAAGAAATAGCTGAAGCTAATGAAAGCCTACAAGTAAACTTTCACTATGTTCCAACTAAACAAAATCCAGCAGACTTTCTGACCAGAGGTTTATCCTACAAGTTGTTGAAGTCAAACAAAACTTGGTTTATGGGACCTAAGTGGCTCTGTAATACAGACCAATGGCCTGTGGAACAAGTTAACTTGACATTAAATTTAATCTTTTCAAATGAAAAGGAAAGGTTGAACCAATCACTAATTATGAACAGTATTCTGATTTCAGCAAACTTGTCAGGGTCACAGCCTACTGTTTGAGGTTTGCTCACAACTGTTTAACTACAATAAACAAACAGCTAAATAAAAACAGTCATAATTATACAGAAGTTGCAACCAAGTACTGGATAAGGCATGCACAACAAAAGGAGTACAATAAAGAGTTAGAATTCTTGACTAATGGGAAACAAACAAAAGAACCTGTACCATCAGTAGTTGTGGATCTAAATTTGTTCAGAGATGAGGAAGGCCTTCTAAGGTGTAAAGGGAGATTAGACAATCAAAACTGTCATACAAAAGCAAACATCCAATCCTTTTACCTAGATTTAGCTATTTGACAACATTAATCATCAGAAAACACACAATGATGTATATCATATGGGGGTACCACAGACACTAACTACATTAAGAAAAACTTATTGGATACCCAAGGGAAGGATCACTGTTAAAACAGTCCTGAGTGAGTGTGTCACATGTAGGCGTATTCATGCTAGGCCCTATAGGAAACCAAATCCTCCTGCTTTGCCAGAGGAGAGAGTTACTCTCAACAGACCCTTTGAGACTGTAGGCATTGACTATACAGGAGCATTGACTGTAGGGGTAGTTGACACTGAACAAAAAATGTACATTGTACTGTTTACATGTGCTGGCTCACGAGCTGTTTATCTGGATGTTGTGGAGGACCTTACAGCAGAATCTTTTGTTGCTGTTTTTAAGAGATTCTGTGCACGACATTCAGTACCCAAGACAGTTTGAACTGACAATGCTACATATTTCAAGGCTGGTGAACAAGTCATCAACGACTTGTTAAGCAACGAACTCACACAATTATATATACAAAATTCAAACATAAAGTGGAAGTATATTCCAGTTGCCTCTCCTTGGTATGGTTCTATCTGGGAGAGGAATATACAAACAGTAAAGAATTGCTTGAAGAAAGCAATTGGTAAAAAACAGATACACTTATTTGAGTTGCTCACTCTCCTGGCTGAGATTGAGAACATCATCAACAATAGACCACTCACTTATGTGAGTGACAACATTAATGACCCGGAACCATTAACTCCAAATCATTTGATTCGGGGAGAACAAGTTAGTCTCCTGCCGGACTACAATATAGACTCTTCAGAAGACCCAAACTGGACTCAACGACACGATGAACTCCAGACTAAGTTACAACACTTAACTAGAGTTAAAGCTCATTTTATTAAACAGTGGAAAACTGAGTACTTGATGGGTCTAAGGGAGAGACATAAACAAATGACTAAGAAGGATTGGTCTGACACAATTAAGGTAGGGGACCTTGTTCTCATACATGACAGTACTCCAAGACAATACTGGCCTCTGGCTAGAGTTTTAGAACTCAGACCAGGGGCAGACTGGGTAACAAGAGTGGTCAAATTAAGGACTTCAACGGGTGACACAACAAGAGACATTTCTCTTTTGTACCCTTTAGAGTCTGGACCCAAAACAATGGACTTTGGAGAACCTTCTCCACTGACAGTAACAACTGGAGACACTGAACTTCCAGTAACTATTCCTTTGACAGTAGGAGTGGTAACGCATCCTACCAGTGGCGGATTTAAGGTGCGCGGGGCCCTAGGCCGGTTGGAGTGCGGGGCCCCAAACTACGCAAAGCTAGCTTAATTAACTGAAATGAAGATTTACACCCCCATCCCCCAGTGGTGACCTTACGGGGCCCTCAAATCAATGGGCGAGCGAAGCGTTAAAATAAATTTACTTTTTAAACAATATTCAATTTATTGATAATTAATTAGCCAAATGACCATTTCATAGTTGAACATTACACATTTGTTTTTTTGAAGCTTAACAATAAAAAATAACTATAATAATACACCATTAACAAAAAAAACTATAATAATACACCATTAACTAAAGAGAATACCACTTGACTGACATGCAAATGATGCATTGAGTGGGTTTTGTTTATTGCAGGCAATTTGTACGGTACACTTAACTATTTCTCAGTCAAAAAAGATTTTTTTCTAGCCTTCTTACTTGCAAACTGTTTGATGACATCAGTAAAATCAAGCACCCTTAATTTCTCATGCTCAATGCTCAACAGGGTGAGTGAAGACAAACGGTCCTGCCCCATGGTGTTTCTTAGATAATTCTTGACTAGTTTCATCTTGGAGAATGATCGCTCCCCAGTGCAGTTTGTGACAAACATGCAGAGATAGAGTCGTAATACAATTTCAACATTAGCAAATGTTTCTACCATGTCATGTCTGTGAATTATCTCATACATTTCTAGTTCAGGACTTTTTGCAGCCTTTGCACCACCTGATGAAGGAGCACTTTCAGGTGAATCTCTTGGAATGGATTTCATAAGGTGTGCAAACTGCAAAAGCTCCGACTCCAATCCAGCCTCCAAGTCCTTAGGATATGAAGACACAAGCTTTTCAGCAGATGCTTTAAGCTCAGTGTTCGTTTTGTTTGAGATTTCTGATAAAAACCCAAATTTCTCTCGAAGGTCGCTGTAAGCAGCAATGCGTTGTTGTAGGGCAGCACAGAGCTTGTCAATGATGGGCAAGAATGCAGTCACTCTAAACTTGTCTCTCCCTGTCAGCATAACATCCTCCGCGGAGTCTAGTTCATCGTGGTGACGCTTGCGCTTCCTAATACGCTGTGTGTCGGCGTAGTATGCATCATTACTCGTCACATCACAGGGATCACACTTAGCCATAGCTTTTGCTTCAAAGTCATCGAACTGGGATCTCAGGTCTTTAGCAAATTGTAAAAGAGACTCTAGCAGTGTGACAGCTGTGTTGAGGGAGAGCCCAGATTTTTGCAGCTGGATACTGCTACTCTGAAACCTTTCCAATACTGTATCCCAAACTTCAAGAAGAATCACTGTTTCAAGTTTTTTCAAACCTTTGAGAAGACCACTTGCTTCAGCTCTTGTTTCAGCTGGCTGATTCTGATCTGAGAATAACTCTTCCAGAACAATTATGTTTTCTTTGTGTGCTCTACTGAGAGCAGCTACAGCATCTGCTCGTGCTGACCAACGAGTGTCTGAAAGTATTTTATCAACTTTCAACTTCTTATCTTTATTAGTCTCTAGTACCTCACGGTGTCTCCTCCAACGATAAGTAGATGCAACAAGAAAGGAGTACATATTTTGTACCAGAGCAAACAATGACACTGCAGCAGGACAGCTTTCTGCAGCACACTTAGCCACCAAGTTTAAGGAATGAGCCATACATGGTATGTACTCAGCTTCACTACACTCATTCTTGATTATCTGTTGGGTCCCCAGATATTTACCAGACATGTTGCTGGCATTGTCATAGGACTGTCCTCGGCAGTCGATAACTGGAATGTTCTTCTCTTTAAGAAAATCAAGAACAGTTGTAGCAATATCTCTGCCAGTGTGGCTTAGCATGGGAATAAACTGCAAAAACCTTTCAACTGGACCTGTAGTAGGCAGTACATAGCGGATTGTAAAAGTAAGTTGATCCATGTGTGAAATATCAGGTGTGGAGTCAACAGAAATTGAGAAGTACTTTGCTGTTTTTACTTCATCTGTTATTGAGGACATAACCTTTTCTGCCATTATTCCAATGACTTCCTCAGAAATGACATGGGACAAGTAGGAAGTATGACCACTACCTTTGTTTGCGTGTTTCTTGATATGTGCTGCCAAGAAACTGTCGTATGTGCTCAGCAGCTCTAGAATCCCAAGATAGTTTCCATTGTGTACTGATCCAATTACTTCATCTTTACCTCGAATGGCTAGCCCGCGTTCGCAAAGTAGCTTTAAAACATCTACACACCTCCTCAATACTGCTTGCCAGTACTCGCATTCACTTTCATATTGTTGTACTAGATTAGAGTCAATACGGGCACCCGCAGTCTTTCGATATATCATTTCGACCATACTTTTCCTGTGCTGATCTGACCTACTGTGAGATTCTATGACATACCTAGCGTTCTTCCAACCATTGAAGCCAGTTGTGAATGAGCTTTCCACCTTTGACATAAGCTTGCAAGCAAAACAATACACTTTACCAGTTGTTTTAGAGTAACAGATCCATTTAAGATTAATTTCTTGGCCAGATAATGAATGAGTTCGAGTGAATAATGTCTTTGTACAATGACGGGTTCTGTTTAGCTCTTTCACAGCTGACTCTTTGAAGTCACCATCACAGTGTCGACATTCTGCGCTTCCCTTTTTCAACCAATAGTCACACACATTTTCAGTAATTATTTTAGGCCATAATCCAAGATCCGTTTCAAATCCTTGTTCAGTACCGGTATTCATAACTTTCACTTCCTCTTGTGTCTCCTCACTGTCACTGTGTTCAGGTTCAATTGCGCTAACTACACTAGGTTCAGTACTAGTTGTGGCTTCTCCAGTTGTTTCAGGCGTAATTGGTGTCTCTACTGATTCAGATTCAGTTTGACCGGATTCAGTTTGAGTTTGTGATTTTGCAGATTCAGATACTGTTGGATATGTCAACCATTGAGTTATTTTTGGTAGTTTTTTTACTCTTTGGTTTACGTCTGCCTTTTCTTGTCGTTTAACAGAGCCAGCTTTATACTTCCTCCCTTGATCACGATCACGACTTGTTGATTTCTCCATTGTGCCTCAGTGCAGCCTCACTGCCTTATCCTGAAACATAAAAACATAAAAAACAAACTATTTACACTTGACCCTCGGTTTAGTATTAATTAATACAGTTTAATTAATTAATTAAATACAGACACTAAACAGTTGTTCGGGTGAAAAAGTCGCTTTATGGGAAAAGTCGCCAGCCCCCACCAGTGGCGACTTTTTCCTTAAATATGTATAAAATGTATTTATTATGAAATCTAAGCTAAACTGACCTAACCTAGCCTAAGTACGTTTCATATAAAAAAATTAATTACATTAATTTAACATTTTTCAACTTATTTATGTTATTATAAAGCTGACTAAAACTCCCCCATCCCCATTTATTGACTGGCGACTTTTTCGAGATACGACTTTTACCATTACTTACCACTAAACACACTCACATGTGCACTCCACAGCGGCCTGAATAGAACTAAACTCCCGCCAGCAAAGAGAGTGATACCATAATTATCACTAATCATTAATCAATTGTATTATTTATAGTGGAATCCAACATTATAATTATATGTGAGGGCGCGGGGCCCTCACAGGCGCGGGGCCGTAGGCCATGGCCTACTCGGCCCCCCCTAAATCCGCCACTGCATCCTACTACAACATTGACAGACACAAGACCTCAGCGACAAACAGCATTAAAGGCGCGACTATTTTTACAACAAAAAATAGATGCTGGGGAATTGTAATTTTATCTTCTAACTTTCACTTTTTCTTTTCTTATGGTAAAGACCATAGACAGTTTCATCCTATGTATGTATATTTTCTCTTCTAATTAAATGCTACATCTTCTCCATGAGAAGGTGAGGATAGTCACTGTTAATCAGATTAACAGGCATTTACAGTCAAATAGTTAGCTAGTCTACACTCAGACATAAAAATTGGTGACTGACACCAAAATTTTTATCTCCCGGGGCCCCCAGTATATGGAAAACTGGTGTGTGGGTAGTTGGGAGGTAACGAAAATGGTTCACTGAGTAGGTAGGTAGTTAATCTAACAATTATTAAATTCCTTTTATGTCAATAACTGGGTGGATGAAACCAATTGGTTGCTCACCAGAGTTATTCTCCACACTAGCATTTATATACTGTGTGACAAGAGCGTGCTCGGTAATAGATATACATTACCGATCAACCAACCGAGGAAAAAACCAAGACGACGCTGGTGGAAAAAGCCCCGCGAAAAGGAGAACAAAGGGGTACGAAAACGAGAAACGGGGCGAGAGGACGGAACGAGTGAAGGGAGAAGAACAGACAACGAAGAAAGATCCCCACCAGCAAGTACGCTCTTAACAATTAAACAAGACGGGAAAAGGGACTCTCTAATAACTAGCAGTAAGTGACTAATTGTGTTTTTAACCCAGCAAAGTAAACGCATTAAATTAAGCTGGGTCACACAAATTAGGCCTACATTGTGGCCTAAGACCCAGCATCAACTCATAGCTTAACAAAGGTGAAGGTAGATTGCCCTAACCTAACTTGGTGAGGAATCCTACTGTGGACCTCAATTTATCTGCCCGCTCTGGACCATTTCCGGAATCTCTAGGCTGACCCCTACAGGGCTAGACTTAATCTACTCTATAGTTAGACTGGAGATATAAGGGGTGGGTTAATTGTAGACCAATTCATACAGAGCATTTTTCACACCGGTATTGAAAAACAGGTATTTATACCGGTATTGGACAAGAGAGACGATACCGATATCGTGATTGTCGATACCGGGTTTTCGGTATTGAAGAATGATGAAAATTTAGGTGGTTTCGAGGAAGAAAGCGAAGACCAAAACTTACAAGCATCTAACTACTCACAGAATGTTACTGAAGACAAGAATGAAGTAGATGATCCATTGATGTGCGAATACATGAAAGAAATAGAGAAATTAGAAAAGGTACCATTGAGAAGCAATGCAACTAACTTTGATCCTACTAATAAATTTAAGAGTTTCGAAGTTTCTTGACAAAGAAGTGAAAATTTAGAGAAGCTGTACAAGGCATTGCTTTCCATTAAACCCACTAGTGTAGAATCAGAAAGAGCTTTTTCTGCTGCTGGCTTATTTCTGACCAAGCTAAGATCAAATCTCTCTGAACAATCATTAGATAGTCTTTGTTTCCTCAAAACTTACTTCCAAAACCAAAATAAGAAATAAATATGCAAAGTTATTAATAAACTTTTATTTAAATTATTATTTTCCCCTTTTACCTTTGGTTATCTGCAGAGCTGGGCAATAAATACATTGAATGTATTTAAATACTAAATACATGGGAGAAATGTATTTAAATACTAAATACTAAATACATTTTACGAATGTATTTAGATACTAAATACAAAATACATCAATTGTATTTAAATACATTTGTAAATACATTTTAAATACATACAAATTTTAACATATGCATTCACTAATTCATGAGTAACAACAATATAAAATGCTTGATAAAGGATAAAGAAATCAACCGCTTTCGATTAAGAGTGGCACACAACTGAGTGAACTGACACGTTGAAACATGAACCATGCTGTACTACACTGTCGACGCGTCGTACTGTGCTAGTACAGAACGTGTATTAAACCAGTATGTTAGAAAATCTAGAAGAGGAAGAACCATTGTTGTCCCAAGGCGATACGATGACTAAGCTGATTGATGCAGCATTGCTTGTATATATATTAAGTTAAGGTGTGTATATATATCCATCTCATAATTGTAAGGTTAGTGAAAAATTAAATTAATTTAGAGCTAGCATTTTTGAGCTCTTGTGGCATCATTGTTTGGTCACACTGTTGGCATCATTTTGAGACGCTGCGCGTCTTTTCTACTCGTTTGTGGAAGGTCGTACGTAAAGGTGTGGTTTGATAGAGAGCTCTCTTGCAATTCAGTTTGGTTGTTTAGATACATGATTGTTGCATCGTGCAATAGTCCAGGTTGCGTTGTTGTTGCAAGGTTCAGAAAGAAGACCACAAATAGTACCCTTTTGTTTACTTTTAAGTTCATGTAATTTAAGATCTAAGTTAGGCCCGCATCGAGTCAGCAACCCTGAGGTTACCCTGAGGTAGGACCTAATAGGATCTCAAATCCGTAAGTTTTAATTTAGCTTAACTTGGGCTTTAGGTAGAACTTGCCCTTTAGAATTTGGCCGTTCACGGCTCAGCTGGGATTTCGAACCCGACAAATAAATAAAATAACATGGTCCTTCAGAACCGGATTTCTACCCCAAGACTGAGTCAGTGACCATTTTTCGGCAAAGTTCTGACTGTGCAAATTGTATCCCAAGTTAGGCCTAGACGGGTTGAGTATTATTGAGTTAAGGTCCTAGGGTAAAAAGTTTGGTCGCCCAATTGCGAAACTTGGCCAGTCGTCTGTCGTTTTTTGGCCTACTTTTTTTCCGGTTTGGTTAATTTTGGGTCATTATTGAATTAAGGTCCTGGGGTGGAAAATTTGGTATTCCATACTGGTGTTTGGTTAGTACCCCCCAGCAATTCAGTTTATTTGAAAGTAAAATTTGCGTTTGATCAGTTTGGTTAAGTATTTCTGCCAATTCAGCTCATTTGGTATTGAGCCCAAGGGTTGTTTACATTGAAGATGAGTGCATCTGAATTGAACAAATTTATAAAAAGGAGAAGTGCCTACAAAGGTCTAATTACAAAGGTCATTGCCACTATAGATTCTGCCATAGAGCAAGAGGATTTCGCTTAGTGACTGCGAAGCTTGCCATATTAGAAACTAAAAAGGTTGCTCTAAGTGAGGTAAATGTTAAAATTGAGGCTCTTATAGAAGAGGATGAAATAGAAAATAACATAATTTACTTTGAAGAGATTATTGATGATATGATTAACGTAGGCCTCCGAGCAAAAGAGTTTAGCAGCTCAGTACAGTTAGAGACCAGGTCTAATAATGAAACACAACACTCAACAAATGATGCTTGTGAAGTTAAGGTTAACAGATCTGTAGTTCAATTACCGAGGCTTGTACTCAAAACATTTTCTGGGAGTATTCAGGAATGGCAAGGATGGGCAGACAGTTTTCAATCAGCAGTTCATTCTAGTCAAGTGTTAAGTGCCGTGGAGAAGTTTAATTATTTGCGGTCCCTCTTGGAAGGGGAGGCAGCAAAGACTATAGCAGGATTAGCATTAACAGAGGCTAATTATAATGTGGCTTGGGATATATTAAAGAAACGGTTTGGTAAGCCAGAGATCTTAATTAAAAGCCACCTCCGTGCACTTTTAACTATACCTCCTGTTAATAATCCTAATAGTGTCAAGGAGTTACGGCAGTTATATGATGAATTTGAAATTAGAACTAGGTCCCTGGACAACTTGGTTGTAGGAATGGAAAAGTATGGTTATAATGTTGGTTCCTACACTGGAGTCTAAATTGCCTAGCTCAATTTTGCTTAATTAGTAGGGGACACTCTGCAGAACATGTGTACATCCCCCTTCAGCAGATGTTAAGTCTTTTAGGCCCAGAATTAGCAAGACGAGAGGGAGTTGAGTTTGCACAGTGGGATGGTAAACAAGAGGACAAAGGCAGGCACAGCACCAAAGTTTCCACAAAAAGGAATAGCCCAGGTACAGTGTCAGCTCTACATGCCTCCTCTGAGAATAAATTAAAGGGAATCAAGGAATGTATATTTTGCGAAGGCAACCACAAGTCATATAAATGTGAGGTTGCTGAGGCCTTACCCTTTGAGGAGAGAAAGGACAGGGTAACTAAGTCCACAGCATGTTTTAAATGTTTTTGAAAGGTCATAGAGCAAGGTTTTGTAAGTTTAAAATTTTGTGCAAAAAATGTCATGGTAGGCATCAGCCATTATTGTGTGAAAACACTCTTAGTAGGCCTACCCCAGAAGTAGAGACATCAGTGGCACATGCCACTGCTATGCAAGGGAGTAAAAGTAAAGGGGGATTATTGCAAACAACTGCAGCCTTATTAATTGGGAATGAGGGAGAAGCTACTGTAAGAGTGTTGTTTGATAGTGGTAGCCAGTGTAGTTTTATTAAGACCAGAATTTCCAGAAAATTGAAGTTTAAAGAACTTAAGAGGGAAAATTTAAGAATTTCTGGGTTTGGGGGTTCCGTTCAAAACCGAACCAAATTTAAGAAGGTAGAAGTTCTGGTTAAAGGGTTGTTACCGCAAAGTCCCACTATCAAGGTCCAAGCTGTAGAGATTGAGGAACTTTGTGCTCCAGTCACTACTTGTTTAGATATGGCATGTGTCCAAGAATTGCAAGTTAAAGGAATTAATTTAGGCAATAATAAGTTTGAGGGAACAGAAGATATTAGTCTTTTGATTGGAGCTGACTATTATTGGGACTTCATCACTGGTAATATTGTCCGTACATCTCAAGGCCCAGTAGCTATTGAAAGTAAGCTCGGCTGGATGCTACATGGTAGTTATTGCAATGAAATGGAAGTTAAGGCTCTCTTTGTTAAGATTGAGGAGAACAGCCATGGTCTGGAAAGGCATTTGAAAGCGTTTTGGGAACTTGAATCTATTGGTATAAAGGACAACCAGGCAAGTACAGTGAACAATGATGTTTTAGAGCACTTTGAAAAAGGGATTGGGTTTAGAGATGGTTGCTATGAAGTTGGCCTACCATGGAAGGATTCTTGCAAACCCGGTTCAAACCTTCAGCTAGCTAATCGGAGGTTGGAGACTTCATTGTACAGGCTAAGAAAAAATGAGGAGTTGTTAATTGAATACGATGAGGCCATCCTAAGTTATGTAAGGGAGGGCTATGCTGAAAGGGTGCAAGGTGAGCTGGTGAGCCAGGAGGCACATTATCTGCCACACCATGCAGTGGTACGGCGAGACAAAACTACCACCAAACTGAGGGTAGTTTTTGATCGCTCAGCCAAGGACAAAGGTGGTGTGTCCTTGAATGACTGTTTGGATGCTGGGCCAAATTTAAATGCAGATTTATTTTCCTTGTTACTGAGATTCAGGTTTGGTAGAGTAGCATTGACTGCAGATGTGAAGCAAGCCTTTTTGCGGATAAAGTTAAAACCAGAGGACAGAGATGCAGTAAGATATCTGTGGGTGGATACGAAAGACTTGTTGGAAAATGAACCTAAGGTTCAAGCATATAGAATGAAGTCAGTGTTGTTTGGCCTCAGCTCTAGTCCATTTCTGTTGGCAGCTACTATGCAGTACCATTTTAAGAAATATTCTGAAGTCTATCCTAACACTATTGAACACATAAGGAAATATTTTTATGTTGATGATTTGCTATGTTCCGTGGATAATACAGAAATGGCTAAACAGATATTCATGGAGGCTAGAGCTATAATGAGGGAGGCTGGCATGGAGCTCAGAAAATGGCAGACCAATCATTCGCAATTACAAGAGTTTATGAGTCATTCCTCTGTAGTACCTGACGCAGCAGAAAGTATTGAGGATTCTGGTATTAAGGAGTTGTGGGCAATAGACGCAAAGGTGCTAGGCATCGTTTGGCAGCAAGATGATGATTTGTTTACCTTCAATGGGAAATCTTTAGTAGAGCTGGCCGAGAATGAGACAAGGTGGACAAAACGTACAGCTCTTAGTTTGGCTTCGAAGGTCTTTGATCCTCTTGGATTCCTGGCTCCATTTGTGATAAAGTCAAAAATTTGGTTTCAGAGCCTCTGGGAAATTGGACTTGGTTGGGACCAAGAGTTACCTGATCATATGGTGGTAAGGTGGAAATATTGGTTCAAAGAATTGGCACATCTTGGAGACATTGAAATCCCAAGATGGTACTTTGGAGAGTTGAACAATAGTCCAGACAATTTGGAGCTGCACATCTTTTGTGATGCAAGTGAGGAAGCCTATGCAACTTGTATTTATATAAGAGGCGCATTGCAAGAAGAAGTAAGTTGCAGGTTGGTTGCGGCAAAGAGTAGAGTAGCACCTTTGAAAAGGCTTTCTGTTCCAAGGTTGGAATTGATGGGTGCCGTTATTGCTAGTCGGCTTGCAATTACAGTGCGAAAGTCTTTGGCCCTCTATGAAATTCCAAGCTATTATTGGACAGACTCCACTATAGTTTGGCACTGGTTAAGAAGTCAGGCAAGGAAATGGAAACCATTTGTTGCCAATAGGGTGGAGGAAATTCAAGCGCACACAGATCCCAAGCAATGGAAGCATTGTCCAGGCATCCAAAACCCCGCTGATTTACCAACACGAGGAATTTCGGTGAAAGATCTTTCACAATCAAGTTTGTGGTGGAATGGGCCAGAGTGGCTAAAACTTGGAAGTGAAAACTGGCCTTCTAATCAGCCTGTTGTAGGAGAATGCCAGGCTGAAGAAGCATGGGTGAGTGAGGTGAGAAAATGCGCTGTGAACAGTTGTCAAGTTATGCAGCAGGACCCATATTGAGGCTTGAGGACATTAGCAGTCTGAAAAGATTGTTAAGAGTGACAGCATGGGTATATAGATTTACCAACAACATTAAGGGAGAAACAAGAAGGGAAGGAATTCTGAACAGTAATGAGATTCAGCAAGCCAGGAAATACTGGGTGGTATATATGCAGAAGAAAAAATTTGGTGAAGAGAGAGAATTGCTCACCAGCCATCCATTACAGGTTCTACCAACACATTCTGTGCTCAAGGGTTTGGATGTGTTTTTGGATCAGGATTTATTGAGAGTAGGAGGTAGACTACAGTTTTCTGGGCTTCCAGAGGAGAAAAGACATACAATTTTGCTACCTTCTGGGGGGCACTTTGTGGACCTTTTGATCCTGGATACTCATCATAAGCTGTTACATGCTGGAGTTAGAGAAGTGATAATAGAGATTAGACAACAATTTTGGATTCTCAAAATTAGACAAGTAGTGAAAAAGGTCTTGCATAAATGTGTGGTTTGCAAGCGTTGGAGTGCAAAGCCTTATTATGAAAAGGTGGCTCCACTTCCAAGAGAACGATGTGTCTATACTGCCCCATTTGATGTAGTGGGAGTAGACTTTGCAGGGCCAGTCTATGTGTATGAGCGGGGGGAGTCTAACAAAGGTTATATATGTCTTTTCACCTGTGCTACCACCAGAGCAATCCATTTGGAGTTGGTAAGCAACTTAAGTAGTGATGTATTTCTTTTGGCCTTTAAAAGGTTTGTGAACAGAAGGGGTTTCCCAAATAAAATCATATCGGATAATGCAAAACCTTCAAAAAGGCTGCAAAGGAACTCCAAGAAATTTGGTCCTTGCTAAAAGAGGAAGGATTCCAATCCTACTTTTCACACCAAGGGGTACAGTGGGAGTTTATTGTTGAGAGAGCACCATGGTGGGGAGGATTTTGGGAAAGGCTAGTGAGAAGTGTAAAGTGTCCATTAAAGAAACTTTTAGCTAATGCTCATTTGAGCAAAGAAGAATTCTCTACTGTTTTATGTGAAGTAGAAGCAATGGTGAACAGTAGGCCTATCACTTTTGTTTACAACAGTAGGCAGGATGCAGAGCCATTGACACCAAATCATTTTCTTTGTGGTAAACGATTAACATCAAACCCCAGTGTGCCAGAAGACTTGCAGCCCATCCAGAGCACTCAAGGAGAGTTAACCAGACGGTTCAGGTACCTTGAAGAGCTACAAGATCAGTTATGGAAGAGGTGGCAGATGGAATACTTGCCAGAACTCAATTATTACCCATCAGGCAAGGTAAAGGGCTCCAATGCAAATTGTATCAAGGTGGGAGAAGTGGTAATGATTGGGGATGAAAGACCAAGGCAATGCTGGAAGCTTGGCATAATTGAAGAGTTGTTTGTTGGCAAAGACAATTTAGTTAGGTCTGCACTGGTAAAGACTTCAGGAGGAAAGTTAAAGAGACCTATACAAAAACTCTATGCTTTAGAAATCAGCAAAAACACAGATAGTCAAGATGAAACATTTGAGTTACAGCCTCATGAAGAAGGCTTGGCTAACCTTGCAGAAGGTAATGACAACAATGCCTCTTCGGTGGGGAGTGTTAGAAAATCTAGAAGAGAAGAACCATTGTTGTCCCAAGGCGATACGATGACTAAGCTGATTGATGCAGCATTGCTTGTATATATATTAAGTTAAGGTGTGTATATATATCCATCTCATAATTGTAAGGTTAGTGAAAAATTAAATTAATTTAGAGCTAGCATTTTTGAGCTCTTGTGGCATCATTGTTTGGTCACACTGTTGGCATCATTTGAGACGCTGCGCGTCTTTCTACTCGTTTGTGGAAGGTCGTACGTAAAGGTGTGTTTGATAGAGAGCTCTCTTGCAATTCAGTTTGGTTGTTTAGATACATGATTGTTGCATCGTGCAATAGTCCAGGTTGCGTTGTTGTTGCAAGGTTCAGAAAGAAGACCACAAATAGTACCCTTTTGTTTACTTTTAAGTTCATGTAATTTAAGGTCTAAGGTAGGCCCGCATCGAGTCAGCAACCCTGAGGTTACCCTGAGGTAGGACCTAATAGGATCTCAAATCCGTAAGTTTTAATTTAGCTTAACTTGGGCTTTAGGTAGAACTTGCCCTTTAGAATTTGGCCGTTCACGGCTCAGCTGGGATTTCTAACCCGACAAATAAATAAAATAACACAGTAAAAGTATTTACATTTTTATATTTTGAGTATTTAAATACATTGTATTTAAATACTCATTAAAGTATTTAAATACTATATTTAAATACATGAAAAACAATGTATTTATAAATACAGTTCTAAATACACAAATGTATTTAAATACAAATGTATTTAAATATTGCCCAGCTCTGGTTATCTGATATACTTAATCATTATAAATAGTCCTTCCTTTTTCCTGCTTTTCCCTAGGAGCTGCTGTTCAAACTTTTTTCAGTCAATGGTATTTTCCCTTTGGTGTCGGTGACAGAATTTAAAAGTAACTTCAGTTTTTATTGTCATTAATGTGGTGAGTACTACAGGTCCTGCAGGCTTGTGGGAGGGTTGGCACTTGGCAGGGTGACACCAAAAAAATCATTATAAATTATTCTCTGCATAAAACTGGTATCAACACCAGTATTAATAAAATAATTGTTCAAATACCGGTATTAAAAATTGTCGGTATCATTTCATCCCTATCCTCGACCGGCACTCCCGGTTCAGTAACCTCAAAGGCCGCTCGATCGGTACCGGGTTTGTAACCTATGGTAGGCATGTTGCTTCTCAACCGGCACTGGAATATAATTATGGTATTTTAGCTCTTTCTCTTCTCTACCACAAAGGTTTCTAATCTTCTTATTCCTAACAGTTCCGAAAAGAATACAGGTACTATCCTGTTATCTCCCCATTAAATTTGCTATAGCGTATATAACAAGATATCAGGGCCTTAAGGGGCGAGCCAATGTGGCACTGGCTCAGGGCGTCGAAGTTTAGGGGGAACCAAAAATCGAAAGAGCAACAGAAAAAAAGACAAAATATCGCTATCAATCAGCAAGAAACAAGTGAGCAGTTTAAAAAAGGAATTCTACATAGAAAATTAGGGTGCGGGAGGTGAGGGAGGAGAGAGGTGTGGCCGTGGGAAGAGGGAAATGTAAACAATGGCTAGCTATTTCTCACGCGGCGCTGACTCTCACCAGACCGCTGCAATTATTCTTAATTTTTTAGCCATATTGTAGGTAAATTATCAGCACTGCTACATCAGAAAATATATAATAAAGGTGTGTTCGTGTTTTATTGTACATTCCCTTACTCCAAATTTTGCTGATGAATGTTTTCCTCCCAGCGAAAATATGTTTAGCTCATATTTTAGTTCTGTTCTTTTGTTGAAACGTAGAATCTTGAATTAGTGGTGGCTAGAGGAGGATATCAAATTATAAACATATGAAGTAATGTCGACACCTTGTGTTCTAGAAGGCGTTTGAATGATATGAATATGTGTGGTTCAAAACTTAAATATAACTACAAAATTATGAAAACAAATGTTATAATGTTATAATGTTTCAGACCAACAAAGACCCTAGGATCCACTCATGGCTGGTCTACCTAACTGTGTTCGTAATTGTGTATAATGCATGTCCTCCGTGGTGGCGGAGGGGACCTACAATTTTACGTGGGTTCCGAACCACAAAGCCTTAATTTTACTACCTTAAACTATACCCAATCTATCAACATATGCGTCTAATCGATTTTTAAACATGTTTATAGACGTGCTACTAATTACTTCTACCGGCAAACTATTCCAGCTATTTACTATTCTATGCGTAAAAAAGTTTTTGGCAACTGCTGTCTCGAACCTTCTACTTGTCAACTTACACCAATTATTTCTAGTCCTATTATATTGAGATATTTCGAAAAATCTATCTCTATCTACATTATCGAACCCATTCATAATTTTGAAAAACTGGATTAGATCACCCCTTAGCCTCCTAGTCTCGAGTGTAGTCAATTTTAACTCCTTAAGCCTATCCTGGTACGACTTTGACCTCAGCGACGGAATCATCTTACAGTAGTTGCTCGTCTTTGAACTCTTTCGAGTTTGTTTATATCTTTTCGCATATGCGGATTCCAAAATTGGATCGCGTACTCCAAATGGGGTCTAACTAATGATTTATAAAGAGAAACTATAATATCACGTGATTTGTACTCAAAATTTATAAAGAGAAACTATAATATCGCGTGATTTGTACTCAAAATTCCGAGCTATAAAACCTAACACTTTGTTCGCTTTATTGACCGCTGCTGTACTTTGTTTCGCTACTTTTAAATCACCAGTGACTATAACTCCTAAATCTTTTTCCTGCTCTACGCTTGTTAACTCCTTCCCTGACATGCTATACGCAAAATTAGTTACGTGAACCTATATGTAAAATTTTGTACTTATCGACGTTAAATCTCATTTGCCATGTGACTGACCAATAAACGATTTTATTCAGAGCTTCCTGGATTTTACCTCTATCTTCGTCATTAATCGCCCTACCACCCAGCTTCGTGTCATCTGCAAACTGAAACTGTACTGACTAGGCCAACATCTAAATCGTTAATATATATGAGAAAAAGCAAGGGGTCCAATACAGAACCCTGAGGAACGCCACTCGCTACATTAGCCCAACACGACTCCGCTCCATCAACGACCACCCTCTGTTTCCTACCTCGCAACCACTCTTCTATCCAATTTATTACTACTCCCCTGATTCCATGAGCCTTAGTTTTTTCAATGAGTCTTTTGTGCGGTACGGTGTCAAACGCTTTTTGAAAATCTAAATACACTACATCAACCGCCCGATGACTATCGTAAACGTCAACCACGCTTTGAAAAAATTCTAAAAGATTAGTTAAGCAAGATTTGTTTCACCTAAAACCGTGCTGTGTATTTCTAACTAAGTTATGCAATTCTAAGTGTTCGACTATACGATCCCTAATTATTGATTCCAGTAGCTTACCTACAACAGACGTTAAACTGATTGGCCTATAATTTCCCGCCGCACCTTGATCGCCTTTCTTAAAGATAGGTGTTACGTTTGCTAACTTGAAATTATCTGGTACGCACCCCTCAGAAATAGACGCATTAAAAATCGTTGTTAGCGGCACAATAATGGTATCTTTTAATTCTTTTAGTTGTATGGGATATATGGAATCCGGTCCCGGTGATTTACGCATTTTCATTTTATCAATATAACGCATTATCTCCCCTTCAATAACCACAATATTATCCAAAATATTACCATTATCAAAAAGTATTGTCTATGACCGTAGGGATATTCGTTACAGCTTCTATAGTAAAAACTGACGTAAAAAATTCGATTAACAAGGTAGCCATTTCCTTGTTTTCAGAAACTAGCTCTCCGTTAACACTTTTCAACGGTCCCAAGAGACTTTTTACTGGATTTCTATTGTTGGCATATTAAAAGAATCGCTTAGGGTTTTCTTTACCGTCACGAGCTATGGAGATTTCAAATTCGCGCTTGAACTTTTTTATTACACGTTTCGCTTCACGCCTTAGAGATATGTAGTTGTTTCGTAACCACAAATTGTCTTTATCGCACTTATGTAGCCTATAAGCCCTATCCCTATTCTTTATAATGTCTCCTACTCTAGAAGTAAACCACAAGGGCTTGTTGTTTACTTTCGCACGCTTAATTTTGTACGGTACACATTCCTCATCTATAGTCCTAAATACTGTTTCAAACGATTCCCACATTAGTTTTGCTTTTGGAGATCCCCATTACGTTTTCCCAATTGACGTGTGACAATTTATTTCGAAATGTACAAAAGTCTGCGTGCTGGAAGTTAAGAATTTTAGTCGAGTTAGTTGGTTTCGAGTGACTTACTGAGAGGACAAACTCTACCATATTGTGATCGCTATTGCTTCACGGTTCTATTACTTGAAGATCAGTGATTAGCCTATCATCCGTAGTTATTACTAAATCTAAAATACTGTCCAACCTCGTAGGTTCCCCAACCTTTTGAATAAGAAAGCTCTCCTCGAGAAAATTAACTAAACGATTACCTTCCGCGTCTCCCTGCATTGTATCGTAATTCACGTTGGCGCAATTAAAGTCACCCATAACTAAAGCCTGCTCACTACGTATTATTCTCTTTAGTTCACGATATAACGCTTCGACCGTATCAGCTGTTTGAGTAGGGGGCCTATATATAACCGCAACAAGAAGTTTGAAATCGTTCAATTTAAGTTCTGCTATAGTCGAATCTATCGGTTCTGGAATTGTGTGCTTTACTTCTATAACGTTCGCAATATTATTTTTGATATACAACATAACACTGCCTCCTCGCCTACCTATTCTGTTTTTAACAAAAAGTCTATAACCTCTAATTTGATACTCCCCTACAAAGTCACGTGTTTCAGTGCTAAGCCACGATTCATTTATCGCAATTAAATCATAGTTATTACAGGCAATTAAAGGAAAAAATTCGTTTATTTTATTTCGTAGGCTACGAGCATTTAAGGATAGAACCTTCAAATTGCTTGTAATTGCGACACCTTCGCGAGCGCAGGAGAAATTTGTGGAAATTACGCTGGGACCAGGGCCGTAACTAGGGTTTAGAAATTAGTGAGGTCCAGATTTTTTTCGAGCGCGGCGGGACGAGCAAAATTCAGACCAAAATGACATCTACAAACACAACCCAAGCTATACACTAAACACAAAACACAAAACGCTCGACGCTCCCTCTTTTCAAAAGAAAAGCGGTAATATGCGTTTCATACACGGAGAATGGTTCAGTCTCTTTTTTTTTTTTAGGAAATAATTACCGAGTTCCGGACCTCGGTGACCTCATAGGTAGTTACGGCCATGGCTGGGACCGTTCGAGTTACGGCAGCCTGAAAAAAAGAGACAGTATTATGAAATAGTCTTCCTAAGCGCGCAGCTCCAACGTTATTAAGATGAAGTCCATCTCCGAGGAACAAGTCCCTCCTGCTGTAGAAACTGTTCCAAAAATTCGCAAAATGCACTCCTTCCTGTTGGCAAAGAAACTTTAGGTTATTGTTGATATTGGTCGCCTTGCTGTAGAAATCGCTACGTTGGATAATTCGAGGAAGTATACCTGTTAAAACAATCTTATTAATTTTTTCCTTTAGTCGCTCTAGTAAGTCCCTGTACCTAGCCAGCAGTTCTTCCGATCTAGAATTTAAAACGTTATTAGTATCGACATGAATAACATACGTTGTGTCCTCAGAGGTACCGTCTGTAAAATGGTCAACACTATTAGTTATATCCTCCACCCTTGCATCAGGGTAGCAGTAACGGCGCCTACGACGAGGGTTTCTCCCACAGAATTCCTCGAGCTGCTCTCGAACAATGGAATCGCCAACGAGTCGTATTTCCGGTTCATCAGCATCTTCGAAACCTAAAACAGAAAACTTATTGTTTGTTATTACTGGTAGACAAGTCTTAGGTTTCCTCAATGGGGCTCCATTACGCACTCGTGACGTTTGCTAAAGAATTTAGTGATGACCGAGCTGTCTCCCTACTTTCAAAATCAATCGAATACCTTAGAAATTACAAAACAGATGATAAATTAAATGCGTTCTGGACGATGCAAAAAAGTTGGCAATCGAATTAGAAATTTAACCTAAATTTGAGCAAACAAAAATGCGCCGCTGAAAAATAATGTTTGATTATGAACACGAAGACGAAGTTGGAAGGACAGAGAAAGAAAATTTTAGTATCAATTTTTTCAACAACATTTTAGACAACGCAATCCAGTCATTGAAAAACAGGTTTGAGTTGATCGTAAAGCATAATAATCACTTCCAATTTCTATACAATTTGAATAATGCCACAGAAATGAGTGACAACGAGCTGCGTAAGAAGTGTATGCGTTTAGAAATTCTGCTTACAGATCATGATCAGAAAGACATCTTTGGCATCGATTTATACGAAGAATTAAAATATTTGCGAAACCATTTCGAAGGCAGTTATTCTCCAATAAAAATTTTGCACTTCATGAGTTCAAAATATTTGACGGCATCATTGCCAAATCTTTTTGTGGCGCTGAGAATTCTTGTAACATTGCCAGTATCAGTGGCCAGCGCAGAACGGAGCTTTTCAAAGATGAAATTAATCAAAACTTATCTCTGTTCCACGATGAAACAAGATCGGTTCGATGAGTTGGCAACCTTGTCAATTGAATATGCCATCGCCAAGGATTTAGATCTGGATGAAATACTCCAAACAGTGTTGCCAACTTAGCGCGTTTGGCGCTAAATCTATCGCGTTTCTAGTTTTGGCAGCGCGAAAAGGCAACGAGTTACGCGGGCGCGTTATTTTGGCGCGCTTTAAACATTTTTAACGCTAAATTCAGCGCTTTATTATACAGTTCAAAACGTATCTATAATCTATCTGCAAGCAACGACCACGGAACACATTTGCCGCCCTCCTGCCGCTGTCACGAGCAGGGTTGCCAGGTCTGTCCAAACCTTGCGTTGAGGTATAAACATGTTTAAAACATGTTCGGCCATAATTCACGAATGAACCGCAGCTCTTCGAAAACGTACGTTCTAGTTTATTTTAGTAGATATACAAATAATTTAAAATATACATTAGTTTGCTTTCATATATATATATATTATAAAGTATAATTTCATTGCTTCACTAATAAAAATTTGAAGGATTTAATATCAGGCATCTGGCAACTGGAATCTTTGTAGCTGAGGGTTTGTTTTCAGTTTTCAGTTCTGCCAAAGCTGGTATCGATGATGCATTGCTTGTATATCTTATTTGGGGATGTTATAACCCCTTTGTGACAATGAGCAAAAAATATACTCAACACTTTAGAAATGAATGGCTTAAAGAGCCTAAGTATCAGAATTGGCTTCGTAGAGTACAAGGTGATGACAGTAAGTGTTTTTGCAATTATTGTAAATGCCAATTTGCTGCAAAAGTAAGTGACATAGAACGACATGCCAATACTGTCAAACATAAAAAAGCAGAGCAGCCATTTAGTGGTGGGAGGCAAACCCGGTTACCATTTGCACCAACGGATTTAAGTGTACAACAAACAGAAGGAAGTATGGCTATGTTCATAGCTCAACACCGTTCTCTTAGAGTCGTGGACCATTTAACTGACTTTTGTAAAGAACATTTTAGTGACAGCAAAGAAACAAAAAATCTGAAACTTAAACGAACAAAATGTACAGGAATCATTAATAATGTTCTTGGGCCCCATTTTTGTGAGGAATTAAAAACTGATATTGGAAATAGCAAATATAGTTTATTAATTGATGAATCAAATTACATTTCAGTGGTAAAATTACTAGGAATTATAATAAGATATTATTCAGAAAGTAAAAAGAATATTGTTGTAACATATTTAGATCTAGTTAAATTAGATGAGTGTAATGCTATAGCAATTTGCAATGCAATTAAGGAATCTCTAAAACATCATGACTTGAATGTGCAAAATTTGATTGCATTAGGAACAGATAACGCCTCAGTAATGACAGGAATTAAAAATGGGGTACATGCAATATTAAAAAAGAAGTTCCCCATCTCATATTAATTAGATGTATTTGCCATTCCCTTCAACTTGCAGTATCACATGCTGCAATTGAGTATCTACCAAGAAATTTAGATTTTATGATAAAGGAAACTTACAGCTGGTTCTCTCACTCAGCTGTTCGTAAGTCGAAATATAACCAACTTTTTGCAACAATAAACCAAGGAAATGAGCCTTTAAAACTTGTCCAAGTTAGTACCACAAGATGGATGTCTATTGAATCTGCTGTAGTTCGGATTTTACGACAGTGGGTTGAATTAAAAACACATTTTGAAATTGTAAGAAATGAGGAACGGTGTTACACAGCTGAAATGTTACATCAAATGTTTTGTGACAAGAAAAACTATGTCTTTCTAATTTTTTTAAAGTATATTCTTGCAGAAGTGCAAAGAGTTAATAAACAATTTGAGGCTGAAACTCAAGATCCAACAAAATTATTGGCTGATCTATAACATCTTGTTGACTACCTCTGTTCTATCATTCTCATTCACGGAAAGAAACTTAAAGAGGGTGAATCAGTTCATGATTATATAGATCCTAAGCCATACCTCGGTTATGAGTATGAAAAAGAACTTTCTGAATGTAAATTTCCAGAACAAGAAGAAAAAGATATGAGAGCTCGATGCATAAAATTTGTAGTGGAACTTATACAACAAATTAGGCAGCGACTGCTTGATAACTTTCGTGTGTTGCAATCAATGAATTATTTCAGTGTCAGCGAATGCCTGAAACCAATTAAACCCGGAATTATTGAGCTTGCAAAACTGTTTATTACAGATGCAGAAACACTGACTCGTATTGATTTCCAATGGAAAAATTTAAGAAATGTGCAATGGTCCCAGGTTTCAGATACAATTTCTTTCTGGAGCGAAGTAAATTCTTATCGGGATGCCACAGGAGAAAACCCATTTGGAAGTCTTTCACAATTAGCATTAACTGTGCTTTTGCTACCTCACTCCAATGCCGATGTGGAAAGGATTTTTAGTCACATGAATATTATTAAATCTGAATTGCGTAATCGCCTAAGTGTCAAAAGCTTAACGCAAGTTTTAACTGTTAAATATGGACTTAAAAGAAATGGAAAATGCTGCTACAATTACAAGCTACCAAAAGAAGTTTGCAAAAAGATCGGCTCAATGGATACATACAAAGAACCTACAGAATCTATATCAGAAGGAATTATTGATTGGGAGATTACAGATTTTGAATAAATTTCATGGTAAGAATGCTTTTTTACTATTTCTTAAAAATATTTAATAGGATAATGTTTTTTGTAATTGGTGCTTGTTTTTGCGCCTTATTTTTTAAATTTAGCGCGTTCTAGCGCGTTTTGGCAGTCAAACTAGTGCGAAAATATTTTTAGAGTTGGCAACACTGATTCCAAAGATTTGCAGCTGCTAAGGCCCGAATTCTCGAAAAGTTAATCTTTGAAGCCGAAATTTTAATGTGTATATATGTTATTAATACTATTTTGTTAATGGTTATTGAATTCAAATTAATAAAATATATTTTTTGTTTTAAGATTTTAATAAAATGTACTGAATGAAATAAACAATAAATTATATAAAAAATGGGATGGGGGCGGGGGCCACAACCCTTTGAGCCGGCCCTGCAGGATATAATTATTAGGTAAAAGTTGCTTAAAATTAATCAAAACCTACGGGAAAATGGCACTTCTTCATAATAGGCCCCGCACTAGAATAAATTTCTAAAATTTGTTAACAATTCGTTTTAAGTTTTGAAGTGCCGTAATAAATGAATGCCCGTTAGGTTAATTGGTTTGGTTAAGTCGTGATATTTTCTTTAAAAACCCCGAAAATATCACTATTTAACCTAACCAATCGTCAAGGGCGTACAGTTGACTTAACCGGGCATTCAATTAACCTAACCAATCGTCAAGGGCGTACAGTTGACTTAACGGCATTCAGTTAACCTAACCAATCGTCAAGGGTGTACAGTTGACCAAACCGGGCATTCAATTAACCTAACCAATCGTCAAGGGCGTACAGTTGACCTAACCTGGCATTCAGTTAACCTAACCGGGTATTCAATTAACCTAACTGAGTATTCAGTTGACCTAACTGGGCATTCAATTATTACGGCACTTCAAAACTTAAAACGAATTGTTAACAAATTTAAAATTAAGAAATTTTATTATTTTAGTGCGGGCCTGTAACGAAGAAATGCCAAATAAATATTGCAAATATTCCAGTGCCAGCTGAGCAGCCACAGGCTACCAAAATTACCAATGGGAGCTCTATTGCAGTATTTCTGATCCTGATTTCTCCATACTCTATCCAACTTTCTTTCAAACTCCTTAACTGACTTAGATTCGGTAAATGTACAGTATTACACCTGTCTCCCTTTCGAGGTGAAATTTATGTTTTTCCTATGGTTTTTGATGTGTTTTGAACGAATCTGACCTTCAAAACCGTCGGAAATGACTCGTTTTTGAGATAACCCCCCTCCCCCCAGCCGGCAATTGAAAACGAGTCATTTCCGACGGTTTTGAAGGTCAGATTCGTTTAAAACACATCAAAAACCATAGGAAAAACAAATTTCGCCTTCAAAATTGACTTAACCTATCCTAACCTAATCTAACCTATCCTAACCTAAATCACTTAGTCTTGTAGGCAGCCCAGGAATCACTATAAATCACAGAGCCAGGCCTAATGTACTTCTGAATGAGTGTTCCATTCCGGTAGTAAAGTACAGTAATACCTTGCTTTACGATACCCCGGGTTTACGAATTTTATTTTAAACGAAATAAAAAAATAGTTAAAAAAACAATATTTAACGTAAAAAATAAATCGTACACGTCAAAAATAAGTACATATCGTTTGTGTGTGCGTTTGTTCACTGGCGGAGCATTTTTATTGTCAGTTTGTATCGTTGCGTTGAAGTGAGAGGTTGTTATTGAAATTTACAGAGAAAAGAAAAAATCTTCTATAAAACAAACCACTTTGGATGCATATTTCAAGAGTCCTCCATCCATGACTGCATCTACAAGTGCGTCTGAAGGTGTTTCTACGAGTGAGTCAAATAAAAATTAAACTTTCTATATGTCTTTTTACATATATCTTTGCTTTGTTTTTCATTTCATTAAACCATTGCTGCATAAATTATCGTTTTATTACCTTTTCTTGTGATTTCTTTTAATAAATTTGTTCCAAGAATGTATCCCTTAATATAACATTAAGTCTGTGGGAAATAATGCCTTGCTTTACGATGCCTCACTTTACGATTGGACGCTGGGAATGCAATAATTCGTAAAGCGAGGTATGCCTGTAATTCAAATTTGAAATGGATGGAGCGCAGTGATTGGGCAGACATGTAACGAACACACAAATGAACGTACAAACACACTAGATACACACCAAAAAAATGTTTATATCTCGAAAATGAAGTATTTGCGACGGAAATGCTATGGAAGGAAAGTGTCTTAGAATTAAAAAATCTACTTAATGAACATATAATAATTGCTGGATGCTAGACGGGTATAATAGTAGAATAATACCTTAGATTCTATCACCTGTGATGGCAATGCATTCCAATTATTCACTATCCGGATACAGAATGCATGCTTCCTTATATTCAGCCTGGTTCTCTTTATAAATATTTTTTCTCATGCTTTCTCATTGAAGATTCCTCAATTAATGAGAAAATCCCTTGGTACACCTCATCATACACATCACACAGAATTTTGAAAGTTTCTATCATATTCCCCGCCCCTCCTCCTGTGACCTTCTGTAGGCCAAGGAAGGTAAATCAAGTTTTTTCAATCTAGTTTCATAAGTTAGGTCCTTCAATGATGTTACCATCTTGGTAGCTCTCCTCTGAACATTCTCAAGGTGGGGTCTCACAAGTGCTGTATATAGCAGTTTAAAATTTTCCTCATCCAAAGTATTGAAAGTTCTAATGAGCCCCATTATACTATTGGCTTTATTGACCTTTTCAGTAAAATATTGTGAAAAGCTCAATCTATTTTATTACCTATTATAACATTGATATCCTTCTCAAAAAGCACCTCATCCATTACCTCATACGTAACATAATCAGACTTCTCTAAATTCATCTGAATGAACCTCATATATTTATATTTTTGTGGGTGAAACTTTGATAACCATTTTTCTGACCATTTCCTCAATTCAGTCAAATCTTCCTGAAACTCTACCTAATCTTGGTTCTCTCTCTCACTTCTAAATATCTTAGTATCATCTGCATACAGATATATGTTACTGCCATGAAGCAACATGTAACATTGGCCTATCGAGGTTATTCAAGTCATAAGCTATATTTTATAATGAAATTGTATGAAATATCAGTCAAGATCATGAACTTATTAGGGAACTTGCAGTAGGATGCTTACCTAGTAGAATTGTATGGGAGGTAAGAGACTTGTCTTTTTATGCTCCAATCTCACTGGGTTACTTGAGTTGGACTTACTGCTTTATATTTAGTTACAATTTCCTATTTGGTTATACCTCAATTTTCACTCTTAGACAGCATAAGCTATTTCCACACACATTCCCATTCATGCTGCACAATACATCAGTCTTTTACCATAGTAACCCATTCATCTGGTGGTGGCTCTCCCAGCAAACCATTCAGTTTGGTCCAACCTGTGTTTAAATTCCCCAATTGTTGAAGCAGTAACCACTTCCTTTGGAGATAATTCCACCAATTTACAACTCTCACACTAAATGTATTTGCTCTTAACAATGTTCTCCAATGTCCTTTCTTTGATAGTTTAAAAGTATTTGATCTAGTACTAGTTTCACTCAACTGGAAGAATAGTATGTTGTCTAAGTTCTCATATCCTTTTAATATTTTATAAGTTTCATTTAGGTCACCCTTTAATTTTCTCTTCTCCAACAAATCGAGCTTCATCTGCTTACAGCGTTCTCCATACTCAAGCATTCTTAGGTCTGGTACTAGTTTGGTCATCCTTCTCTGCACTTTTTCTAGTTCTTCAATATCTTAAATATAATAGGGTGACCAACTCTGCACAGCATACTCCATGAGTGGCCTTACCAAAGAACAATACAACATCCTACACATATCTGTGTCTATACAATCAAAAGTTCTTATCAGGCCCACTAGCCAGTTAGCTTTGACAACAACTGTCCCCACATGCTGGGTTGGTTTCAGGTCTGTCTCTGCCTCCAAAGACTCCAACTCTATGCCCTTCAGACTATACTTTACTCCAGGGTTCCTATGACCTATATGCGTAGTCTTGCTCTTGTTCACATTAAATTCCAACAGCCATCTCTCACTCCATTCCTCCAGCCTTGACAAGTCACGCCTCATTGCCTGGATATCTCCCTCTGAATTAATCTCTACAAAAATCATAGCATCATCTGCAAACATCAGAACTGGGCACCTCAGGCCATCAAGAAGATTGTTTATGAAGACCAGAAACAATATCAGTCCCAACACTGATCCCTGCAGAACACCTGATGTTACCTCCAGCTTTTCTGACTTGTTTCCTCTTATTTCAAGAAACTGATATCTATCAACCAAAAACTGCTCAATCCACTTAAGGAGTTTCCTAGTTATTCCACATTTCTGCAACTTAATTAGAATTCTCCAGTGTGGCACTGTATCAAAGGCCTTCCAGCAGTCAAGGTAGTTGACATCCACTGGTATCTGAAGGTCACTTGCCCTAGTCAGCTGCTTCATGTATATCAGTAAGTTTGTCAAAGTACTCCTTCTCTCTCTAAAACCATGCTGCTTGTCACTAATAAGGTTGTTGTCCTCCAAATGTTTTACCAGTCTGTTCCTTATAATAGGGGCATTCCAGGACAAATCACCCAAAAATTAAAAAATTTGTCACCACTCCAACCCAGATTTTAATGAAAATTGACATTGGGGTTCTTCCGGGTGCTGATTTCACTGGTCAAAATAAAAAAGTTGTATGACCCATAGTTTTTGAGATATGGGGCCCCACTTTACCACCTAACTTTAATGGGCAATAACTCCTAAACATCTTGTAGACCTATAAAACTATACATTTTTAGAATCAGCATGAAGAGATCTACTAAATGATAACCACATTCAAATGTGTAGAACAATAATGAAAATTTTCCTCCCTTTTTTATTTTTCTTTTTGACCCCCAACCCCCCTAGACAGTGAAATCCAAAATTTTTTTTTCATATACTAAACTTCCATTAATTGTTAAAAGATATAAACAATAAAAACATGAATATCAAGTTGCAAGATATTTTAAAAATTATTGAAAAAAAATATGTACATTGACATTTGTATATTGTACATTGAAATTCTGACATTTTAATGCAGACTAAAATAGAGAACTACAAATGATATATTTACATTGTATGTATAACTCATATTCACACAGTCTCTCTCTCAAATGTTTGTTAATTATGCTTATTTTTATTACAGATGTGCTTATTTTGAGTCAAATCATATCTTATTTTTAAGATTTATAGTTGTGTATTTTTAGTAATGAAAAATGGTTAGATATGTGATGATCCTTTACAAAAACATAAGAAAAAGATACACAAGGATATAAGAACCATCAGTCAATCACTTTATGATCGATGTAAATAGAAACTATAAAGGAATACTGTACTATGTAGCAACTGTAGAAAATTATTAACCCAGAGACCAGAGTTGCTATCAACATCACAAAGTGAAGAGTCTGATCACAATCAGTCTTCTGAGAATGTTATTTCAGAAAGCGATGAATATGATCCAAGTATATCAAGTAATGCCAAAGAAGAGGTTTCTCAAGTTCTAGAAAGTCTTGCTGTGACTCCAGTGAAGAAGCGTAAGTAGCTATTTAATGATAGATACTTTTTATATTTATAATTTTTTTATTTATATTATTTATTTATAATGCATTTACTTTCAAGACAGTTTTTCAGCAGTTGCTGAAAAACTTAATGAAATTAATATGTTGACATATTAAATTTATTAAATTTATTAAACTTATGAAATTAATATGTTGACATATTAATTATTATTGTCCATATATATCAAATGGAGTCAAATATTTATTAATTAAAAAATTTCAGATGGTTTGGGTTCCTCAAGAAAAGAGGCAAAAGCTATTCAAACAATAGAAAAAGCAGGTCATTCTTTAAAATGAAAGCTAGAGACAAGTTTAGAAATTGAGATCCCAAGCCCATCAAAAGCTACAAAGTTGGATCATGAAACTGAAAGGTATGAATTTTAAAATGATATACTATTATTAAGTAGGAATATACCTAAATTAAAACTGAAGAATAAAAACAAAATGTAGGTATTCACCTTTGATAGTAGAAACTAGAAGCACAACTCCCTAAAGATTGGAGATCAATGGGCTCATTAAATCATTTGGAATTCATTTGGTCACAAAATAATTTTTGGTTTAATTTGACTCTATCTCAAAGAATGCTCATTTTGTTACACTTGAAATCAATATTATAATCCAAAAAATTTAATATGCACATGTAATGTTTTGTTTATAGCTATTATACATTCATGAATTTGTTTCAGGTCAATGATTCATCTCATGAATGAACTGGTTGAAGCTTTCCATTCTACTGACAGTTATGAGACAAAACTCAAAATATTGACATTATCTCCATTTACCATATCAAAAACTATAAATCTATTTTGGACAACTGAATATTTAGTTAAGAAAAGCAGAAATATAAAACAAAGACGGAATTATTCCTGAAATTGAACCCATATCAAAAGGAAAAGTAATAACTAAAGGTACTAAAGATTCTGTTCAGAAATTTTTCGCATCAGATGAAATTAGTCATTTGTGCCCAGGTACAAAAGACTGCCTGAGTATCAGAAATGAAAGTGGAAATAAAGAATCTGTGCAGAAAAGACTGGTGTTAATGAATCTGAAAGAAGCTTTTAGTGTCTATAAAAATAATCCAGATAGTCCCCAAATTGGCTTCTCTAGTTTTGCCAACCTTCGCCCCAGATATTGTGTTTTAGCTGGAGCTGCTGGTACCCATTGTGTGTGTGTGTGTGTACATACCACCAGAATGCCAAAATACAATTCTCAGCTTTGCGTGTCAAGGGGTTGGAATACACAACTCTTATGGAGAAAGTATGTGATGTCAACAACAGGAATTGCATGATGCAAATATGTAATCTCTGTCCAAAAGAACAAGGTATTAAGAATTTTTTGCTCACTTTTCAAAGTGTCAATGATCCTGAATGTGAGGAAATAAAATATAAACAATGGGTTACTACAGATCAATGAAATATGGTTGAAAAAACAGAATCTGTAGATGATTTTATAAATTCATTAAGCACAAAAATTGTCAAATTGACATGTCATCACTTTATAGCAAAGAATCAGAGTGCCTTTCTAAAAAACTTGAAGAATAATTTAAATAGCCATACAGCTGTAGTTCTTGGTGACTTTTCAGAAAACTACTCATTTGTAGTACAGGATGCAGTCCAAGGTTTTCATTGGGAAAATACCCAATGCACAGTGCATCCCTTTGTGTTATATTATAAGGAACCAGAAAGTAATGAAACAAAATATTCAAGTTATTATTTTTTATCTCCAATTACAAAACATAACACTACAATGGTTTATACTTTTTTAAATACACTCATACCTATTATTAGAAAATCCTACCTTCATATCAAAAAATTACATTATTTTACTGATGGATGTGCAGGACAATATAAAAATTGTTTCAACTTTGTTAACATTTGTAAACATGAAGATTTTGGGCTGGAATGTCGTAGTGGGGTTGTTTTGACTAACATCTTGTTTTCTTCTTGTTTCAGGATTGGCCACTATGTAACCCCCATGTTGACAGAGTTAGTCTTGCTTAATGCCTGACTAGCTCAGTAATTTTGTTTAGATCCATTTTGATCTTGTTTTTTGATTCTAGTATCAGTAAAATTCGCTTCTGCTTGCGGAAGTTCTAGCCTGCCAACTCAATTTGTTAACGAAAAAAAAAAAACTCCCAAGAAAAACAGAGTGCCTTGTGATAATGGACATTGCCTGTGCATAATGGTGTGCAGGCTAAGGTATTTGTAGGATCAATAGCTTCAGGTTTTGCTTCTCCATGGCTTAACTATAATAGATAGGTGTGATTGGATTGACCTCAAGTCTAGCTTAAGGATGTTAGGTCCAGTGAGGTCGATTGTGTTGTCTAATTGTACCATTCTAGCATAGGTTAAGTTTTTTTATCTTTTTCTAGAAATTCCATTTTTGTTGTCCAGTATTTTTGTCATTGTAATTGTAAGCACCATTGTATAGCATACCCTTTCAGGGTTTTTGGATTTCCATTTCTTGATTTTAAGCCATGTTTAGACTCAAGCTCATAACCCATCCTAGCTCTTGTAAATAATTCAAGTTAATTGCTAATAAACCCTTAGAATTCTACCAACTAGTTTTTTTTCAGCCTTTGTCCTCATAGATTGGGGTCGTTACTTTCAAGGATTTCCTTGTGATAAGCCCAGGGTCCTTGAATTGACAATACCTCGAGATTCTCTTTATTGTAATTTATCTGCTTTTCTCATCCAGCCACATTTGGTTTACTTCACGATCAGTGCTAAAATCTTGCTTGCTTGTTGTGTGCCCATATTGGTTGAAGTCCTCAAGTATTGCTGGGTGTACATTGCACACACCTTTCCTGAAGCCAGGGCTTTCCAGGTTCTCAAGTGGACCTGACTCAGACACAGGGTTAATCTTTGGAGATAGCTAGCGGGTCGAGTCCATTTCTTGGTTCAGCAGTGTGGGAGTCTCGTTTGCCCCTCAGTGACAGTCAGTGGAGGTGAGAAAAACTTCACCACCCAGGACCTTCCCTTTTCCCATCATCAAGAAGTAGCCAAGTTACGATACTCTAGTTAATTTCATCGTTCTCCCCGCAACATATTTTTGGTGCCCAGACCTGGGAATATTACGCCGGCTAGTTTACTGAGGCACCCAGCGAGACACCCAAGATGGCTGAGTTTCAAGAATTGCAAGACCAGATCAGTCAGCTTATGGCTCTCATGACCCAGCAGCAGAAGACCATGGAAGAGTCAAATCAAGCATGGGAACATAAGCTGAAACAACTCGAGGATGTAAACACAGAATTAAGGACTAAGTATGACCAATTATCAAGGGAAAACTCTGAATTGAATCTTCAGAATGAATATTGGCAGCAACAGGTGGACCAGCTGATGAGGAAGCAGCAGCAGAAGGATAGGCTGAATCTAGAGAGAGATTCTCATGACTCAATGCCCGAGCTTGAGAATCTGGATGATGTAGAGAATGTCTCGAACAGGGAAGAAGGTACCAGCAGAGGAACACGAACTTCAAGAAAGAAAAGACAAAGCTGGCATCTCCTAAACCCATCAAGACACAACGCAATAGATCAACCAGCTCCAGTTCCAGTTCTTCAGATAAGACCTCCAGTCTTCCAGATGCTGAGAGGAAGGTTAAACGTACTAAGCGTTCCTCCATTTTCAAGAGTAACAACGGTTCAAGGATGGCACCAGGAGTTTATCCTACCAGTGCTCCAGATCTTGATGAATTTGATGTGTCAAGTGGAAGATCTTTTCCTGAATATCTAGAAGCCTTTGAACGTCATTGCTCAGCCAAGTTTACTTGTGAACGGAGAGACTGGACTGGAACACTTGGAAAACATCTAACAGGAAAATTCAGAGATTTGTATAATGCTTATGGGGGTTGCAGTGTGGCATATGATGAGATGAAGGCTAGATTGTTGGCGTGCTACAAGAGAATGAAGAAAACCTTCACAACTGGCAAGGTGTCAGAATTCAAGAACGCGACAATGAAGCCTGGAGAGACACCAGATGTATATGCTGCAAGACTCGAGACTCTGGCTCGCCAGGCCTTCCCAAATAAAGCATCGAGACAAGCAAGGAGTTGAGGAGGAAGTTCTTGGAGACAGTTCCAGCTGGGCTGTCACAACAACTGACCCGGATCATCAATGAGAACAAGACCTGCATAACAAGAAGGTGACTTGGTCCAACATTCAGGATTTTGTGGCCATGCATTCAAGTGATGGACCATCCCTTCCAAGGCAAGAAACCATTGAGGTTCCCGGTGCAGATCCCTCCAGCTCCAAAGCCTTCCAGAGAGTCATCCAGACACGAGACACCTAACCAGCAATATCGAAACAACCAAGGTCATGAAAAAGGACAATGGAATGGAACTCGTCTTCCATTCTGGAATAAAAATGGAAATCAGAAGTCCCAAGGTCAACGTCAAGGAAGGGATCGTCGAAAATCTCAAGATCGAAATCAGCAGGGAGGACAACAACGTTCTCAGGAGTGTGAAAGAAACTCCAGTCAGTCAAGATCCCAAGAAGATACAGAGGTCAAGATATGTCAGTGGTGTGCAAGGAAGGGACACCTTCAACAGGACTGCAGAAGATGGAAAGGAGCGTGTTTTATGTGCGGTAGTCTGGATCATATGGTTCGAGATTGCCCTCGCAATCAGCAGCAACGACAATCAAGCTCCAGGACATCACCTTCCTACCACTGTCCTTTGTGTCAAGGACCTCATCCAGGAATGTTCTGCCCTTCTAGAAGACAAGGTCAAGAAAATTTGTCTCAAGGAAACCAAAATAATGAATCTACCCACCACAATCAACAACAGTCGGGAAACTAATCAGTTCCAATGAGATCAGGGGCTCATTGGAAGCTGAAGTCCAATCTTCAAGAAATGATCTTCAAGAACCCGATTATCATCATGAGATCCCAGCCAAAGATGACAGAAAACCTCTCCAGATGAATACCAACCAGAACATGAATTTAGCGTCTGAGGTGGGTGATGATGCCACCCCTGGACATCCAGAATTACCCAGTTCAGAACAGCAGTATCCAAAAACCACCGGAAATGAACTGAATCCTCTAGCATCTTCATGGACACCTAAACCAGCACCTCGAACCCAAATACCTAGGTGTGACATTGCAGATGAGACGGTTCATGGTCCAGATATTCCAGGAGGTCATTTTCGAGGTGTCCGGTTTGCCGAACTTGAACCTGCGGAAGTGTTAACAATTGATGTTACCCTTCAAGACACTAACATTCCAGGGTTAATTGACACAGGAGCACAAGTTAGCTTAATTTCCAGTGAACTGGCACAACAACTTGGGATTCCAATAGATACTACAGATATTTCCACAATTCGAGGTGTAGGTCCAGATGCTTCGAGGGAAACTATGGGTTCAGTCCTACTCGCAGTTTTCTTTGCATGGTATTGTAATGTCCCCTTTCAAGTTTCTTATCCTTCCCACTTTGGATTTTAAATATCCCATTTTTCTAGGTTTAGATTTTCTGCGGGCCAACAAATTACAGATTAGTCTAGCACGTAGACGGGTTTCAGGGAAGAACACTGATGGTTCTACGTGGGAAATTTATCTAGGTACGAATGGAGAAGAGTGCAAAAGGATTTGTTACAAGGTTAAGTGTTGGGCTGTAGAAGGTGTGCAGGTGAATGATTGTGGACCTGTAGAAGTAAAAATTCAGTGGGAACATCAAGGAGTAGATGATGATGGTACATGTCCATGTTCGAGAAATTCGGGGGAATGGTTCTATGATGGGACAGTTTCAAGCGTGCATCTTGGAGAGAAAGTGGTAGGTGTTCCAGGGATTGTAAATCTAGATTGCCCTTCCATTCTAGTCTACACTACAGGGAAACCTATTGGTAGAATCAAGGCAGGAGACATGATGGGACACATTTACACTCTAGTTGAACTCGATCCTACACCAAATCCAGAAGACACTAATGATACAGTGACACATCAAGTACATTGTGTAGGTATGGAATCAGAAAATGATGAATTGGTCTCATCTTTTCCGGAATGGACACCAGAACGTCTAACTTCAGAAATTGACTTACCTGAGCTGGATTCCCACCAGAAATCTCAAGTTTATAACTTGCTTAATTCCAGAAAAGCCGTTCTTAGTCGAGGAGATTCTGATGTGGGGACTGCTCAGATGACTCCACACCGTATTGAGTTATACGATGACACGCCAATATTTCAGCGACCAAGGAGATTTCCAGAACCGATTGCTCAAGTCATCGATGATCAGTGTCAAGAACTTACCAGCTAGGAATTATCGAGCCTACACATCTCCGTGGAGTGCTCCAGTGGTACCAATTAGGAAACCAGATGGTCCATACGCTTATGTGTGGATTACCGTAAACTGAACAAGGTAACCAAGCCTGATAGATTCCCGATGGCAAACTTGACAGACTCTGTCTACAGTCTACATGGTGTCAAGTTCTTTACCACCTGGATTTAGTGGGGTTATTATCAAATGCCGATCGAGGAGAAGAGTCGAGATTATACAGCTTTCTCGACCCCTCATGGACACTGGAGATTCAAGAAACTCAGTTTTGGATTGAAGAACGGCCTTCAGCCTTCCAGAGAGAAATGCAAGATGTGCTGAAGGGATTTTCAAGGAAGAAGGTTCTAGTGTATATTGACGACATTCTAATTATGGAAAAGTCATTCGAGGCCCATCTCCAGCTAGTTGAAAAAGTCCTCAAGGTTTTAGAAGAACATGGTATCAAGATCAAGCCACCAAAGTGTAGATGGTTCCAGTCCACAGTTCCATTTCTAGGTCATATAGTCAGTTCCAGTGGATTGTCAAAATCGCCAGAGTATATGGAGAAGGTGAAGAACTTCCCAAAGCCCAAGAACATCAAGGAACTTCGAGAATTTCTGGGCTTAGTGAATTTCCAGAGGAAGTTCTTGCCACAGTGTTCAGCAGTTGCTAAACCCTTATCAGAACTTACAGGAAGATCAAGGAATTCAGTTATCCAGTGGACACCAGAGATGGAAGAATCCTTCGAGACGCTCAAGGCAGAGATGCAAAATGAGGTGGAACTGGCTTTTCCTGATTATCGAGAAACAGCAGAGAATTGAACTTGTGGGTGGATGCATCAGCCATTGGTGCAGGTGCCTGTCTTACTCAAGTTCAGGATGGTCAAGTTCGAATCATTGCTCATGCATCAATGACATTTTCTAGTCCTCAGAAGAAATATTCGGTTACAGAGCGTGAACTAGCAGCGATGCGCTGGGGAGTCAAGACCTTCAGAGCCTTCCTGTACGGAATACCATTCATTCTGAACACGGACCATCAAGCATTGTTCTATCTCCATAATATGAGATTAGTCAATGACAGGCTTGCTCGAACAGTTGAAGATCTTGCTGAGTTTGATTTTGAGCTTCGTTATGTTCCAGGCAAAGACAATCAAGCTGCAGATGCGTTATCCAGACACTTCCAGGTTGAGCATGAAGAGGGCACCACAGCAATTTCAGCAGAACTCCCCAAGGGCTTACTTGTAAGATTTAAGCCGGAGGGGGGAGGTGATTCCTTGATCGAGTGTTTGTGGTATGCTCTTGTTCATGACTTAGATCGTGAAGTTCCAGAGAGTCCAGTATTTCTTCGAAAGCAGTTGGTGGAAGAACTGCTAAGTCATCCTACAAAGTACGGAATCAAGTTGAATAGCAAGCAGAAGCAACATCTTCGACTTATGACAATTCCAGGGCAGCCAGCATCACCAGAGATCTTGAAAGTTTTCTGTGAGATGTATCAAGTGGATGTTGTATTGCACTTTGGTACTGAAAACCCTCTAATTTACCACCCTGAAGTCAAGAATCAGCGTGTAACAGAACCCTCAGAACTTCTAGATAGGGTGCATGTCCAGTGTCTAGGTGGTGTTCATTTCAATTTATTGAGTGAATCCAATAAATATGTTCAGTCTTGTCCCATCTTCTTGACTTGTTTAAATTCTTTGTATGAGAGACTTGGATTCAGAACCAATAGGTGCAGGTTGCTCAAGTTTGGAGGTTGAGAATGGTCTAGTACAGGGGTGGGCAACCTTTTTAAGTGAGCGTGCCAAAATCGTCAAATCTTTGATGCAAAATTTTCTCACGTGCCAACCAAAATTTTGGGGAACATATTATTATTTGTTGCCTTTTAAGTATTGGGAGAACCTTTTCAAATAATCAAAAATTACACTGGAGCGGTAAAATCAAAGAATATTGTAAGAGTGATTATTGTAAGTCATGTAAGATTGAATAAATGTAAAATTTAGTGATGGAATTTTTACTTGAAGGTCGTTCTACCCTGTTGATAGCGTGGATATTTTTTATTAGCCTTTAAGTGTAATTATAGCTGCCATATATAGCCACACAATTTAAAAATGCAATTTTTAACATCAGCAAAAGAGTAAACAATAATTCTGATTTTTTTTTTGTTTTTTATATAGGTATCAGATCAATCAGCCATAAGTTTTTTCAAGTTTTCCCAATACATTACAGTGCCCAATCTCATAATCGTTTTACTTGACTAAAGCACAATGAAAGAAAATAAAATTAAAGATATTCTTTTATTGATTCTTAATCCCTTATGAATAATACATAAAAATTACAGAGAAAATAAAATGTTATTTTACCTACATAATATATTAAACAGAAGTTAATCTTTACCATTTTTTAGCAGAAAACATTTTAAAATATAAAACTCAGCGAAGAATGAGTGCCGGAAAAAAGTCATTGGTGTGCCACGTTTGGCACGCGTGCCAAGGGTTCCCCACCCCTGGTCTAGTAGAATGTGAAGTCAATTTTCCCACCCTTGATGTGGATATTGTTTGTCCACATTCAGGTGCCTTTAGAGCAGTTGTCCCACTTGTCAAGATGAAACCTACTGTGCTTTATTGGATTCTGGAGCTGAGATCTCCCTCATATCTCGAGTAGCCTGGCGTGAAATTTTAGGAAATTTGAAGGATTATTCACAAGATATTCTGGTTAACATTCAAGGTGTGGCTGAAAAGCAAGTGGTAGTTTATAACTATGTACCACTTACTGTGTCACTTGGCCTAAAGTAACTATTAATGATCACCCATTTGCTCTTGTTGAAGATCAAGCTATTCCTTGTTGTTTTCTCCTGGGTGCGAATTTCTTGTCTGCCACTGGGATTGACCTGGATTTGTCCACTGACAGAGTCATGAAGGAGGGTGAGATTCTCGCTACTTTTCTGGCAGAGTTGGAGGAACCCTCCAGTCATCAAGAATGCTGGTAGTTGGAAATTTGCATCCATGTTCATTTCTAGATGAAGTTAACCTTGAGGTTCTTCAAAAAAGTGATTGTGTGTTGAGACAACTTAAGTCCTATCTAGATAAGGGTTGTTTTGGGTATTGTCCTAAAGCTCTAGTGAGATATCGCCATTATCTTAAAGATATCTACTTCGAGAATGGTCTTCTAGTTAAGTATGATGAACCAGAAATGTTTCCCCAAGTTCTAGTACCTTTTAATTTCCTGATTGAGCTGGCCATTACTATCCATCTAGAGATGGCACACATAGGCCGAAACAAGGTCTTAGATGTTTTGTCTGGGGAAGTGTTTCATCCTCAGTTATATCAAGTTGTGCAAGAGGTGGTCACATCTTGTTCCCAGTGCCAGCTCAATAAGGTTTCCAGCCAGATCAGGGCTCCACCTACCCTGAAGATCGTGACCCAGGCACCATTTGAGTTGGTGGCTGTGGATCTAGTATTGTTCCCCAGAACACCTCAGGGGAATCTAGGATGTTTGATGGTGGTGGACCACTACTCCAAGTGGGTAGTGGCTATTCCATTTCCCAACAAGACTTCCAGTACCATTGCCCGTCTTTTCGAGTTTCGAGTGTTGCCCACTCTTTTGCTCCGGCCTTGTCGGTTGTTAACTGATAATGGTCCAGAATTTAGGGGTCAGGAGTTTGAGCAGATGTTATCTTGATACGGGATCACACATTTTCACGACCCCAAACCATCCAGAGAGCAATGGTGCAGTCGAGAGGGTCAACCGTACCATTGGTGAGCTTCTACGGAATCTGGTTCAAGATTCTAGCTCGTGGGATTTGAATCTCCCAAAGGCCATTATGACCTACAATGGTACGATTCATTCTGAGTTAACTATTTCTCCAGCCCAGTTCTTGTTATCGTCTGCTCATCCAGATCCTATTCCAGTTTCTATTCCCACTCCAGTTCAAGAACAGTGGTATCCAGGACATCCTGGTTTTTGTCCCTTTACCAAGGGGCAACTTGTCATTCGAAAGGTTGTTGCAAAAGGTAATCTAGTTTCTAAAGTTTCTGCCCAAGTATTGTGGGCCATTTCAAGTTGATCGAGCAGCAGAGAATGGTGTGACCTACGTCATTTCACCAGCTTATCCAGATCTGCAGCCACACTTATCCATGAGTTGAGTTCATCATTCTCAGTTGAGGAGCTGGAAGGAGGCTCCCAATTTCTTGAAGAATCATCCTAGTTATTCCAGGTTAGTTCAGGTTCCCTGGGCTAGCATAGAGGAGGATGAGAGTTTTCTAGGGTTTGAAACCCCAAATGTTCCAGTTTGTTCCCCAGGCTTTTCTTGTTTGTGGGACAGTTCGTCAGAAGATGAGACTGATCTCTTTGATTCTAGTAGTGATTCAAGCGAGTTTCTAGGATTTCCAGATCAGAATAGGGTCAATTCTAGACCATGGCTTGCTGATCTGAGTGAAAGTTCAAGTTCTTCAGATTCTTCTGAATGCTCTTCAAGTTCTTTTGAACTTGACTTTTCTGGATTCCTGGATGAGGTGCCATCCAAAGTGAATCCTCCAGGTATCCTGTCTAGTTCACCCAAACCTCTGTCTAGGCCTCATTCTCAACCAAAACATGTCACTTTTAGAAATGTTCAAGCCTTGGTAGTGATTCAGAGAAGGAAGCTTGTTCCCCAGTGGAGGAAATTGAGGATCTGTCTCCTATTCCTCATAGTGCTCCTTCAAGTGCTGTCAGTTAAGGTGTGATGGATCCAGAAGGTTCAATAGATCCAAGACAGAGTTCCCCATGTCCGAATGAACCTTAACCCAATAGTGATTCTCCAGAATTTCCTTCCTTGGTGGAAGCTCTGGAGAACACTTTAGAACATGTGCAGGATGATGAGGAGCAGTTTTACCAGTTGTTAGACCAGCAATTAGTTTCTCAAGAGCAGCAATTTAGCCCGGTAACTGGTTCAAGGACTCCCAATAGATTAAGTTTATCCCCAGTCAAAGATACCTGTTCAGAAGCTAGAGCTTTATTACAAGCTAACAGTAAACTAGCTCGTAAATGACTCCAGTCTGTTAGGAGAGGGTTGGGAGTAATTCGAGAGTAGGCTGGTGATTCAACTCCATGAACTCATTCCAGAAGTCCTGTAATGGAGTTACCATTAGTACCCTCTAGGCCTCTCGAATATGTTCCTGATTAATTTAATTAAGAATTAAGTGATTTTCTAGACCCTGTCTAATTATGTATATATGATTATTATGTATTGTATTTAAGTTGATGGTACTATGATTATATTTTTGATGTAAAAATAAGTATTTCTAGGTTTAATGAAATGGTGTATCTAGTTTTTGTAACGGCTTTACGGAGCCTTGGTTAAGATATATATATAAATAGGTATATCTTGCTGTACCGTAATGTATAGGTAGGGCCTAGCTAGTAAAGCCATGGAGGAAGCTAGTGTAAATTTTCTAGAACAAAGTGACTGCACATAGTGATAATGAATACCATACCTTCAGACTGGTTAAGTGCGGTAATTTTTGGTTTGCTTGCCTCTGCCTGACTCATGCACATGCCCTCACTTGTCACCCACTTTGTACTTGCTTTGATTGTCATGCATACAGCTTCCAGTGCATGTCCCTGTCCTTACCTGCCTCCAGTCATCCCCAATCACGCTTTCCTACTTTCATGGGAGGTGTTTTCAGGGATGGAGCCATTATTGGCTCTTCCACTCTTCAAGAATTGGCCTGAGGGGGGTCTTCCAGGCCTTGCTCCAGTTTGCACCACCATTCTTGTCTACATAGGAGGGGGTTCTGGAGGACTGCTCGATGGCCATGGTTGGCCCACGCAGTTACCTCTAGCCTGGAGCAAGCAGACCCCACCTTTGGTAGGGATGTCTACCAATCAGGAGGTATGGATGGGTGGACCAGGGCCAGGTTACATTGATAGTGATGGGCTAGTGAGGATATTAATCAAGGACAATAGTCATGCAGGTGGCTTCAGTTTCAAGCAAGGAGGATTGTGAATAGCCTCTTAAGGAAAGGACCTCATAAAGGAGTGCTAAAACTGAATGGATCCAGTACTAATTGTGTAAATTTAGATTGTAAATAGGTAGGGTTTTGAAGGTAATAGTACCTTCTTCTTATTGATTCATATATATTATATATATAATTGTCTAGTGTTTAGTAGTCATGGAGAAAGGAAAACTTGGAGCTTGGTGTCAGGATGGGGAGGTGGCAATTCCTTGAAAGACTGGATGTGGGAGAGGGCTTCGCTGCACTCACTTTTTGAGTGGTGGTACCCACCACTCAGAGGGGGGAGTGTAGTGGGGTTGTCTTGACTAACATCTTGTTTTCTTCTTGTTTCAGGATTGGCCACTATGTAACCCCATGTTGACAGAGTTAGTCTTGCTTAATGCCTGACTAGCTCAGTAGTTTTGTTTAGATCCATTTTGATCTTGTTTTTTGATTCTAGTATCAGTAAAATTCGCGTCCGCTTGTGGAAGTTCTAGCCTGCCAACTCAATTTGTTAAGAAAAAAAAAAAACTCAAGAAAAACAGAGTGCCTTGTGATAATGGACATTGCCTATGCATAACGGTGTGCAGGCTAAGGTATTTGTAGGATCAATAGCTTCAGGTTTTGTTTCTCCATGGCTTAACTATAATAGATAGGTGTGATTGGATTGACCTCAAGTCTAGCTTAAGGATGTTAGGTCCAGTGAGGTCGATTGTGTTGTCTAATTGTACCATTCTAGCATAGGTTAAGTTTTTTTATCTTTTTCTGGAAATTCCATTTTTGTTGTCCAGTATTTTTGTCATTGTAATTGTAAGCACCATTGTATAGCATACCCTTTCAGGGTTTTTGGATTTCCATTTCTTGATTTTAAGCCATGTTTAGACTCAAGCTCATAACCCATCCTAACTCTTGTAAATAATTCAAGTTAATTGCTAGTAAACCCTTAGAATTCTACCAACTAGTTTTTTTCCAACCTTTGTCCTCATAGATTGGGGTCGTTACTTTCAAGGATTTCCTTGTGATAAGCCCAGGGTCCTTGAATCGACAATACCTCGAGATTCTCTTTATTGTAATATCTGCTTTTCTCATCCAGCCACATTTGGTTTACTTCACGATCAGTGCTAAAATCTTGCTTGCTTGTTGTGTATGCCCATATTAGGTTGAGGTCCTCAAGTATTGTTGGGTGTACATTGCACACACCTTTTCTGAAGCCAGGGCTTTCCAGGTTCTCAAGTGGACCTGACTCAGACACAGGGTTAATCTTTGGAGATAGCTAGCGGGTCGAGTCCATTTCTTGGTTCAGCAGTGTGGGAGTCTCGTTTGCCCTTCAGTGACAGTCAGTGGAGGTGAGAAAAACTTCACCACCCGGGACCTTCCCTTTCCCCATCATCAAGAAGTAGCCAGGTTACGATATTCTAGTTAATTTCATCATTCTCCCCGCAACACAATGTGAGTGGCATTTCTTTGCCACAAGCCATGGTAAGAGTCCTTGTGATGGGATTGGGGGTACAGTGAAAAGATCTGTAGCCAGAGCGAGTATGCAGAGAACATTCGCAAATCAAATATTAACACCGGAAGACATGTTTGAATTTTGTTCAAACAATATAAGTGACAGCATAATTTTTTTTTTAATAAATTCTGAAGAAATTGAAGCTATGGAAAAATTTTTAAGTGACAGATATGAAAAAAGTATGCAGCTAACAGGAACAAAAATTCCACAGATTTGTACCTATTAATGCAAATAACAAAAACATTTAAATTATCTTCTGATGAAGTTGGTGAGGTGAGGATTATAAGCAAAGCTTTTCTGGGTGAAGATAATGTTGAAGTTAATCCGAAAATAGGAGAGTACATAGTTTGTACTTACAATGATCAGAAATGGTTGGGATTTGTACATTCCTATAATGAGGAATTTGATGACTTTGAGGTTAGCTTTTTGCACCCATCAGGATATAGTGTTTACTATTACTTTCCACAAATTAGAGATACATGCCATATATCAAGAGATAAAATTTTACTTTTATTAAGCACACCAACTTTAAAGCCAGGAACAATGCGTATTCAATATGTTTTCCCAGAAAATGAGTTGAAAAAACTCATGTAATTATGAATTAACTTGATGTAATATGTGTGTTCAATTTGTATTTTTACTGTTTATTTTCATCCATGTGAATATATCATTTGTAGTTCTCTATTTTAGTCTGCAGGCGTAAAAATGTCAAAATTTCACAATGTACATATTTTTTCAATAATTTTTAAAATATCTTGCAACTTGATACCCACGTTTTTTTATTGTTTATATCTTTTAACAATTAATGGAAGTTTAATAAATAATTTATTTTTTATTTTTTATTTCACTGCCTAGGGGGGGGTGGGGGTCAAAAATAAAAAAGGGGGAGGAAAATTTTCATTACCGTATTGTTCTACACATTTGAATGTGGTATCATTTAATAGATCTCTTCATGCTGATTCTAAAAATGTATAGTTTTATAGGTCTACGGTAAGATGTTTGGGAGTTATTGCCCATTAAAGTTAGGTGGTAAAGTGGGCCCCCCCAAGATTTTGAGGGCCCATATCTCAAAAACTATGGGTCATTGAACTTTTTTATTTTGACCAGTGAAATCAGTACCTGGAAGAACCCCATATGTCAATTTTCATCAAAATCCGAGTTGGAGTGGTGACATGCATTGGGTGATCTCTCCTGGAATGCCCCAATGAGCTTTTGCAAAAAATGAAATTTGAAGATGCAATCTGTGATTTTGCTAATAAAATGAGCCACAAACTTGATGTTTAACCCTTTAAAGGCGGCTACATGATGCAATAGTAGCAAAACCTTGAAAATGTTATATATTAATTAGTCTTCTTTACCAGCTTTATAAATTTCTATTTAGAAATTTTAAAAAAAATTATTTTTTCATTGTTATTTTTTATGTTCCCAAAATGGGAATGTTGGCATATTAAACTATACATTTTAAGGTCATTTAATAAATGCTGAATTCCTTCTTCTTTTTTTTTTGCACTCTTAGAATTGCCATGACTAAAATTATGAAAAAATAAACAAATACCTAAGTTTTTAATTTATTTGGAACAAGAACTGATATATATATATATATATATATATATATATATATATATATTATATATATATTATATATATATATAACCTTACAACCTTACAAAGGTTCCGCGTGATGATTTCTCATTTCGCGAAGGTCAAGCTTGTCGCCCCTCCTCTCGAGTTGGCCTGGTGAAGTAGTGAGTTGGATTCTTGCGCTCTCCACCTCACACATATATATATATCCCCGCAAGGGGGTTCTAAGTTTGTGCTCTCAAGTGCTCTTTGTGCTCATTTGTACGTGCTCTCAAGTGCTCTTTGTGCTCATTTGTACGTGCTTGTTCCTGGAGGTTTCACGTGCGCCCTCCTGGCCCTAGCATCCAAGGATGATCGGGCTCGACCCTGCAGTCCTTGTCATTGTTGGTCTTTTTCCACTTCGACTGTCCCCTCCACCCTTTCTTTTTCCTCTGTCTTTCCTCTTACTTTTTCTTTGTTTTTCCGCCGAGATATGCCCTTTTAAATAGAGGTGAATCGGTTGTTCCCGAAATTTAAAAAAAATATATATATATATATATATCATACAAAGTATGATTCTTACTGTTTACATTTTACTTATTATGAAATGTTGCACTACATGCTTTATGCATCCTTTTATCGCACTTGGTACACTTCATCCTGGTATTTTTCATATCTTCCCTGAGAGCAAGATTCTATAAAATGATTAATTTTATCATACCTAGAGGCATTGCTGGGTGGTGCAGATGAACCTCCCCTTCATAACCTTTGTTCTTGCGTTGCTATCAAAGCTCAGGCAACAGCTCTCCTGAACTGTAAATGGTTTATATTTGATGTTGTGTTTATATGCTTATAGAATCTAAATGCAGCGATTACAGAGAGATTCAAGAGAGTTGAGAATATATTTCACCACTATTTTTTAGAGCGTAATCTTGGTTGATACAAGGATAGCAATCAGTTGCAAACATCCACCCCTCCCATTCCCTTATTTCACATAGAAATAAGGAATGGCTGACTGACCTTTTTCTTATGTTCTTGTTTTACTCACCTTTCCATTGTTTGAACTGGGGTAATGCCGTAGTAATTACTAGCCACAGTTACAACTGAATTGTCATTCCATTTGACACACAACACTTTTCCATCTGATCTAAAATCAAATGATCCTCATTCCTTTTTTCTCATTTCTGACTTAGACAAAAGGGGGCAGTGCCAGATTATTATTGTCAGCAAATGTAGAAATCATTTTATGGACCTAAACCTTTCTCTACTCATTGTTTTAGCAAATACAAGCGGTAGCTTGCTATTGCCCTCTGGGCAGGTAGCAGTATATATCATAGTATATGTAGCAGTATATGTCACAGCTAGCTGTATATGTATATTGTATATATGTATATTGGTATTTACGTATTATTGGGACTACCAAACTGTTTATTATGTATTTTTGCTCTCGTCATTTTCATTTTTGAAGTACATACTTACATTCACTTGTAATAGACATTAAATAGCTCGTGCTCGGCTGTGGAGTGATCTAGGACTGGGAAACTTGACAGAGCACATTGGCAGCTCATGGGCTATCAGTTGGTGGTGGTTGAAGAATTTTCCAATGTGCCATTTAGTCTGTGCACGGTTCTGAAGAAAGTGGACAGACACACACACACACACACATTTTAGCTCAAGAGTATATAGGATAGGCGCTTCTATGTCAACACTGGTAGATCAGTAATTATTTTCAGAGGGAACACTATGATAACCACTTATTAGTAACAATACTAAAAATTTTTTTTATTTCTTCGGTAACTTCAAAGCCTTGGACATTTTTTTCTCATACCACATACAAATTTGTCTGTTCCATTATAAATGTAATTATCTCGTTTGTAAAAAATAAACAAAATATTTCATAAGGTTCCTTACTGCAGTGATCTTCCCCTACTGTACGTGGAATAGAATGGGAGGTCAAAGAAATCTTTTCAGTTTTTCACCAGCGTGGACTACTTTGCAAAGAGCTTACAGTTTCGGCACTATCCTCATCTTCTTCATTCAAATGCAGTTCAACCTCGCCAGCAACTTCATTTGGCAAACCTTCTTGATCAAAAACTGCATCATCACATTCTTCATCACTATTGACGTTCTGGTTACCCGTTTGAGGAGGCAGAACAACATCATCTACCTCAGGAGCGCTTGAATTTGCAGCCGCTTCTGTCACCATCTGAAGGAAACGGAATCTCGAAACACGAGGTTGTGATCTAAAAAAAAAAAAAGGGATTGCAAAACAATAAAATCAGTCAGGTGTCACTTCTAAATAATTACAAATGATGCATTTATATGTCACACAGTAAAGTACGTAATACATACACACACACACTTATAGAATGATGAAGCTTCCATAATCACAAAAAAATGTTCACTGCTTGCTACTCATATGACAAATGATGAGAAATGCATTCCTGGGTTGCTTTTATACAAACTTATTATGCTGAAAGTGAAGTAAAAAAAATTGTGTTATCACAATTGCACCAATGATGCAATAATTGATGTAAATGCATCATAAACATGTGATACATGTATTTCTGACTCATTTTTATGCAGCATCTATTTTATGTGCCTTATCTTTCAAGTAAGACACATTCCATTACTTAAAATTTATGATATGCGCAAAAAAGCCTGGAAAAAGCATAGCTTGACATGCCAATGTTCCCATTCTAGGAACAACAAAATAAAAATTCTATAAACGGCTAATTAGATAAATTATCTCATAGAAAAGTATATAATACACTAAAACAACACACTGTCAATGCATAGGAATCGGCGTTAGCATCCTGACAAAAATTTTTGTTTAAAAAAAATTAGGTAAAGAATAGTAGCACGAAATGGCAAAAAGTGATAATTTCAAACAGTTCAAAAACAACTTTAAAAAATGTAAAACTTTAAAATAACCATTAGAAGAATATATTAAACCAACATTCAGAAAGACAGAAATGTAAAAAAATTTTGAAAGTTTTTGAAAATATAAAGAAATAGCTTAGCTATTTTATTTTATGTTTCTGAAATGGGAATGTTGGCACATAAAGGGTTAATGTACATTTACTTAAGTCATATTATACCTGTTTGTTGACTAAAAATTTAATCAAATAAACCTGCATGTGTATATATACTTCAACATTTGTAGCTGTATTATAATAAAAAGGTTTTGTAAAGTAATTCAATTAAAGCAAATTATTAAGTTTGATTTAGCAGTTTCCTTTTCTCATTTTTGAGTCTGCTAAGATTTTTTTTAGGCCAAAAACTTTTTTGTAGGCCCTATATACTGTGCCTATTGGGATCCAGCCCTGCTCAATAGGCCCCAGTGGCTTCATGTTTTCGAACTGAAATGTAATGTAACTCACTGCTCTGCTCTGTGGGAGGTGACATGTCATCCTTGCCTCCTCCCTTTGGCTACAGGCCTGATTGTCACCATTAGCCTATTTTGTTCAAATTAGGGTATCATATTAAGTTGTAGTACTCCTTAGTCCTGCTAGCTATAATAACTATCTCTGCCAAGTGAAGTTGGTCGGGCCAAACTGGATTGCTCTTGTCTGTTCATCCTTTTTGATATTTTTTTGCCTGCACCATAACTTTTGAATCACACAATATAAATTGATGAAACCTCATATGCATGTAGCATCATAAGATAATGTATAGTCAGTCCTTGCTTTAATGAATTAAGTGGTTCCTGAAAATGGTTCATATATTGAAATCAGGAATTCCATAGAAACAATTTATAATTTATTAATTTATTCCAAGGTCATCCCCCTATTATGGAAATATTTGTAAAAATGTACACAAAACAATCAAAGATATCATATGCATGAAAATACATTAAAAGACATCAAATAATACCATACCGTACTGTACAGTAATACCTTGAACAGCGCGGGTTTTGATGTAACAGTTTGTATTTTCGTCAATTTTTTTAAATTTAGCACGCAATTTTCCTATTGTTTTCTAATTTCTTTTCGGTACTATTTCATTCAATGAACTTTCGACTTTTATTCAAAAAATAGACGATCCAATTAACCGCGCTGTGCAAGGTATTGCTGTACTTACAAGCTTATTAGAGAGCAAACAGCTAATTGGAATGGTCTTGAGGGTGGAGGAGGGGAGATTACTGGAGGAAGTCAGAGTGAGAAATTGGAGTGTCTTCTCCAACAAGATTTTGAAGGACTCCCTTGTGGAGTCTTAGCTGGGGTCTTTGAAGGGCTGGAGCCAGTACTCCTATGAGATCTCCTTGGACTTGAAGTAGTAGTTGACTCAGAAGTTGTAGCTTCAGGTTCATCTGCTGACTGAAGAAGTTGTAGCTTGAGCAGCCAGGCCTCTTGAAGAATGAGTCCAGGGAGCCCAGCTTCCAGCCTGTTCATAAAATGAGGACTGATTGTATATTGAGCAAGAATCAGGTCCTTGTATCAAAGGTCAAGATCATAAATACAGGAGGGGGCATTGATATTGTTCTGACATAGGGTAGTTCTTAATTTTTGAGCTATTTACTGCTTTGCATTTCAAGAGACATGTTATTCTTGAAAGTTAGAATCCTGTTTGGTAGCTATACAGGGGGTCCTCGTTATCCAAGTATTCATTATCCAAGTCCCCTCATTTATGTGGCTAAATAATTGTAGAACCATACAGATAAATTTCCCGCACTTAAGAGGTTTCCATGGATAATGTACATGGAATGTGGAAGCGCAACAGAAAACCATTTAAATTTCCCTCAGACTCCCTGTCTCACTTGCTTTCCCCTACCTCCAACACTCCACCCCCAACGCCGACACTATGCACTCTCAGTCTCTTGCTAACCATTGCCAGTGCTGAACTTATCTGTGGTTTTCTGGTGTTTTTGTTCTGATTTTGTTTATTTTTTGCACTATTGTTGCTGTTTAACATACTTTATTAACATATTTTATAAAGTAAGGTACATAAAAGGGTTTAAAAAGTGTATTTTACAAATGTTTTACCATAATTTTGAGTGTCATTTATTGTGTTAAGGTCCCAATTAAACCTTATTCTCATTATTTCTTATGGGTTATAGGTCCCTGCATTAAGTGGATTCACTTAAAGTGGTGATTTCTTGGTCCCCATTATCCTTGGATAATGAGGACCCTCTGTAGCTACATATATTGACAATACAAAGAATCCTAAATGTGTAATAACTTTATTGGATAATCTTAAGGGGATGTCATCACCTGAATTTAAAAAAAATAACTATATGGCCATAATCTACATAACAATATACCTAACACTCTTTTCAAGAGTACTGTTTTTGTGCAAATATATTATAAGCAAGTTATTATGAAATATAATATACGGTATTGTCACTATTCATTCATATATTTGACCAATCATGTAACATTGTGTATTTCCACTATGGCTGTGAGGCAGTTAGCTATTCAGTTTTGTTTGAGTTATGAAGTGTGATGGTTGTTCAATGTCTTTTGAGGATTTAATTGAAATAGTTCAAAAAAGTTTAGGTTTACCAAAATGCTTTTTATAGTAATATTTTATATGATTTACTCAAATCTTATATTTAACTTAATGCACAATTGAGCCAAACCATCATGATTTCCAACTTTGTATAAAATGGGTTTTGGCTTATTTACGCAGCAAATGAATATCAGATTTGAATAAATCACATCAAATAGCCACTAGCTGCTAGAAAAATGCATTTTGGTATGATTTTGCAGGTGATGACATTTTCTTAAGATTTACCGTACCACTTTATCATTTAATGAAGTACTTTTAAAACTATTTCTTGTTAAAAATTTGTCCATATCCTGTTTTTGTGGCAAACTCTAAGGTTATTTTTGCAATGAATGTAGGTTATTCATTTTTTCTGTATGGTACATTTAAATTATTAAATGTTTGCATTTTGGTCACTTTTGCTCACACCTAACTCCTTTTTTAACTTAAGCTATAAATTCTTTTCTAATAAGGAATTTAAAACAATTGCAGACCTTTTAATTTTCAGTTAAGGTCTAGCTGTAGCCTAGGTATAAAAACAGTGGTAACAGACATCAGAAATTTCTTTCTTTTCCTTGGCTGGTTTTTATATTTGGTTCTTCATCATTATGAAGAAATATATAGATCAAATATCAGATGAGGGTGACACAACAGTTTTTAAAATCAAATGACAACTGGCTACAGACAGTACTATATAGAGTCTACCTATTTTAAATCTTTGTGGAAGGTAATTTAATTTGGACACTGTATCAAAACTTTAAAAATTTAAAACAAGGCAGGTTGTTTAAAAGTTAACTCAATGAAAGCTAAAGTCATGCATAATATATCCTAACTTATTCATTTGAAGTGTTAGATTTTCCAGCCTGGTGATGATGTAGTTCTTGGTTGCTAGTGGTATGCTGTACCAAAACAGGCTTTTATTTAAAAAACTGTTTAGAAGATAGGCTTAGTAAATTTTATAACCTAATACATCTATTTTCAGTAATTCATTGTATTGTGTTGTTTATAGCTTAAGTACTAGCCATTTTCATTTTTTTTTTGTAGGTTTATAAAGAAAAGAAATGGTTTTCCAATGGGGAAGGTTACGTGAGTTTGGTAGAAGAAACATTGTATTCCTTGTAGCAATTCCAGGAATCATTGGAATTCATTGGGGATGGAACAGAATTCAAGATGTTGAAGTTTTCGTGTCCAAAGAAGAGAAAAAACAGCTTCCAATAATAGCTGTAAGTAACATTTTTTTACTGAATATGAATAAGTTTATATAGACCTAGGCCCTAACTGGCTTTTAAGACTAATTAGTGTTCAGGAATTGTTGCTAGTACAGTACTGTACTAGTGTTTTGTCATATAGTATAATTCTGAGTTTTCAAGACTCTGATACATAAAATATGTAGTTTATAGGGCTAAAATTTTTTAGAAAAGTTTGTGGTGGTGGGTTCTTTAAATTTATTGCTGTCAAGCAAAATGAAAACTGAGAATCTTTAGAATTTCTAGAAATAGGAGAACAGACTGTGATAAGTAAGTAGACAGTGTCAAGTCATAATAAAAAATGATTATCACATGTTTTAGCAAAATAAAACTATAGTATAAACCTGCAACAACTTAAAATGGTACATTTGTTAATGTTCTTCAATTAAATATCATATATGTAGCTATATTAGATGGGGATTTTAATACCAGCTCTATAGGGTGGACACAAAGGCCCTTTGCATGGAAAACAAGGGCAACATATATATGTGCTGTTATGTCACTGGAAAGGGACTTTGTGGCCACTCTGTAGTAGGTTAGCCTAATACATCATAAAGGTTAAGATAAATTTCAGATTGTTAGGTCCTGAAATGCTATAATTGTCACAATAAAGATCACAAGAAGTTAAGGTTAGAATTAAATTCCAATTAGAGAGTTTACTGGACTTTAATTATATAACCTAAACTATTGTAGGCTATGATATATTACAAAAAGTGACTAGGAAACATCACATTGGTTGGGTCTGTCATTGCTAGTGATGTTAAAAAACCATTTTTTTTATGTCCATGTTGTTTTTTTTGTTTTTTTGTCATTTTTTTTTTATTTATTGTTTTTTTTGTTTTTTTTAATAATTAATATAGATATTGCCAATTTAATTATAAGGTATACTTTTGCAATGATATATATTATAAAAATAAATAAATAAATAATAAAATAGGCCATATGGTACCAGTATAGAATGTCCTTTTCAGCCTATTTACAGAAAAAAATTGGCCTCTTTCTTGCACTGAAAGTCTTGTATCTTGAGATCCATTAAACTTGCGAGAACACTGGCTGGGAGCTGACTGCCCATTGTCCAACCTTTCCAGGACTCTCCCATCCATGCCTTGGATTTTGAATCTCCCACTTAACTATCCTTTAGACCCGCGATGACATATTTTCCCCCCCGAGACCATCCATATATATACATACACATACACCCATATACACATATACCAATATATACATAAATACTTATATACATATATTTATATTTATTATATACCCCATACATACGCATACATCCAGAATTCCAGATACATACACACGCATACTCACATATATACCTACACAAACTCATACACCTCTATTTCGCCCTTTCATTACCTCCGAGATCATTTAGCACATACAGTAATATCCATACAGCCAAAAGAAACTGATTAAGCACAGACAGAGCAGCAAAGCTAGTATTTATATCCCAAAATGCAAAATTCCAAGAAAGTGAAGTAAAACATGGTGCTACATTGGCTTCGTCAACATCCAAATCTGCAATAAGTACCAGTACCTGTGATATTGAAATTATAAGCTCTAATCAATCTAGTGATAATGATTCTTCAATGGAAATAGAATCAGATAATGAAAGTTAAACAGCATTAGGTTAACACAAAGGTTAAAGAAAGAGATGAATATTTTAATTTTTTTTATTTTTCTATTTGGAATATATATATATATATATATATACATACATACACTGGTATTCTTGCCAATCACAATTATATATATTGTTTTATACCAGTATTATGTATTTTTTATTATGTATATTATACCAGTACCTGTGATATTGAAACTAGCATATATGCTCTACCCAATCTAGTGATGATTCTTCCATGGAAATGAAGGTTAAACAACATTAGGTTAACAAAAAGGTTCAAAAAAAGGTGAATATTTTCCTTTTCTATCTGGATTATATATACTGGTACTCTTGCCAATCACAATTATATATATTGTTTGAAACGAGGAAGAATGTTTTATGTTCTAGTTAAAAAATATATATACATATAAAAATGAGGGTTTGTTTTTCCTTTCTATTATATACTTTTTGCGTGATTCAATTTTTCTAAAAGATGACTATATATACTAGGTATAACCGTATAAGCATGGTAGTATAGTAAATTATAGGTAATACTAATATACTTATTAGATTAAAGGAAGAAAAATATGGAATAAGTTTAAAACAATAAAAAACAAAAAAAACAGACTACCTTCGTTTTAAACAAAAAAAATGACAAAAAAAAGACAATAAAAAACGACTCACATCACTAGTCATTGCTTCACTGACATCAGAGAAAATAAAAGGGGACACACTATTAATTTTGATAAAATTCTTCTTCCTTTTGTTAAGTCCATTTAAGCATAGAAAGTCCCTTCTTTATGAAATATGGTATAGTGATTAGGCATTACTACAATGGCATGTGCAGAAAATTTACATAGGTTTTGTTTTTCAGTCTATTTAAAAACAATTCTAGGGCATTACAAGTCAGTAGTAGTTTAGTGTAAAAAAAAAAAATAATTTATATATATTAGGGATGCACTGGATACCAGATCATGATCCGGTATCCAGCCAATCCAGCCACTTCTTCAGTATCCTGCCAGATACCAGATATCAAGTATGATCCAGCCGGATAATTAATTAACATTTTAATCACATTTTGTTGATAAAAAACTTTAATTTCAAGTTTTTGTGTGTACAGTATTTTAATATGACTAATTCCAGATGATTTTATTTAGCTGTGGGAAGAGCCATGTGTTTTTTGTTTAAAAGATAATCATTTAAACAAAAAACATACTAAAAGTTAGATTTCTATAAAATTTAGCAGAACTCTATGTCCAATCAACTTGCCTTTTTTCTTTCCAGCATTGAATGTGAGAGTTCCCCCAAAATATGAAAAATGTTAAATTTGAAAATTTAATATACTTCTAGCTTCTTTTTTTTTTGTTTTTTTCTGATTTAAATTCTGTTCTAAGCCTACTAGTAACACACATCCTAATTATTTAAATTTAAAACTTAGCAAATTATCAAATATCTTATTCTTTTTCTTGTATCAAAATATACTAAAAATAATTCAAAACTTATTGGTCTTATGAGAAGGGAATACAGTATAAATTAAATAATCTTATATATATATATATATATATATATATATCCCTCGCTTAGTGCAGTTTCAATTAATGCGATTTTCAAGTTAGTGTGCTTTATAATTTGACACCACATTTCAGGTAATACGGTCCACATTCGAGTTAGTGCGGTTTTCTGCTTAGAGTACAGTACTGTATATGTAAACTAAAATTTTCAAACGACGCATGCACAAGCGCGGGAAATCAGTGTAGACACTGCAAATGTTCGTGAATTGCTTGAATCTCATACAGAAGAACTCGGTAATAATGACCTTATTAATTTAGAACAACAGTGTGAATTTGAAGAAGAGGACAATTGTAAAAGCAGATGAAAATGAACCATCAAAGGAGTTCACTTTAAAAGAACTCGACGAAATGTTTCGCACTCTTGAAACTTTAACGCAGCAAATTATGGATGGTGATCCCAACATCGAACGAAACATGCAAATTCGCCGAAACCCGGAGAAAGATATTAGCTGCTACAGAAAAATGTATGAGGAAAAGAAGAAAAATAACATGGTTCAAACTTCACTATTGAAATATTTTTCCAAAAAATAAATTACGTAATTTTTCCCACCTTTTTTATGCATATGCTTTTGTTTCAAATAAACTTTTGACTAATGAAAACATTATTATTATCCTTTGCAGTCATATTACAATGAAAAATAGTTTTAAAAAATGCATTTTTAAAAATTTAGTACATATTTTGAAAATCTTAGAATCAATTACCCTATTTTGTATTGAATACTGTTTTTGATTAGTGCGGCACTTTCCAGGCATGCATTAACCGCACTAATCGAGGGATTGCTGTACTGTATATATGGATTTTTTTAATTGAATAAACAAAATTTCTTATCTGCATTTTTTTAGGAGAATAATCATTTTGTAAAATTAGTAGGAACCATAAAAGTTTATTAAACCACTAGTTAATTGCAAGTTTTAAAATTTTATGCCCTTAAGAATACATGATCTAGCCAAATATCCAGCAATTATCCAGTATCTGGCCATTTCTTGATCCAGCTGGATTATCCAGTATCTGGCCATTTCTTGATCCAGCTGGATTATCCAGTATCTGGCAATTTCTTGATCCAGCTGGATTATCCAGTATCTGGCAAAAATAAAAATATCCAGTATCCAGTTATCCAGCTATATTGTGATCTGGTACATCCCTAATATATATATATATATATATATATATATATATATATATATATATATGGGAATGAACTCAGAATGGTCCCCTGAGTTTTTTATGATACACCCAGATAGTGCATGGAACAAGGAACTCTTCGGGGATAATTAAATCCACTATAGTCCGAATAAGTAATGGTAAATGACAAATACCATAGTTTTTCTTTTTCATGATGCTAGCCCGACGTGGGCAATGGGTCACTCGCAGAGAGGTCCCATAAATATAGCTTCCCTCACCAGCTATCTGCAAAGCAGACAGGATCCAGCTTTAAACCCTAGATCCATGTCCCAAAGCTGGATCCTGTCTGCTTTGCAGATAGCTGGTGAGGGAAGCTATATTTATGGGACCTCTTTGCGAGTGACCCGTTGCCCACGTCGGGCTAGCATCATGAAAAAGAAAAACTATGGTATTTGTCATTTACCATTACTTATTCGGACTATAGTGGATTTAATTATCCCAGAAGAGTTCCTTGTTCCATGCACTGTCTGGGTGTATCATAAAAAACTCAGGGGACCATTCTGAGTTCATTCCCATCTTGAAACGGACATGTTATGTGCCTTGAAAAGTGGACGCTCAATTCTACCAGTTGAGGTTTAAGTTTTGTTTTTTGGCTAAAAATATAATAGTTACCCCTTTTTCTTTTATGTATTCAATCTGACGTGAAGGCAGCGAGTCTTTTGCTTATATTGAGGTTCTAAATGTAGTAGGGCTAGGCTGCTTTAAACCCTAGATCCATGTCCCAAAGCTGGATCCTGTCTGCTTTGCAGATAGCTGGTGAGGGAAGCTATATTTATGGGACCTCTTTGCGAGTGACCCATTGCCCACGTCGGGCTAGCATCATGAAAAAGAAAAACTATGGTATTTGTCATTTACCATTACTTATTTGGACTATAGTGGATTTAATTATCCCAGAAGAGTTCCTTGTTCCATGCACTGTCTGGGTGTCTCATATATATATATTATATATAATATATATATACAGTATATAAGTCATGGCCAATGTTGTAATACTGCTTCCTATTGATCAACAAAGTTAAGTGACATGATGATTCTGATCCCATATAAAGTTGTAGGTCCCCACTGTCATATGATGCTAGATGTTGTGAAGGAAGTTAAACAACCCTATCAACATACACACACACACACACACACACATATATATATATATATATATATATATATATATATATATATATATATTAGGGTGTCTCTTATTGGGTAGTCAAAAATTGAAATGTTGAATTATTTTATCTGCGCCCCCTAAAATAGTTCCATTTAGCATAAAAACTAAAACTTGAAAGTTTGACACAAATTGGCTCATATTTAGGGGTCGCCCCCGGCTAATAAAAATGGTGACCATGGCATAATAGCTCCTGACATATGATTATGCTCATTATACACATAATTCCTTCCTTCTTTTTTTAGTTTGATTCGTTTTTATAAGTATAGGCCTTCTTATTTATCATTGATCCTTTTCTAACCTATCCTTGATGTTATAATCCATCCTTTGGTCTTCAATCCTTCTTTATCCCAATCCTTTTTCTCCTATCCAAAATCCTTCCTGGCTCTTTTTTTTTATATACAATCAGCAATGAAGCATTGCTACAAAAAAAACCCATTAGTTTATTATATAGAGATAAATTCAAAATGCCAGTGCTATTTACATACTTTAATTACTTTAATTAGTATTATTTCCTTATACAACATTTATTTAATATACAATGATTATACAATATGCTGTATTTTAAGGTGCGACCTCATGGATGGTTATTTTTTGAGAAGAACAGTTTTTGATGGAACTGGGTGACTCTGGCGGTGTTTTGCAACAATTTGGAGCAGGAACTGGAGCTGCTCTTCCCCCACTGTCAATTTCTTATTCAGCTCTTGAACTAAAGCTACTGCACGTTCTGCCCGGTCATTTACAACAGATAGAGCTGCAACAATAGCTCTGGCCCTTAAATATTCACAGTTGGATGTCCAAGTGCTGGGTGCCTTGTTCAGAAATCCTTCTGGCAAATTCAGCTTAGTAAAGAATTCTCTAGTATTTCTTGTAACAAGTTGGTGTAGTCCTTCACCAGAGCAGAAGGTCGATTCAGGAATCCGAGGACGCTTGGGTGGTCTATCAGTGGACTCATCTTCTAATGCCTTTACCATGCGTTTCTTTACATCTGTAGTAATTCGCTCATCAAAGAAAGCAAGACCAACTGCTTCTTCAGACAGGTACCATAAGTGGTTATAGAGCTTTTTTTTAGTTGCATCAGGAATCTTTTTGTTAGGATAATTAATCAATGACCTCATAAGGAGCCAGTCATTAAATGGGGTTTCAATAGGGAGTGAGGATGATGTCCAAGCCTTCATATAGATGAGAACAGAAAAAAGGGAAAGATCTCGAATTCCTCGTTCTTCAGTCTTAGTCATCTTGAACTGGTTTCGAAAAAGCCACATCTTGATAGAATAGAGCGCTTTGGACATCCAGCGAGCTCGATGCATGGCACCTGGTGCACGAAACTTGATGCCTTTATTGGGGACACCTCCAAGAAAGATGATGGACAGATCCAAAAGTTCTTGATAGTCATCCCGTAGCATAGGTGCCTGGATCTAGCAAACTGAATTAGTTCAGTTTTAGACTGGATAATTGCTTCTTTAGTAATCGTGTCTGTCTCACCTGTTTGGAACTGGCTTTGATCAACAGAAGTCCAATTGTCACGAAAATGCTTAAAGATCAATATCTCTGGACCAGTTGATGTAGATCCCAATGTTGCTTCAAATGCAGCTCCCAACAATAAATCTAAAACATGGTGTCTACAAAGCAAGTACAAAACATCATGTCCCAATTTTGCTTCGATGAGAGCACAGGCTCCACTATATTGATCCGTGTTTGAAGCTGTTGTATCGAAACAAATTGCTTTTACTCTCTCTGTAATTCCCCATTCATTCAGGCAGTTAAAGACTGCTTCAGCTTGTGCTTCTCCAGTTGAGTTTGGGATTTTGGGGACACCAAGCAGCTGTTCAACACCAGGTCCTGACACAAGTACTGGGAGACGATCAATGTGCTTGTGCGAGGTGAGGTCCTCCATCATCTTGCCATCCCAGTGGACTGTCATAGAACATTCTCCATGGAAATGCTCCTTAAGTTCTTTAGCATGACGAGCTCGGTTCTTATTTCGAAGGCGATGGATAGAATGTTGGTTTATGTTGTAATCTGAAGCGTCCAAACCAAAGCTTTTAGCTGCCTCTGCGAGGATAAATGTTGCCTTTCTAGAGGAAATTTGTGTACGATCCAGGGCAGCAGACATCTGAATAGTCATGATGTTTTTCATGCCTCGTTTTTTCTTAGATTTTGGTAAAGCACAAGCTCCTTTGGGCTCCTCCTCCTCCTCATTCTCACTTTCATCAGTGTTGCTGGAAGATGTGGAAGAAGCCAGTACAACTTGACTAGTAGATGCCTCCATCAAAGATTCTGACTTTCTTTTTCTCTCTGCCTCAGCTTCCAACCGTTTGACTGCATTTTTTGTGCGGTGAAGATGTACAGTGTCCACACCACCGATTGAGCCAGGACGACCTTTTTGTCTTTGCAGTTGAAGGAACTCCGTCCTCACGATTCTTGATCAGCTTCTCAGCGTCTCCATGGGCGATGTCAAAGAGATCTTCCAATCACTACAAAATCAGCCTCCTTGGTTTTATAGCTCTGGCTTGTTCTGGAAGCATGCTTCTTTAAGCAAGTTCATTCGTTAAAGAAATTCTCTAACTTCTTCATGGTACGAGGTTCCTGCTGAGTAGGAATATTGGCCTTATCCCAGATAACTAGCAAAATTAAAATTACTCCTTTAAATTACAATATCATACGCACAGCCTAAATGTATTTACATTTACATAGTTTCATGTGGTTAAAGTGAAAATTCGGTAAGAAAACAATAGAATTCGAAGTAAAAATGTTTAAGAACTACATCAAAATTATGTTCATTTTAACGTTAAACTTTACCGTTACATGAGATACATTAATGGATTAGGTTTGCATAATCAATAATGGCCCAAATAATGTAGAAGTTGTAGACAAATGCATATGGAAATATACTCATAAATTTGAGGCTGCAACATCATAAAGACAGAGGCTGGAACAACTGAGCGGAAGCCTTTTTTTATTTTTCTCCTTCTTTTCCTTTAATTACTACTTCATTCTCAAAAAAGTTATTGATATAGGTTCACAAATACTAATTACCACAATATTGTAGCTAAAACAACAGAAAATTTGACAAAATCAGCGACTATACAAACACCAGCAGCAACGAAAACAACAGCGCGTGCTTGTAGAGCGTGCAGACGAAACCACGTGATTCGAAGCATCATTGTAATTGGGTAATAATGACAGCTCTGACCGGAGCGCATTAGAAGGTTCAAAAAGTAAATTAGCATAGAGTTTTAGCCTTGTAGGTATATTGATACATGTAAGCTGGGCTTACGAAAAATGTTTTTTGTTGTTATAACTAACTACAGGAATATTTTTATAAAAAATAATAAATTTCTGCTCAACACTGCACAAAACCCCCCCACACCCCTCTAGTGACGCTACTGATAGAAACACAGATAACACTGGTATGCATATGAATTTTTTTTGTCTGCTGTGAGGGTTTTTTCAACTCATATTATATAATTCGACCATGCTGAATTCGAAAATGACATTGGTTTTCCTCAATCAGGTCAGGTTTTTTCTCTATTGACCATTTATTATAAGTCCAATTTTATCCCCAAATTTATTGATTTTTTTAGCTTAAACACTGTAGATACGAGTAATATTATAAGAACACTCGTGAAAAATGAAAACACCTGTATGGTGTGAATAAATACTTTTATTCATACAATGAATATGGAAAAAAGTTTATTGAGGAAGGAATGAAGTTTTTTTGGCTTTCCGTCTGTGTTTTTCTTCGGGCACGTCTCGCTTCAAACACCAGCAATAGTCCGCCAGCATATTGATATCCCAGTTTCCCTGGTACCTCTCTTCCATTATTTTGATATCTTGGTGAAATCATTCACCCTGTTCCTCACTATAATCCCCGCAATTTTCAGGAAAATAGTCCAAGTGGGACCACAAAAAGTGCATTTTTATGGACATGCGCGACCCATGAGCTTTGAAAGCTTCCATCAAGTTTTCGACAATGGACTCGTATTCTGGACTTCTACGCTTGCCAAGAAAATCAGTGGCAACTGATTTGAATGCCTGCCAGGCATTCTTCTCAGTTGGAGTCATTGCGTTTTCGAACTGAGTATCCTTGATCAAAGTTCGAATTTGAGGACCATCAAAAACCCCAGCATTTAGTTTAGCATCAGATATATGAGGAAATTTACTCTCGAGATATGGGAATGCTGAACCCTCCTTATTCATTGATTTGATGAAATTTTTCATCAAGCCCAGCTTAATATGAAGTGGTGGGAGCAAAATTTTTGTTGGTGGTACAAGGGGCACTGAAACGACATTATGCGACCCAGGTTCAAAATTCTCTCTGGATGCCCATTCACGCTGTGCATAGTGCTTCTCATCCGCTCGGCTATCCCATTTGCAGAGGAAACATGGGTATTTCGTGTATCCCCCTTGCATTCCCAATACAAATGCCACAATCTGAAAAAAATGAAAATATTTAAAGAATTTAGAGAATTTGTTCTATCAGATAAAAAAAATCTATGCATTGGACTGTATCACTTCTGTGGGGAAGTTAAGTGCTCTTATACGCTCTCAAATAACCTTTGGAAAAACAACATAGTCAATAGCAATAGTTTACTTATGATATTAGTATTACCTTCAAATCTCCACAGATCCTCCAGTTATGTTGGTCGTATACGAGAGCATCCAGTAAAATTTTCATGTTATCGTAGCTCTCAGTAAGTTGTACGGAATGTGCTACAGGGACTGATGCAACCCTATTCCCAATGTTGAGAAGTACTGCTTTCAAACTTCGTTTAGACGAGTCTATAAATAGCCTCCATTCTGATGCGTTATATGGCAGGCCCAAGGATTCGATTAGCCCCTCAACATTGCAGCAGTACACTAAGGAAGAGGTATTTTCGTGTACTGCAAAAAACTTGCTTGCGGAATTCTTCCTCTCGTTTCCTATACCAGGAGAATGTTGTTCCCGGAGCCAGCAAGTTGTCCTCTCGAAGTCGTGAGCCCAAGATCTCGGCAGCTAATTTGGAAAGTCCTAAATCCCTGGTAAGATCATTAAGTTTGGCCTGGTTGAGAGGCCTCGGCTCATTTGAAGCGGTATTTTGAGGTATATACGACTGGGACTGGTCATTGGCATTGGTCATTGATTCATCATCAGAATCATCGAAGTCCAGGGTTTGAGGTGGGTCGGGTATTGGAATTCCAGGATCATGGGGTACAGGTCTCATAGCAGAAGGAATGTCAGGGTATACAACAATGTGTTTATTCTTCTTGTTAACTCCTGAAAATAGAAACACAGAAACATGGATATAAAACTTGCATATGAAATAGAAGAAGCATTCAGACAGTGGCGGCTCGTGAGGGAAGGCTGCGGTCTGTAAGATATGAAATAGGTCGATGGAGTCTGTATATTTTCTTTCTTTTTCATTCATATTGTCCCTTCGGGGACAATATGAATGAAAAAGAAAGAAAATATACAATCATTGTATATGTAAATGTAACTTGTATAACAATATGTATGTGTAAATGTATTTTCTATAACAATATGTATATGTAAATGTATGATTACCATTATGGTGAATAGTATGCTATATATGGTGAATATTACATTATGGTGAATATTATGTCAAGTTTCATACGAGGATTTCAAAATATTTAAGAAAAATAAATTTATAAGCCCACCTTGGAGGTTTGTCATGCAGAAATAGCAATCTGTCACGTGATCCTTTCCTTCTCTCCAAATCATGGGAATTCCAAAAGGCAAAGATTTCGCTCTGCCTTTGCTCCATCTTCTCAAATTTTCAATGCACGTCTTGCAGCACATATGAGGGGCGAAATTTTTGCCCTGGTCCCCTAGCTTAATTCCAAAGTATGCTCTATACATTGTCTTCACAAATTTAGTGATTTGGGACTGGTTATTTGGCATGGTAACCGTCCCACATATGTAGCAGAATCTATTGGGATCATTTTTACACGCTCTAGTCATTATGAAATATTTTATCTATATGCCTGAAAAGTAAAAAAAGATATTATACAAGTGAAACAAGTGATGATAGATGTTACTGTTCCAATTCCGCTTTGACAAAATCACGAAAAATTCTATTTTACTTATGAGGCCATAGCCTGATAACCTGAGCTGATTGAGAAAAACGGATTGCAGATTCGAAATCAGCAGGAAAAGCTCTATACGAATCACTTACAAAACCCTTGACAGCAAAATTGATGCATACCAGTGTAATGAAACACATGTCAGGTAAAATTTCCATTGAACTAAATTAAATTCTTTGTGACAAATAGCAACATTGTTTAAAACTTCATAATATGTGTATAAGAGCATAAATTCTAATTTTTTCATTAAATTCATTAATTTTTTTTCAAACACTAATAACAAAATCAGTATAAATAATTGTGAAAAATATAAATAACATAGTTTATTATCTGATAATAGCAAAAAAGAAGTATAGTGATACACAGTCACACACCTTTTACTTATGACAGCAGAACACTGAATGATGACAAATAAACAATTGCAACATAATCTGGAGCATTCTTGATGAAACATGTTTAAACAGGTTGATCTTGTCTTATCAAGCAATATTTCCAGCTACAAACTTGACAATTATCTCTAATATATTCATTTAATTGAATTCATCATAAATATGATGATTAATTAATTAAAAACATATGTTTAGTATACTTGACAACTGCTAGTAATTTCAAATATTAATTGCATAAATGATAGCTATATTTTATGAACTTTAATAAGCGGGGGCGACCTCTAAAAATTGTTCAATCCAAAAAACATTGTATATGTGATGTTTTCTCAACCAATGGAACTGGTTGAGGGGGCGCAACCTAAACAAATCAACACTTCGAAAATAAGAGACACCCTAATATATATATATATATATATATGTGTGTATATATATATATATATATGAATTAGATTTCAGGGAAGTACGGTAGTACTAACCCAACCTAACTCAGCTAGATATGTCCCTAACCTAGACTTACATAATTTAGGCCTACCTCAAGTTATACGGTATGTATAAAAGAATTTATATTTAAGCTGTGACTTCTATTATTGGGGAATAGAAAATTATTTTAATGTAACAATTTATCAAGCCCTTTAGACAATACTTATTAGTTGTGTTAAATGAATGTAAATTATTTTCTAATTTTAATTTAATTTTCAGGGTTTTTTTTATATGATAGATAAAATTAAAAATAAATTTGAAAATAAAACAGAATAAGTATTTTTTACCAAGTAAATTGTTTTCTACAAGATAACATTTCTTCTCCTGATGTAAGTTCCATTATAATTGTGTTTACTTTAACAAAAGTAGCTAGTACCCAAAATATGAATTGGGAATTTGTGGTAGGCTACTTTATAGGCCTAGTAGCCAATGATTAGGGCCTACCCTCAAATTTATATGTTTGAGTAGACAGTCTTAGTCATAGATGTTTCCAGGGTTGTTTATTGGTTAACTCTTGGGTAGAGACCACTGTTGTGGTACCATATTTAGTCCATTGATGAACTTGGTTTTGCTAGTGTTAAATCAGTAGCTAGCTAGTCCATAGCTATGTTTGGTAACCCTAGTTGGGGTATCTCTTAACTAGTTTCGTAGTAAAATTTGTACATTTATAAAACATTAATAAGATTGTTAAATAATCTAGGCTTGATAAACATTACTCTAAAAGTGAGGGTTTTGCTGGATATCTTAAAACTAGCCAGTTGTATAAATAAACTCAGGCCAGATCCTCCCTAGAACTTGAGCTCTTGTACCATGTTAAAAAAAATAAAGTAAAATCCTTGTTTGGAGTATTTTCATATGCTGATACTCTACAATACTTAGTACACTGTTTAACCCATTAGTGCCAAAAGTTGATCTACTGGGATGATTTTGCTGAAAATTCAAATGGAGGCTAATAAAAGAGATGAAAATAACTACTCAAAGTTTTATTTTCAAATCTTTATTAGTTACCAAACTATAAGGTGTCTATTTTAATGGATGCCAGGCACTAGGTGGATAGGAACTAAATAGTTGTCATTTATGCTTAGAAGATGTTATAATTCTCTTTTCATAAAAATGATTACACTGAAATCACCAAATGCAGTGGCTGATATTTATATACACAAAAATATATTTATATAATACATATAATACATACATACATGAAATGCAGTGGCTATTTATTAGTATGATATTGAAATTAGCTTCAATTAGTAATCAGTATCATTTTTGTGCTACTGGACATGATATGCTTTGAAGCATTTTGGGTGAAGCCTTATGTTGCACTTTTCACACTGAAAGTGACTTTTTCCAGTGCAATGCTTGCATCTTCTTTCTCTTTCAATGTATACTATCCAGTGTCCAATGTTATCATCAGGGCTGTGGAGTCGGCACATAAAAAACCGACTCTGGCTCCTCAATTTTTTGTCTATCTTACTCTGAAGGTATATTAATTCTAAATCTGCTATGATGATAATTACACAAGAGGCATTTCATCACCACCATGTGAATCATCAGGCTACTGTACTTTTTAAACCCATAACCTGCAAAGTTTGAGTCTAATGGTTGTAGCGATGCCATTATGGCTTTTTTATTTTTTATTTATGAAAAAACAAAATTCATTGAGCATAAAACAAAAAAAAAAATTAAATTTAAGACTATGACAAAATAAAAATTTCATTAAATGCAATCAAAAATATAAAAGTATTCCTGCAAAATTTATTAAATTAAGGCCAAGGGTGAAAATCTAAAATTTACGAATAACTTGTTCTTAGGAACAGAATTGCTTCTGCCAGATCCTCTTTCATTGAAGCCCTTAAATCTGATTTAATTATTTTCAGTGCAGAAAACAGTCTCTCCACACTGACCTGAGTGGGTGGCATGGCTGTTACTATCATAGCTGTATCTCTTAAAATCTCTGGATATGCGGGATGACTTCTTGTATTGTCAGTTTAGATGAGCGATCATATTTTTCCACTTCTTTTAGGCCATCAAAAAATCTTGCTTAAATTTCATTAGTTTAATATCAAAAGGTTGCCTATGCACGTTTAAGCGGCGATGCTTTGCTTTTGAGTGTTCAATTTTATCTAAATATTTTTGAAAGTCTAATTCTTCATCATTTGAAGAGGATCAATTTTAGAGGTCCTGGCTCAGTGGCTACTTGCCTCAACTTGCCTATCAGAGTAGCTGCATGGCGATCTTTCAATCCATCTCTTATTGCTAGCTGCAATGTATGTACAACACAACGCATATGTTGGATTAGAAAGAGCTTAGATGCTTCTTAGGGTGCTCCAGTTGCCCCAATGTCACCAAATATTGCTGAAGGTCCCTGTGGTATTGCAGTTGGGTCTAATGAACATGTCCCTGAAGTTTGGCTCATTTCCAACAAGATTTACCTTCATCACAAACACTATTTATGAAGGAACCCTTTTGCGAAATATTAAGTTTTTGCTGAAGGTCATCTACAAGTATGATCAGCTGATCCAAACCAGTTGGAACTGGTTAATTTTTCTGGTTCATTTCATTAGACCCAACTGCAATACCACAGGGACCTTCAGCAATATTTGGTGACATTGGGGCAATTGGAGCACCCTACGTGTATGTGCTTTATGTTGTTGTATATGTGTCAGTTGCTAATTTAACTAATAACTGTAATAATCTTATTTTTCACTTATTTTTTATGTGCTTTATGTTAAATACAAAAAACTTCACTTTTTTCTACGTGAAGGTCAAAATATGAAAATGAAAACCCACTCTAATAGACAGAGTTTATTTCCACGACAGTTTCGACGCCCACTGGCATCCTCCTCGGGTGGATACAGAAACACGAATGAACCAAAACAAGAGGGAAAAACGGTCGGTCCCTGGACTGTTTTTCCCTCTTGTTTTGGTTCATTTGTGTTTCTGTATCCACCCGAGGAGGATGCCAGTGGGCGTCGAAACTGTCGTGGAAATAAACTCTGTCTATTAGAGTGGGTTTTTATTTTCGTGCTTTATGTTGTTGTATATGTGTCAGTTGCTAATTTAACTAATAATTGTAATAATCTTATTTTTCACTTATTTTTCTCTCTTCAGAGAGATAAGTTCATACAATAAGAAAGTTTTAAAGAATGGCGACCAGAAGCTCAGACTCCCGGCTTGATGTTTTAATAGAAAGTCCAGGAGAAGAGCATCTGAAAATTACTGGTTCAAAGTTACCAACATACAATCAGGTGCTACTCTGCTACTTGGCTAAAGTTGATGAACTTCGAAGGCAAGATGCTTCCAAAAACATGAAATTGTCATGCATGGCATCGAAGTATGTGGTGAGCGAGATTCTTCCTCACTATTTGAAAGCACGCATCCCAACAATTCATGAGATTACCATGGCTGAGAGAATTGAGGAGTTCCACAACAAGGACTATTTTGGCTGCATGAAGATTCCTCCTGAAAGGCGATCAAAAAGTCCTAAGATTGCAGCTTTCCAGGACAAACTTCATAAAACTATGCCATTCTATCCAGGTAATGCAGAGAAAAGGATGGTTGAAAGCAAGAAGGGTAAGGCAGAGAATGAAAAGAAATTATTGAGTATGACATAGCATTTCTGAGAAATATGATGACAGACAGGACTTTTACCTATGGAGGAAAGGACAAAGTTTGTGCTCAGATAGAAATTAAGCGCCAAGAGAGGGCTGAACAGGCTGCTGTGCGATCAGAGAAAGAGGAGGAGAGAAGAGATCAGACATCATCAGTGGAGAAGATTTCCTCAGATTGTGATGTGTCAGATGATGAGGAAGCAGAAATGGTCAAATCAGCTGATGCCTCCTTTGAGCCTGAAGTAATGCCAAAACGATCACATAAGCATTTAGTGAAAACTGGCTCCTCTGCATTTTGGCCTCATGATGTTCTTAAATCGCCAGAAGTGGTTGAAACTGCAGTTAGAAACAATGTTTCCTCAGCTGCTTTAGCACAGATCACTTTTTCCCTTATTAAGGCTACAGCTGGTGATCCATCAAAAGTAAATGTGAGTTACAGATCTGCTTATAATTATCGTGTGGAAGTTGTCAATAGTATTGCACAGAAAATCAGAGCATCATGGAAGCCACCTCTTGTGGCAACCATCCATTGGGATGGCAAATTGATGGACACTCTTGGAAATGAGTCTGCACAGGAGGAGAGGCTTCCCATACTTGTGTCTGGAGTTGGAGGTGTAAAATTGCTAGGTGTTCCACCCTTGCAACACAAGACTGACAGACTATCAGGGCCAAAAATTGCTAATGCCACCATAGAAGAACTGGAGGTCTGGAACTGCAAAGATAATGTTGCTGCGATGGTCTTTGACACAACATCCTCAAACACAGGTGCAATAACAGCTACCTGCATTAGTATTCAGGAGTCTCTCAAGCATGAGTTGCTGTGGTTAGCATGCAGGCACCACATTGGAGAAAGGTTTCTTGTCCATACATGGGATGCCTTGAAAATTGAGGTCTCAAAGAGCCCAGACATTTCCCTTTTCATACGATTCAAGGAACATTTTGAGAAGTTGTCTTACCGCAACCTAGAGAATCTGTCCATCCCTGACATTCCAGAGGATCTGGCTGAGCAGAGAACTGCCATCATTGCTTTGTGTCAGGAAGTTCTCAAGTCAGACTTTGCTCGAGGGGACTACAAAGAACTGGTGCAACTTACCTTGGTCTACCTCAATGCTGTGCCAGATAACTTTACTGGGTTTCAAAGGCCAGGAGCTCTTCATAAAGCCCGTTGGATGGCAAAAATTCTTTACTCCATCAAAATAGTACTTCTTTGTGATCAAATTGCTGAGCTGCTAACTGGGACCATACTAGCTAAAGGACAATTACCCAAACTTATGCAGTACGTACAGTTTGTCGTGTATTGCTACATCCCATGGTGGATTGCTGCCCCAGTGTCTTCAGCTGCACCAATGAATGATCTCAGTCTAATCAATTCCTTTCTAGACTACAGGAAAGTTAATCCAACAATTGCAGGAGCTGCACTCAAGGCAATTGGTTTACATATGTGGTATCTCACAGAGGAATTGGTGCCACTTTCTTTATTCAGCAGCTCTCTCAGTGATGCAGTGAAGGAGAAAATAGCAAAGAAGCTTCTTGGAGCTGAACACCTGGCTTCATGCGTTAAAAGAGATGGGTCTGGGTTTGGCAAGCCAAAATTTCCAGAAGTTCCAAAGGAATCAAGTGATGACCTTTCAGAATTTGTTGGAAGTGATTCCTGGGCATTTTTCAGAATCCTTAACATCAATTCAGAATTCTTAAATCTTCCTGTTAATGAGTGGCCATCAAGTGAAGCATTTCTCTATGGAAAGGAAATAGTAGCAAATCTTTGTGTTGTTAATGATGCTGCCAAGAGGGGAGTTAAGCTTTGCCATGATTTCCTGGGCACTTCCAAAAAGGAATCCAATCTGCAAAATACACTACAAATTGTAGAAAATTGTCGCAACCACCTCCCAAATCAGAGAAAGCGCAAGGTGGAATCTAAGAACTGGTTTCTTAAATTAGAATAGGTAAGGTAGCTGTTTGTTTTATTGATAATGTTTGTATGTTAATCAGTATTTTGTTTAACTTACATGTATGTGAAAATCTATCTTTTTGAGTATTAATACAAAAACATAAACATAGTCTAAGTTTGTAGTCTTTAAAGACCTTGTCTGAGTTTTTTTTTGTACACTTGCTTCTTTGGAAATAAATTCTTGACTGTTGGAACTTCTATTGAGATCTATCCATTATCCATCCACAAATACACCAGCAGCTATACATATTCAGAGCTCATCTTTGCATAAAATACCTGAAAAAATCATGAATTTGACTCATTTTTAGCATTTTTTATCATTAATATGTAGATTATTTGAATCAAAACCTCAAAAATTGAGTTACCCACCACCTAAGACCATCCCATAGGTTTTTTGATCATAATAGTAAGATGTTACAAAGCAAAAATGTGTCATTTTTAGTGTTTTTCTATAAAAATGCCTTTTGTAAAAAGGTTCCTACAGAAAATGTTAATGTGATGAAGGTAAATCTTGTTGGAATTCAATCAAACTTCACAGGCATATTTACTAGACCCAACTGCAATACCACAGAGACCTTCACCAGCAGTGGCGTGTGGTGATTTTTCGTCAAGGGGAAGCAATTCAAGCAAAAACAACAAAGATTATATAAAATAAAAATAAAACTTTAAAATACTCGTATATAATAAAAACAAAACACATATAATCATCTACTTACTTTACTTATAGGTTAATTCTATTCTTCTTTCTTTTTTATTAAATATATCTTATTTTTTCGTAAAAGGCATCGGTTTTCATATCCTTAAGAAGCTTTTTCTCAATTGAGATTAAAGCTAAACTTGCAAGCCTTTCTTACCCTTGCACATTTCTAGTGTAGTTACGTATTCGCTTTAAATGAGAGAATGACAGCAGACAGCACGTAAAGTTGCCAGATATTTCAAGAAAATTAACTATAAGATCTGGACAGCGATTTCTAAATTGCTTCCTTTTTGACATAGGGAAGGATAAAATAACGATAAATATATATTCTTTTTCGCTTAACTTGGCCATGGAATTTTTTAGTAGAAAAACTATATATATGAAACTTGTTGTATTCAATAAATACTACATTATTAAACATTAAATGAGTTTTTAGAATGGAAAGAAACAATTTGTAACAGTAAAAAAAAAGCGAAAGTCATTGGGAAAAAGGATGCATTTTGTCAATTGTTGTCCAACTCGAGATTTTTTGCATTGGCTTTCTTAAAGGTTTTTGCACGAACGGCAACCAATGTATATACTATGTATCCACCTGATTACCAATCAAATGCTATAAATAGTATAATAAAATGATTTTGTACAAATTATTAACACATATTGAACTGTTTAAACTTTAAAGTATAATACAGCATTTTCTTCTTTCTTTGAATAGGGAAGCATTGCTTCCCTTGTTTCCATGGACCGCACGCCACTGTTCACCAGCTTATTCCAAATTTTAAGATTTTATGGGGTGGCTGGAGCACCCTAATGCTTCTTCAACAATATCATCTAAAATTTCATCGCTCTGTTCTGTTTGTGCTGTTTGAGAATCAGTTTGAGGAATGTCATCTTCATTAGCCACTTTTTCTTCATCAACTTTATTCAGCTTTTCTATCGTGCTTAGCATGTTTGAAGCATTATCTGTGACAATACATAGAATCTGCTCTTTCTTAATTACAAAGTCTTGTAAAACTTCCTCCACTAACTTCTGAAGATAGTCGCTGTCATGATGCGCCTCGGTGTCCTTTACTCCCAATGTCCGAGTTACCATTTTATTGTTTTCATCAACAAATCTAGCATTGATGGCAAAATAGTTAACTATGACGTGTGGCTGCATCCATTTTAATAAACATGAAGCGTCCCTTAAGAGTTTTTCGAAGTTCTTCCTTTTTATTTGTGGCTTCTTCAACTATAATTTTTCTGATACTTTGTCTTTCCAGAGAAACTCCAAGTTTCTTGGCCATTTCTCCATTTAGGCCTAGAAAGGCTGGTTGTGAAAATAAAGATAAGGCTACACCATTTCTTACCACCAGTTCGATGATGTGCTGCTTGAACTTTTCTGTGGTCATTGTTACGGTAACTTTGTCTGTAGTAAAGAATCTTGTAAGTGATGCTTGTCATTCAGTAGATTTCTGATCTTTTGTTAACGTTGAAGTAGTTGGAAGGTTTTTATTACTATCTTTCTCAATGACAACTTCTAAAATTTTGGGATGGAAACACTGCAAATGTCTTTACAAATTTGATGCTCTGGTTGGTGCATTTTTATCAGAGCCAGTAAAACCACTGATTTTTGCTTCACATAATTTTTTACCATCATCATCTTCTATCATACACTGACACACAAAATGTTTCCCATCTGTGGTTATTGTAAAATATTCAAAAACTGCAGACTTTGTTGGAAGTGTCTTTGCCATTGTGAAAGGGGTTTTAGACTTGAAAGTTAAAAACTTATGAAATTTAGAAAGAACTCAAAATTAAATAAGCATTAAAAATAAAAAATATTATCTGAAAAGAAAAAATGAATTAATGGCATTAGTGTCTGAAATGGAAAACATTGTGTTTATTATTTAAGTGGTTTAACCACCATAGCTGCCAGTGATATCACACACAAAAACATATTTTATTAAAATTTATATTGAGGTCGGAGTCAGTACATTTTTACTGACTCCAACTCCGACTCCAGCAGCACCAAAATTGCTTCCGACTCCGACTCCACAGCCCTGGTTATCATAGTGACCTACATTTGCCAAATGTGAGGACAGACTTTTACCTTGAAGCACCGTGTGTCTTCATTAGAGAAAGGGTTACATTTTCAATAAATTGAAAGAGAGTGATTGTGTGTCTGGCTTTGTTCATCAAAATGCATGCATTATTTATGGAAACAGATATCATGTAGGAGAATATCAGCCACCCCCACTTCCTCTGTCTAATCTGAATTTGCTATGTGCCAACATTTTGATCCATCTGATCAACAAATCCCATGTACTTATTATAATTTTGAATGGATTCAGGCTGTGACACTTTAACATATTTCTTCTCCATTCTATCCCATCTTTTTGTTGAACTTATTTTCTCAGTTTCAAAGTTTGACACCAGAATGACATCATTATTATCCTTCCACTTTATAATAATCAAGTTATCTGATACTCTGTATCAGAGAAGCCTCGTACGGCCTTCTTCATTTCAGATTTTGATTTCAGTGGACACTTCTCTGTTCTGTTTTCTCTGCAAGTTCCCAATGCACAAATACCTTGTTTAGGTAGCTCATCAATAAGGCTAAGACCAGTAAAGTAATTGTCAAAGAACACTTTATAACCAGCATCATTAGGCACATGAACTTGAGACACAAACTGCAACACAACATTGCCACCAATGCCAATCTTTTTGTCAGTTGTTGATGTTTGATTTGAATTCTTTCCCATGTACGGGGCTCCAATAAACCTTAGCCCACCCCTGCCCATGGCCTAAACCATTAGAGGTACAGTAAAACTAAACATACCTTACAAAAGAGAATTTAATCCTGCATTTAATGAGAAACAATTAAAACTTGGTGTTCCTACCATTGGCTGAATTTGCTTTGGGTAGCTTGCCAAAAGTGACGTGAATAGATTTTGATCATTACGCAAATTTGCTAAAACAGTTTCAATGCGTTGCGTCATTGTATCCTTTGAAAATCGATTTGCTGCAGGTTCTTGAAATAAGAGACATTCAACCTTGTCCTTTATAACTGATCCAATGTGTTCACAGACGTTCAGGTGAGGAGAATTTCCTGGCCATTCTTCATTTCCAAAGAAATCGATCGCATGGTTCCGCAACAACTGAGTGGCTAATCCCTTAAAGCAGGGGGCCTTATCATGCAGAAGTGTGACCTGATCAACATCCATAACATTGTTTGGGTTTCTTAGAAAAGGAATGACATGCTGGGATAGAAAAATATCACGAAAATACTGTCCATCCCGACTCTGACCATTTGGCTTGAGCACCCACATGAGCTTCTTTGCAGTGAACAAAACAAACACACCAACACAGTCTGGACTTTTTAATAATTTGCGATAATGTTCATTGTCATCAATTTCATCTGGTGGTGTGGCCCACACTCGATCATTTTGGTAGTTAGGCTGACGTGTTACGTAAACAAAAAATTCATTGGAGACAGCTATATGCATGAAATCATCCACATCCCAATCTTCAAGATAATGGGCAAACCACATTCTGTCATCGATGTTAAGTTGAGTTTTTCTTGGCTTTGGAAGTTTATGCCAAGGCTTTAAACCTTGCCTATGATGGTACAGTCGAATGATCTCACCACTAACGATCTTTCCTCTCAATACTTCGATCTCTCTAGAAAGTTTAGCACAGCTGTTTTTCTGCTTACGCGTACTGCTTTCAATGATATCCTTTGTTTCCTGAGAAAGTGGCAAATTTGGGCTCCCAGATTTGGTTGTATCCATTTCACATTCATCCATAGTTTTATTCCAATTTCTTTTGACAAAGTCCTCACTTCTTCGCAACTTTTTGGCAACCAATGAATGTGTTATAAAGGTGGCTCCAGCATCACGAGCTTCCTGAAATGTTATTGCTCATATGCGATCTATCACACATTGCCTCTCTGAATCACCAATTAATTGAGAAGCCATTATATTATCACTTTATCAGCTAGAGTAATTTTAATACCTGCAATAAATAAAGAATTTTATATATTTTTATAATCACTAAAAACTATTTCAATATAAGTAAACATGTAAGCTACAAATGGGTTGGGGGGCTAAGGTTTTTTGGAACCCCTTAGATATCAAAAGAATGCAAGTATCTGTTCTTTGAACACAGGGCCCACATTTTGAAGCCAAATCTGATGGGCTTACCTCTGATAAATTGTTTTGCATAGTGTTTACCATAATATGGTATCATGCTCTTGTCTACAGATAGATGTTCTTCCAAACCACCGTGCTGAAGAAACTTTTCTTGCAAATGATCAAACAATGGCCTGAGCTTATAGGCTTGATCATCAGTTTGGTTTGTGTTGTCAGCCAAATGAATGTTCCTGAGTATTGCTTCAAATCTATCCCTCCTCATATGTTTGGACAGTACTTTTGGTACATTGTCCTCAAATGACCAATATTTTCTTTTATTTGGGAGAGGGCAGTGTGCAGAGAGCAATAAACCTGCAATAAATACAAATAATTCAGACTCTGATAAATTTAGATTACGATTATTATTATTGAGCAGCATAACTATTGCTTTGTTCAATTAGTAATTTGATCAAATCTTTGTCATAAAAAAAGCTGAAAAAATTTAATGGGCGAAGAACAAGTTTTTGATTGTTCAGATATTTCTTTTGGCTGACAATCAGTTGTGAGGGATATTGCAAGTTTAATTTTCTTCATTTTCTAATCATTATCTTTTTTTGAGGATTCTCTCTTACTAAATCAGATGTGCTTTCATCGTATGTATCTAATACATTTTGATCATTTGAATATCGAGTATGAAAAATTTCTGCCTTGGCTTTCAAGACTCCTTTCTTCAAACGGATTGAACTGTCAGCGGCTTCATCATATGAATGGTCACTGTCACCATCTGACAATTCATCAGTATTGGGAAGTCCCATGTAAACATTACCACCTGTATCCAGGTCCTCTAGAATAGCCAAAGCTTCAGCAGTTGTCAGTCTGAAAGAAAAAATGCAAATGTCACAAAAGGTAAAAAATTAACAAATAACTAATAAATAACTAATAAACAAAATAGTAATTAACTAATAAACAAAATATAAATTTAGTTTCCCCAAATTTAACACAGAAAACATTTCTTGTACAGTTCATTGAAAATGGACACTTGAAGGTGAAACATTACAGCACTCTACTGCCGAGTGTCCATTATAACACACTGATTTTTGAACAAGCTATTTAGGAAATATAACAGACATATTCGATATTATGTGGTTTCATCATCTAGAGCAACTTATGAACTTAGTGTTAGTATATAGTAGTGATGGGATGATACCAAAATTTTTAACGATTCTGATTCTGATTCCGATACCACTAAAAAGTCTCGATTCCGATTCCGATTCTCAATATTTTTAAATATAATTCTATACTTGTTTTTCTGGAAATTGTCATATTTTACTCTGGTAAGATTAACTATTTACATTATGAGTATGGTAATATAAATTATAATAGATTGGTTTAAAAATAAAAATCAACTGTAAGTTGTAACAATTCATTTTAATCTTCTTGATTACACATCATGGATATACATGTTTTAATGTATAGCTACAATACAATAAAAATAAAATTTGTTATCCTCTTTCATTTAAATTTTAAAGTTTATATTGCAAAACTGGTTCAATTAAAAGTTAAAGAATCGTTTTAAGAATCGGAAATCATGGTACAATTCTCTCGATTCTGATTCCGATTCCTGAAAAATGCTCGATTCTTCTGATTCTCGATTCCGATTCTGATTAATCGTCCTATCACTAGTATATAGCTATCTACTAAAACTACATTATAGAACTACCAAAATATTCACTTTTTACTAACTTCATGCAAATACTCTGATTCATAGCAGCCATCTTGATGTTATGATGCTAGTGAAAGAAATGTTGCCAGATGATGGTTGTTATTTTTTGTTAAATGTAATCATAAAACAATAATTATTGTGTTGTTATAATGAAATATTCTAAAAAATAACTGCACACAGAAAGTAATGCACATTTTTTAGTGTCCATTTAAATGGACACCAGGCACTAATGGGTTAATGAGGTACTTAAATGTAGCAGTGTGGACTGGTTGAGCCTAGCTAATTCTTTTTATAGGATTCATTATTGAAAGGTTGAAACAATCAGGTCTGTCCTACTCCTAACCCATAATTAGGACTTGGTTGCGGCTTGTATTATAGAACTTGTTTAAAATTAAAATAAGATCCTGTATGTCTAAAAATACTGCAACTAAAAGCTTTAACCCAGACTTTATTAGGATTACTACATATCTTAATGGTTATGAAATAAATTTTGGCATTCACCACTTAAATCAGTGGTTCCCAAACTTTTATGGTGGCAACCCTGAATACAATATTGTCCTGGCCTGGTGACCCTAAATGCTGGTACATGCAGTGTTAATGACCAATCATTTTGATACGTTGTGTTTATATTCATATAGTTTGATTGAATCAGTTGTTGAGAATTTCTGTCCCATGACCCTCAGGAACACCTTCGCAACCATGGGTTTGGGAACCACTGACTTAAATATTTTGTGTAGATCTTTTATGCAAAAGTTTGCAATTGGCTAGATGTTTAGAATGTTATCTAATTATTTTTATATGTAGTTAGAAGTTAGCTACATAAGCATTTATATAGTGTCATACACTGGTAGCCTCTATTTAGGCTCTAGTAATTATTTGATGATTACCACATTAGGGGTTTGTTAGCATACATTCCTGTTTATTAAGGGAATGATACCATTAAACTCCAAACTGAAATTATTTTAAAGACTTTAATAATCTAAACTAATGTAGTGTTTATTTGAAATCATCTATAGCTATCTAGCTTAAAGTGAAAACATAATTACCATAGCTTAAGCTTAGTCAAGAAAATAGATAAAAATTAAGGTAATTATGCAGTAAATGCCATGACCTGCATTTCTAGCAAGAAATGTTTTTCTAGTGTAACTTGATGCGCTTTATTCACATCTAAGCTCCATTTGTTGTGCAAATGTTCCAAAGGAAACCTAATCTAACAATGTAGAATTACCTTTCAAATTTGAGCTAATCTGAGTTGTGTTTGAGTGTAATTTTGGCTAAAATGCTTTGTCAGGAAAATGTTTATAAAAAGTAAATTTTGCCTGGGAGAAATATGAACTTTATCAAGCCACCTGTCCTTAAATAGGCTAACAGTAAACTTGCATCTGGAAACACTTATTTTTAGGATTAGCTAGTTTCTTGTTGTAAACAGTAAAATTGTTGATGGTCTTCACAAAATGAACGCAGGTTATTGCAGTATGGGCACCTTTTTATTGGTAAGATACAATGTTCTTGAAAAAAACTGATACACCTGATTATTTTCACAAAACTTCTTAATATACTTTAAATACATTATGTAACACCCTTCACATACTGACATCTTGGAAGAAACTAAGACATCATGTGATATGAACTCTATATAATGAATGAAATAAGCGTTCTCATAATCATATTTTAAGAAATTTGCATAACAAATGAAGCTTAGATTTGAATAAAGCACATCAAATTATGCCAGAAAAATATATTTCTTGCTAGGAATGCAGGTCATGGCATTTACTGCATATTAACCAAAATTAACTTCTTGTTTGAAGATCCCTTTTAAAATTTCATTTGAATGATGGTAGACTACCATAAATTTAAATGTAAAGAACTCATTAATATGAGAATCATGGCCCTGGTTACCCTATCATTTTTAATGGGTGGGATATTTTTTTTCCCTTGGGTTTTGAACAAATATTCAGGATTGACCTCCATGTGAAGAGAGACCAATGCACGAAACAACATAAGGTTCATAAGGTAAAGTGTTCAACCCCTTACAATAAAATTAACAGTAGTAGCTACTTAGAAGTATTAATGTATGACAGTATCATGTGCTGTGTAGAGGGTATGCAGCAGAAATGCATAATGTAGTTATGCTTTTGAGACTTACGATAACCAAGAGTTACCAGTGTATATATATATCAGGGACGTGCACTCAGGGTAGGCACTGCCTACCCTTGCTAAAATATAAAACATAAAAAAATTAAATTTGTAATTCTTTTAAATTCATAACCCAAAGCCTTTTATTATAATGCATTAAATTTCAAGCAAAATTTAGTATATGGTTGACTTGTAATGCAGAGACAGGCACAATCTTGTTATGCTTTTCATCCACCATACAAATACTACGAAGCAATCATTTCGGAGGCTGTGCACTATGAGCGAGTTCTCAAGTCATAAAAATAATGGGTTTGAAAGCAGAACCTCAGTGTGCCTTTAGCCTTTACGGAGTGAGGGTGGATTGTGAGTCTGCGCAACAGAGCCCCTCAAATTTTTAATTTTAATTAATTTTCATTTATTTATAAGTGGTATTAGTTTAATATTAGTCTTGGTCTATTATTGAAACTTAAAGTAGATATTTTTCTCTATTTTCTAACTAATTGCATTTGAAAATAAAGTAAAATTTACTTTTTTTCAGCGTATAAAATAGATTTTAATATGGTGGCAGAATACCTATCGTTAAATTTCAGTTTGAGTGCGCTTACCAAGTGAAAAGTTAATTTCCTCATGGTGTATATTTGATTTTAAAATTTAACCCCCTTCAAATATGGACATTGAGTCTCTTAAAAACTTTTCAAAACTAAAGTCTCATGAAAAAAGGTTGAATGTGATTAAAAATGGGAGACCAATCCCGGAATTGAAACAACTAAAGCAGCATAAAGGGACAAAAATTATAAGAACATTTCAAACCACATGGTATAGCAAGAAAGAATGGCTATGTGGCTGCAATGTAACAAATAGGCTCTTTTGTTTCCCTTGCTTACTATTTACTATAGCTAGTGAAAGTGTGTGGGTAACAAATGGATATTGCGATTTAAATAATTTGCCAACTGCTTTAAGTAACCACGAGAAATCTTCTGCTCATTATGAAAGCCAAATATCATTGAAAACATTTGGATCTGCACGAATTGACTTGAGCATCGATAAACAAAGAAAAATTAGCACTGAAATTCATAATAAAAAGGTGAAGGAGAACCGTGAAATATTGAACAAATTAATATCTGCTGTTTGTTTTCTTATTAAACAAGAACTACCTTTTCGCGGTGATAATGAAAGTAAATCATCCTTAAATCGTGGAAATTATGTTGAGTTACTAAACTATACTGCAAAATTTGATGAAAAATTGGAGCAGCATTTACAATCGTCTTCTGTTTTTTCTGGTGTGTCTAACAGGATACAAAATGACCTGATAGAAGCAATAGGTATAGCTGTAGATAACAATATTAAAGAAGAGATCGCAAGGGCCCCATTTATTGCTATAGAGGTAGATGAAACAACAGATATTTCAAATAAATCTCAATGTTCCACAGTTTTAAGATATGTATTGGATTCTGAAATTAAAGAAGCTTTCATAGGATTTGATGAACTTAAAGACAGAACAGTTACTGGTATAACAGAATGCATATTTATAAATTTAGACAAATACACTTGTGCTGAGAAACTTGTAGCACAGACATACGATGGAGCTTCAGTAATGGCATCCCATTTAAATGGCGTGCAAGCTAAAGTAAAAGAAAAGGCTTCATCAGCGTTATTTATTCATTGCTATGCTCACAAATTAAATCTGGTCTTATCTCAATCGGCGAAGTTCATACCTGAATGTTCAATATTTTTCAAGACCATTGAGGGCCTTGCCTCATTTTTCAGTCACTCTACAAAACGAACGCAACTTCTTGATGAAATAGTGCAAAAACGCATTCCAAAGGCTGCTCCAACCAGATGGAGTTCTAATTCAAAGCTAGTGCAAACTATTTTACACCATCATTCTGACCTTTGTAGACTTTTCCAAGAGATTAACAGCAATCCTTTATCTTGGGATTCAGATACTTTAGTAAAGAGTAATGGATTTCATAATTGGCTAACAAAAGAATTCACGTACTTTCTTCTTATGATTTATGATAAAATTTTCAATAAAACTGATGTACTCTTCAATATCTTGCAAACTAAAATTATAGACATTCCATATTGTATTGAAAGAATCAATGAAACAATAGATTCATTTGAAGAGATGGGCAAAAATTTTGATGACATCTATGAGAAATTTGAAGAAAGTTGTATAGAAAATAACTTGACTGAATCAAATTGTCGTAAAAAATGTCCAATTAAAGAAGAAAGACAAAGAATTTTCTGTCTAATATTGAATGATATAATCAAACATATTAAAGCAAGATACAATGACTTCAAAAATTTATGGTTTATTTCTTTGTTTGATAGTAAAAAGTTTGAAAAAATGGTTAGTCAAGTTGATAAGGATGCACTAGAAAGCTTAGAAAAGAATTATGTTAACTTCTTTGACATCATAAGACTAAAGAGTGACCTTGCTGGAATCTACAATGCACAAGTGTTCCGAGATAAGTCTATTAAAGATTTGCTTGTTTTCATTTTTCAAAATGAACTTGAACAAACTTTTCCTGAAGCAGTGAAGCTGCTGCAATTGATTCTAACCATTCCAGCTACAACTGTTTCCGCAGAAAGGTCATTTTCTGCTTTAAAAAGAATTAAAACCTTCACTAGGAATCGAATGACAAATGAAAGGCTTTCATCACTTGCCTTAATTTCTATAGAAAAGGAAAGACTTATTAAAATGGAGCAAAGTGCTACTCACAACTTTTATGAAATAGTCACAAATATATTTGTTAATAACAAGGAGAGAAGATTGGAGTTTATCTACGAATAATGCAGTAAGTAAATATTTTTGACGGATTTTATTTCAACTTTTTAAATATTTTTATTAATTGTTAGCTAGAATGTATCAGAAGTAAACATTTGGAGACCATTAATTATTTCTTAGTACTTTATTGAGTATGCAATATGGCAAATTTCTTTTTTCGATGAAAGTTATTGGCGATTTACAGTTATAAGGTCCTTTGTTGAAAATTTATTTTATTAATACCTTCTGCCTACCTTGAATAATTATTCACCACACGTGCCTGATGTGTATATATATGTACACATTTTAACTACAAACAACACAAAATATAATTAATGTAAAGAACGACGCTTGTGTAGAAGAGTGTTCCGCACAAGATGAGGAGGGAGAATGAACAAATGAAAAATGAGGTACCACCTGGGAATCGAACCCGGGATCATCTGATTGCCGGTCAGATATGCTATCCACTACACCATGGACTTCGATCAATCAGAAGTCGTAATTCTCCCTCCTCATCTTGTGCGGAACACTCTTCTACACAAGCGTCATTCTTTACATTAATTATACTGTGTGTTGTTTGCAGTTAAAATGTATATATGTATGGCATGCGAAGGTGCCCCCTCAGGGCATTGGTTTCTGCTCGTATGTAGGAGAATTACGACTTCTGATTGATCGAGGTCCATGGTGTAGTGGATAGCATATCTGACTGGCAATTGGATGATCCCAGGTTCGATTCCTGGGTGGTACCTCATTTTTCATTTGTTTGTTCTCATCTTGTGCGGAACACTCTTCTACACAAGCGTCGTTCTTTACATTAATTATACTGTGTTTTGTTTGCAGTTAAAATGTATATATATCTGGCATGCGAAGGTGCCCCATCAGGGCATTGGTTTCTGCTTGTATGTAGGAGAATTACAACTTCTGATTGATCGAGGTCCATGGTGTAGTGGATAGCATATCTGACCGGCAATCGGATGATCCCGGGTTTGATTCCTGGATGGTACCTCATTTTTCATTTGTTTGTTCTCCCTTCTCATCTTGTGCGGAATGCTCTTCTACACAAGCATCGTTCTTTACATTAATTATACTGTGTGTTGTTTGCAGTTAAAATGTATATATATCCAGCATGCGAAGGTGCCCTATCAGGGCATTGGTTTCTGCTTGTATGTAGGAGAATTACGACTTCTGATTGATCGAGGTCCATGGTGTAGTGGATAGCATCTCTGACTGGCAATCGGATGATCCCAGGTTCAATTCCCGGGTGGTACCTCATTTTTCATTTGTTCGTTCTCCCTCCTCATCTTGTGCGGAACACACTTCTACACAAGCGTCATTATATATATATATATATATATAATATATATATATATATATATATATATAATATATATGGGATGAATTTCACAATAAAACACGTGAAATGAATGAATGCTGCAAACCCACAAGGAAAAAGAAAAACGATTCCAAGGCCTTTCGTGTATTCAAAGCTACACCTCGTCAGAGGTGTAGCTTTGAATACACGAAAGGCCTTGGAATCGTTTTTCTTTTTCCTTGTGGGTTTGCAGCATATATATATATATATATGTATATATATATATATATATATATATATATATGTATATATATAAATAAATAAATAAATATATATCCCTTGTTAGTAAATTACCACTATTTACCTCATTATATGTAGAAAATTTTTTTGTTTAAACGTTTATCAAACACTACAGATAATCTTTTCTTTGCAGGATGGCAGATATTACTCTTAGTAATGGCAAGGTACAAGGCTTATGGAATCACAGTCTTAGGGATAAAGAGTTCATTAATGAGCTTCAAAACACATACCATGCTTTACTCACTTCCAACTATGGCCCTAAAAACTACTTGACTTTGATCCAAAATTCTGCAGGTAGCGACTTTTTAACTTCATCTTCTCAAACATTACTACAACAACTCTCCTTCTTCCATCCCTGCTTCAAGTTCATCAATGCTCTTATAAATGCTCAGCTCAAAGCATATGGTATTCATGGCCTGTATGTTGGTGCTCTTTGTAGTGGTTTATTGTTTAGAAGTTTGAAATTGGAGGATTTTGTATGCCATCAAATAGTGAGAGATGTATCAGAGTGGATCCAGTGTTCTTTTATAGATAATTTGTGCAAAAAGATTCAAAGAATATCTTGTAAAATTAACATTGGAAAATTAGATGAAGTTTTATGTATTGTTAGAGGGATAATTTACTCAAAATCTTACCATACATTATCTCCAGAAGAGTGTGAACACATTTCAGTGAAAATTGTTGAAGCATTTCTGAAAACAATTCCTGAAAGTGAACAAAAAGACTTCAGTCACATGCTCATTTCCTCTTTAGAGGGCCCTTCTTCGTTAGATTCTTGCATTCTAAATGGAATATTGTACAGTGAGCCAGATTTCTCCATTGATGATATCAGGTTAAGACTAAGAAAATTTCCCAAAGAGAATTTAAAAATAATTATTTTTACTGTTCCATTGTCCCATGATGTACAGGAAAAAAGTTTGATAGAATGGCATTCAAATACATCCTTAGAAAAGTCTTTCACTGATCATCTTTACAAATTGCTGAGAATTGTTTCAAAAGAAAAAGGCATTAATGTTATTGCAAACCAGAAGTTCATACATGCATCAGTAAAATATGATCTAGAAAAAGATGGATTCCTTGTATTAGAACGGTTGGGAACTGCTACTACAAGTTCTTTAGTTGACATGACTGGATGTTGTCCTATATCCAGTCTGACCCAAATTCAGTTTGCAATTGATGACCACATTGGTTATATTTCATCAGTTCAGGCTGTGACCATTGGGGAGAAGACTTACATTAATGTTCTTCCTCTAAAACCTCATCAAAACATTACCTTTGTCTTGACAGGCATTGATTGCAATATAATAGAGTTTTTAAAGGTAAGAACAGTATTTAAGGATTATTTATAATAGATAGGGCTAAAATCTCTCATGAGCTTTATGAAAATTTAATTTCATACATGATAGGAAATTTTGAGTAAGATTATTGTGACTGATCAACTTTAATATAGCCCTTTCACTCTGGGTGTGGCATATAAACTACACGTTCAATTTGTGCTCGGATCTGGGTGTAGTAAATAAACCAACTAATCTTTTCTGAACTCCGGGTGTAGTTTATAAACCAAGGGTATATCCCTCTGTTTCTACCCTCTGGTCTGGGTTGAAAGGGGGGGGGGGTATACATATTATAATTTGAATTCATATAATTTGCTTCAAAGCCATGCCCATAGTGAAAGGGTTAAAGAGAGTATTTTTTTTTGTTTTTTAACAGAGATGATTCCTTTGTTTTATTAGGGGGTATGAAATATTAAATAGCTTCTATGTAAATTCATAAAATGTAAGGGCATATAAATTAAAAACTTATAAATAGGCTTAATAAATAACACATTTTCTTGTGTATTTTTATATTTTACAAAATAGTGGTAACTGTCAATGTAATAGTTATGTACACACGCATACACAAACCAAATGTACTGTATATATAATTCGCAGTTTGGCATACATGAGTGTCTTCTGCAATAAAGAAAAGTGCTTACTGATTGCCACTACTAATAATCTTACCAGTAGTGAAGAAATTTTTAAATTAGATTCCATAATCAGTTCTCTTTACCAACATTTTTGGTTAAGTATAGTGAACTTTGACTCACTATATATAGATCTTCCTGCACTTACTCAGAAGAATGTAACATTTTAAGTTCCAGTCTTATAATTTGATTATTTTCACTGACATTGTTACTGTTTTCAGAAGTGTTTAATTTGTAATAATAATGAAGATTTTAAATACACTTTTGTACGGCAGGAGAGCATCAACACCAGCATCTCTCTCCTGCAACAGACGATAAGGGATTCTTCTGTTGTCATTGGAGCTGGTTGTTTGGAATCTTTTGCTGCTCTAATATTAACTCAAATGAAGAAGGAATCAGTTGTCCATTTAGCAAAAACATACAATGCACCACCTTCTAAAATTAATATGGTAAGTTTTAAAGTTTAAAATCTCATTTAATCAGATTATTGATTGTTAACGCAAGGTAACCCCCTTTTGGCGTCGCTAACTTTATAGATATTTTTTTTAAGAATGATCATTGATCAGCGGTGGTGTAATTATGTCCCTGACCAAATAAATTTAGTGGCCATACTGGATTCCACTTGTCCATCCATCATTCATCACATTTTCCATATCCTTGCTATAACTTTTGAATTGCTCAACAGAAATTGGTGAAACTTCTTATACATGAAATCGTCACAAACTGTGTCATAGTAAAAATCAAGTCCTTGCATCACAGGTTAAGGTTACAAATAGAGGTAAAAGGTCAAATGGAGCTTTTTCATGTCCGCGCCATAACTTTTGAACCGTTAAACATAAGGTGCTAAAACCTTATACCAGGGTTTGCAATTTCCTGGAAAATATTGAAATTTCCCAGGACTGGGAAGTACTGGGGAATATTAGGAAATTCACAACCGAACTGTGGTATTACTATAAATCTGGTGTACCACTCACCACATGGTGGAACAACTAAAGTTGGAATAAGGATGAGAAGTAAGGTAAGGCTAAAAGCCTAACTTAAGAAATGCTAAAATAACTCAACATACCAATTTTAAGTTTCCCACTAACTCTGTTGATTAATTATTATTATTATTATTATTATTGGACTGGTGCATAATGAGAGGCGCTTTGTAAACAGAAGGGTTAAGAAGTTGGTAAAATGCTTCTGAATTTTGAAAGGAAAGAATAAGTCAGATTATAATTCGATTGTGAGATTTATGAATAAAAACAAATATTTTTTCTTTTAATAATGCTTTTTTATTCATAATTTGAAATACGAGAGAAGTTAAGGCATGCAAAAAAATTATTTTGAAGGATCCCATACTTTAAATTTTCAAATAAGAATTCCTAATATTTTTCACAGAAAAATTGGAAGTGACAACTTTGTTTTGCACACTCGCATGGATCATCACGAGACAACGTGCCATGAGCAAGAATCACGCCCCTCCATCAAAAGTCAAGGTCACAAATAGAGGTTAAAAGTCAAATGGAGGTTCACGCCATAACATTTGAATCACTCAATGAAATTGATGAAATTTTATACATACAGTATATGTATCGTCACAAGATGATGTGTGTCGAGCAAAAACTGGGTCTTTGCATCAAAGGTCAAAGTCACGAATATAGGCATGGACATTGATGTCGTTCCGAGGTAGTTCTTGTAACACTAATTTTAAAATCATAATTTAAATTTTGAAATAGTCATTTCTTATGTACTATTCATGCATAAATGTTTCCACAGTGATTATTGGATCACCTGAAGATCCGTCACCCCAGCCTTTTTTAGTTAGCTTTATAAGGCTAACTAACAAAAATATTACGACAACCTAACCAATCGTTAGGTCAACTGTACCCCATTGACGATTAGTTAGGTTAGGTCATAATATTTTCGTTAGTTAGCCTTATAAAGCTAACTAAAAAAGGCTGGGGTGACGGATCTTCAGGTGATCCAATAATCACTGTGGAAACATTTATGCATGAATAGTACATAAGAAATGACTATTTCAAAATTTAAATTACGATTTTAAAATTAGTGTTACAAGAACTACCTCGGAACGACATCAATGTCCACGCCTATATTTGTGACTTTGACCTTTGATGCAAAGACCCAGTCTGTTTTTATGATGAGAACAAACTTTTCTGGTCAATTTTGAGGTGTTTTGCATGAATCTGCCATCCGTTTCCTGTGCAAATGCGTAGTTTCCGAGATATCGTCATCTTGAAAACTACAGATTTGCACAGAAAACGGATGGCCATTTCGTACAAAACACCTCAAAATTAACCAGAAAAGTTTGCTCTCATCATTTTCATTTAAACTAACGAAAATATCACTACTTAACCTAACCAATCATCAAGGGTGTATAGTTGACCTAGCAGGTTAATATTGGTTATTTCACCTAAATATCTTCTGCTCTTTTTGTATTAGGCACTCACTGTCACATTTCAGACAAGTTAAGGATGAGAGAATAAAGCCATAATTGATAAAAACATCCAATCCTTTGTCTTCACCTAGGGCACATGATGAATCAAGTTCTCAAAGTCAAAATCACACGAATGGCACGTCATAATTCTATTACAAACACCATTAAACTGAATCCAATTTGAAAAAAAAAATAGCCAGAACAAAACCCAACCAACTAATTAAGTCGCAGAGTAGTGGAAAAATAGCCCAACCAGGAAAAATATTTTATGAAAAAAGTACGTTATAGCCAAAACAGGAAATATATTTTATTAAAAAAAGTACATTTCAACAAATTTGCACAACATAAAATATATATTTTCTGAGTCAGTTTTGAATGGCAATTCAAGATATTATACTTTTTTAACCGCGCTTGAGCGGGTTAAAAGACGAATATTAACCACATCATCTTGTGATGATACATATACTGTATGTATGAAATTTCATTAATTTCGTTGAGCGATTCAAATGTTATGGCGTGAACCTCCATTTGACTTTTGACCTCTATTTGTGACCTTGACTTTTGATGGAGGGACGTGATTCTTGCTCATGGCACGTTGTCTCGTGATGATCCATGCGAGTGTGCAAAGCAAAGTTGTCACTTCCAATTTTTCTGTGAAAAATATTAGGAATTCTTATTTGAAAATTTAAAGTATGGGATACTTCAAAATAATTTTTTTGCATGCCTTAACTTCTCTCGTATTTCAAATTATGAATAAAAAAGCATTATTAAAAGAAAAAAATATTTGTTTTTATTCATAAATCTCTCAATCGAATTATAATCTGACTTATTCTTTCCTTTCAAAATTCGGAAGCATTTTACCAACTTCTTAACCCTTCTGTTTACAAAGCCTCTTTCATTATGCACCAGTCCAATAATAATAATAATAATAATAATAATCAACAGAGTTAGTGGGAAACTTAAAATAGGTATGTTGAGTTATTTTAGCATTTCTTAAGTTAGGCTTTTAGCCTTACCTTACTTCTCATCCTTATCCCAACTTTAGTTGTTGTTGTTGTTTAGCCGATCAGCCCACCCTGATCGAGCAAGCTGGCGGCACGCAGGTAACCGATCGCCCTCTCCGGAGTGGACCAGAGGTTCAGCGCACTAGTGATGTTGTGTTGTGTTCGTTGTTGTGCTCGAGCGGTACAGTCCGTCATAATGTGTTCAATTGTTTGTGGTGTGTCTTGGCACAGGTGGGTCATTCTCTGTCAGATCAACCAGTGCCTAACACCCTCATCTCTCAGATTTTGCTGAAATTTGGTTTATAGGGAGTTTGTGGGCCCTGAATCCATTTCTGAAATTATAAGGTCAATCCGACCAATGGTTCAAGAGATATGACCTCGGGAAATTTGAGGTCACTTGCGAGGTCACTAACATTTGGCGACCCATAACTTGGGTAATAATGGTCACAATTATATAAAAGTATATATATTTAGAATCAGAAAACGACAAGGAATCCAAATATGCAAGTTTTAGAACTCTAGGTTGAAAAATAAAAAAGTTACACTGTAACCAAAATTTGAGGTCACGATTTGACCTCTGGGGTATCAAATGAGAATTTTTTTTTTAAATGTAAAAAATGAAGGCATAGGCATTGGCTATTAGAATCAGCAAAAAAAAGTTTGTTTATGTTAGTATTTTTCATGTAACTAACATATAAGTGAACACCATATTCATAAGTTGTGCGTCAATTCTACCTATTTTTTCACACTTAAGCTCATAATTTGACCTATAGAAATTAAAATTACATTTTTTTATAGATATAAAAACAAAGGCAAAAAATGTAAAATTGTATTTCACTGCTAATCTACACTGGCAATAATAGTTATAATAGTGAAAGGGGAAGACCTACTTGGAGGATTCATGTGCTAGCCCTAATACAATTTTTGCATGCTCGATGCTCTCATCAATTTCTTTTTGTGGAAAAATGTATTGAATTCTGCTGCCTCCTCTTAGGGTAGGACAACTCATTACAGTTAATATATGATGTCCTGGCACTGCACATGAATCCTTGTTTGATGGATAATAATATGCACTTGATCCTGATGACCCAGAGGGATGTAGAAAGTTCACAGTGAAATCATCAAACTCTTCACAATATTCCTCCACAATTCCATACCAAACTTGCATGTCATAAATGCAGCCAACATACTCTCCTGGTTTGACACATTTTAGGTTACCAAGCATTGCAGGTTCATTAGTAAAATGACTTTTCCTTATTCTTTTTTTTCTCCAATGCCACTTGAAATGGGATACACCATCAGTTCTTCCTTGTTTAGGGGAACAAATCTATGATATTTCTGAGTTCCAGGAATAGCCCTACTATCCTTGAATTGATGTTCCAACCGTTCTTCTGCATCTTTCAAATCAGCTGTAGTTACAAAGAAAAAATTTATCTTCTTGCTCAAGTTTTCTTCACAAACTGAAACATGTGTTCTGGTGTAAGAATTTGCCTCTCTGTAGTTCTCTGCAAACTGGCACGAGCAGTAGCTCTTTTCACTGTTCCTCCAATCCCATCACATGCATTTTTGCCATGGGATGTAGCAAAGAAGTGCCATTCACAAGACAGACCAAAATCCTCTTCATGGTAACAGAGATTTGTGAAGTTGTATCTGTTCTTATATTGGCCAGCACATCCATCTGAGAAATAGTGCACCTTCTTCAATTGTGGGCATCTGAATTTAACATATGTCATAAGCTTCAATATGAATGAGTAAACCATTATAGTGTTGTGTTTTAGTGATGCAGATAAGAAACAGACACTAAAATGGCTAAGTTCCTGGTCTGCAGATGATCTATAATAGATGACAAAAGGGTGAACTGTACACTGTGAATTGTCCCAGTGAAACCCTTGGGCAGCATCCTGGACAAAGAATAATTCTCAGAGAAATCACCTACTATAACTACCTCACTCTGAGGTGGTAGTGTTTCTTTCAACTGCTTGAAGTACTGTGATTGTTGCTGAGCAACAAAGTGATGACGAACCATGCGGGATATTTTCATGCTTTGGGATGATAAGTATTCATGAAGTGGCTCCACCTTATCAACCATTGTACAACGGTCAACAGTCACCCATTGCTTGTAAGATATTTCATTTGGAGCTGATTTCACACTGTCAAGTAACTCAAGAAAATCCAGGACACCCTCTTCTCTTGGGCAATCATTGCAAAGTTGCATCATGCAAGTCTCTCTTTCTGTACTGCAGACACTGTAATCCATAAGATCCTTGTATGAAAAACCTCTTTCTCCCAATGCAGCCAGCTGCAATTTTGGATTTTGATGGTATGTGCAGACACAGACAGAATGAGTCCCACCACTACTGGCAAGCACACAATATGATGGCCGTAATTTTGCAAATGTGGAAAATCCTATTTTGGGATTCTTTTCATTATTTTTATATAGTTCAAACATCTCTCTTAAATTCCTGAGGACCAATCGTTTTTGCACCTTCATTGCACCTTCAGCACTGATAACTTTCACGCAATCCTTTTGGCCAGGACACATACGACTAACCTCTTCTGACTCATAGAATCTTCTAACTATATCTTTGTGTTCTTCAGATATCACTTTTCCTTTGCTCATTAGTGGAATCTTCGGAAGGATTCCATGTTCTGATTTAAGTGAATGGCTTCTTTTCACCATGTATGTTGTAGTTTGAAAGAAACTAGCTGTTTTTTCAATTGTGTATGGTGAGAGTGTCAATATTTGTAGTTTGTGATGGTGACATTTGCTCTCCAGGAATGACTGTTTCAATTCATTCATTAATTTGTCTAGATGTTTTTCAGATTTAGTTTCAGGTTTTGAAGTATCACTTACCTCCTCGGTAATTTGAACACCATAACTGAGTTCTAGCCTCTCCTTCAGGTGTTTCTGAGCAGATGATAGCTTACCACGAGCCTTGCGCTTTTTCTGGCTTAATGACAGCCCTTCTGAAAAGAACAGAAAAAAAGGTTTCACACACCTGAATATTAGTAATTAAATATTAATTATAGTACCTTAAATGCTATATAATTGGCTATATAGTAGATCAAACAAACCTTGTAGTAAAGTATAAGTTATTATATTAATTTATTACTTACTTTTTTTAACTGGTGTTTGGTCCAGAAATGCTAGAACTGGTTCAACTGAAGTTGAAGGATTTTCCTTTATCAAGCAATCACTGTCATTGTCCAGATCTTGAATTGAAGAGATGTTACTCAAGCCACTGATAGTAGATGATTCATTTGAATCCTGCTCAGACTCGTTGTTTTCAGTGGTACTAAGTATAGTGGGGTTTTTCATTATCAGTGTCCAGCAGTTCACACACAACAATGAGTCTTTTTTCACTCTTCCAGCACATTTTTCAACAAGTACATCAGTCACTTTTCTAAGATTGATTGTTATGCGTTTCTTGTGTTTTTGAATAGGGTCCTGGCAGTATTTCAAGTGCCGAACCATTGTATTTTGATCTGTAAAGATATAGGATTTACAATTAGGTAATATATATTTTTTAGAAAATATATAGCTATACACACTTAATATTTTAGGCCTTGATAGTCTCTGAGGCTCATTAAAACACCATACCCACCAGCCACCCACAGTGCTGGCTGGAACTGTACTAACCTGTAGACAAGGAATTTTGCAACTGTGTTGATTCTGCACTTAGACAAGTAGCAACATGTTTCAACAGGTTTGTTTAGGCTACATGTGAGCTTAGTCTTCCCCTTTCACTATTATAACTATTATTGCCAGTGTAGATTAGCAGTGAAATACAATTTTTTATTAAATTCTTGGAGCTTGAGGTCAAATTGATAGCTAAGATATAAAAATTCCTTGAAATGACAAGCAATTTATAAATATGGTGTTCACTTATAAGTTAGTTACATGAAAAGTACCAACATAAACAAACTTTTTATGATTGTTTCTATTAGTCAAGAACTCTGACTTTGTTTTTTTATATCTATAAAAAATGTAATTTTAATTTCTATAGGTCAAATTATGAGCTTAAGTGTGAAAAAATAGGTAGAATTGACGCACAACTTATGAATATGGTGTTCACTTATATGTTAGTTACATGAAAAATACTAACATAAACAAACTTTTTTTGCTGATTCTAATAGCCAATGCCTATGCCTTCATTTTTTACATTTAAAAAAAAATTCTCATTTGATACCCCAGAGGTCAAATCGTGACCTCAAATTTTGGTTACAGTGTAACTTTTTTATTTTTCAACCTAGAGTTCTAAAACTTGCATATTTGGATTCCTTGTCGTTTTCTGATTCTAAATATATATACTTTTATATAATTATGACAATTATTACCCAAGTTATGGCTCGCCAAATGTTAGTAACCTCGCGAGTGACCTCAAATTGCCCGAGGTCATATCTCTTGAACCGTTGGTCGGATTGACCTTATAATTTCAGAAATGGATTCAGGGCTCACAAACTCCCTATAAACCAAATTTCAGCAAAATATGAGATGAGGGTGTTAATTTCAATTTTTTTTGGTTGATCTGACAGAGAATGACCCAGGTGGCAGGTGTCGTCTATGGAGTTGTCTAGTCTGTGTTTATATGTCCGTAAGTTTGGGTGATGTCCACATCGGAATCGTGCTAAGTTAACTCGATCCGATCTGCTCAGGCTGATCTCTGACCTGTTAATGGGTGGCGGCTTCGCACCTAGGACCGCATTCGGACCGAGTCGTGTCAGTGCTTTGTGGGTTAGATGTGTGTGTATGTGTTTTCTGTACTGTGTGATGTCTGTGGGGCGTGGTATGGAATGGAGTATTTCGTTATAATATCTCTCTGGTGTTACCTTAATGGTGCGAGGTGTTGGTGCATGATTGTACATGTAGTGGCAAGGGTGTTGTGGGTTAGTTGTCGCTGCTGCCATGAATTGTGTTCCCCTCATGTCTAAATGTTCCCTAACTTTTAGTATTTTTGTTTCTGTGTGCAGGTGTTCTATTGGTGTTGTTTGAGTGCATCCTGTAATGATACGAAGTGCGTTGTTTTGTATTGTTTGTAAGGTGTTTATGTGTGTGTTTGAGATAATGGGTGCCCAGCATGGGCTAGCATAGTCCATAACTGAGCGAATATAATCTCTCCCGAGACAAGGGAGTGGTACACCAGGTTTATAGTAATACCACAGTTCGGTTATGAATTTCCTAATATTCCCCAGTACTTCCCAGTCCTAGGAAATTTCAGTATTTTCCAGGAAATTGCAAACCCTGGTATAAGGTTTTAGCACCTTACGTTTAACGGTTCAAAAGTTATGGCGCGGACATGAAAAAGCTCCATTTGAACTTTTAAAGTTTACCTCTATTTGTCTAACTGAAAAAGGCTGGGTGACGGATATTCAGGTGATCCTGATTATTTAACTAGTTGATGAGCCTACTGTCCGTCTTTAACGAGAAAAACGTATGCATTTACCGTTCTAAACTAACAGTAAATTTACTTTTATAACTTAAAAGACAATGCATGCAGAGAAATTATCCAACAGACCGATAAATCCATATTTATGAGACAAATCTGGTTGAGGGTACATGAACACTTTCTTTTGTTTTTAAGGTATTTGATGTATATATTGAGACATTTCTGCGATTATCCATCATCCCGACGGGAGGAAAATCGAAGAAATTGGTTGATTACTTCGTAGATTCAACTTTCCATCACGTGTGGGAGTCCTCAGATGGCCTTGAAGCAAAACCAGAAAGAGAAGGTACGAAGGACGTCGAATCTAATCCAGCGCTTTTGTTTCATAATGTACGAATTTGTTGCGCGTGTAAAAACATTTGCAAAAATGAACTTCCTCTCACGACTCGTTTTATACCATTGTTGAGTCTTAAAAATACGAAATTTAATTTCAATACTCGTGGTGAAAGTTTTAATAGAGTAAAAAATTCAGAAACAGATTTAAACGAATTATTTCATCGGCTGAAGGTCGACCAGTTCCCTTCTTTCACTCTGAGTCAAAATTGTATAGTCGATTACTTTCCAGCCAAGTTAAATGCCATTCGGTTTGCTTTTGATGGGTTTTCAGAACTATTTAGAATAGGGGTATGCATTTTCGATAAATAGGAAGCAATAATACGAAACTTAGAATGAATTTGTTATTTTATTTGGTTAGTTATTTTGCTGTGTTTAGAAATGAGAAATTGTTCAACGGTATTAAAATTGTGTTTTGAATAGTAACCACAGTTTTCAAAGAACTTCATGCTTGGTGTTAAACGTATAATGTACTTGATTGCAATTCAAAATTCAGATTTTAGTAGTTCGTATCCGAAATGGTATAATTCTTTGTAGATTATTAAAACAAGAATTTAAGCCATCTTTTTAAAGCAATTGAATTTTCTTTTATAATTATTGATTAGATTTAACGAAATTTAACATTTGAGGGGTCCCGCGTCTTAAGGTATCTAAGCGCCAAAATTAAAATTCGCCAGAAATCGCCTCCAAAGTTCAGCAATATTCTCGCAATAGTATCTCTGTTATTAATTGAGCTAGAACGTTCATTTTTGGCTAAATTAGAGTTCTAAGTATGCTAATGAAGATGTTGATGAGTTTTTGGAATAGATTTTCATATTTCATATTTTATATATATTTTTTTTTATTTTTTTCACTTTCTTATTATCAGGGCTGTGGAGTCGGTGATAAAATTTGCCGACTCCAACTCCGACTCCAAAAATTTTAACGCTCCGACTCCAGAAATCTGACTTGCATAATTACGACTCCGATGGAATGTTAAGGCCAAATTGATTACGATTAGTTTTATTAGGCCAATGGAGATTCATAAACAAGGCATTTCGTCACCACCACATGACTCATCAGGGTGCTTAGTGGCTATAACTATGCCTTAATGGCTTTTTTTCTCTTTATTCAAAAATTACAATAAATCCCAAAATACAAACAGATTGAAGCTTAAACAAAATAAGATTATTATTGGTTTAGCAAATTAATAAGATGTTTTTGTATTCTTATAAACATCCATAACAAAATGTACTAACCTAAACTGAATTTGTTTTTAAAAAAAGGATCGCTTCCATTAAATCTTCTTTCAGTGATGCTTATCAAAATTATCAAATTGAAATCTAAAAATCTGAAAAAGATTTAGGGTTGCTAGTACAAAATTTTTAAATTTCCTTATTATTAATTGTTAATCAATTAATTATAATCCTTATTAATTATAAGCAACTATATTTATATATTATTTATATATTATATATTAAAACATTAGGTTAAATCTATTTTATTCATAAAATTGAGCTAGGCCTAGGCCTAGGCTGCTATGGTTATAATCAGGGTTGTGGAGTCTCGGAGTCTCGGAGTCTCGGAGTCTCGGAGTCGTGGAGTCTCGGAGTCTCGGAGTCGTGGAGTCTCGGAGTCGTGGAGTCTCGGAGTCGCACGTTTCAGGGCGGAGTCGGAAAAAAACTTCCGACTCCGACTCCAATTTCTGTGTCCTGTGTCACCCTTAATTTCTAAATCCTAAATACTAACATTTAGGTTATTTAGTTTTTTTGGTCAATAAACCTTATTCATTGATAGCCCCTAGATTAAGTTTTTTTAATATTTTTTTAATATTTTTTTTTTACATTTTCAGAATATACAATTAATATTTATTTAAATATAAAATATAAAATATAAAATTTCACACTTAGTGTGGTGATGATGAAATGTCTTATTATTATGATAATTATAGAGTGAAACACTAGAGGAGTCGGAGTCGTATATTTAAAATGTGAGGAGTCGGAGTCGGATTTTTAGATTTTTTATAATGTGTGGAGTCGGAGTCGAATTTTTACAATGTGTGGAGTCGGAGTCGGAAAATTTTGGACCGACTCCACAACCCTGGTTATAATTGAAGGATTTGCACCGACTCCGACTCCATCCAACTATGCACTTCCGACTCCGATTCCGACTCCACTCAAAATTGACCGACTCCACGACTCCGACTCCCGACTCCACAGCCCTGCTTATTATGCCGAACTTTGGGTGAACTTTTGGCTGGTGATAAAGGTGAAAAAAGTAGTTCCCTTCATAAGGTTTTCAACCATACTTCTAGTGTCGTAAGGTCATTATAACCCAAACCACGCGATAGAGGAAGGGTGAAAATAGTGATATCCATCAAAAACACGTTTTCGCCTGTGGTGGCGGTTAGGTATCTTAAGACGCGCGACCCCTCATTTTTTAACGTTGCTTTTGTACGATTGCAAGTCTCAAATATATTTTTACTAAATAAAATTGTGTAATAATTTACAGAAAACTAAATAATGTTTATCAACGTTGCTACTCCAAATATTATAAATTAATAGTAATATTAATTTTTTAGTGGCATTTAAACCTATTTTTTCTTCTTGCTACCGCGAAAATAGGCCTTAATTCACTAAAATGGTAAGTGTGTGTGTGTGTGTGTGTGTGTGATATACCTTGATGCAAACATAGAATTTTACACTATTTTGTATATTAAAATAATTGTTAATTCAAAAATGAATTGGGAAATGTGAAATGGGTGTTTTTATATAACATTTATATCAGTTCAAAAAGTTTTGTCGATACGTATTGAAATTAATGCACAAACTTGATATAAATTTGCGGGTTCGCAAATAGATGTATGTTTTGTACATTATATGATAGTTTATTGCGTGCATATTAAAATATTATTCTTATGGCCATGGTTTCCCTTATCACTAATTACTTAAATAAAAAAGCTGTAGTAGGCTTTTCAGAACACTGGAGGTTTAACTTCAATGTGAAGAAATCATTTTATGTTATGTACAAACTTCCGTTGAGCATTACGGCACATAGAACATAAAGATGTACAGTTTATGGCACTTTTTCAAATTCATAAAGGAAGAACATCAATTACTAACCCGTTATTGGTGAAACGTGAAGCAGTTTTAGGGGCACATTAGCTTAGTTTTTGAAGTTAATAGGATTCGAACTGACTCTGTATACGCAATTAGACTAGTTTCGTTTGGTTTTCGATTCTTTACAAATTTCCTCGAAAATAAGGTTTTATTTTCATGTATTTATTTTATTTTTATGTATGTAATTTCCAGTTCATCTCGAGCACTTTCTCAGTGACGCTCACTGACTGAAATTTTAACCTAGGAACTGGTAAATAAATTGACGAGTTTTGTACCGACCGAAAAGTAAAGAATAAGATTTTTTAGTAAGCAAACAATTTCGCCATTAATTATTTCTAATTAGGAACTAAAGCTCCACTACTTCTTATTAGAGTATACTCACTAAGACTTATAGTTTACATATACCGTAAATAAAGGGTAATTTTTTTATTCAAGAACCCTGAAAATAGGTTTCATAGTTCTCAAATAAAAAAAAATTCACCCTTATTTACGAACATACCAGTCTTGTTCAAAAAGGAAATTATTGTCGGAAATGAGGTTCTGTCTTAGCCTTTAGTGTTTAATTCCACGCAAAAATAGGATAGTGACTATTCGTACGTCAGCTGAAACAACTCTTCACTTTCCATGAACCACTTTTTCACTTACGTTATATTTCTTTTCAGCATCTGTGCGCGGTCTTCTCTCATCGCATTTACACATTCATCGTGATGTTTTTTTATTGGATTCTATCTTTCGTTATTTTCTCTTTACATGATCGGGTTACTTACCACTCTGTTATTTCCATTTCTATCCACGGTCCGCAAGTGAGAATGCGCAAGGTGAGAAAAACCCAGATCTGATAAGAATTTCTTGAGCAGGGAAAGAATGTGTCTCCCATTCATGGTAACTAGCCTAATCTAACATGAACCAAAGTGAGAGTCGTGGATGAGAATGGATCGATTTGAGAATTGCCTCCTTCGCTATTCTCCACGCTGATTTCTCTCAATCTAATGACTTTTTCATTTCAAACATTCAGAAACATATTTATTCAAAAACTTTTTACAGCGATACTAGATATCAAAATATTCTTAACTACCTTCATTTTTGAAGCAACATTGTAATGATGGTTAGACAACGAACATCGGTATGTCGTCGATAAAAGTGATACCCTTTGGAGCCTTATATACTCAGTCATTAGTGGAGAGATCTTTTTGTATTAATGAGAATTCAGTCACTTTTTTTATCAACTCTCTGGATCCATGGAACCCAAAGATGCGATGATATTCAATCCCACCTCAGGGATTCACACACACACACACACACACACACACACACACACACACACACATACAGGGGTTAGACAAAATAATCTGAACGGTGTCCGGACAATTCGTCGCCGGACAATTCGTCCCTAGGACAGTTCGTCCCCAGACAGTTCGCCGCGTACAAATAAAATTTATTATCTAAGTTAGGTTTTAGAAAACGTAAAAAACTTCTAATATTTACTATTACATACAGTTACATACAATACATTTTAATAGTAACAAACATTAAAAAACAGATAAAGTGAAAGCATAAAAGGCATTTAAAATTTGAGATTATGGGCAACCCCTTTTAAGAACTGAAGCTTATTTATCGAGTCATACTTTTCTATTAATTTTAGTATACGACTATCTAGATCTCTGTATTTTTTCTTCTTAAAAACGACTTCCCCCTGAAGAAATTTCTGCATTTTGCTTCTCGCCAAACCTTCTTCGCGTCGTAGCACGTCTATAAGAGTTCATATATTGGGGTGGATTGCGCTCACCGCACGATTCAGGGCACTGTGAAAAGCTTCTAAGCCGTTTATGGTACGGGGTTAAGTTAGGTTAGGTTTTTACTTGTTTTAAAGCCTAACTTAAATAATAATTTTTAATTTATGAAGGTTTTATGAAGAAAAATTGCCGAGTGTCTCTTACTTTTATTTTGAAGGCGACGAGTACTTAAGGTCATATTACAATTTAAAACTTAAAAATTAATTTGGTAGGCGACGTACTGTCCGGGGACGAATTGTCCTAGGGACTAATTGTCCGGGGACGAATTATCCGGGGACGAATTGCCCTCGCACCAATATGAACACCCGCCGATTTCACCGGTTATCTTTACGGACTGCTCAGACACAAAGTAAACGGTCAAATGACTGGCAAACCTATTTAAATGCGTAACAGAGAGTGTATACATCATGTTATAACCCTGACGTTGTTTTTACAGATCTGAGTGAATTATGAATTAGCAGTGATGAAAGACCTGTCAGACTTCCAAAGAGGGCAAATTGTCGGAGCGCGGATGGCTGGTGCATCGGTGACGAAAACCGCTCAGATGTTCAATGTATCCAGAGGAACTGTCTCTATGGTCATGTCTGCATACCAAAACCATGGAAAGACAAGCACCGACAAATGCAATAGTGGACGCAAGAAGAAGCTGTGTGATCGAGACCGCCGGGTGCTAAAGCGCATTGTGACAAAGAACCATAAGACCACAGCTCCAAAAGTGACTGCAGAGCTTAACCAGCATCTTGCAAGCCCGGTATCGACCAGAACTGTACGTCGCGAGCTCCATGGAGCTGGATACCATGGGAGGGCTGCAATTGCCAAACCCTTCCTTTCGCACATCAACATTGAGCGGCGCAGAAAATGGTGTAATGACCATAAGAATTGGTCAATGGACCGGTGGAAGAATGTAGTCTACTCCGACGAATCCTCCTTTACGCTATTTCCATGTTCCGGTCGAGTTTACGTCTGGAGACAGCCTAAAGATGCTTATGACCCCGACTGCCTGACCCCAACCGTTAAGCATGGAGGCGGATCTGTGATGGTTTGGGCAGCAATATCGTGGAATACTCTTGGCCCAGCTGTAGTACTGCATGGTAGGGTTAACGCCCAGGTCTATCTGTCAATATTGGCTGACCAGGTCCATCCCATGGTCCAAACGCTGTTTCCCAATGGCGGCGCCGTCTTCCAGGATGATAATGCACCAATCCACACCGCTGGGGTCGTTAAAAACTGGTTTGAAGAGCATGTTAGTGAAGTAGAACGCTTGGATTGGCCTCCACAATCCCCGGATCTTAACATTATCGAGCATCTGTGATGTCAGTTGGGAGCAGCAGGTCAGAAGCCGATTCCCACCGCCGGCGTCTTTGGAGGAATTGGAGCAGGGTTTGCTCGAAGAATGGCTCAGGATTCCTCTAGCCACTGTCCAAAAGCTGTATGAATCAATTCCCCGACGCATTGCAGCTGTTATTGCCGCTAAAGGAGGACCAACTCCATATTAAGAATAAAAACCGCCATTTATCAAGGTGTTCATATTATTTTGTCCAACCCATGTGTGTATATACACACACACACACACACACACACACACACACACACACACACACACACAGTTATTTTTCACTACGAGAACCTGAATTCTAGACCAAGTCCCTGTGCTGAGGAATGAACTTGGTCTTTGGTTCTAGAATGCCGGATACCACCTTAATCATGAAAGTCATTAACTAATTGGACGGTGTCGAAGACCAAGAAAATATTGAATGTGAACAGATTATTCAGGAAGGAGTTCATAATCATTATTCAGGAGAGCCCGAAATTGGCACAGCGATCAGGCTAACTGAGGCCATTGCTCTAAACTCCTTTATTGTTATTACCAGCATACATCATCGGGATTCATATTTCCGACCCAGTGTTTTCACTTCGCTTATAGCGAAACTGTGTTACGCACTAAGCTACGGACGCTGGCTTAGAAAAGAGCTACTCTTAATGTATATAAAAACATCACAAACCAGAATTTAGTAAAAAAGTATATTTATTGCAGAAAAGTTCCTCAGCTTTACCTTTGTTGTTGTTTTCCTGAATTGAGTCTTAACATGAATAGCTCGTGTTACGTCAGGTGAGACTAACCTAACGTTTCCATTTACACACACCGCAAACCGTTTCCATTTCTCTCTCTCTCTCTCTCATTGACTCGAGCCACACATTCATATCAATGCATTTATTTACACATTTAGTAATTAAACCCTCCCATAGTTCACCCGATCTTCCTCAACAATTCGGTCATTATTCATTCTCTTCACATGACTATATGAATGTAAAATATCCAATTCTAATCTTTAATGACTTTTTCACTCAAACATGAAAAATTTATAGAATACAACCATAAAACTGCTAAGTAAATAAAATAAAATGCAATTCATGTATGCATACTGTTTTTTATTAGTGCGTCTTTGCGCGCGCGCGCCCGCACACACACACATACACACACATACACACACACACACACACACAGCCGTGGCTACTGTATGAAATCTTAATATTTTCCAAAATTGTGGAAAACTGTGAAACGGTGAAACGTTACTTTCCATCTACATCTTAAAGTAATCTTGTAGTTTAACGTCGCAAATTCGTCAAGGAAATATAACTTCGCAAATTATTGAAAAAAAAAAAAAAAAAAAACTGATTTTATTTAGACCACGTATTATCGAGTAACAAATTATCAAATGATTAAATCGTTTCTGTTTATATTTCGGTTAGGTTAGGTTCCTGCCATATTTAAAACGACCTCTACAATAAAAATAAAAACAATTTGCGACGTTAAACTACAATATCACCCAACATAATATAAAAATGTTCCCTATATATACACACACATTTGTGTGCAAATGTGACTGTACGTATATTCACATATTTATAACACTGTGGAGACAGATGTGAACACAGAGCAAATTATCAAGTTTAGTGTTGATCACGAAGTTATTTTGATAAGGATAAGATTTTTGTATTGTCTCTTTTTTTTTTTTTTTTTTTTTTTTTGTCCCTGTTAACTCATAAATATTTAACAGTTATGCTCAAAGGCTTGGAGGGTACGAGTGCTTTACAGAAGCTGTGTGTTGCTATGTCGTTACATTCACTGCTGCTTATAAAACAGAAACCCGATATTTGTTTTTAATTTTAAAAAAGCTGTAGATTTTTGTAGTTTGTTCTAAGTGATTTATATATATAGTTTACTATGTGTATTGCTAATTATAACTTACAGTTCATATAAAAGTTAAACTAATTAAATAAATATTGGAAGTAAATAAGACGACATAATTCTGGAATACAGTTTGTGTGTAAAATACAATTAAGTCTTGTAAAATTTGGTGTGAAGTGTTCGATCGGCGTATAAAAAGTGATAACATTATTATGATATTCGTACAGATAGTAAACTGTTTTGAGTAAATAATGTCCCGGAAACAAACAGTGACTTTTAAATTACCCGATCAAAAAGAAGAATTACAGAAACTCAGGTAACACTAATCAGCGTGTATCAGCCTTCTACAGTATATTAAATTAAAATAGTTTTAGAAGTGATTCACAAAATGCTAAAATCAGTTTGAAGTCGTATTATTTTTAGCTATTATTATTTATTATTATTATTATTATTATTAATAATTTACGTCCTCGTTTGCTGTAAACAAATCTTGAAAACTATAAGTAATTGAAGGGACTTGGCACTTTTACATGTCTATATGCATGTTAATTCTAAGTAAAGTATATATACTGTAAACATGATTCTGCCCATTTTTAAAGTGAATGTGTCGGATGACTATTTATGAGAATGCAATCATCTTAAAATGTATAACGTCGATGTTAAGGTTATATTTAGGAAATATATCTCATGATTTCAAAGAGAAAATACACAATTCTACTACTATTGTGTCGCGTAAAAAAGTCTCGTGGTGTAGTGGTTAGCGTCGCTGACTACGAATCCATCGGTCCCGGGATCGAGACCCGGTAACGGCAGGCGGCGCGCAGCAAAACCCAGCTGTTCATCCTTCCACACAATAAAGAAAGTGGTTGGTAGATAAATGGGTACCCTGGGTAGTCCAGTGGTTAAAACGCTGGGCTGCTGGTGGGGCGTGGTTCGGATTCCACGTTAAACTGTAGGTCTAAGGTGGAGTGAAAAGCTTGACCTTCGTCAGAATGATCAATTCGGGCAGAAGCAAACCAAAGGTATATATATATATCAGTGGCGGTAGTGGGCCTTACCATTTCAGAGGGAAGGGGCCTTAACCATGCAGGTGAGCCTTATTGGGATACCTAAACTAAAAAATCAACAAATGAGGGGTGAAATAACAGCGGAGAATCTGATTTTTTCTATCAGAAATTTATTGGCATCACAACATCACGGGGTATTGTCTCTAACTAATTGTACCAAGTTGCTACAGTTATAGACTAGAGTCACTAGACAGTACCCTACCCTAATCTTAATTCATGGCTGATAATTGCTAAAGATGTACGGTTCGGTTGAATAAATTGATAAGGGAGGGGTCCCTTGTGCTAGGGCACAATGGCCAGTCCACCGCCATCATATACAGTATATGATGAAAATAACCACGAAGGAAAAAGGACACACACAATGGTGCTCAATCGCTTTCGTCTAATGACATCCTCAGGAACACTGGTTCGGTTTCGGTTCGGTGTTCCTGAGGATGTCATTAGACGAAAGCGCTTGAGTACCATTCTGTGTTTCCTTTTTCCTTTGTGGTTATTTTCATCATAAATATTATTCACGTGTTACTTTCGTGAAATAATTTTCATATATATATATATATATATATATATTTTTTTTTAAGTTCGGGAAGAACCGATTCGCCTCTATTTAAAAGGGCATATCTCGGCGGAAAAACAAAGAAAAAGTGAGAGAAAAGACAGAGGAAAAAGAAAGGGTGGAGGGGACAGTCGAAGTGGAAAAAGACCAAGGACTGCAGGGTCGAGCCCCATCATCCTTGGGTGTTAGGGCCGGGAGGGCGCACGTGAAACCTCCAGGAACAAGCACGTACAAACGAGCACAAAGAGCACTCAAGAGCACGAGCTTAGAACCCCCTTGCGTGGTATATATATATATCAGGTCATCTCATAAGTAATGCCGTTTTTTAGATCGGAATTTGAAGGACAAAAAAAAAAAAAAAAACTTTTTAATCTAGTATATATTTTCCATCGGAATCAGTGACACTCTGCCAACGTCCTACAAGCTTTTCAATGCCATGTTTATAAAATTCAGGAGGTTTTGAGGCAAAAAACGTACAAAAGACGTGTGCAGGTCATCTAAAGAAGTATACTGTTTCTCGTCAAGATAGTTTTGCAGACTCCTGAAGAGATGATAATCTGAAGGTGCAAGGTCTGGAGGATGTGGAAGTTTTTCCCACCCAAGCTCCTCAATTTTTGCAGAAGTGATCCGAGCGGTATGAGGACGTTCGTTGTCGTGGTGGAACACGATTTCTTTCCGATTAACCAAAGAAGGTCTCTTTTCTTTTAGTGCAGTGTTCAATCGATCCAGTTGTTGACAGTAGACTTGAGCGGTGATTGTTTGGTTGTGTGGTAAGGTTTCAAAGTGTATTACACCACCTTTATCCCACCAAACACTAAGCAACACCTTCGAGGGTGAATATTTGGTTTTGGCTGTGGTGTCGCTGGTTCTCCGGCAGAAACCCACTGTCGGCGGCGCTTAACATTCTGGTACAGTATCCACTTTTCATCACCAGTCACTAAACCGTGCAAAAACGGATCTTGGAGTTCACGGGAATGAAGAGCTGTGCTAATGTTTACCCGCACCCTCAGATTGTCGACCGACAATTCATGTGGCACCCATTTTCCTAACTTAGGCACTTTCCCGAGTTGTTGCAAATGTCGATGGATGGTGGATGGGGATGAATTGAGTTTCTGGGCCAATTCTTCGACAGTTGTTAAACAGTCTTCTTCAAGTGCGGCTAACAGCAGGTCATCATCAAACTCAGCAGGGCGTCCAGAGCGTGCTGCATCTGTCAAACAGCAGTCACCATTCCTAAACTTTTGAAACCATCTTTGACATTTCCTTACATGCAGAATATCGTTGCCATAAACGTCCTGAATGTTTCGCGTTGCTTCAGTAACACTATTCCCTTTTTTTGAACTCGTAAAGCATTATATGCCTGATATGCTCTTCTGATACCGCCATGTTTATGAGGGGTTCACATAAAGCAAAACACACGTCTTCACTGGTCAAAGTCTGTAAAGTATGTAGCGAAACACGATAGATCTCCTCTTAGATATAACCTTCGGAAAATTAATGCTTAAACCGAGTAGGACTAGTTTAAACTTTATCGTAAAAAACGACATTACTTATGGGATGACCCGATATATATATACTATATATATATATATATATATAATATATATATATATATATATATATATACAGTATATCTATGAATGATGCAAACCCACAAGGAAAAAGAAAAATGATTCCAAGGCCTTTCGTGTATTCAGAAGTACACCTCGTCAGGGAATATATATACATATAATATATATATATATATATATATATATATATATACAGGGCGTCCCAAAAAAATGTGTATACACACTTTAACAGCTGATAGCTCAATTGATGTTTCTTTCTTTCCAAGTTAAACCCATTAGAATTAATAATGGCAGTCAGACTAAGCTTTGAACAAAGGAAATTCATTCTAAAATGCTACTGGAAGTGTGAAAACGCAGTTGAAGTGCAAAGATAGTTTAGGAGGGAGTTTCAAACAGATCCACCAACGCGACTTACCATCACTCGAATTAGAGATAAGTTTGAAGCCGATGGAACTGTTCAGAATGTCCACAAGAAGCGTTCCGGAAGACCACGGACATCGACAAGCCCCACAAAGCAAGAAAGAGTACTGGAAACGTATCACCAAAGTCCAAGAAAATCTGTGCGGCAAGCGAGTCGTGAGGTAGGAATTTCAGAATCGTCTGTCCAACGCATTTTGAAGCGCTGTCAATGGAAAAGTTACATTCCAAGATTAGTCCATGCTATTAATGAAGATGATGATCCGGACCGAAGAGTGGAGTATTGCGAGTGGTACTTGGCACGATGTGGATGTGGATTGGACGAAGGGGTTTCGTAGAATACCCTCCGCGTTCACCAGACCTCACACCACTAGACTTTTTTTATGGGATACTTAAAAGACAAAGTCTACGCTATAAACCTGCAACAGTCGCTGAATTGAGAGCAGCCATTGAACGAGAATGCACACAAATACCAAACGAAATGTTTCGTGATGTTTGCGATTCCATTGCTTCGCGTTATCAGCAGTGCCTGGACCAGAACGGACGTCAGTTTGAAAACAGGCGTTGACAAAACAATTAAATAATGTCTGTAGATTCTATTACATTTTGAAAATGAAATGTATTTTAATAAACACTGCCTTTATAAGTATTTAAAGTGTGTATACATTTTTTTGGGACGCCCTGTATATATATATATAATATATATGCATATATAACTGCAATGACCGCGCAGTATATAAATGAATAGAAACGACATAAGTGTTAAGGAACGTTTCCGCACACGAGGAGGAGAGATAACGAATAATGAAAAATGAGGCGAACCGCCCGGGAATCGAACCCAGGGCCTTCCAATTGCCGGTTGGATGCTCTACCATTATGCTACGGACCTCACTCAATCACAAATCGAAATTCTCCCACATAGGGCAGAAACCAATGCCCTGAGAGGGCACCCTCGCAAATCGTGAATATGCGCATATAACTGCAATGACCGCGCAGTATATAAATGAATAGAAACGTTCCTTAACACTTATGTCGTTTCTATTCATATATATATATATATATATATATATATCCCAGATTTTGCTGTAACAATTTTATTTGAAAATTAGAGTACCAATAAATTTTAATTTTTGAACATTTAAGGTTTAGCTATTAATACTTTGTTGACATTGCTTTAAGAGCAGCAACTCGCCTAGGCATAGAATTAATGAGTTCTGAAATTGTAGCTTGAGGTATTTCTAACCATGTTTGACGTAAAAGATTCAACAATTCTGATCGTGTTGCTGGTTTTTTGGGCTTTTTACGTAAAGTCTTTTCTAGTATTGCCCACACGTGTTCTATGGGGTTCATGTCAGGGGACTGACTCGGCCAAGGAAGTCGTTTGATACCATTTCGCTCCTCCCATTCTTTCGTCTTTTTTGCAGTGTGGCATGGGGCTCCATCTTCCATGAACAGGCAGCTGTCTTTTTCAATTTGACCACTTGAGAATATTGGCATAAGTCCTTCAAGGATAGAAATGTAGGAAACGAATATTAGTCATAATAATGGCAAAAAAATTTGGATGCATACATTTTACCATAAAATTAAGGGTGTCTATTTACTTCTTGCATGTCTCTGTATATTACGAAGAGAGTTAAACAATAAAATTTAAAAAAAATATATATATATATATATTGGGTTATTTACAGAAAAAGTTACTTTATTTAAAACTGTTGTTTTTCCCTTTAGTGCAGAATTGTAATTAAAAACCGAGGGTCGTTATAAAATGGCGGCGAATCGCCGTTGACTTGAATTATAAAAAAATACGGCGTTAAAGTTTTAATAAAATCTTTGTGTTCAAAAGAGTTCCTAATAGAATAAAAGAAGGACCAAGGTGGAAAGTATTGATTCAAAGTAGAGCTAAACATCTTAAAAGATGAGTTTGACTTAACCACTTTAGTAAGCATATTATACGTATTACAACAAGACCACCTATATACTCGTAAATAAGCCTTGATTACAGCATATAAATGTTATTTCGTAGCCCCTATATACAAAAGTACACTATTGACCAAATAATGATTGGGAATCAAAGATAAGTTAGATCAGAAATATTTACAACAGATTTCTGTAAACGATACATACGTGGGTCTCGTGAGGCTCACCAGTCGAATTTTTGTGTTATCAACAAAAAACTCGTGATAAAATAACGAAGACTTCGTCACTTATATCCGTAATAAATAAATAAATAAATAAATATATATTTTTTTTTATGCAGAAAGGAGGGGCCAAGGGCGAATGCCTGCAAAAGCGCTCACCCCATAGAAGAAGGAGAGAGCCAAAATCAAGGTCCAGGGTCTTCGAGATACCCGGACACTCGCGTTTGAAAGATTGGATGTCACAGACAGGGGGAAAGATGGATGGCGAAAGATTGTTCCAGAGCTGATCGGTTGATTAGATGAAAGATTGAAAATACCGATTAACCCTTGCATTAGAGAGTTGAACAGAAAAGGAATGAGAATGTGTAGAAAGTCTGGTACTGTTTGCTCTCCTTAAAGGAGGAGGCATGCAGTTAGACTTCAGAAGAGCAGTGTACGTTATAATAGCGATAGTAAAGAGAGAGTGAGGCAACACTGCGGAGAAGAGAGAGGGATTGAAGACATTTAGTAAGAGGCGGGGAAGTGATAAGACGAAAAGCCTTTGATTCCACCCGGTGAAGTAGGGCTGTGTAGGTTCAGCCATTCAACACATGAGAAGTGTACTCTATACAGGGCGGACAAGACCCTTATACAGAGACAGCAACTGAGCAGAGGTGAAGAAACTGCGGAGGCGATAGAGCACACCGCTTTGTGAAGCGGGTGAAGTGAAGAGTGAAATCATCGACATAGGAGTGGATATGACAGGAAGAGCGACTTAATAGTTCATTGATAAATAAAAGGAAAAGAGTGGGTGACAGGACAGAACCCTGAGGAACACCAACGTTAATAGCTTTTGGAGAAGAACAGTAGCCATCTACAACCGCAGCTATACATCGGTCAGTTGGCAACTGACCAGAAGTGACGTCATAGATGTAGTAGGTTAATTATTTTGTGAAGTAACACTTTTGGGTCTTCGAAATATTTTTAGCGTCGGAAACAAAATATGTTAGTTTTGATTAGGTTAGGTTAGTTAAAGTTTGGTTAAGTTACGTTAAGCTAGATTAGTGAGTACCTCACTATTTAATGACTTAACAGAAAACTTCCTTCGAGTCCTCAATTGTATCCGAAGAAACACTTCTCGGTTCGATGGCGCTATAATTAGGTTAGGTTAAATAGTTTTTAGATATATGGATTAAAAAAAAATGGTACCTCGCTTATGCGGAGATCCGCACGTGTGTGTGTGTGTGTACTAGGGTTATTTGAAGAGAAATATAGTAAGTGTGTTCCAGGGAGAAAAGGTGACGTCATGATATGATGAGGGAATGAAGGGTTTACAGTATATATATATTAGGGTGCTCCTTATTTTCTAAAGTTGGAAATTTTATGCTCCTATTCTCTAGAACAGGGGTGGCCAGACTTTACTGAGATCGGATCTACTTTTTCCAAAGTTCTCCTTGTACGATCCACCAGCCCAGTTATATATATATATATAGGACGGAGAGGTGTTCCAACTTTATGGATTTTAGGCAAACAGTATAATTGAGCAAGATCAGAACCAGAACATATATATATATATATATATATATGTGTGTGTGTGTGTTAAACACAGACCGTGCATGGAACAAGGAACTCTTCTGGGAAAATTAAATCCACTATAGTCCGAATAAGTAATGGTAAATGACAAATACGGTCTGTGTTTAACATATAAGTTTCTCAGGGGACCATTCTGAGTTTGTATATATATATATATATATATATATATATATATATATATATATATATATATATATATATAAATAATGGTGTCCCATAAGTCCGGCATCATAGGAAAAATAATAAAAAAAGGCAAAACAAAAGCTTTTATTTACAGAACGTACTCAATATGTCCACCATTGTTTTCAATACACAAATTCAGACGTGATACCCAGTCAGCGAGCACACGGTGAATGATGTAAGGAGTAATGGTGTTACATGCCCCAATAATGCGCTGCCGCAAATGTTCAACACTCCTAATTTTCTTTGCGTATACCAGCGCTTTCAAGTGGCCCCAGAGATAAAAATCTAGTGGCGTGAGATCCGGGCTTCTAGCTGGCCATTCCACAGGCCCTCGACGTCCTATCCAATGACCAGGGAATTGTTGGTACAGGTATTCCCTTACTTGGGTGCTGTAATGTGCAGGAGCGCCGTCTTGCTGGAACCATATTGGGAAATTTTCTTCTTCGTTCAAGACACTGGGAAATGTTTCTTCTTTGAGCATACGTAGGTAGGTGCCTCCGGTGGTTTATCTTCTATGTATCCTGTTTCCTTAAACTTTGCAACAAGTCTGCTAACACAACTCTGTGTTATTGGCTCGCGGTCTGGATGCAGTCTGTTAAATTCAGCAGCGGCCTCTCTCTGACTCAGATTTCCTATGAGTAGAATTATCTGGATTCGTTCTTCCTTACTCACAAACATTATGGCCTGTAGAAAGAGAAAAATATGAATTATGGTTTGTAGAAATAGAAAAATATGAATTATGGTTTGTAGAAATAGAAAAACATGAATTTCTCCTATGATGCCGGACTTATGGGACACCCTATATATATATATATATATATATATATATATATATATATATATATATATATATCAGTGGCGACTCCAGCTCTTCAAGACTACTTCGGGCTCTTTTTAAATTTTCAGATCTACATATGAGCCGACATTTCATTTAAATGCATGACAGTAACTTAAGATTATCAATAAAATAAATAAATACATACCTCGGTAAAAAAATTATTTGAATTTTATGTACTTGAACATAAAGTCCAAGCGTCTTGGTTTTAAAGCAAATTCCTTTAATATTCGGTCATGTAATTCCTTTTTGCTTTCTAATTCAATAAGTATTTCATTTTCAATTGAAATCCTAGCCAGAGACGAGAGCCGTTCTTGAGCCATTGTGTTTCTTAAATATGATCTAATTCGATCAAGAACAGAGAAACTTCTTTCATTTGATAATTTCTCGTTGTCCAGCGATGTTTCTCCTTCCAAATGGTTTTTCTTTTAATGATAACACTATGTCCTCCATGGTTGGGCTATACTTCTCAGCATACTTATAATATTAAAAATAAATCAGATTATTTAAGAAAAGCGAACAACCTCACATTGAGGCAAAAATCAAACTGCACCGCCGCCCAAGGCAGTTGAAGGCACGCTTATCGAAACGTAAAAAGTTACCATGTATCACCAGAATTAAAAATTGTTCCTCTACAAGGCCGAAAGATATAAGCCCGAGTTGAAATGTTTTTTCTGTATAAAAAAAATTAATAGGAGGAAAAACGTATTTTATTTAATGAGAATTAGAAGGACTATTATGTAACCGTATGCAAGCAAATAATTATTCATTAAAAGAACTTTAAATATACAATATTACTTATACTTTCTCGGGCGTAATGTCTTGCGTCCGAGTAAAGGATCTTGAAAGATTACATGAAAACTTAATGTGTCAATATAGTTTTTTTTATAGGTAGTAAGGGTATCTAAATGCGCTCAAAATTTGCTTGCGTGACGAAGGCTAGACAGAAAAATAGTAACATACTACCAGCCAAAAAACATTTTTACAATTGTATTTACAACTTTTTTTTTAAACAAATCTATAAATACACAATTTTCTCTCTCATGCTTCTCCTTGCCCCTTGCCTCTCGGGCTCAGCCCGAGTGCAGGAGTCGCCACTGATTATATATATATATATATATATATATATATATATATATATATATATATATATATATACCTTACCAGAGATGGGCAGTAACGTGTTACATGTAACGACGTTACGTAACGAGTAACGGTAACGCCTGAAAGATTTTCAAATGTATCAATGTAACGGTAACGCTTTGCAAATTTTTTATCAATGTAACGGATTTTTTCGTTACTCGTTGCTCGATACTTGAATTTGAATTTGATAACATTGCCATTCCATTCATGAGGACTATTAAATGCAATTCACTATTCCGTGTTAGTGGCAACAACTAAATTTATATTTTCTAGGTCTCTTCATCTTTCCCAAAAATCATTGTGCAATATATCGTTCTTAAGAGAACAACATTTATATAGTCAATAATAGTAGCTCATAGAATTTATGTGGTATGGCTGCCATTTGTAAGTTTATCTGTAGTTTCAAAATACGTGTGAAGGCACATAAACAAATATTAAATGTAACTAGTTACTTGTAACGTCGTTACACGTATCGAGTAACGGTAACGCTTTAAGGATTTTCAAAAGTAACGATGTAACTATAACGCCGAGTACATTTTCGACGTGTAACGAGTAACGGTAACGCCGCCCAATTTAATGTAACGGTGCCCATCACTGCACCTTACCTTACAAAGGTTCCGCGTGATGATTCCTCATTTCGCGAAGGTCAAGCTTGTCGCCCCTCCTCTCGAGTTGGCCTGGTGAAGTAGTGAGTTGGTTTCTTGTGCTCTCCACCTCACATAGCCAAGTACGCCCGGCTCATCATCGGGGATTGTTCTGAGCCAGGCGTCTAGTTTTCTTTTGAAGATGTCCACTGCAACTCCCTTCGTGTTTCTTAGGTCTTTGGGCAGCTGATTAAACAGTTCTGGTCCTCTCACCACAAAACTATTTTCTTTCAGGGTTAAGGATGTTCCCTGTCTCGCCTTCAATTTGGGAATACGACACAATCTACCGTTTCTACTTTCCACTGTTGTTTGGGGAGTTATAGGGTTCAGAGTAAGATTAGGGACTAGTTTCTCGATTATTTTCCAAGTGTAAATAATGGTGTCTCTCTCTTCTCCTTTCCAGTGAATATAGGTCTAGTTCGCGTAACCTTTCCGAGTAATTTAGTTCTTTGCACCCGTTGATCTTGCCTGTGAAGCTTCTCTGAATCTCTTCCAGCTGTCTAATGTCTTCTTTTTTATATGGGGATGTTAGGACCGAGCAGTATTCCAATTTGTGTATGATCAGTGTTTTCATTAGAGGAATCATTACATTCCTATACCTTCGTTTAAAGGTTCTCAATATCTGTCCCGTTTTATATATATATATATATATATATTATATATATATATATATATATATATATATATATATATATATATATATATATAGAGAGAGAGAGAGAGAGAGAGTTACAAGGAGTTACAAGGAAAAGAAGTACCTCAAAAGGCCTTGCGGCCCATACCGAGGAGGTACCAATGGCAACGGGTGCCAGGGAAAATTTTGTCTTTCAACTATGCTAGCAGTAGTAGAAAACTGGATAGAAAAGTAGAAAGCTCTCTCCCCACCCTCCGCTCCCTCCCTGCCAGAGGCAGGTACGGAAAAAGGTTGAAGAAAATACCTTGACCCTGGAAAAGTAGCCAAGGAAATTTTAAAGGAAAGTGGAGAATATATAAATAGCTCTATATTTAGCTTGCTCACAGAGACCGAGCAAGCGAACTCCTGCAGAGTTTTCTGAGGTTTTAATCTTAAACTATGAGTGTGTTCAGTACTTTGTCTAGCCTATTTTTAAACAGATTTACACTTTCACTGGAAACAACCTCTGAGGGAAGTTGGTTCCAGATATTAACTATTTTATAGGAAAAGGAATTTCCGCAGACTGAGGTCCTAAATGTCTTTACACACTCAAATAGTGTGCAAGATTTCGTCTAACCTTTTCTTGAACTGATCCACAGAGGAACTGTTCACAACTTCCGAAGGTAACCTGTTCCATGTGTCACAGATCTTATACGTAACGTAATTCCCACACACACTAGTCCTAAACCGTTTCAAATCCAACTTCCAACCATTGTTGCGAGTTGGGTTATCATTTAAACTAAACATACTTCTAAAATCGACATCGTTGAACCCTCGTAAGAGCTTGAAAACCTCGATCAGTTGACCGCGCAGCCTCCGAGTTTCAAGCGAAAACAAGTTCAGGGCGCGTAACCGTCGATTGTAGCCCATATGCCTAACGGAAGGGATCAACTTTGTGGCCCTCGCCTGCACTCGCTCCAGCCTCTCAATATCTTTCCTGAGGGTGGGCGACCAGAACTGCACAGCATACTCCAGGTACGGCCGAACAAGGGAATTGTACAGTGAGAGCACAATCACCTTGTTCCGAAACTGAAATTGCCTCCTGATATAACCCAATAGTTTCTGGGCTTTCTTTTCCACCTCTACACACTGTTTCGTAAACTTAAGGTCGCTGCTAATTAGCACACCCAAGTCCTTTTCTAAATCAGTCACCTCGATATTACTGCCCAACATCGAGTAGTCCGACTTGGGATTGGCGTAGCCAATGTGCATCACTTTGCATTTACCCAAGTTAAACGGCATTTGCCATTTTTCGGACCACTCTCCTATCCTACCTAGGTCCGCACGCAGTTCCTCGATCGCTTCGGGCGTCCCAACATTGGCCCCAAGCTTGGTGTCATCAGCGAATTTGGCGATCCGACTGACGATGCCACCGTCGATATCATTTATGTAAATGGTAAACAACAGTGGCCCCAAAACGGAACCCTGAGGAACCCCACTAGTGACCGAGGCCCAACCCGAACTAGCCCCTTTAATTACCACCCTCTGCCGCCTATTCCTCAGCCAGTTTTCAATCCACCTACCTATTTCCCCACCGATACTCAGCGCGCGCACTTTCGCCATTAGCCGGCGGTGAGGTACCTTATCAAAGGCTTTCTGAAAGTCGAGATAAAGTATATCAATCGCCCTACTCTTATCGTACTCACTCAACATGACGTGGAAAAACTCGAGCAAGTTGGTGAGACACGACCTATGCCGTCTAAACCCATGTTGGGAGTCCCCAAGCAGCTTGTAGGAATCCAAATGGTCAACGATTCTATCAGCTATTATCCTTTCTAATAATTTACCTACAACTGAAGTGAGACTAATAGGACGATAGTTCCCTGGACTTTCGTGATCCCCTTTCTTAAAGATAGGGGTCACGTTGGCCTCCCTCCAGTCACCAGGCACCTGGCCCATCACCAGCGATTTGTTGAAGACTGTAGCCAGGTGGGGAGCCACCTGGTCGCGCACTTCTCGCAAAACACTGGGGAGAAACTGGTCTGGCCCAGGAGCCTTAAACGCGCTCAGTTTGTCTATTCTATGAGCAACGACTGTCGCGGTACATCTAACACTATCCAGGCCAGCACCTTCGTGCCTCACAGCTGGCTCGGGGATGACGCGGGTATCCTCCCTGGTGAACACTCCCGCAAAGTACTCATTAAGCACATTAGCGATGTCCGCGTCGGAGGTCCGCAGAACGCCGCTTCCGTCCTTTAAAGGACCTATCATGCTTCTAATGGGCTTTCTACTATTAACATAACTGAAGAACTCCTTAGGGTTCCCCTTGCAGAGGCTTGCCACCCGTAGTTCTTCGTTACGTTTCGCTAGCCTAACCTTCGCCTTCACTTCCCTACACAGGCGGACATACGCTTCAGTGTTCTCGTGGGAACGATTGGCCTTCGCCCTCCTATACGCTACTTTCCTATTTCGGATAGCCGAAGCGATGCCACGATTGAACCACTTAGGCTGCGTTGAAGCAGGGGTGACCGGTTTTGAGGGTATGGCAGCAGACTGCAGCACCATAAACTCATCCCGGAATGCACTCCACACTCCCTCAACATCGCCGCCAGCCTCTAACCCCATCTCTGCTACGCTATCCCTGAGGCTAACAAAGTTCGCCCGCCGGAGATCGAGCTTACTGCCTCTCGAGTTACTACGCTTCACCCGAGGGACGCACACACGGAACCTAATAAGACCGTGATCACTCCCGCCCAACGATTCGTCAACGGTGAGGCCAGTGACGAGGTTGTCTTCGGTCGTGAATACTAAGTCTAGAACGCTTTCGCCTCGTGTAGGCTCGTTGACCCACTGAGTGAGGAAGTTCTCATCAGCAAAGTCAACTAGCCTCCTCCCTTCAGCATCGGCAGTCCTGTTTTCCCACTTTATGCCGCGACAGTTGAAGTCTCCTAAAACTACACACACCCTATCCCCTAGCAGGCTACTGAGAGAGAGAGAGAGAGAGAGAGAGAGAGAGAGAGAGAGAGAGAGAGAGAGAATAAAATGAAGTGAATGTAAAAATATATTGCCAAATGCACGCAGATATATTTTTCATTAAATTTTAACCCCCAAACTTATTAGAAATTAGGTATACTGGAATAGGAAGAGCTTACTTTACTGATGTGATGATTTGCATGGCATCAGCAAGCCGTGTGTAGTCCGGATTGTAGCTGCTGATTGCTAGCCTCAAACAAGCATCCAGGTGATCATCTGTCAGAGTGGCTCGGTATTTTCATTTGATGATATTCATGTGTGAGAACGTTGACTCACAAAGGTAGGTTGATCCAAAAAATGCTGTCAAGTACATGGCACTTTTTCTGACATTCGGATACTTTTCTTCAAGAAGTAGGTGCCAAAAGTTTCCTTCTGAAGACTGGTGAGGTGACGTGTGTGTGTGTGTATGTATATGTATATAGTCTAAAAGTCACTAAAGAGGAAATATCACTAAATCTAAGCTGAATGGGAACAGCAAGTCATAAACGAACGAACGAGGCTGTTCGTATTGTTTTGGGCTAGCCTAGAGATGTTTTTTCCTATCTGACCTAATCGTTGGTGCTGAGTGTAATTAACTGGTGTTTCTAAGGTGACAAATGGGGTAGGAAGTTGTCCGTACTTAAGTATAGTTAGGGGGTAATGTCTATAGCTTCTAAATTGGTAATGTAGGAGAGAGTTAGGAGGCTGTTTGTGAGACACAGGAATCTAATGGTAGGCTCCCAAAGGAATATCTAATTCAACGCACCGGTAAGTGCTTTTGATTGTTTGCTAGAACCTAAGTAACCTAACTGGGATGTCTACCCCACGCTATCACATTTGGCGACGAGGATGGGATTCAATTAAGCTCATGGGATTCAATTAAGTTCATGGGATTCAATTAAGTTCATGGGATTCGATTATAGCTCATTGGATTAAATTTGGCTCATTTGATTAAATTTGGCTCATTTGATTAAATTTTGTTCATTGGGTTAAATTTGGCTCATTGGTTTAATTTGGCTTATTGGGTTCAAGTGGTTGTTTGGAAAATTGGATGTAGCCTAGTGGGTCGTCCGATTTGGTTTGTTTGTGTGGGTAAGCTACCGTACTATAGCGTAGGTCCCGCCGGCCTAACTCTAAAACTAATTCCTACTCAGCCCTAACTCTAAAACTAATTCCTACTCAGCCCTAACTCTAAAACTAATTCCTACTCAGCCCTAACTCTAAAACTAATTCCTACTCAGCCCTAACTCTAATACAATTCACTATTCAGCCCTAACTGGGGAGTAACTAGATCAAATTTAAACCAAATCTAACCTACTTCACGTGATTTGGCCTAATTCGGTTTTGCTCTAGCATGTCGGTGATTGGCCATATAAGCCCCTACGAAGACTCTCGGGAGGACTTCGAAGCTTATGCCACTAGGGTGAGGTTGTTTTTCGAGGCAAATTTCATTCCTGATGCCAAGAAAGTACCTACCTTTTTAACTATAATAGGCCCTAAAACGTTTGGTTTAGTTATGGACCTAGTTTCTCCTAAAGCACCGGAAACCTGCACCTATAATGAATTGGTACAGGCCCTAACGGATCACTACAAATCCCGAGTAGTTCTCATCTATGAACGTTTCAAATTTTATTCAAGGCATCAGACGGGAAATGAAAGCATTGCAGAGTTTGTTGCAGGAATAAAAAGCCATAGCCGTACGTGTAAATTTGGAGACAAAGATGAAATGCTAAGAGATAGGTTTGTAATGGGTCTCAAAGAGGAGTCTACCCAGAGAGCCCTATTAGCCATACAGGACCTAACTTTTAGTCAGGCTGTAGAAATAGCTACGGCTAGAGAAGCAGTTGCTAAAGATGTTAGAGCTTTTGGAAATCACAGTAGTAAAGCCCAACACGTAAATAGCTTTAAATCTTCTAGGCCTGGCAGACCTAATGAGCCTACTAGACAGGCAAATAAAAGGTATGAGGCGAATAGGACTAAGCCTACTAATTCTACTAAGCCTTCCAAGCCATGTACGGGGTGTGGAAAACACCATTGGAAGAAGGACTGCCCTTTTAAAGAAGCAGTTTGCCGAAACTGTAGTAAAATAGGCCACATAGCTAAAGTGTGTTTTTCAAAGAAAACGAAGGGTGAAAATTCTAATTTTAACATTTCTAGTGTAAATCCTCAAAGGGGAAATACTTCGAACATTGGAGTGGAGTACCTATTTTATGAGCAGCAAAGTGGGAAAAATACAGGCCCATATATTGTAGAGGTAGGCCTAAATGGAATTACAGTTCATCTAGAACTAGATACAGGTGCTGCCCGAACTGTCATGTCCAAAACAGTTTTTGATAAAATTTTCAAAAACACACCTAAACTACATGCATCTAAAACTATTTTAAAGAAATATGGGGACATACAAATACCTATTTGTGGAGAAGCATCCGTCACAGTTACACTCAACCAGAAAACTTTGTCTCATCCCTTAACCCTTTTAGTGGTGGATGAGCAAGGGCCTACTCTACTAGGCCGTGATTGGATTGACGCTTTGAAAATGCCAATTGACAAAATCTTGCCAAAGAGTCAGGCAGATGTGCATACACTCTCATATCCGTCTGACATAGAGTCATTGTTAAGGGAGTTTTCTTCTGTTTTTGGGCCTGAAGTAGGCAACCTAAAAGGCCATCAGGTCTGCATAGAAGTAGATCCTAATGTAACTCCGAAATTTTGTAAGGCTCGTTCAGTTGCGCATGCACTGCGGGAGAAGGTAGATTTAGAAATTGACAGGCTGCTAAAAGATAAAATTATTGAACCAGTCACACACGCTAAGTGGGCTGCCCCAGTAGTTCCTGTACTAAAACCGGACAAGTCCGTGCGGTTATGTGGGGATTACCGTTTAACAGCAAATAGAGCCGTCCTTCTAGATTGCTATCCTATACCCAAGCCTGATGAATTATTTAGCTCTCTTGCTGGGGGTAAATATTTCACAAAACTCGATATGTCCGAAGCCTATGCTCAACTAAGTTTAGATGAAAACTCTAAAGAATTAACTATCATAAATACGCACCGAGGCCTATATAAGTACAATAGGCTATGCTATGGAATAGCATCGGCTCCGGGTATTTTTCAGAGGACAATGGACCAAGTTCTAGATCACATTCCAGGGGTACTTTGCTTTCTAGATGATGTCCTCATTTCAGGTTCGTCTACAAAAAAACACCTAACTAGATTAACCACGGTTCTAAAAAGACTCCGGGATGCCGGACTTAAGCTAAAGAGAAAAGTGTTCATGGGTCACTAACGAGGTTTCATATTTAGGGTTCCGCATAGATGCCTCAGGCATTCATCCAACGGTGGATAAACTAGAAGCAATAAAAAATGCACCACCTCCACAAAAAATCACACAGTTACAAGCTTATTTAGGTCTCCCAAACTTTTATAGGAAATTTTTGCCTACTGCATGGACTTTCCTTAAACCCCTAAATAAGCTATTACGATCTGGGGAACAGTGGAGATGGGAGAAAACTCAAAGGGAAGCATTTGAGGCTTCCAAGGACGTACTACTAAAGTCCACTCTCCTAGTGCATTATGATCCTAAACTTCCTCTCGTAGTTTCAGCAGACAGCAGTTCTTATGGAATTGGGGCAGTGTTATCTCACCCCATTGATGGTGTAGATAGGCCTATCTGTTTTGCTTCTAGAACATTAACTGAGACTGAAAGACGATATGCACAAGTGGAACGTGAAGCATTAGCCTTAATATTTGCAGTAAAAAAATTTCATTTCTATCTATGGGTTCATGAATTTAAAGTAATTACTGACCAAAAGCCTCTTTTAGGTTTATTTTCACCTAATAAAAATATTCCAGTTATGGCTCAGGTAGGATTCAACGATGGGCACTGATTCTACAAGCCTATAAATTTGACTTAGTACATCGGTCAGGTAAACTTCTAGGTACGGCTGATGCGCTAAGTATGTAGGTTGCCCTTAGAAAATCCAAATGATTGTGTACCTATACCTACAGAATGGGTTCACTTGGTGGAGTTTTTGGAATCCACTCCAGTATCTGCGGTACAAATAGAGCAGTGGACAAAATCAGACCCAATTCTGTCTAGGGTCATCCATTTCTGCTCAGTTGATTGGCCTACTAAGGTTGAGAGTGAATTACAGCCTTTTTATCAACGTCAGTCTGGCCTCTCCATTCAAAATGGCTGTCTCTTATGGGGCCACAGAGTGATAATTCCAAATGAAGGCAGGTCGAATTTAGTGAAGGAACTTCACGCTGAACACATGGGTGCAACAAAAATGAAAGAGCTGGCGAGAGCTTATTTCTGGTGGCCTGGTTTAGATGGAGAACTCGAATCATTGGTTCGTTCCTGTCAAAGCTGTCTAGAGAACAGATCTCCCAAGGAAAAGTCCACTGCATCCTTGGGAATGGCCTACTATACCGTGGCATAGGATCCATGTTGACTATGCAGGTCCTATAAATAATATTTATTTCCTAGTCATTGTGGACGCCTACTCTAAGTGGGTGGAAATTTTTCCAACCACTTCCACGACTTCGGGTGTTACTATTCGCTTACTCCGTTCGGTTTTCGCTCGATGGGATTTACCCGTAGTCCTGGTTTCCGACAATGGTACTTGTTTTACCAGTGAGGAATTTCGTTCCTTCGTCCACCTAAATGGCATTAGACATGTCCGGTCTAGTGTTTTCCACCCGTCTACTAACGGTCTCGCGGAAAACATGGTCCGTACTTTCAAGTCAACCTTGCGTCATTCTCGTGGGGAGGAAATGCAAGTGGTGTTGGATAAATTTTTGTTTAAATATCGATTAACACCACACCACGACGGGGGTGTCTCCCTCTAAACTTATGATTGGCCGGGAATTCGTTCAGTTTTCGATTTGTTACGTCCAAACGAAACGTTACAACAACGAGTTTTACGCCATCAGGAAAAACAGAAGCTGTACCATGACACTAAAAGAGGGAGAGTTATAGAGGCGTAACCTAATGATCCAGTTATGATTCGCAACTATGGGGCTGGACCAAAATGGGTTCCTGCAACTGTGCAGGAGAGAACGGGCCCTGTTTCCTTCAAGTGCCAACTAGAAGATGGTCGTTCTATTAAACGCCATCAGGACCAGATATGGGAACGTGAATTGCAGAAGGACCAGAGTCTTCCGGAAGAGAGAACTGATCCTCCGGAAAATGGTTCAACTCGCCCGCCTATACAGGTTGCACCTAATCCTACTACATCAACCCCGCTCCGCAGGTCGTCTAGGGTCCCTCATCCCCCTGACAGACTAAACTTGTAGGGGAGGAGTGAGGTGACGTGTGTGTGTATATAACTATATATATGTATATAGTCTAAAAGTCACTAAAGGGGAAATATCACTAAATCTAAGCTGAATGGCAAGAACAAGGCATAAACGAACGAACGAGGCTGTTCGTATTGTTTTGGGCTAACCTAGAGATGTTTTTTCCTATCTGACCTAATCGTTGGTGCTGAGTGTAATTAGGTGGTGTTTCTAAGGTGACAAATGGGGTAGGAAGTTGTCCGTACTTAAGTATAGTTAGGGGTAATGTCTATAGCTTCTAAATTGGTAATGTAAGAGAGAGTTAGGTAGGCTGTTTGTGGGACACAGGAATCTAATGGTAGGCTCCCAAAGGAATATCTAATTCAACGCACCGGTAAGTGCTTTTGATTGTTGCTAGAACCTAAGTAACCTAACTGGGGTGTCTACCCCACGCTATCACACCGCGGTAAGCTGAGCTGTTATGAACATGTCACTTAAGTGACGGGTCAGTCATTTAGAATAGTCGGTGGTGAATCTCCAGTCCAATTGCATTAACACCGTTAAAATGAGTGCTGGACCAAGTGCCAAGAAACAAAAAACTTACAACTTTCCAGAGGCGTACCGAAGGGGAGGGCGACAGGGGCGATCGCCCCCCCCCCTTGAGCTAATAAATTATTATTATTTTCCCAGTAAAATTGCTAGGTTACAACAGGATGAGAATGAAAGTGAAAAAATTTCGGCGCTTCGGCGTTAGCTCTTGCCTCCCCTACTACTAAAAATCTAAAATTACTTAGGATTCCGAAAACTCTTAATCCGGCCCCTGAGAATAATTTCCTTTTATAAAGGTAACAGTCCAAGGAAATGCTTAATCTCGAAATTAGCACTTTTTTATTCTTATGTTAATACAAATCTGAGCATCCTAATTGCAGTTTGCATTGAATATTATGTTACTGATCAGATTTTTATCATAATTTTATATTTTGTATAATATATTTTTTATATTTTTATTCATAATGTGTCTTAGCAGTAGCTAGTTAATCATCTCTAAATGAACGATAAGCTCATCATGAACGTCCATAAACATTATTTATCTCTATTTCAATTATACTTCTACGATTAGTTTGAAGTTCGCCCCCCAACCTTGACAAATTTCTGGGTACGCCCCTGCAACTTTCACAATGAGTGGGAGACGGCATATTTTTCACGATGAAAAATTCCAAATGTGTGTGTTTAATTTGCCATGCATGTGTCGCTTTCGTCAAAAAGGGGAATTTAGAGAGGCATTTTAAAACTATTCACAAGCAGTATGACAGTGATTTCCCAGCTGAAAGTGAACTACGTAAGAGAAAAGTCAATGAACTTAAGTCTCAGCTTAGTGATCAGCAGTCTATCTTTACAGGGCCTAGCACAAAATCGAAAGCAGCAACGATTGCGTCACTTCGGGTGAGCTGTGTACTTGCGAAACGCAAGAAACCTTTTCAGGATGGAGAAATATTCAAAGAAGCATTTAAAAGGCAGCAGAGTCGCTGTTTCAGAATTTCAGTAATAAATCGGAAATATTGTCTGCTATTAATCAGCTTCAGCTATCCAGAAACACTGTGATGCGGCGTTGTGAAGTAATGGGTGAGAATTCGGTGGAACAACTGAAGAAAGACATACATGATTACGTGTTCCTTTCACTTCAGTTTGATGACTCGACAGATGTGATCGACACATCACTTATGCATTTTTATTAGAATCGTGTTTAAAGATATGACTGCCAAAGAAGAACTGCTTAAACTCCTACCTTTAAGGGGGAAAACTCGAGGTGAGAACATTTTTCATGCATTCAGTGAGTTTGTTAACGACACACAATTCCCACTTCACAAGCTTGTGAGCATAACTGACGGATCACTTGCTATGACTGGCCGCTCCAATGGGTTCATCGCCCTGTGCAAAAGTGACAAAAGGTTTCCAAACTTTTTTAATTATCACTGCATAATTCACCAACAAGCATTGTGTGGTAAAATGTTGAATATTAAAGAAATTATGGATATTTCCCATAAGATTGTGTTCTATTCGGGCGAGAAGTCTACAAAGGCATCTCTTCCGGTCTCAGCTAGAAGAAAAAAAGCAGAACACACTGACCTTTTGTTGCACACTGTCAGGTGGCCAGAGATGGGCACGATCTTGATCTTCAAGATCAGATCGTGATCTTGAAGATCAAGATCGTGATCTGATCTTGATCTTGAAGATCACTTTTATTATGGTGATCTTGATCTAAGATCACTTTATTTCTTGTGATCTTGATCTTGAAGATCACTTTAGACTTCAAGATCACTTTTAATTTCAGATTCTTAAATATGCCGCTATGCGAATGTCATTTGTTTTTTGTCCAAGCGACATCTGGTGGCAACTTTGTTCAACACCGACTGTTTATGTTTTCTGTTAGTTGGGTGACTTGCGTCATGCGTGGGCTCATGGAAGGTGTAGTTGCTGTGGAATTTAGGCTCGTAAAAAGTGTAATTTACTGTGCAATTATGTTAAAAGTGTTCTATTAATATATTATTATATATAGGCATAAAATATAGCCTATAGGTCCGTATTCATAATAAATTAATTCTAAACATATTTTATTTACAGATTGAATTTTTTAATAATGAGTGCAATTTTACAACTTCAACAGGCTCCCAAGGGAACCAAATATTCTAGGTTGTCACCAGAACAGTATTCAATATATTTAGATAACAATGTTGGTAATAAGGATCAATCTGTGCTATTGAACGGAAAATATTTTCAAATTGTCGAAAAAACTGGAAACAGTATCAAAGTTATTTGTAGGCAGTGTACAAAGAAAACTACAATTCTGTCTGCTGGCCTCGACTCAACAAGCAATCTTCTGAGGCACCTCAGGGTTAGTACTACTTAGTAACTAAGTAGTAAGTAGCAACATTAACATAATGGTTCAAGTCATATTTTAAGTGACTGGTGCCATACAAGACTAATGCTACATTTACATAGACGTCCATTTGAATATATTGTGCACTTCAGATATTAATAGATTATGGACTAGTAACTACATTAAAAACTGCCGATATCCAACTATAATAAAACGCCAGGTGTATCTGTCTTTCTCTCTGTCTGATCCATGTCTGTAATTTCTCCTATTTAGTTACTGAAGGACGAAATTCGGCTTTCAATTTAACATAGGATAAAAATGCACTGATCATGGTGAAAATAATTTTAGTTAAAGATAACAAAATTTTAGAATCTTGTTAAGTATTAATTTCAACTAGAAGTTTGATACTCTGATAAATATTATACAGGGTGTTCAAGAAGTCTCTCCGCATGATAATAATTTATTTTCTTGTGCAGAAACTACATTCGGATCTTTTGGGTGAATATGAATCGGAGAAGAAATCTCGCAAGCGTCCAGCTAAAGAAGAAGATGCCAGCGGCAGCAATGCTGGCCCTGCCAAAATTGCCAAGCAGTCAACACTAAGCATGTTCCACATTTCCAAGCAAAAACCAGGACCACCAATATGCAAGGATATCCTTGAAAAGAAGATTCTCTCGCTTGTGGCTAATGGGCTCCTACCATTGAGCCTAGTTGAACTACATGAATTTAAGGATCTTCTTTCATGTTAGTATAACTCAAATATTTTGCTATTTTTTCCATAGCTAATATCTGATTAAAATAATTAATCATATTATTTGTATGAACATTAGACTATCGCTAGCCTAGCTAAATATTTTGATATTTTTTCCATAGCTAATCTATTGTATTTGTTTTAATTTTTAAATATTTTTTTCAGACGTCAACCCGGCTGTTCAGGTGCCATCTAGACGCACCCTGGCTAGATCTCTTGCAACAACAACCAGTACAATGAAGGAAGACATACAAGCAAAACTGGCAGCAGTTGACCATGTGTGTGTTACATGCGACATATGGTCAACTAATCACCGCAGTTTCATGGGAGTCACTGCGCATTGGGTATGCTATTGATTTAGTGTATTATTTTTATATAATTGATAAATTGACCATTGGTGATAGACTGATAGTCTGATAGACTTATAGTATAATCTTTTCAATTATTCGACATGTGTTCCTCATTCATTAATTTGGTGAGTCTTCATTTTGCTGTGATTCACAGTAATTTCACACTAATTCACTGATTCTGTCATCTGTCATTGTGTCTGATTCACAGCAAAATGTGGAAGAGTCCATATTCACAGGCTGTGAATATGGACTCTTCCACATTTTGCTCTTATGGGATGGGTCACTGATGTGGTGGTATGGTAGGCGACTCATCGCTGAATTGCCTCCTTTATATCACATCTACAGATCTACAGAAGCTAAGGCTAACAAAGACCCTAAGATCCACTCTAAGGCTAGCCCGAGAGAAAGGAAAGAGTAGGGGGTTAAGAGAAGAGAAGAGAATAAGGGGTTAAGTAAGGAGCAACACCTATCATTCGTGGGTTAACATTCATTCAGAAAAAGAGGAAAAAAGTCTCACCATCATGATCCGCCGGCCACTGCCGACAAGTCAGAAAAATAGTCGGAGAAAATAGGAGGGGTTAAAGATGAAAAGAAGTAAAATAAGAACGCTTACAAACCATGCAAACACAGTCTTAACTCACTGTCATACCATGCAAACTACAAACATGCAAGTAAAGAGAGTTACAGACATGCAAGAAAGGAGAAAAAAAAAAAAAAAGGTACAGTTAAACAAAAAGTGGGTTAGTTTACGCTACGAGCTACATCTACGTTCGTTTTAGCCTAATTTTTTTTTTTTTTTTAATTATTTTTTATTTTATTTTTTATTTTTTAATAATTTAATTGCTGGCATTCATCGTCAACAGACTCATCCTCGAGCACCACCACCAGAGCTCCTGTTGTTAACTTTCTTTTTTAATTTTAAACAACGTTAATATTTTAAAAATGTCTGTCAAGACGGTTCTTAAACATATTAACGCTGGTAGAATGAACGACTGACGCGGGAAGATTATTCCATTTATCAATTACTTTAAACGTAAAGAAGTTTTTAGCGATATTAGTAATGAAACGTCTGCCACGCAACTTAAATCCGTTATTGCGAGTATTACTATTATCGAAAGTGAACAATTTGTCAAAATTTACGTTATCGATGTTATTAACGATTTTGAAAACTTCAATAAGCTCCCCCCTTAATCTCCTAGTTTCGAATGAATACAGGTCTAACTCTTTAATCCTATCTTCATAAGGCTTATTGCGCAATGACGGAATAAGTTTCGTGGCACGACGCTGAACCCTTTCTAACCTATCAATATCCTCACGCAAGTACGGGCACCAAAACTGAACGGCATATTCTAAATGAGGCCTGACTAGGGACTTGTAAAGGGGCAATATAATATCCTTCGATTTAAATTCGAAATTACGCGCTATGAAGCCTAACATCCAATTCGCTTTTGCGCAAGACTCCAGGGACTGGTTCCTAACCTTTAAATCTTTAGTTACGCGTACGCCTAAATCTACTTCCTCGTCAACGCTCGCTAACTCCCTATCATCCATCGTGTACGCGTAATTATTGTTGCGAGAACCTATATGCAAAACTTTACATTTATCTACGTTAAATTGCATCTGCCACTTATCTGTCCACTCCATAATCCTATCTACATCGTCTTGGATCCTATTTCTATCGTCCTCGTTAACAACCTTACCGCCTATTTTAGTATCGTCCGCGAATTTTGACACGTTACTAGTCAGTCCTACATCTATGTCGTTAATGTAAATTACGAATAGCAATGGGCCTAACACTGAACCCTGTGGGACACCGCTACCTACATCTAACCACCCCGATTCACTACCATTAACTACCATTAATGTTTGGTGGCGCAGTTTAGCTGGTGCGTGTCTAACCAATATTATTAAATTAAGCTTAAAAAAATGTTCATACAAACATTGATTTTATATTCTTACATTACAGATCAATGATGACTTGTCGCGAGGATCAGCTGCACTGGCATGCCGAAGATTTCGTGGAACACATAGCTTTGATAAAATTGCTGGAATATTGGACAGGATCAACTCGGAGCATGGTTTATCTTATAGAAAAGTTGTATCTACAGTCACCGACAATGCATCGAACATGGTGAAATGCTTTAAAGAGTTCGGTGTTCGTGTTCAGAATCGTACTGACGACATTGATGAAGATGATGCAGATGAAGATGATGATGAAAAAGATTCAGATGAAGAGGTTATCATCAGCAACTTTCCTGAACATTCAGGAGAGCATGGAGAGGAGTCAGTGAAACTATCATCCCATATTCGATGTGCCTCCCACACATTGAACTTGGTAGCAACAACTGATGCAGATAAAGGACTGAATTCACCTGGACTAAAGAAGATAAAGCATTCTGCAATGGGAAAATGTTCGGCGCTGTGGAATGCTGCTGGTAAACCCAAGTCAGCAGAAAAAATACAGGAAATAACTGGCGTCCAATTTAGGTACCCATGCGTCACCCGATGGAACTCAATGTACGACTCATTAAGCCAAATATATAAACATAAGAACGACGTGAATGTAGCTCTTGAAGAACTGAATCTACCCATCCTCAAAGACAATGAATTGGAATTTATTTCAGAATATTTGTCTGTTCTAAAACCAATTGCAGCAGCCCTCAACAAATTACAGGCAGAGAAAGAATGCTACTACGGTTGTCTTCTTCCAACAGTCCTAGTGACTCAAGATGCCCTCGCAAGATTGGAGCCTATCCAACCAAACGACCTGCGCTTGAGACACTGCATGCCATTACTGGCAGCAGTCGTCTCTGGCTTCAATGCCAGATTTGGTCATTTTTTGTCGTTGAGCCCCGAGGTAACTGATGCCGTTTTGGCCTCAGTATCTCATCCGTATTTCAAACTTAGATGGATATCATTGTTGCAAGGGCCTAATTTCGGCGATCATGAAGCAATTAAGTCTCAAGTAAAAGACAAGCTGCAAATGGCTGTAAGAAATTGTAATTCTGACAGCAGTGGTAATAGTTCGGTGAACTCAGACTCATCATCTGAAGACGATTTCTTCAGAACTATGGACGGCTCATTCTCTGCTCCTAACAACAAGGAAGACTTGGAAGTCCTCAATTATTTGCAGGACACCAGTAAGGCACTCGACTCTTTAGATAGGTATCCTGCTATAAAGAAGATCTTCAAGAGGTATAACACCACGCTACCTTCCTCTGCACCAGTGGAACGGTTGTTTTCGTTTGCTGGCATGGTTCATAGCCCCAAACGAAGTCGTCTCTCGGATGGTAACTTTGAACAATTGGTTTTGCTGAAAGCAAATGTTTACAGCGGTTGAACATTAAATTAACACTCTTAACTTGCGGTTTTTACCCTTATATTGTCAGTAATTGCGTACTGCAGTAAAACTGTAAAATTAAATTCTATGTAAAAAATGTTTACTTATATATGCTGACCATTCATTGATATGGGTTATGGACCTGGTGAAATGAGAATTGAGAAAAATAGAACTAAAAACTATATGTAGGTCATTTAATAGTTTTTTCTTTGCTGATAAGTTATGATAATACTAAGTTTTAAGTTTACCACCTGAAAAACTGAAAGGGGAATCGTCAATCCCCGTAGTTTAGATCAGGTGACATGGGTAGGATGCGATGCTTGTATTGCCTCAGCCCTCAGGGGAGTATTAGGAGTGATACTTTTCAGGAGTGATTAACAAAATAATTTGTTTTTGTTTACTCTACAAGAGTACAACTTTTTTCAATTCATATAAAAGTGATCTTAAAAAGTGATCTTGAAAAGTGATCTTCAAGATCACGATCTTGATCTTCAAGATCACATTTTTCTGGTGATCTGATCTTGATCTTCAAGATCACATTTTTCTGGTGATCTGATCTTGATCTTCAAGATCACCAAAGTTGGTGATCTTGCCCATCTCTGCAGGTGGCTAAGTAGAGGTAAATTCCTGCAGAGGTTTAGGGATCTCTTACCTGAAATTAAAGACTTTCTGAAGTTAAAAGAAACATATTACAAAGAGATGGAAGACGAAGTGTGGCTGTTAAATTTAGCTTTTTTGACTGACACCATTGTTTTTCTAAATCAGCTAAACTTAGAGTTGCAAGGTAAAAACAAAACTATTGTTGAAATGAATGCCTTAGTGAATGCTTTTAAACAAAAACTAGAACTGGTATCCTCACAGCTGCAGCGACACCAACTGCGAAACTTCAAAAACATGATGTCAGAGCTGGAAAGTCTGGGGAAAGAATGCGACCAGTTTGACAGTGTTCGATACGTTGAACAGTTGCAGAATGTTATTACAGACTTCAATAGACGGTTCCAAGACTTAGCAACACTAGAACCTGTAGCAACATTCATGTGCTTCCCATTTGGTGCAAACTTTGACATTGATGATATTGCATCAAAAATGGCCTTATTGTTTAATATGGACATATCTGCAATCGAGAATGATATTTTGACTCTGCGAAACGACATTCAAACCAAATCCAGGTGTGATAGCGTGGGGTAGACACCCCAGTTAGGTTACTTAGGTTCTAGCAAACAATCAAAAGCACTTACCGGTGCGTTGAATTAGATATTCCTTTGGGAGCCTACCAGTAGATTCCTGTGTCCCACAAACAGCCTACCTAACTCACTCTTACATTACCAATTTAGAAGCTATAGACATTACCCCTAACTATACTTAAGTACGGACAACTTCCTACCCCATTTGTCACCTTAGAAACCACCTAATTACACTCGGCACCAACGATTAGGTCAGATAGGAAAAAACATCTCTAGGCTAGCCCAAAACAATACGAACAGCCTCGTTCGTTCGTTTATGACTTGCTGTTGCCATTCAGCTTAGATTTAGTGATATTTCCCCTTTAGTGACTTTTAGACTATATACATATATATACACACACACGTCACCTCACTCCTCCCCTACAAGTTTAGTCTGTCAGGGGGATGAGGGACCCTAGACGACCTGCGGAGTGGTGTTGATGTAGTAGGATTAGGTGCAACCTGCATAGGCGGGCGAATTGAACCATTTTCCGGAGGATCAGTTCTCTCTTCCGGAAGACTCTGGTCCTTCTGCAATTCACGTTCCCATATCTGGTCCTGATGGCGTTTAATAGAACGACCATCTTCTAGTTGGCACTTGAAGGAAACAGGGCCCGTTCTCTCCTGCACAGTTGCAGGAACCCATTTTGGTCCAGCCCCATAGTTGCGAATCATAACTGGATCATTAGGTTGCGCCTCTATAACTCTCCCTCTTTTAGTGTCATGGTACAGCTTCTGTTTTTCCTGATGGCGTAAAACTCGTTGTTGTAACGTTTCGTTTGGACGTAAAAATCGAAAACTGAACGAATTCCCCGGCCAATCATAAGTTTAGAGGGAGACACCCCCGTCGTGGTGTGAGGTGTTAATCGATATTTAAACAAAAATTTATCCAACACCACTTGCATTTCCTCCCCATGAGAATGACGCAAGGCCGACTTGAAAGTACGGACCATGTTTTCCGCGAGACCGTTAGTAGACGGGTGGAAAACACTAGACCGGACATGTCTAATGCCATTTAGGTGGACGAAGGAACGAAATTCCTCACTGGTAAAACAAGTACCATTGTCGGAAACCAGGACTACGGGTAAACCCCCTCGAGCGAAAACCGAACGGAGTAAGCGAATAGTAACACCCGAAGTCGTGGAAGTGGTTGGAAAAATTTCCACTCACTTAGAGTAGGCGTCCACAATGACTAGGAAATAAGTATTATTTATAGGACCTGTATAGTCAACATGGATCCTATGCCACGGTATAGTAGGCCATTCCCAAGGATGAAGTGGACTTTTCCTTGGGAGATCTCTGTTCTCTAGGCAGCTTTGACAGGAACGAACCAATGATTCGAGTTCTCCATCTAAACCAGGCCACCAGAAATAAGCTCTCGCCAGCTCTTTCATTTTTGTTGCACCCATGTGTTCAGCGTGAAGTTCCTTCACTAAATTCGACCTGCCTTCATTTGGAATTATCACTCTGTGGCCCCATAAGAGACAGCCATTTTGAATGGAGAGGCCAGACTGACGTTGATAAAAAGGCTGTAATTCACTCTCAACCTTAGTAGGCTAACCAACTGAGCAGAAATGGATGACCCTAGACAGAATTGGGTCTGATTTTGTCCACTGCTCTATTTGTACCGCAGATACTGGAGTGGATTCCAAAAACTCCACCAAGTGAACCCATTCTGTAGGTATAGGTACACAATCATTTGGATTTTCTAAGGGCAACCTACTTAGCGCATCAGCCGTACCTAGAAGTTTACCTGACCGATGTACTAAGTCAAATTTATAGGCTTGTAGAATCAGTGCCCATCGTTGAATCCTACCTGAGGCCATAACTGGAATATTTTTATTAGGTGAAAATAAACCTAAAAGAGGCTTATGGTCAGTAATTAGTTTAAATTCATGACCCCATAGATAGAAATGAAATTTTTTTACTGCAAATACTAAGGCTAATGCTTCACGTTCCACTTGTGCATATCGTCTTTGTCTCAGTTAGTGTTCTTGAAGCAAAACAGATAGGCCTATCTACACCATCAATGGGGTGAGATAACACTGCCCCAATTCCATAAGAACTGCTGTCTGCTGAAACTACGAGAGGAAGTTTAGGATCATAATGCACTAGGAGAGTGGACTTTAGTAGTACGTCCTTGGAAGCCTCAAATGCTTCCTTTTGAGTTTTCTCCCATCTCCACTGTTCCCCAGATCGTAATAGCTTATTTAGGGGTTCAAGGAAAGTCGATGCAGTAGGCAAAAATTTCTTATAAAAGTTTGGGAGACCTAAATAAGCTTGTAAATGTGTGATGTTTTGTGGAGGTGGTGCATTTTTTATTGCTTCTAGTTTATCCACCGTTGGATGAATGCCTGAGGCATCTATGCGGAACCCTAAATATGAAACCTCGTTAGTGACCCATGAACACTTTTCTCTCTTTAGCTTAAGTCCGGCATCCCGGAATGTTTTTAGAACCGTGGTTAATCTAGTTAAGTGTTTTTTTTAGACGAACCTGAAATGAGGACATCATCTAGAAAAGCAAAGTACCCCTGGAATGTGACGTAGAACTTGGTCCATTATCCTCTGAAAAATACCCAGAGCCGATGCTATTCCATAGCATAGCCTATTGTACTTATATAGGCATCGGTGCGTATTTATGATAGTTAATTCTTTAGAGTTTTCATCTAAACTTAGTTGAGCATAGGCTTCGGACATATCGAGTTTTGTGAAATATTTACCCCCAGCAAGAGAGCTAAATAATTCATCAGGCTTGGGTATAGGATAGCAATCTAGAAGGACGGCTCTATTTGCTGTTAAACGGTAATCCCCACATAACCGCACGGACTTGTCCGGTTTTAGTACAGGAACTACTGGGGCAGCCCACTTAGCGTGTGTGACTGGTTCAATAATTTTATCTTTTAGCAGCCTGTCAATTTCTAAATCTACCTTCTCCCGCAGTGCATGCGCAATTGAACGAGCCTTACAAAATTTCGGAGTTACATTAGGATCTACTTCTATGCAGACCTGATGGCCTTTTAGGTTGCCTACTTCAGGCCCAAAAACAGAAGAAAACTCCCTTAACAATGAATCTATGTCAGACGGATGTGAGAGTGTATGCACATCTGCCTGACTCTTTGGCAAGATTTTGTCAATTGGCATTTTCAAAGCGTCAATCCAATCACGGCCTAGTAGAGTAGGCCCTTGCTCATCCACCACTAAAAGGGTTAAGGGATGAGACAAAGTTTTCTGGTTGAGTGTAACTGTGACGGATGCTTCTCCACAAATAGGTATTTGTATGTCCCCATATTTCTTTAAAATAGTTTTAGATGCATGTAGTTTAGGTGTGTTTTTGAAAATTTTATCAAAAACTGTTTTGGACATGACAGTTCGGGCAGCACCTGTATCTAGTTCTAGAGGAGCTGTAATTCCATTTAGGCCTACCTCTACAATATATGGGCCTGTATTTTTCCCACTTTGCTGCTCATGAAATAGGTACTCCACTCCAATGTTCGAAGTATTTCCCCTTTGAGGATTTACACTAGAAATGTTAAAATTAGAATTTTCACCCTTCGTTTTCTTTGAAAAACACACTTTAGCTATGTGGCCTATTTTACTACAGTTTCGGCAAACTGCTTCTTTAAAAGGGCAGTCCTTCTTCCAATGGTGTTTTCCACACCCCGTACATGGCTTGGAAGGCTTAGTAGAATTAGTAGGCTTAGTCGTATTCGCCTCATACCTTTTATTTGCCTGTCTAGTAGGCTCATTAGGTCTGCCAGGCCTAGAAGATTTAAAGCTATTTACGTGTTGGGCTTTACTACTGTGATTTCCAAAAGCTCTAACATCTTTAGCAGCTGCTTCTCTAGCCGTAGCTATTTCTACAGCCTGACTAAAAGTTAGGTCCTGTATGGCTAATAGGGCTCTCTGGGTAGACTCCTCTTTGAGACCCATTACAAACCTATCTCTTAGCATTTCATCTAATTTGTCTCCAAATTTACACGTACGGCTATGGCTTTTTATTCCTGCAACAAACTGCAATGCTTTCATTTCCCGTCTGATGCCTTGAATAAAATTTGAAACGTTCATAGATGAGAACTACTCGGGGTTTGTAGTGATCGGTTAGGGCCTGTACCAATTCATTATAGGTGCAGGTTTCCGGAGCTTTAGGAGAAACTAGGTCCATAACTAAACCAAACGTTTTAGGGCCTATTATAGTTAAAAAGGTAGGTACTTTCTTAGCATCAGGAATGGAATTTGCCTCGAAAAACAACCTCACCCAAGTGGCATAAGCTTCGAAGTCCTCTCCAGAGTCTTCGTAGGGGCTTATATGGCCAATCACCGACATGCTGGAGCAAAACTGAATTAGGCCAAATCACGTGAAGTAGGTTAGATTTGGTTTAAATTTGATCTAGTTACTCCCCAGTTAGGGCTGAATAGTGAATTGTATTAGAGTTAGGGCTGAGTAGGAATTAGTTTTAGAGTTAGGGCTGAGTAGGAATTAGTTTTAGAGTTAGGGCTGAGTAGGAATTAGTTTTAGAGTTAGGGCTGAGTAGGAATTAGTTTTAGAGTTAGGGCTGAGTAGGAATTAGTTTTAGAGTTAGGCCGGCGGGACCTACGCTATAGTACGGTAGCTTACCCACACAAACAAAACAAACCAAATCGGACGACCCACTAGGCTACATCCAATTTCCAAACAACCACTTGAACCCAATAAGCCAAATTAAATCCAATGAGCCAAATTTAATCCAATGAACAAAATTTAATCAAATGAGCCAAATTTAATCAAATGAGCCAAATTTAATTAAATGAGCTTAATCGAATCCCATGAGCTTAATTGAATCCCATCCTCGTCGCCAAATGTGATAGGGTGGGGTAGACGCCCCAGTTAGGTTACTTAGGTTCTAGCAACAATCAAAAGCACTTACCGGTGCGTTGAATTAGATATTCCTTTGGGAGCCTACCATTAGATTCCTGTCCTACAAACAGCCTACCTAACTCTCTCTTACATTACCAATTTAGAAGCTATAGACATTACCCCTAACTATACTTAAGTACGGACAACTTCCTACCCCATTTGTCACCTTAGAAACACCACCTAATTACATTCAGCACCAACGATTAGGTCAGATAGGAAAAAACATCTCTAGGATAGCCCAAAACAATACGAACAGCCGCGTTGGTTCGTTTATGCCTTGCTCTTGCCATTCAGCTTAGATTTAGTGATATTTCCCCTTTAGTGACTTTTAGACTATATACATATATATACACACACGTCACCTCACGCGGTATGAAATTTTGGCAGAAATTAATGTTAGCGGTATCATTTTCTGACATTAATTAAATATCTCTCAGAATTATTAAAGTTAAACTTTGTTATTTTTTGTTAAATGACTGGTAAACACAAAGATAAAACAAATAAATGTTGCTACCGATAATGGAGGTGATAACATAAAGAACGCTAATTTTTGGTAGTAGCGGTCAGGTCGTGTGCTCGTTAGTATTAATGTAAGGTCTCTGTTGCTAGGCTAAGCTACTGGTCATTCTGCGATCTACTAAAAATTGCTCTGCGATCTACTGGTAGATCGCGATCGACGTTTTGGCCACCCCTGCTCTAGAATATAATTCCTTTTGATGAAAAAAAAAATGTAAGTGAAATATTTTACAAATCGAGTAAGATTTAGAGATTTCCGAGAAAATGTGACTTACAAAAAATACCGATACTTTATTTTTGTTATATATGATACACTTATTAAAAAAACATTAAAGTATTTTTCCATGCAATTTATTTCCTCCATAAGATAATAAAAAAAAGAGATTACAGCGTAACAGAGTCGTGCTACAATGTATAAACACTCAAACAGATCTATTTTATGGAAAAACTATATATGCTTACAACATGGTATCGTATGTGGTACCTTTATTTCTTAATTAAATAAATTATTAATTCATTGAATTAAATATCTACAAAATTGCCTTGGAATTGGTGACATAGCCTATTGGGAATGGAAATAATTGCCATACAAAGAACTCAATTGGGCCCACCTAACAACAAGAAAAATTTATTATTTTGTATTCAAAATTTTCCACTGCTGACGTATGAAAATTACTTCGAGAGAAGAGTCAACGAACTTTGAAAAATCAGCGAATTCCTGAGACGATTTATATTTTGCGGCACTCGGAGCTGCTTATGTTAAGTCCTGCTTTTAAGCAAGGAAGATGTACTTAATCTTCCTATAAGTTCTGAGTGAATAACAAGTAATATAAACCTAATAACTCAAAAGGATGGGTCTATACCTTCAGGAATTTAAATATAGTGACTGCCTATATTAATTAAACCAAATCAACTCGCTGTAACTCCATCGTACCGCGGCCCTACATCGAAACAGAAGCAAGGCCCAACGAAATAATAAGGCAAGGTGATTTCTTTCTTTACCATTAGGCAGCGCTAAAATACCGAAGGCAAATAAATTTAACATTAACTTAACATTAACATTAATAAATTTAACATTAACTCTTTAACGAAAAAACGTTGGGTTTTTGTCGTTAACTCTCCACTGAAATCTGCTGGAAATTTCCAACGGATGAGAGGTATCAGGCAATCAACTCATAGCCCTATATAGTTTTTTCACATATTTTATCATTTATATTCTTAAATACACGGCAGCTAATGTAAGACCATTAGGCAGGATAAGTCAAAGATAAGCATCCGCTACAGCGGCTACACCATCCACTCTACTAGCGGATTTACCGGGGGGGGGACCCCTTTGGTCAATTTTGCGCCCCTCTTTGTCAATTTGGCGCCCCTTTTGGTCATTCTTGGCGTCCCTTCCAAATGCTTTATTTTTTATAATGAATTTTTTTAATTTCTAAAAGCAAAAAGTACATACTTTTTTAAATTATAAAAATATCAACAACACTCTTGTACAAATACTTATACTTAGAGCTCGATTTCTATGCACAATTAATGAAAAGGTTCTAATATCGCTCGGCTACCGAGCTCCGTCCTGGACTCCGGCTGGGGAGCTCACAGCACCCCTAAACTCTGCTCCAACTTCGTGGTATTTCCTGTAATAAGATGATGGTATACGTGACACACCTCTAAAGGTCCGCCCTCCCCCTTTCGAAAATCCTAGATCCGCTACTGATCCACTCCCGCATTACATCAACGATATACATGGCAAATTCGTGGTAATTACGAGACTATTCCCTTGGACTCATTTTTCTTCCTGGTTCTTTCGTCTTCCAAAGTTCCAATGTTTACCGAGTTCCCATGACAGTAAAACAACTTAAACAGTACTTACACAAAGAATATTAAAAATAATTTCAATTTATTTAGGAAAAAAATGTATTTGTAGCGCCTTTTGATACGTAATTATCATGCTGTTCGGAGCGATGGAAAATTTTCCAGAGGATCCGCGCTCCAAACGCGCTCTATGTATATCTGTATAATTGTAAAACATGTTTTAGCTACTTAAGTTACGCCAAAATGCGGACATGTTGCGTCCAGATGAGGGTGCGATCTGGACACAGGACATTTCTACCCATTTCCGGACTGTCCGGACGAAATCCGGACGGGTGGCAACACTAGGCTGATGGGGCTGCAGCCCCAGGCCCAACAAGGAACATGGGTCCACCAAGGAACATAGGAACTGTATCGAGTTACGTGTAATTTGATACAGAATATATATTTTTATATTCAGGATCAGAATCATATACTACGTAACGTAATGAACATGAACAAACGTAACCATAGGCCCATTTGGATCAATCAGCCCCAGGCCTATCGATCTATTAATCCGCCACTGGTTTTACCCCCCACCACACCCCACCCCTAGTATTTACAAAAGACTAAACTAAACGAAGAAAATAAAAAAATTGTAAAAGATGTGAACTGATGAGATATGTAAAATTGAACGACAAAGAAATCGGCTAGAACTGGGACAATGCCATATGATGCTATATGATGTGGTAAGCAGTAGCTAAAATTTCAGTGCTCTTGAGCGACCTCAAAGAAAATTGACATACACCGTTTTTCATCACATGAAACAATTTTGTGGTGTAGGAAGTTTAAATTAAAAAAAAAATCACCCCTATAGCCAAGAAGAACCCTTAATATATATATATATATATATATATATATATATATATATATATATATATATAAGGGTTCTTCTTGGGTATATATATATATATATATATATATATATATATATATATATATATATATATATATATATATATATATATATATATATATATTACTAGCCAGTAAAAATGAGATACTGTTTTTACGTTATCATGTAATGGAATTTTGAGATATATATCACATTTAGGACTGAAATAAATTAATACAAGGGAAGCGTTTTTATTCTAATACCTTGTGTGATCCCCTTTGCTTTTAAAACCTCTTCAGCTCATCTTGGCATCGACTCCACCAGTGATTTACAAATATTGGTAATTGCTGGATCACTCAGCCAGCACTCACGCCAGCGTCTTATAAGCTTTTCCTTAGTTAAAATGCTTTCCTTTTGCATTCGTCTCTTGAAAATTGACGAAAGATTTTCGTTTAGATTCAGATCTGGTGAATTTCCGGGCCAATCTAATACTTCATTGCCGTTTTCCTCAAAAAAGCTTTTTCAACATTTGCTGTGTGACATGGTGCAAACCTTGTTGAAACAACTATTTTCTGCATTCAAACCTGTTATTAGCAAGCGGGAACAACTTTTTTCCAGCACTGATATATATTTTTTTGGCTAGTCAACTATTACATTCACAAAAAACAAATCTGTTCCATTGATTTCAAAGCAGGACCAAACTATAACTTTATCAAGATGCTTCGTAGAGAAGGACAGGTGAATAGCTGATCTTATGGCAGCATTAATTTTTCTTGTGAAAGGTATTTGAACTCCGGTAACTAGAAAATGAGACTCATCGCTAAAAGTTACCCGAGAAAAATGAACTCAAATTCTAATATGTTTCAAGGAAATACAAAAACAACACTCCAGATAATGAACGTTATATCTGCGAACATTCATAGCTGTAATATTTTTAAATTTGTAAACTGGATGTCTAGTATCTTATAACAGCAAAGAATTAGTAGGCAACATTAATTACTCTATATTATGTAGAGTAACTGCGAAGTATTTAAATATTCTGGATCATTCCTGAAAATGAACTACAAACTTTGTATGACTTTTTCTAAAAAAGAAGTGTACATTCCTGAAACCTAACCTGTTTCTAGTCGTCTACAATGAGGTTTTTGTACTTCCGTGTTCGCTACCTCTTTGTATGCATCTTTGCTGTTGAGAAGTGTTTTAGATGGTTGAATGCAATCCATGCCACGTTCCTTAATCCTCCTTCTTACTGTTTTTGCGGAAATTTTCACCCCACAGCTTTCCAACTATTTGAGTGTCATAATGATGTCTTCCTTTGCGCTTTCTTACAAATTCTTAGAAGTTTTGAGTTGCTTCTTGCAGCAGTAATCTTCTTTCTCTCCACTTTCTTGCGCATCCTGTTCACGACAGTGCCATTGACATTGTATTGCTGTATGATTCAATGCACAAATGATTTTGATATAGTTACAGTAGGTTAAGAGATATTCGAAATTGATCTTGCAGTATGTTCATACAAAGCAAATCAGCTTATCAACGTTTCTGTAGTGGTTCCTGGTCATTTTTATGTCTTGCTCAGGGTACCCAGTAACTCACGAAAGAGGAGTTCAGCAAATACACTCGGTAAATACAACTTCTATTGACGTCAGCTATACTTCGGTTCATTGGTTATTCAATTCGAAATTGAATTAAAGATTTTTATGCACATAATCTTCAGGATGCGGGATATTTAATTTTTACAGAGATTATGTAGTGTTCCTTTTTTACTGGCCAGTACTCTCTCTCTCTCTCTCTCTCTCTCTCTCTCTCTCTCTCTCTCTCTCTCTCTCTCTCTCTCTATATATATATTATATATATATATATATATACAGAGTAGGGCAAAATTAATCACCCCATCTGTTTTGCATATAACTTTTGAAAATGTAATAAAAAGAAACTATAAATGGTATTATTATTCTTTAATTCATGGAAATTCAATTGAATTATCTATGGAAAACAATATCTGATAAATGGCCGCCTCCACTGCGTTCACAAATTCTTGCTCTTTCGATGGCGTTTTCCATGACAGTCCTCAAAACTTCAGACGATATGTTGTTTATTTCATGTGTAATGTTATTTTTTAAATGCTGCAAAGTCTCTGGTTTGTTCGCATAAACACGTTCCTTAAGATAACCCCACAGAAAAAAGTTGGGCGCAGATAAATCAGGCGACCGTGAAGGCCAAATTAAATCACCAAAGCGTGACATGATGCGATGTGGAAAAAGCCGTCTTAAAAATGTCATTGTCTCTCTGGATATGTTGAAACCACCGATGTTGTTGATCCAGCTGGTGTAATTCAGGTATCAAAAAGTCTTGGGTCATTGTCCGGTACTGTTGTTCTGCGAAAGTTTCTATGTGTCTGGACAACTGAGGAATTGTTTTCTAAATAAGCTTCAACAATTGCTGCACGCTGCCGAGGTGTATAGCGGTCCATAATGACTTCCCCAACCCTCTACTTTATTTCTGAAAATGGAAAATTGAAAAAATTAATTTAACCAAAAAATTACAGTCAGTTGAAATGGGGTGATTAATTTTGCCCCATCATGTATATAGTATAGAGAGGAGGGGTATATATGGGTGCAGAGAGGAACGGCGACAAGCTTGGCCTTCGTGAAATGAGGAATCATCGCGCGGAACATTTGAAAGGTTGAAAGGTGTGTATATATAGGTGCGGCATGCGGGAGGTGCCCCCCTCGGGGCATTGGTTTCTGCGCGTATGTAGGAGAATTACGACTTCTGATCGAGTGAGGACCATGGTGTAGTGATTATCATATTTGACCGGCAATCGGAAGATCCCGGGTTCGATTCCCGGGTGGTTACCTCATTTTTTCATTTGTTCGTTCTCCCTCCTCATCTTGCGCGGAATGTTCTCCTATACAAGCGTCGTTCTTTACGTTAATTATACTGCGTGCTCTTTGCAGTTGAAATGTATATATAGGTGCGGCATGCGGGAGGTGCCCCCCTCGGGGCATTGGTTTCTGCGCGTATGTAGGAGAATTACGACTTCTGATCGAGTGAGGACCATGGTGTAGTGGTTATCATATCTGACCGGCAACCGGAAGATCCCGGGTTCGATTCCCGGGTGGTTACCTCATTTGTTCGTTCTCCCTCCTCATCTTGCGCGGAATGTTCTCTTATACAAGCGTCGTTCTTTACGTTAATTATACTGCGTGCTCTTTGCAGTTGAAATGTATATATAGGTGCGGCATGCGGGAGGTGCCCCCCTCGGGGCATTGGTTTCTGCGCGTATGTAGGAGAATTACGACTTCTGATCGAGTGAGGACCATGGTGTAGTGGTTATCATATCTGACCGGCAACCGGAAGATCCCGGGTTCGATTCCCGGGTGGTTACCTCATTTGTTCGTTCTCCCTCCTCATCTTGCGCGGAATGTTCTCTTATACAAGCGTCGTTCTTTACGTTAATTATACTGCGTGCTCTTTGCAGTTGAAATGTATATATAGGTGCGGCATGCGGGAGGTGCCCCCCTCGGGGCATTGGTTTCTGCGCGTATGTAGGAGAATTACGACTTCTGATCGAGTGAGGACCATGGTGTAGTGGTTATCATATCTGACCGGCAATCGGAAGATCCCGGGTTCGATTCCCGGGTGGTTACCTCATTTTTTTCATTTGTTCGTTCTCCCTCCTCATCTTGCGCGGAATGTTCTCCTATACAAGCGTCGTTCTTTACGTTAATTATACTGCGTGCTCTTTGCAGTTGAAATGTGTATATATATATATATATATATATATATATATATATATATATATATATATATATATGAGAGAGAGAGTGTGTATGTGTGTGTGTGTGTGTGTAAGTCACAGTTTTGGATAATTTAAAACGCAATGATGACATATTTTCGGATCCACATTGGCCTCTCTTATCAAACTCTTTATAACCAGACTGTTGAATGAAGAATTAAATAAATAATTTAACAGTCGGATCATAAACAACTACATTATATGACTTAATAAGGGCTACCAGTGTGGATCCGAAGCAGGTTTTCATTTTGTTTTTCAGTTTTAAATTATTCTTAAAAGTGACTTTAACTTATTCATATTGTATCAAGCGGACTAATCTCATTTCATCGACAAGACCAAATAATTAATCGACAGGTTATTGAGGATTTAATTAAGTTGGGTTATGTTAATTTGGTTTAGGTTGGGTTAGGTTAGGTTGTTAGTCTTTTAGTGTCGATTGTTTGGTCTTGTCGACGAAATGGGTATAGGTCCATAATGAGAGCATGGTTCATTTTATGTTCCAAATCTTTATTTATATATATATATTATATAATATATATATATATATATATATGCGCGACGGTGGTGTAGTGGTTAGCGTCGCTGACTACGAATCCATCGGCCCCAGGATCGAGACCCGGTGACGGCAGCCGGCGCGCAGCAAAACCCAGCTGTTCATCCTTCCACACAAAGAAAGTGGTTGGTCGATAAATGGAGACCCTGGGTGGCCAAGACGCTGGGCTGCTGGTGGGGACTTTCCACAGGAACATTGAAAAGCTTTGGGCTCGTATTCTGAGGGTATTTTCCATCCTCGTTTTCATGGCCCCTTGTCCCACCGCAGCTGGGACCATACAAAATCTGCCTCTTCTCTCATTCCAGTTTGTTTCTATTTCTATTTCCAGTTTGTTTATTTCTATTTTTTTAAGGTCAGGGACAGAGCCTTCAAGTATGTTCCATCCGTATATTATTGTGTACCGCTCGCGCATTCTTTCGAAAGAGTAGAGTTTCAGTAATTGTAGTCGAGACTAGTAGTCTTCACCTTCCGTTTCCTCTATCTCAGATGTAAATGTCCTTTGTATAACTTTAATGTTCGCAATGTCTCGTTTTCTGTATGGGCTTGTGAGTACTGAACAATACTCAATTATTGGTAGGACTAAACTCTTTCATAATTTGAGCATGATGTTTGCTTTTCTGCTGCGGAAGCTCCTCCAGATGATTCCCATTATTTTTCTAGAAGTCGTAATTTTGATGTTATAGTGCTCTCTGAATTCTGCATCCGACGACATTATTACTCCAAGATCCATGACTTGTGGATTTGGTGTTATCTGTTTGGCTTGCAGAGTTTTGTACCCTTTTTTCTGTAGCTCCTTGTCACTGGAATTTTTCTTCGTTGTTGTTGTTTTTGTTTAGCCGATCAGCCCACCCTGATCGAGCAAGCCGGCGGCACGCAGGTAACCGATCGCCCTCTTCGGAGTGGACCAGAGGTTCAGCGCACTAGTGATGTTGTGTTGTGTTTGTTGTTGTGCTAGAGCGGTACAGTCTGTCATAATGTGTTCAATTGTTTGTGGTGTGTCCTGGCACAGGTGGCAGGTGTCGTCTATGGAGTTGTCTAGTCTGTGTTTATATGTTAGTAAGTTGGGGTGATGTCCACATCGGAATCGTGCTAAGTTAACTCGTTCCGATCTGCTCAGGCTGATCTCTGACCTGTTAATGGGTGGCGGCTTCGCACCTAGGACCGCATTCGGACCGAGTCGTGTCAGTGCTTTGTGGGTTAGGTGTGTGTGTATGTGTTTTCTGTACTGTGTGATGTCTGTGGGGCGTGGTATGGAATGGAGTATTTGGTTATAATGTCTCTCTGGTGTTACCTTAATGGTGCGAGGTGTCGGTGCGTGATTTTCTTCGTTGAACTTCATATTGTTGTCTTCTGCCCACTGGAATAATGTTTCAATGTCGTTTTGTAATCTTTCTATGTCACCTTCGTTCAATATTTCCTTTCATATCTTTGTGTCATCCGCGAAACATGATACAATACTGTCATTGATATCTGCATCAATATCTGCAATCATTATTATGAACAGCAAGGGAGCTAGTACTGTCCTTTGTGGGACAGAACTCTCTACTTCCGAGACTTCCGATTTGACCCCATTTACCACCACTCTTTGTGTTCTTTGCGTCAAGAAATTAAATATCCATCTTCCCGGCTTTCCAGTAATTCCTGTATTCTTAAGTTTATGTGCTATAATTCCATGGTCACATTTATCGAAAGCTTTAGCAAAGTCAGTATAGATTACATCTATGTTTTGTTCTTGACACAGTGTTTCCAATATTTTCTCCTGGTTGTCTAATAGCTGTGATAGGCATGATCTTCCAGCCCTGAAACCATGTTGATTTGGGTTGTATAAGTTCTTTTCTTATAGGTAGTAGCAGTGGCGTACTAAGGGGGGTGCGAGGGGGGCGGTCCGCCCCGGGTGACAGCCAGGAGGGGGGTGCCATCGGGAGAGTTTAAATACCAGTACAAGTTTTCAAACCAAATGAAAAATTCGCCAAAGTAAGAAATTTTTTTTTTGTTCAAACTATTACAACAGCTTAATGTTAATTTCCACTATAAAATAAATTTTTATTTTTATTGGCAATACAAAATTTAGAAATCAAAAATTAAATATTTGATAAAAATTACATCGAAAGGCGAACATTTGTTGACGTTTTAGTCATCAGTTTGTTGAGCATAGCCAGCTGGCTGCAACTGACATTCCAAGTCTTGTTCACTTGACACTGTGACTCCACATACATGAGGTATGTTTCATTAAATAATTATGATAAAGCATAAAGTGCTGGTGTTTATAACAATATCATGGTACTTATACCAGTGTCCATTAATTTTTGACAATGTGGTATCACAGTGATGTTTAAGTGTTTATAAATGATAATTAATGATAATTAATAATGATAATAATAATGATAATTAATTGTCTCTGCTTGTCTGGGTTGATAATCTGATAACTCAATGGGTATCTGGTTGGAAAAAGTTTGAGAACCACTTGTTTGAAACTTTTCTGTTGTAATAAATTTTTTTTACTTCTTTATTTACTGGATATACTGTTAATCCTGAGACATCTGGAGAGAGATGGACTGGACATAAATCTGTGCCGTGGTCAAGGATATGACAACGCTGCAACTATGGCTGGGATTCATGGTGGTGTTCAGTTAAAGATCAGAGAGATTAATCCCAAGGCTTTGTTTGTTCCTTGTGCAAATCATTCTCTGAACCTTTGCGGAGTGCACTCATTTGGAAGCGTTTCTCCATGTGTGACTTTTTTTGGAACCTTGGAGAGAGTCTATTCCGTCTTTTCAGTCTCAACTCATCGATGGGAAGTGCTGATGGAGAATGTAGGCATGACAGTCAAAAGACTTTCCCAGACAAGATGGAGTGCTCATTATGACGCTGTGAAACCAGTGAAGGCAAATTTTGAAAAGCTGACCTCAACCCTTGAAGTACTGTGCGATCCCAAAGAAAATGTGGACACAAGAGGATCAGCTCAGATTTTGCTGTCTGCTGTATGTGATTTCTCTTTTTGGAGTTACCTTTCTTTCTGGTGTGAAGTCCTGGAAGAAATTAATCTCACACAAAAGTATTTGCAAACAGTTGGAATCAGCCTTGAAAAGAGCATTGTGAAGCTCCAAGCTCTAAAACTGTTTCTTGAAGATCAGCGCAATGAAATTGTGGAGAGGGCCATTCATTATGTAACTACAAAGTGTGAGGAAATGGACATTTCTATGGAGAGAAGAGGGAGAGTAAAGCTCCGAAAAAGGATGCCAGGAGAGATGGCAAAGGATGCTGGTCTCACATTGCCAGAGGAAGTAAAAAGAGCTATGTTTGAATGTCTTGATCGCTTTCATCAAGAATTGGAGATTAGTTCTAAGGTAATGGATCAAATTCTGTCAATCTTCGCTGTTATTCAGCCAAACACTTTGGTTGTTGCAACAGAAGAACTTCGGAAGTATATTCCAAATTTGACTCAGATTTCCGATGAATTCACTGATGAAGATATCAATGTGGAAATTGGACGACTTCGGAGGCATTTGGAAGCTGCCAAAATCAGCGTTGAAGAGGCAAAGAAATGGACAGCATTGCAGTTTCTGGAGTTTATTGTGAAATGGAATTTTTGTGAATCTTTGTGAAGCTTGTCACTGTGTTTGAGATTCTTTTTGACTGTTTGTGTGTCTATTGCTTCATGTGAAAGAAGTTTTTCCAAATTGAAATTGATAACAAATTTCTTTCGCTCGACCATGAGTCAGACAAGATTGACAAATCTGGCTTTACTTTCAATTGAACATGAATATGCAAAGAAGGTGAATTTTGACGAGGTCATTGATCAATTTGCAGAAATTAAGGCTCGAAAGCAGAGACTGTGAATCCTCTCTATTTATCTTTGAAGAATAGGCTGAGCGTTGAGACTGGATTTCCTGTGTTTTTTGTATAAAATAAAATGCAGTATTACCTGTTCACTGAATTTTTAATGTCCTGCATTTTTCTTATTTCCAATTTGCTTATGACAGTACTGTACTGTTTAAAAATCTACTCGCAAACATAATATATTTTTCTGTGTGTTTAAATTTTAAAATTATTTATGGGGGGTGCCAAATGAAGGATCCGCCCCGGGTGCCAAATACTTTAGGTACGCCCCTGGGTAGTAGATAGTTTCGCTTCTAATTATACGTTCAAAGCATTTTATAAGGTGTGAGGTGAGAGCTACCGGCCGATAATTCTTGGGCATTGCTCTGTTACCACCTTTGAATAAAGGAGCAATGTTCGCGTTCTTTAATGGCAGTGGAATTTGTCTTGTGTCGAGTGATTTCCTCCAGAGTAAGTATAGCTCTAGTCAGCACTGGGGGTTCGAACCCACGACTCAGCGGAGTCTCGTCTCAATAATGCCCCAAAAATGATTAGTCCCTCCACGACTTTATTTAAAAAAAATATGTAGTTAACATATACAACGAAGTCTTTTTTTTATTGAAAACGAATTAATGAAATTAATATTTTGAAATTTTACACGCTCATTTATAGACACTATACCGGGAATTATGTGTGGATTATATTTTTTTTTCTACTATATACTCGTAAAAGCAAGTTGTGTGTGATTCTGTCTGTTCGTTTGTTAACTTTTGGGTCTCTAAAGAGAGCTGAATTGATTGATTGATTGGTTGGTGGTTGGTTAATTTAACTCCCAGTAATTGGGGAACCAATTATTTAGTCAGTAAAACTATAGAAAAGAACGTAGCCATGAAAATCTTGAGCTTCACATTGTGTCAAGATTTGTGAAGTTTAAGATTTCCATGGCTGCGTTCTTTTCTATAGTTTTATTACCCAAATAATTGAACCCCCAGTAATTGGGGGACCGCAGGCCCCCAATTACTGGGAGATACGACAAAAAATAAAAAGATTTGAATAATTAAAATTTAATACAATCAGCCCACCCCAAGCAAGTGCTAGTTATATATACTGGCAAAAAAAAAACCGCACTACGGGCGTGATATTTCTGCTAGTTGTTGTTGTTGGTTAGCCCAGTGGTCTCCAAAGTGGGGTGCGCCTGCCGATCTTCGGGGTGCGCGAAGAAAATTTGATGATTCTGATTTATCATTGTTTTTTCGTAGAAAGTTTTTGAATTTCAAGAAGATGATCAAGAAAGAAAATACTCGCTAACACACAGTCATTCCTAGGAATTTGCGAGATAGTATCCGCGATATAGCTTACTTGCGATTAAAATTTAGCAAACTAAATATCACAATTCGAGATCGCCGCATTATTTTGTAAAATAACAGTTGATTGACATCAGGGAAGATACAAGTTTAGGAACCGAATTTCAACAGAAAACTGTGCACAATTGGTGGATTGGATTAAAAAATGAGTACCCAGATTTAGTAAGCGCAGCGAACGATGCGCTCCTTCCATTTGGATCTACATATTTGTGTGAGGTGTCTTTTTCTGCTATGATAGGTATTAAAACCAAGAATCGAAATAAACTGAACTTGGAACCGGACCTTCGAATCGCTGTATCACAAAGTGTCAAACCAAGATTTTCAGAAATTATGAAGCACAGTCAGCCACATTGTTCGCATTAAATTATATTGGTAAGTATATCTTTACCTTATCGTATTTCTGTTGTGTACTATTAACTTACTAGTAACTAATGAAAATATATATATATATATATGATGAATAAAACTCATAGTCTGATTCACTCTGATGTGGGTCTAATTCATATTGTGTGGAAGTGCTCTCTACATCTGAAAAACACTCTATTTCGGTTAAAATATGAGAGTCCTTCATTTCTCTTCTTTTAACCATTCCTTCTTCTGTCTGCAATTTCCTAGACTGCATTTTTTTAATTCTTTTTGTCATGACTTTATCAACGTCCCCTATTTTCATTGTACGCGTCGATCGCTGATCCTGTAAAAACAGAAGCTCTTCTTTTGGTACCTTCAGTTCTCTTCGACAGGTGCATCTTATGTGAACATCTTCGCAGCTCTCAGGACAGCCAAAATTTTGATGGGAGATAAAAGGGCATTTACAGGCACTGATATACTGATATCGAATAATTCTTCCAAGGTGTCATTAAAATTTTCTCTCATTTTGACACTACTTTTTGATCTACTAAGATCATTTGCTTTGCCGATGAACCGCTTTAATTTGATATAAATTGATTTGTCAGCTATTGCAGGAATTGAAGCTTTTCTCCAAATACAGAGTATATCTTCAGTAATTTTGTTAAAAATATCAGTTATGTGAAGTCACTGAAGTAGCTTCTTAAAAGAACATGGTATTGGCCCACCTGTTTACAGTATTTATTGGCAATGTTGTAAAAGGAAGCTCTTGTGCGGTTATAAATATAAAATGTGGTTTTAATTGACTCCTTGTAGCTCTAATGTTTGAAGCAGAAGCCATATTTGTTACTAATTATCAGAAATTACCAATTCCAAATCCAACAAAAACCTGAAAAATAAAAAATTTCATTAGACATCTGAAACATTTATATGAGGTAGAAAATGTGAAATAAAAAATTTTTGCTTCAGCAAACGTTTTTGTAAAAATAATACTTTTCGAGTTATGAAGCGTATAATAACTGGCTGACGGCCATTTGGGGGGGGGGGGGGGGAATGGGATACTTAGTATGAATTGAAAATTTTGTAATTCTCATAATCTTTTTTATCACCCTTCAATCCACTTTATTACCAGTGAAGCAATAGTTGAAAAATTTTTCACCCCACCCATACATATATACGAGTGTCCCAAAACAACGTATACATTTTTAAAAAACTTATAACAGGCGAACCCACTAACGGATTCAGATGATTTTTATTTCTTTTTATAGGTAAAATATACAACATCGAAATAATAGATAGTTTAATTTGTTTTAAACACGTAAGTGTTCGAAATGTCGACCATTGACATCAATGCACCACTGCGCTCTTTGATTCACTGATTGGCAGTCTTCAACAAAAATGTTTGTAGGGATATTTCTACACGCTTCTTCAACTGTGCTCTTTAATTGTTCAAGTGATGTAGGTCTTCTACTGTATACTTCATTTTTCAAATGACCCCATAAAAAAAGTCAAGTGGGTTCAAACGTGATGGATACTCGATACTACCTCGTCGTCCGATCCACCGATAATGAAATGTTTCATCAAGGTAGTTCCTGACATCCTGATGGTAATGAGGAGGTGCTCCATCTTGTTGAAAGTAAATGTCCTCATCTCCGTATAACTGTCGCATTGCAGGAAAACCTTTTCCCCGAAGCATGTTGAGGTAGCTATGACCGGTAACTGTACCATCGAAAAAGAATGGACCAACCAAACCTTTGGAAGAAAAACCACACCAGACAGTTATACCCGGTAAATTTACATGTCGTTCCACATAAATGTTTGGATTTTCTTGTGACTAGTATGTCCAATTATGACGATTAATTATACCATTCAACTTAAATGTAGCCTCATCAGACCACACAATTTTGTCCGCAAATTGGCCATCTTCTGTGTTTTTTACTCGAAACCATTCGCAAAACTGGATTCTGCGATTCGGATCATCCTCATTCAAGGCATGTAATAATATCGGGATGTAAGATTTCCATTTAGCATTCTTCAGAATTCTGTGAATTCCCTGTTTCACGAGCACATTGTCTCACAGATTTTCTTGGTGATCGGTTGAATACCTGTAGCACTTCATCAGAAGTGTTAGCATCTGTTGATGTCTTTGGACGCCCAGTCGCTTGCTTGTACACATCATGCACAGTACCGTATACTTCAAATTTCTCAAAGATACGTGAAATGGTAAGTCGAGTTGGAGGATTAGTTCCAAAATTGTCTCTCCACTGTTGTTGAACCTTTGATATCTTCTCAACTTTAAAATACGACTTTAGTATCCATTTTCGTTGCTCAAATGATAAGCGCACACTTCCATTTTCCATGTTTACTGTAGGCAGGCAAGGCTATTACTAATTTCGATTTTGTATCTCCTTAGGCTAGCCAAGGCTGTTAACAATTTCGCTTTTGTATCTCCTTAGGCTATAGGCTATAAAAAGAAATAAAAATCATCTGAATCTGTTAGTGGGTTCTCCTGTTATAAATTTTTTAAAAATGTATACGTTGTTTTGGGACACTCTGTATATATATAATAATCTTCATGTTCATTAGGGGTGCGTGTTATTTATTTTTGTTGATTAAAGGGCGCGTGATCAAAAAAGTTTGGAGACCACTGGGTTAGCCGATCAGCCCACCCTGATCGAGCAAGCTGGCGGCACGCAGGTAACCGATCGCCCTCTCCGGAGTGGACCAGAGGTTCAGCGCACTAGTGATGTTGTGTTGTGTTCTGTGTTGTGCTAGAGAGGTACAGTTTGTCATAATGTGTTCAATTGTTTGTGTGTGTCCTGGCACAGGTGGCAGATGTCGTCTGTGGAGTTGTCTAGTTTGTGTTTATATGTCTAAGTTGGGGTGATGTCCACATCGGAATCGTGCTAAGTTAATTGTTGCTGCTACCATGAATTGTGTTCCCTCATGTCTAAATGTTCCCCAACTTTCAGTATTTTTGTTTCTGTGTGCAGGTGTTCTATTGGTGTTGTTTGAGTACATTTTGTAATGATACGAAGTGCGTTGTTTTGTATTGTCTGTAAGGTGTTTATTTGTGTGTTTGAGATAATGGGTGCCCAGCATGGGCTAGCATAGTCCATAACTGAGCGAATGTATTGTTTGTATATGAGTGATGTTATTTCCTGTTGGTATCCAAAGTTTGTGCCTGTTTAGTACCCTAAGCGTGTTAAGTCTTGACTTACATTTGTTTTTAATGTCCTGAATGCTGTTTGCAGAAGATAATGATGTGTTGTATGTGACCCCAAGTATTTTGGTCCTGTGAGTGTGTGAAAAGTTGGTGTTGTTTAGTGTAAGCTGTGGAGTTATCTGGTGTTCTTTTGTGTTGCTTGTTAGCAAGGTGATGGTTGATTTTGTGGGCGCTACTTTGAGTCTATTGTGTGTGAACCAGTCTTCTACAGATCTACAGATTTACAGAAGCTAAGGCTAACAAAGACCCTAAGATCCACTCTAAGGTTAGCCCGAGAGAAAGGAAAGAGTAGGGGGTTAAGAGAAGAGAATAAGGGGTTAATTAAGTAGCAACACCTATCACTCATGGGTTAACATTCATTCAAAAAAGGAGAAAGAAAGGCTTACCATCATCATCAGTCGGTCACTGCCGACAAGTCAGAAAAATAGTCGGAGAGAATAGGAAAGGGGTGAAAGATGAAAAGAAGTAAAATAAGAACGCTTACAAACCATGTTAACTCACAATCATACCATGCAAACTACAGACATGTAAGTAAGGAGAGGATAAGAAGGAAAAAAAAAAAAGTAGGTAAAGTAAAACAAAAAGTGGGTTAGTTTACGCTACGAGCTACATCTACGATCGTGTTAGTCTAATTTTTTTTTTTTTTGCTGGCATCACACACTGGCATGTCACAAGCTGGCATTATTGTCAACAGACTCATCCTCGATCATCACGCCTAGCGCTCCTGTTGCTAATTTTTTATTATATTAAACAACGTTAATATAATTTTAACGAGGGAGAGGGAAAAGGGGGATTGTTTTATTATTATACAGGGTGTTTCTAAAGTAACCATCTATTTTGCGAAATAATATGAATTATAAAAAAAACACCTTTAAAACATGAAAATATAATATATATTTGTAAGCTCGGCACACATTGTTGCTCTTCGTGGATAATCTTCTTCTTGTAAGTTGTGGAACACTTGAATGTGGTATGGCTTTTTCTTTAAATCATAACGTAGAATTCTGTAAACCGTTGTTTGTGGAATTTCTAATCTGTGGGATGCCCTCCGAATCGATAATTGTGGATCCTCTTCGAATGCTTCTTGAACAGATTCGATTCTTTCGTGAGATCTTCTTGGCCGTCCAGATCTACGCTCGTCATGCACAGATCCAGTCCTCATAAATTTGTTTACTAATTCGCGAATAGCCTGGTCTCTAGGGCCTGTTTTACGAAACCTTCTCTCAAACTTTTCTCTAATTTCATTGCACTTCATGCCTTTTATCCTGCATGTTACTACATAAACCCGTTCTTGCACATTCATCATCAATGATATGGGTCTGAAAATAAAATAAAATAATTAACAAAAAATCGTGTAAAGCAATTGAAATATTATAAATACATGAATTTTGTATAACAATGCACATACCATTATGCCAATATAACAATTGTTTAAAATCCCCCTATTTCACCAAAATAGATGGTTACTTTAGAAACACCCTGTATTAAACAACGTTAATATTTTTAAAATGCCTATCTAAACGGTTCTTAAACATATTAACGCTGGTAGAGTTCACGACTGACGCGGGAAGATTATTCCATTTATCAGTTACTTTAAACGTAAAGAAGTTTTTAGCGATATCAGTGATGAAACGTCTGCCACGCAACTTAAATCCGTTATTACGAGTATTATTATTATCAAAAGTGAACAGTTTGTCAAAATTTACGTTATCGATGTTATTAACGATTTTGAAAACTTCAATAAGCTCCCCCCTTAATCTCCTAGTTTGGAGTGAATACAGGTCTAACTCTTTAATCCTATCTTCATAAGGCTTGTTGCGCAATGACGGAATCAGTTTCGTGGTACGACGCTGAACCCTTTCTAACCTATCAATATCCTCACGCAAGTACGGGCACCAAAACTGAACGGCATATTCTAAATGAGGCCTGATTAGGGACTTGTAAAGGGGCAATATAATATCCTTCGATTTAAATTCGAAATTACGCGCTATGAAGCCTAACATCCTATTAGCTTTTGCGCAAGACTCCAGGCACTGGTTCCTAACCTTTAAATCCTTAGATACGCGTACGCCTAAATCTACTTCCTCGTCAACCAGGGCCGTAGCCAGACCAAATCAGTAGGAGGGGCAGAGAAATTGACAGGGGGGACAATGAAAAAATTTAATGTCATTTTTTGTGAATATCGAAATATACTGCAGAAAATTACATTCAAAAGTATAACAAGTAAAACACCGTAGGCTAAATAAAAAAATGATCACACCGACGCATATAGATAGGCATATTGGGTTATAGAATACAATATTTAGTCTAAATTTAGTGTAAATAAGTCTTTGTAAGTTTTTTAATTTTAGAATAACTATATGCGGCGAGTTTTTTTAGCGAAATTCTTTAGGAATTCAAACATGTCTATTTGCTTCGTTCTCTTATTTTCAAAGGCAAGTAAAACAAGTTGGCTTTGGCGTTTTTGTAGCAGGGAACGCCGTTGCGGTTGGTTTTCCCAGGGGGGGCATATTATTTTCCAGGCGGGGCTTTGAACCCCCTGGCCCCCGCTTGGCTACGGGCCTGTCGTCAACGCTCGCTAACTCCCTATCATCCATCGTGGACGTGTAATTATTGTTGCGAGAACCTATATGCAAAACTTTACATTTGTCTACGTTAAATTGCATCTGCCACTTATCCGTCCACTCCATAATCCTATTTACATCGTCTTGGAGCCTATTTCTATCGTCCTCGTTAACAACCTTACCCCCTATTTTAGTATCGTCCGCGAATTTTGACACGTTACTAGTCAAGCCTACATCTATGTCGTTAATGTAAATTACGAATAGCAGTGGGCCTAACACTGAACCCTGTGGGACACCGCTACCTACATCCAACCACCCCGATTCACTACCATTAACTACGTGCCTCCTAGCACGAAGCCATTCTTCTAAACAGTTAGCTACCTGACCGCGTATACGTGCGCTTTAACCTTCGCAATTAATCTCCTATGCGGAACTATATCGAACGCCTTTTTAAAATCTAAACTAAATAAATAACGTCAGCCGCTCTATGCCTATCGTATTCGCGCACTATTTCGCTATAAAATTCTAACAAATTAATTAAACCAGACCTATGGCGTCGAAACCCATGCTGACTACTATTAATCAAATCTCTACTTTCTAAGTGATCGATGATACGATCCCTAACTACGGATTCCAAAAGTTTACCGACAACTGACGTTAAGCTAATGGGCCTATAATTGCTAGCTACTGCGCGGTCGCCTTTTTTAAAAATAGGCGTGACGTTAGCTAATTTGAAGTCTTCAGGAATAATCCCCGTTTCGAGCGACTGATTAAAAATCTTCGTTAAGGGGCCTACGATAACGTCTTTCAAATCTTTCAAATGTCTGGGATAAAAAGCGTTAGGACCTGGAGCCTTGCTAACTTTTAGCCTATCGATATAATGCGCAATCTCACCCTCGTAAACAGTTAAATGGAACGATATCGTATACTGTTTATGTATGTTTGTAGGTTATTTGTAGCGGTGTCGATGTTGTTGTGGGTGGATGTTAGAGTGATGTCATCTGCATATGATGATAAGGTAAGCTTGTTATCTATGGGTGTTGGAATGTGATGCATGTATAAGTTGAACAGTGTTGTTTTTGGATGACTTGCCATTAAATGTGACATGTGAGTATTTTCCTGAAAGATAGTTGCTCAGCCACCTTTTGGTGTTATTGTGCATGTTTGTGTTGAGTATTTTGTTTATGAGAGGGAAGCGTGGGATAGCATCAAATGTTTTACTAATGTTTATTGTTATTAATAGTGTACGTTGAGCTGGTCGTCTGGAGTTGATGTCATCCATGATGTGCTGCGTGAGGTTAGTGAGTAATGTCGTGGTTGAGTGGTGAGGTCTGAATCCATGTTGAGTAGGCGATAGTGGTATGTGTGGGTTGGTGATTTGTAAGATTAATCTTTCTGTTACTTTGGAAGGTGTGCATGGTAAAGTAATGGGTCTATAGGAAGCTGGTTCTGTTGGATTTTTGTTTGGTTTGAGTAGTGTAATAATTTTACCTTGTTTCTATATGTCAGGAATAATACAGTGTTGGCAGTGGCGGATCTACTATGAAACTAATGAAGCTTAAGCTTCAGGGCCCCTAATCCAGGAGGGGCCCTGAAGCAACTTTTTTTTTAATGAGTGAATTTTTCAACAAAATCGATGGAGTTTTTTTAAGTGTTTGTTATTAAAATAAGGCTATTTTAGTGATAGAATCATAAGCCAATGGGTTGAAGTACTTAATATTGACCTTAGAATATGCTCTAATACCCATTTCATATGGCCTCAAAATGCCCCTGTAATTGGTCAAATTTCAAAATTTTCTCTGGGGCTTGCAGCGCCCGAACCCCCAGCTGTATGGGCTCGCTGAGCTCGCCAGACCTCGTTGCTGGTGGGAAGGGGCTCACTGTATGGCCCATTTTCAAGGACACTACCCCATCACCCCGTTCTCCGCCATTTGGGCCTCGAGGTCCTTGCAAGGGCAGCAAGGCCCTTTGAACCTTGTTGGATGTTGCCCTATCGTTGCTGGTTGCGAAGGGGCCCCCATAACAGTTTAAGCTTCAGGGTCCCAAAAATGTAGGTCCGCCACTGAGTGTTAGTATGAATATCTGCTGATGTTTGTGAGAGCTAGTATTCCCTGTGGGCCCAAGTGTTTAAGGTGTATGTTAGATATGTTGTCTGGTCCAGTAGCCTTCGAATTCTTAATGTTTTTGATGATGTTGGCTGTCTGGTCTGTATTGAAGGGTGTAATGGTCGTGTCGAGTCTGTAGGTTTTCTTGTGTCTGGCTGTTTGTCTGTCTGCATGTTTCTGGTTGTTGTCTCTGTTTAACCCTTTAAGGACTAGTCCGCAGCATATGCGGTCACTCTTGTTACCAGAACGTATAGGTTTTATTGTTATTCAAAACTAAATATTTTAGTAACTAGTCACTGAAATGATACACATTTTGGGTTTCTTTCTCAACAACTAAATGACATCTATGTATAAATATTTAGAAACATTTATAGAAACGAGGCATTGTAGTACTGTACAATTTATATTATTATTTCTGGTGGACCTTAAGGTACCATCCGTCATTAAAGGGTTAAGTGACTTATCTTTGCGTAGTGATTAACGAGAATGTTAGCTTGTTGTACAGTATATATGTTGGGATATTATTTTGGCTGCGACAGATAGCCGCGTGTGAGGTGTGAATGCCGCTGTTAGAGTGGGTAATGCTGTTTATAGTCTTGTATAGCCTGGATGTATCTGTGGAGTGGCTTAGTGTTGTTATGAATTCCCTAAATGTTTCTGTTTATTTTTCTTTAAGTTTGTTGTTTATTTCTGTGTTGAGCTGTTGTATCTGCTGTTTTATGGCTTCTGTGTGTGGTGTTTGTGTGCTATGTTTGAGGTTGTTACGTTGCCTCATGAAGTGGGCTATTTTTCTAGTGTAATTTGGGTTGTATTTCCTAATGTTACCCTTGGGTATGTATTTGTTTGCATTATTGATGATCTGATTAAATGTCTTGAGTGTTGTATTGATGTTTATGATGGGTGTGCTGTTCAATGTGGTGAATTGTTCCTCAGTCTGTATTTGAACTGTTCCCAATCAGCTTTCTTGTAATTTCTGTAAGTGTGTTTAAGGCTGTTGGGGCAGAGTGTAGAACGTGTTGTAATGATGATGGGCAGGTGGTCTGATGACAGTTGTTTTTCTGTTCTCCAGTGTGTGTATGTGTTGCTAGTGAGGGGGAACAGAACGTTATGTCTGGGGAGGAGTTTGAGTATCCTGCTTGATGTGGTATGTGTATGTTCTTCTGTGTTGTTAAGAATGAAGAGGCTGTTTAGTTATGTGGTTATGTTGGCGCCTCTGGTGTTGTTTTAGTTGTGCAGGTACCAACGAGTGTCTTTAGCGTTGAAGTCTCCTCCTAAGGTGACATTAGTGAGAGAGGCCAGATTGTGTAACTGCGGATTGTAATTGGCTGGCACCTGAGGTGATCTATCTGGTGCAGTGCTGTCCAACTTCTATAAAGCGCGGCCAAGATGTTGCTTATAATCATACACTGTTGGTTAATACGACTTGGGAACCCGCTGAATGTTGTTCTCCCTACTAGAAATGACAAAATAGGGAAGAAAATTCAGAAATGAAATTTGGCAAACGTCCATTCCGCGGGCCGCAAGTTGGACAGCGCTGATCTGGTGGAATGTAAATGTTGATGAGTGTGGCGGTGTGTTTGGAGCATGTTTTAATGTTAACTGCCTGTTAGCTGCCTGTTAGCTGCTTGGATTGTGTTTGTAATGTTTTGGGTGGCATCAGTGTAGTTAATGCTTTTACGTATGCAAGTGATGAGTCCACCCTCGTGACCCCCAGTATGATCTTGACGGATCGCCATGAAGTCAGGGATGGTCGGTGTTTTGTGTGTGCGTTTTAGTTTTGTTTCTTGTATAAGTGCTATGTGAATGTTTTGTTTGTGTACGAATTCCCTAAGCTGCATGATTTTGTTTGAGGCCATCTACGTTGTACTGTAATATGTTAATATTATGCTTCTTTATGTGTCTCATGGTCCTATTGTGTCTATGTATTTGTGTATGGTGACATGTGTAAGTTGTAGTGGGGCCTGGATTAGTCTTAATGTCGCCGGAGAGTAAGAGTAGTCTGGGGAGCACACAATTGCTCCCAGTAAATGAAAAAATAGCACGCTGGTATAGGTCCGGCCCCGGGAGCCTATCGGCACTCTGACCGTGCCACGCAACAGGCCGTTGACTGCCAGTCTGGCCAACCGTAGACAGCTCGCTGCACGGAGGGGTTGGGTACAATTCGATGTGGCCGACTCGATGCGACCCAACTCGATGTGGCCGACTCAATGTCAGGACAACTCGATGTGATATCCCTAAGGGATATTTTCGTTAGTTTTAACGAAAATATCACAACTTAACCTAACCAATCTTCAAGGGCGTACAGTTGACCTAACCGGGCATTCAGTTAACCTACATTAAATATATAAAGAAAATGAAATCGACTTGGCCTGGCATCGACTTGGCTTGACATCGAGTTGTCCTGACATCGAGTCGGCCACATCGAGTTGGGTCGCATCGAGTCGGCCACGTCGAATTGTCCCTGCCCCGCACGGAGATTTGAGGAAGTTTAGCCACCAGCGCGTTCGGTTTGACGTCGCCTCTTTTTCGCGTTGACGTTCCACGTTTTTTCGTTGACGTTGACGCGCTTACGTGTCCCGCGCTGGAGGATACAGCCACTGCTAGAAGCTTCCTCGTCAGCCGCTAACTTTTGGTTTTAATACTGTGTGTAGATTCAGTTATTACTGTGAATCTATTAAAAGAACATTCTCTGTTATTTTGTGCTTATCCTTCGTCCGCAATTTTGTGTTGCTCTGTTGGAATTCTGAAAATGTATTGCCCGCCTGTCTGCTAAATTGCTTTAATATGGAATAATCCAATACAGAAATCTTCTTGGGAAGAATTTAGCACCACAACGTTAAGACTGTGAAGCACAAAATGTAAAGTTTCAACAACATAATCAGGTACTTTCCTTATGCGAACTTTCTTCAGAGTTTCTTCATATAGTGCTAGTTCCTGCAGAAGGCTGTGTGTGATTACCCTTCAGACAATACATATTTACTGTAGTTCTTCCAAGTGATGACTTCCTTTTTCTTGCCATGTTCAATCCCTAAGATTCTTCATCTGGATTAAGTTTTCAGAACATTCCCAAGGTTTTTGGGGGAATAGTCAAGCAATAAAAATTATTTTAAGAAAATTTTAAGCGAGTTAGAATTTAACATTTACAAATAGTTCACGAAACATTTACATTTTAAATGCAACTTCACAGATTTTACTTGAAGCTCACGAAGCAGTTAAATTTCAATTACAACTTGTCACATTTGTTTTTACCAATCATGGCTTCCGATGCGTTGCTAAAAACTTTGATGGATACGTTCTTTTCTAAATTTATTGACCAACTTTATTTTCTTCATTCCAGGAAAGTGTATGGAACTCTGTAAGAGCGTGTTCGGACTTGGTTTACTCGTAGATTTTAATGATAGGGAAGGCCACCAGTCCACGCTTTTACAAAATTATATATTTTTCTAATAGAAAAATCAGCAGATCAACAAATTCATGAAAGACAGCAACTATCAAAATTTTGAGTTTCACATCGCAAGAGACAGACAGACATGCGGTGAATGGTGATGATGATCTACAGATCTACAGAAGCTAAGGCTAACAAAGACCCTAAGATCCACGCTAAGGTTAGCCCGAGAGAAAGGAAAAGTAGGGGGTTAAGAGAAGAGAAGAGAATAAGGGGTTAAGTAAGGAGCAACACCTATCATTCGTGGGTTAACATTAATTCAGAAAAAGAGAAAAAAGACTCACCATCATCATCCGCCGGCCACTGCCGACAAGTCAGAAAAATGGTCGGAGAGAATAGGAGAGGGGTGAAAGATGAAAAGAAGTGAAATAAGAACGCTTACAAACCATGCAAACACAGTCTTAACTCACAGTCATACCATGCAAACTACAAACATGCAAGAAAAGAGAGTTACAGACATGCAAAGTAAAAAAGTAGGTAAAGTTAAACAAAAAGTGGGTTAGTTTACGCTACGAGCTACATCTACGTTCGTGTTAGTCTATTTTTTTTTTTTTTTTTTTTTTTAATAATTTTATTGCTGGCATCACACGCTGGCATGTCACAAGCTGGCATTCATCGTCAACAGACTCACCCCCGAGCACCACCACCAGAGCTCCTGTTGCTAACTTTGTTTTTTATATTAAACAACGTTAATACTTTTAAAATGTCTGCCAAGACGGTTCTTAAACATATTAACGCTGGTAGAATGAACGACTGACGTGGGAAGATTATTCCATTTATCAATTACTTTAAACGTAAAGAAGTTTTTAGCAGTGATGTAGGTCTCGAGATCGGTCTCGGTCTCGAGACCGATCTCGAGACCCAATTTGCAGATCTCGATCTCGATCTCGGTCTCTGCTATTTAGATCTCGGTCTCGATCTCGGTCTCGACAGACGCGGTCTCGGTTTTTCTCCCCGAGACCTTTCGAGACCTCTCGAGACCGTAATGAAAAATATATGTTATTGGCATACTCATGATGGTGGCTTGGTTGAACAGACACAATTCAGAATGTTTATGAAAGTTTGTAAAAGTAAGGGACTCTAGATATTCACTAATCAGTCACCCTGTTTTGAGTTGCCACGTTTGTCTTGCGGGGGGTGTGGGTCTGGACTTTATTAGGTTAGCGCTACAAAAAATGTTGCCCCCCCCCCCCCCCCCGTCAGATTAATTTTATTGAAAATGGAAACACTAAATAGAGAATTATATACATTATATATACTGGGTGATCCAGATAAATGGGACCCATAAAAAAAAGCCAAATATTCTTAATATTTAATTCCTTTCATAAAAACTATATATCATTCGAAAGAGTAGAGTTACAAGTTTATTATGAAATATTTATTTTTTAAAAATGACTCCTTTCAAATGTGCTCCATTAGTTGCCAAGCATTCCAGTGTTCTCGCTTGTAAGTTCTGCATCACTTTTGCAAGAGTGTGCGGTGGTATGGCCTGTATCTCATTTGTGATGGCGGCCTTCAATTCTTGCAAGGTTGTTGGGTTATTTCTGTAGACCCTACTCTTTAAATATCCCCAGAGATAATAATCTAAGGGAGAAAAATCCGGAGACCTTGCGGGCCATTCAACGTCTCCAAATCTTGAGATTAACTCGCCTGGAAACGTTTGACGCAAAACTGCCATGCAGTTCCTCGTGATATGGCAGGTAGCTCCGTCTTGTTGGAACCAGTGGTTTTCTAGACAAAGATCTCTTAATTTAGGAATAAGGAAATCGGTCAACATTTTTTCGTAGCGATCACCATTTACAGTGACCGTGTTTCCGGTGGAATCCTCGAAAAAGTACGGCCCTATGATCTGAGATGCAGTAAGACCACACCAAACAGTTACACGCTGACTATGCAACGGGACTTCGGTAATATTCAATGGATTTTCTGTTGCCCAGAAACGACAATTTTGTTTGTTTACAGTTCCATTCAAGTGAAAATGGGCTTCGTCTGACATAATCAAGTTGCTAGAAAATTGGTGGTGTCATTTACCTTCTGTTGGATCCATTGACAGAATTGTCGTCTTCGTGCGAAATCTCCATCGTTTAGTTGTTGCACTGTTTGAATTTTATATGGAAAGAGCATTAAATTTTGCTTGAATATACGGTGTGTTGTTCCATATCCAACTCCTAACAGCTGAGAAGCACGTCTGATGCTTATGTTAGGATTATCCTGTACAATTTCATGAGTTCTGTTAATGATCTCGTCTATCCTTGCTGTGCGCACTCTTCCAGTTGGTTTTCTTTTTCCAATGCTGCCAGTTAGGGAAAAATTTCTGACACACCGACGGATTACTTTCTTAGAAGGTGATTTTGACATCTGAAAATTTGTCTTGAAAGATCTTTGAGCTGAAACTACACTTCTTCCATGCTCATAATATTGCTCAGTTATGAAACGCAGCTGTTCCACAGTCCATGCAGTCATCTTGAAGGGTTAGTTTTAACTAACACTTTTATTTTGTTTTATTTTGTTTTGTATCTGCGGCGGTACCTCTTAGAGATCGATGAATCTCATATTTTAGACAACTGCTCTCCACTCCAATAAAGTTTTGGCACCAGAAAAGGGATAAATTCCCATCACTGGCCAATATTGCCACGACTATTTTAACAGTGCCTGCCTCTAGTGCTCCAATTGAGCGTGTATTTAGCCATGGAGGCATAATAATGAGGCCCCACAGAAGTCGAACTTCAGCAGATCTTCTGAGCATGTTGATGTTCCTTAAGTGTAATGAGCACCTATCATACTTTAAATAAATGCACAAGTCAAACTGGGTAGTGGGTACGGTCATTACACCTTCTGTAACAGATATAAAAAGTAAATAAATAAAATGTACGTGTATATATATATATATATTCATTTGTTAATTTATAGGCTACATTTTTTGCATTCAACACACTACATCTGAGAAAGTAATTATTAGTTTATTAATATACTTAACATAGTCTAATTTCCATAGTAGTGTAAAACAAATTGAAAAGGCATGATCTTGGTCTCGATCTCGATCTCGGTCTCGAATTTTAAGGGTCTCGATCTCGGAAGGTAGATCTCGATCTCGAACCTTTGATCTCGGTCTCGATCTTGGTCTCACAGGATCAGGTCTCGGTCTCGGTCTCAGTCTCGGACTTGGTGGTCTCGACTACATCACTGGTTTTTAGCGATATTAGTAATGAAACGTCTGCCACGCAACTTAAATCCGTTATTGCGAGTATTACTATTATCGAAAGTGAACAATTTGTCAAAATTTACGTTATCAATGTTATTAACGATTTTGAAAACTTCAGTAAGCTCCCCCCTTAATCTTCTAGTTTCGAGTGAATACAGGTCTAACTCTTTAATCCTATCTTCATAAGGCTTATTGCGCAATGACGGAATAAGTTTCGTGGCACGACGCTGAACCCTTTCTAACCTATCAATATCCTCACGCAAGTACGGGCACCAAAACTGAACTGCATATTCTAAATGAGGCCTGATTAGGGACTTGTAAAGGGGCAATATAATATCCTTCGATTTAAATTCGAAATTACGCGCTATGAAGCCTAACATCCTATTAGCTTTTGCGCAAGACTCCAGGCACTGGTTCCTAACCTTTAAATCCTTAGATACGCGTACGCCTAAATCTACTTCCTCGTCAACGCTCACTAACTCCCTATCATCCATGGTGTACGTGTAATTATTGTTGCGAGAACCTATATGCAAAACTTTACATTTGTCTACGTTAAATTGCATCTGCCACTTATCTGTCCACTCCATAATCCTATTTACATCGTCTTGGATCCTATTTCTATCGTCCTCGTTAACAACCTTACCGCCTATTTTAGTATCGTCCGCGAATTTTGACACGTTACTAGTCAATCCTACATCTATGTCGTTAATGTAAATTACGAATAGCAATGGGCCTAACACTGAACCCTGTGGGACACCGCTACCTACATCTAACCACCCCAATTCACTACCATTAACTACGACCCTCTGTCTCCTAGCACGAAGCCATTCTTCTAACCAGTTAGCTACCTGACCGCGTATACCGTGCGCTTTGACCTTCGCAATTAGTCTCCTATGCGGAACTGTATCGAACGCCTTTTTAAAATCTAAATAAATAACGTCAGCTGCTCTATGCCTATCGTATTCGCGCACTATTTCGTTATAAAATTCTAACAAATTAGTTAAACAAGACCTATGGCGTCGAAACCCATGCTGACTACTATTAATCAAATCTCTGCTTTCTAAGTGATCGATGATACGATCCCTAACTACGGATTCCAAAAGTTTACCGACAATTGACGTTAAGCTAATGGGCCTATAATTGCTAGCTACTGCGCGGTCGCCTTTTTTAAAAATAGGCGTGACGTTAGCTAATTTGAAGTCTTCAGGAATAATCCCCGTTTCGAGTGACTGATTAAAAATCTTCGTTAAGGGGCCTACGATAACGTCTTTCAAATCTTTCAAATGTCTGGGATAAAAAGCGTCAGGGCCTGGAGCCTTGCTAACTTTTAGCCTATCGATATAATGCGCAATCTCACCCTCGTAAACAGTTATTTCATCCAAAATAGTCTCGCTACTAAATGGAACGATATCGTCCACATCGGGGACATTATTTACGTCTTCTACGGTAAAAACTGTCGCAAAAAAGTTATTGAAAATACCCGCCATCGCCTGAGGGTCAGAAGCCAAAGCGCCATTAACATCCACTAGAGGGCCTATGTTATCTTTTACCGGCTTACGATTATTTACGTATTCAAAAAACTTTTTTGGATTATGTTTACTATCCACAGCTATAAGTATCTCTAAATTACGCTTAGCATTCCTAACTGATCTTTTAACCTGACGTCTAAGCTCGATATATCTATTAAAGTTAGCTGCCGTGCTATTGCGCTTATTAAGTCTATACGCTCTATTACGCTCGTTTATGAACTCGCCTATTTCCCTAGTCCACCACTTCGGCCTACCACGATTTCTAACGCGCTTGGGCCTACGAGGAATAAACTCCCTTTCAATGATGATGATGATGATAATGATGATGATAATGATGATGTACAGAACTACTCATTCTATATTGCTAGCAACTGTAATAAGTTTAGTCTTCTTAAAAAAAACAACAAGGGGATTTAAACAAACAAAAAATTATGTTCTTGTATTTCGAAGTTGTTTGAGCATACGTTTTTGTAAATAAATTCTCATTGTTGTATTTCTTTCTACGCATTACGCAGCGTTATCTTTTTATTATTTATTTATATTTTTGGGTATAATACAAATAAATAAATGCCATGGCGCATTACATATATCTAGTTGGTCTACTCTCGCATTTTAACATGTAAGTAATTTCATACAAAGGATTATGAACATAAATCTTTAGGCTAGTGAGACCTTAATATTTATTAATAAGCTCACGAACCACTTAGATTTTGAGTGCAGCTTCATAGAGTTTGGTATAGAGGAATGGATGATAGAGGAGGAAAAAAAAAAAAAAAAATTAAGACAATGGAGCGGTTAAAAGGAAGAGGAGGATTGGATAATGGAGCATTTTGGAAATTTAAAAAGGATATGGACAGAAATACAAAGGTGGAACGAGGAGCTATAAAAAAAAATAGAGAAGGAAAAATTGTAGAAGAAACTAGCGAAGTATTGAAAGTATATGAAGATTTTTACCATGATCTACTTATTACAAATAAGGCAGAAAATAAGGAAGAAAAACTGCTGAAGAGATTAACAAACTACACCTGGAAACTATTAAAGCTGTAGTCGAGGATAGACATACCATAAATAGCATTACAAGTGAGGATGTTGAAAATGTTATTAGAAAGTTAAAAAATAAGAAGTCAACAGACTAACAAGGAGTCTGACAAAACTATTCACTGTAATTCTTGAGACTTACAATATCCCAGAACAGTGGAACAATAAGAAAATAATATCAATTTACAAATGTGGTGATAGAATGGACAATTGGACATATCCCTCTCCTATTACCTAACAAGTATAGTTAGTAAAATTTTTGAGAAAGTTAGACTAAATAAGAAGAGAAGTGACTGGAATTGGGAATTAAGTATGTACCAATGTGGAGGAATAGAAGGGAAATCAACAATAGACCACATATTAACTATTAACGTTGAATGCAAGAACTGAATATAATAAATATCTAGGTAACAATACAAATGTTTGGTTTGGAGATGCTGTAAAATGTTTTGACAAGCTAGAGTTGAAGGACTGCATCAAAGAAGCATCAAAAGTAATAGGCCCAGAAGAAGCAGTACTAATATACAGGGTGTCCATAAATTATTCACCCCATTATAAGCCTAATAAATTCGTTATTATAGGAGCTATCTTAAACGGTTTGCGGCAATTAATAACACAACTCAAGAAATTTTTGTTTTAATTCAGTAAACCTCCACGGGAGCCCCATTGGTAGCGCGGAACATCAAGGCGATAGATGATTTCGTTCCAAACATTAAGAAGCATGTCTTGCGTGATGGAAGCTAATGTCTCTTCAGTCCGGTGTCTTAATTCTGTGATGTTATTAACCTTCTTTGCATACACTCTGTCTTTTGTGTAGCCCCAGACAGATGGAATGTCGCTTCATCACTGAAAACGACATTGTTAAAAAAATGCTCATCTTCATCAATACGGTCAAGAATGTCAACAGCAAACTGTACCCGTTTGGGTTTGTCATTTGGTAGAAGTTTCTGCAAGGTTTGCAATTTGTAGGCATAAAGTTTCAACCTCTTGTGAACCACTTTATGCACCGTTGAACGCGGTATTTGCAGTTCTCGGCTTGCTCGGCGGATGGATTTTGTAGGACTTCGGATAAACGCCTCCTGAATTCCTGCTATCTTATCTTCAGACACACTAGGCCTACCAGCTCCTTTCTGATGTAGCACACTGCCAGTTTCTTGAAATTGATTCAGCCATCGCTTGAGTGATTGCTTTGTTGGTGGAGTTTTCTGATATTCCTCCCGAAAACGTTTCTGTATAGTAATTGGAGATTTGGTTTCCCACATCCACAGCACACACATTGCTTTCTCCTTCACTGTCGCCATTGTGCCCCTAGTGGATGTTCTGCGAAATAAAGAAAAAACTTTCTTGAGTTGTGTTATTAACTGCCGCAAACCGTTTTAAGATAGCTCCTATAATAACGAATTTATTAAGGCTTATAATGGGGTGAATAATTTATGGACACCCTACAACTTAAACAAAAATGGCACAATACAAATAAAAACACCTTTAGGTGTCACAAGACCAAGAAATATAGAAGAGGTAGTCAAACAAGGTACGTCTCTGGGACCCAGACTGTGCTCAGTGGACACAGATAGAGTAAATAATATGGGTAAATGCCTGACAAGAATGAGGGAAATAGAAATTCAATCTGTATATTTAATGGATTATATAATGCAGGCATCAAGTAACTTAGGAGTAATAGAAAAAGCAATTAGTAATTGTAGATCAATGGAAATACTAAAAAAATTTACATTTAATAATAAAAAAGAGAAATAAGCAGTAATGACAATAAATGTGATGAGAAGAAAAGTACCTGAAATGAGAACAATTAACAAAGTGAAAATGGGAAGTATAGAACAAGTGCAAGAATACAAGTATTTGGGACAATGGTTCAATAGCAGAGGTGATCACCAAACACATATAGAAAAGAAGAAAAGTAAGATAAATTTCATGATAGCAGATCTAAAGAGATATGGAGATCCAACTACAGAAGAAAAGTAAGATAAATTTCATGATAGCAGATCTAAAGAGATATGGAGATCCAACTACAGTGGGCCATTGATCAGTGAAGGTGAAAATAAAATTGTATGAAACCATGATAGTACCTACAATATTTTATGGAATGGAAACATGGACGAGAACAAGGACAAAAGATATTGAAGAAGTGGAACAAATGCAGGGAAGAATTCTAAGGAAATGTAAAGGAAATGTAGTTTCCCATATTGGGGATTATTAGCTGAATTAGGAGTGTGGCCAGTCAAAGAAAAAATTGGATATAAGAAGATAATGCTAATGAACAATATATTAAACTCAAATGAGGATAGATGATTAATTAAAGTGATAACCGAAGATCAGTTGAAAAATCCATACCCAGGATGTTGGGCAGAGGAAATGAAAGAAATGTGTAAATTATATAAAGTAACATTAGAGAACTTGAAAATGATGAAAAAAAGTGAATTAAAAAAAAGTGTACGACAAAAAATTAATGAATATTTACAGGAAGAACTACTAAAGAGGAAAACTAAAATGAAAAAGCTAAGATTCATTGATGAATTTAAAAGAAAATCATATATTGAAAATATGAACGAAAAGGATATGAAGATTATAATGGAAGTCCGATTAAATATGGTAGAGGTGAAAGAAAACTATAAAGGAAAATATAAGGACGTGAAGTGTGAAGTATGCAGGAGAGAGAATGATACGACAGAACACTCGTTTCATTGTGAAAAACTAAGAAACATGGTGGGGGAGATGATGGGAGTAGAGAATATATAAAAACCAGAAAGTATCAAAAATTATATTATAAAAATAATGGAAATTAGAAGAAGACTCCGTTGACAGTAAAGGTTTGAGTACATAATAGGAGATACAGTGTAGAGCAGAGCTTTCCAAACTTTTCACGTAGGCGACACACTAATTAATTTTTATCAAATATCAAATATCAGATAATTTTTCAGTAGGTGGTTTATCTTGTAGCCGATTTTGTTGATACAAAAATGAAAATTTTCAAAATACAAAAAAATTGAAAATAATTAACTGAATTTGGCGACACACCTGGGAGGTATTGGCGACACACTAATGTGTCGCGACACACAGTTTGGAAAGCTCTGGTGTAGAGGGTCTGCACCGGAAACGTGTGCTAATCCGCAGGATCAAGTGAGCAATTTCTGGAACCTGGAACCTTCATAAATTCGACCTCGCTGGTTATGAATTGGATGCTCAAAATTTTGATGGCTGTGGTAGTTTTGTAAATTCATGGTCTCACGCGGTTTCCCTCAATTTCACAAAAGAGTATGAAATTTTGTACATAATATATATATATATATATATATATATATATATATATATATATATATATATATATGGGAATGAACTCAGAATGGTCCCCTGAGTTTTTTATGATACACACAGACCGTGCATGGATATGGATATGGATATGGATAGCCATGGATAGCCACGTCGGGCTAGCATCATGAAAAAGAAAAACTATGGTATTTGTCATTTACCATTACTTATTCGGACTATAGTGGATTTAATTATCCCAGAAGAGTTCCTTGTTCCATGCACGGTCTGTGTGTATCATATATATATATATACACCTTATGAACCTTATGTTGTTTCGTGCGTTGGTCTCTCTTCACACGGAGGTCAAGCTGGTGGCCCCGCCTCTAGGTCTGGCCTGGTGGAGGAGCGAGTTGCTTTCTTGCGCTCTCCACCGTACATAGCCAGGCACGCCCGGCTCATCTGGTACTGTCCTGAGCCAGGCATCCAGTCTTTTCTTGAAGACTTCAACTTTGACCCCTGTTACGTTTCTGAGGTCCTTAGGAAGCTGGTTGAAAAGTCTTGGCCCCTGGACAACCAAGCTATTTTCCTTCAGGGTTGAGGAGGTCCCTTGTCGGGCCTTTAATTTGGGAACACTACACATTCTGCCTTTCCTATTTTCCAGTGTTGTTTGAATGGTAATTGGGTTTAGTTTTAGGTTTGGTACCAGTTTTTCGATCATTTTCCATATGTAGATTATGATGTACCTCTCTTTTCTTCTTTCCAGTGAGTACAGATTTAGTTTACGTAGTCTTTCCCAGTAGTTGAGTTCTTTGCAGCCATCAATCTTGGCTGTGAAATGCCTTTGCGTTTCTTCTAGTTTATTAGTTTCTTCCTTTTTATATGGGGACGTCAAAACTGAGCAGTATTCAAGTTTGGTATAATCAGGTTTTTAGCAGGGGAATCATTACTGTCCTGTCCCTTCTCTTGAACGTTCTTAGAACCTGTCCGGCGACTCTTTTGCTTTATTTATTGCTATCTGATTTTGTGTTTCGAATTTCGCATCATCTGTCATTATTATCCCGAGATCAATCGCTTTCATGCTTCTCTGAATTTCCTGTCTATCTGGAGCATAATATGCAGTCTGTTTAAGTTCTTCTTTTCTACCATATCTCAAGAGCTGAAATTTCTCGGCGTTGAATGACATGTTGTTGTCTTCTGGCCATTTGTATATTTTGTTCGTGTCCCTCTGCAAGGCCTCCACGTCATGTACATCGCTGATTTTTCTGCTGATCTTTGTATCGTCTGTAAAGGATGTTACTATACTATTGCTGTTTACTCCGCTGTCTATGTCTGTTAGCATGATAATGAACAGGAGTGGGGCCAGTACTGTCCCTTGTGGTACTGAGCTGCGTACTTCCGATTCTGATGATGATATACCTTGAATTTTGACGACCTGCAGATGATCACTAAGGAAGTTGTAGATCCATTTTCCCACTTTGCCTGTTATTCCCATGTCTTTAATTTTATGTGCTATTATACCATGGTCACATTTATCGAAAGCTTTAGCAAAATCTGTGTATATAACATCGTAGTTGTCATTGCCTTCCAATGCATCTAGGATATTGTTGTAGTGCTCTATTAGTTGTGATAGGCATGATCTATCTGATCGGAATCCATGTTGATTTTCGTTGAATCTTTCCCGTGTCTCCAGGAAATCATAAATTTTCTCTCTAACTATTCTTTCAAATACTTTGGTGAGGTGGGACGTCAATGACACTGGTCTATAGTTCTTTGCTTGAGATCTGTCCCCTCCTTTATATATAGGGACAATGTTTGCTCTTTTCAAGATGCTCGGTATTTCCCCAGTGTCTAGGGATCTTCTCCAAATCCAGTATAAAGGTGTAGCTATTTCATTTTTACAGTTTTTAATCAATAATGCGTTCCAATTGTCCGGACCTGCAGCTGAATGTAGTTTCATTTGTCCTATAGCTCTCGCTACATCTTCTGGTGTAAAATCAAAGTCTGTTATATATCTCCTTTGCAATTCCTCTTCAAAGAATGCATTTATGTCAGGTATCGCTTTGTCACTTTTTGGGGTACTGAAAACTGATTCATATTGAGCTCTCAATGTATCAGATATTTCTTTTGGATCGTCGGTTAGTTCATTATTTCCCGTCCTTAAGGGCCCAATAGCGGCGCGCGTTTTTGTTTTCCTTTTTGCATAGCTATAGAAGTATTTTGGATTTTCCTTTATTGCTTCTACCGCCTTTTCCTCTTCCCTCTCTATATGGTCCTTAATCAGGGCTTGTATTTCCCTATCGATACCCTCCAGTTTTTCTTTTATTGCTTTCCTGTCATTATCTCCGCAGTTACCTAACTTCGCCTCCACTCTCTTTCTTTTGCGGAATAGTCTTCTCTTTTGCCTTTCTAGCCAGCTCCTCTTTCCCTTTGGCTGTGATTTCGGAGCATATTTTTTTAAAATTCTCAGCGTTTTTTCCTCCAAGGTTGTTAGCATTTCTTCAGTTGTTTTATTCTCGAAAATTGTTCTCCATTCTATTTGGGCCATGTGCGATCTGATTGCTTCCCAATTTATAGTCTTCGAGTTTAAGTTAAAGGCCCCGAATTTACTTCTTTCCACAATATGTGTATTGTCTTCTAATGCTGCCGTCATATTTGTTGATATCTCGATTAAGTTGTGGTCTGAGATAATGGTTGGGGTTATTTTATATCAGCAATCAAGTTCGTGTTATTCGTGAATACCAGATCCAGACAGTTATTTTTTCTGGTATTTTCTGTTATCTCCTGTGTCAGCATAAACTCATTCGTGAGAGCCATCAACATTTTCGCTTGTTCCTGGTCTTCTCTTGTGCCCCCCTTGTCCTGGTGAATATATATATTCCTATTCACCTTTTTGTATTTTATAAATGGGAAGTTAAAGTCTCCGCAGATCATTATATTGGGGGATGGAGGGTTTATGGCCTTTATTAGCTTTCTAATGTCATCAATGGCCTCCGAGAATTTTTCGGTTGGGGTGCTTGGAGGTCTATCGATGACTATTACTATCAAGTTTAGTTTTTCTATTTTCACTGCTAGGAGTTCCACATAGCTGTTTGATTTACTTATTATCGTCTCTGTCATATGACCTTCCTGTACATATATAGCACAGCCACCTTTCCGTCTCGTCGTTCTATCCGCTCTTAGTAAGTTGAAGCCCTCTATTTATCTCTTTCTTATCAATACAATGTTCGCAGTTTTCACAATTTCCTCGGCAATCTTTAAGATGAGTTTCTGTGAGGCATGCGATGTCCGCCCTTGTTTCGTCCATAAATCCTTTCAGGTACGAAACCTTATTGAGTGATTGGTTTGGTCTTATTCCTTGAATATTAGCCAAGAATTTGTATGTTCTCTGTTTTTCGTTGCCCCTTGTGCATTTATATATATATATATATACACATATATATATATATATATATATCAACGTAAAGAACGACGCTTGTATAGGAGATATTCCGCGCAAGATGAGAGAGAGAGAATTATACTGCGTGTTTGCAGTTATATATATATATATATATATATATATATATATATATATATATATATATATATATATATATATATATATTATATTATATATACAGGGTGTTTGAAAACTTTCTGTACAAATTGTAATGGGGGATAGGCAATACCAAGACAAACCCTTTTCGTCTATAAGTGTATGTCCGCTGACGTCACCATTCGGCGCGAGAGGGCGCCGCTGCAATTGGCTAAAAGGTGAAGTGGGCTAGACTCGCGCTTGCCGCGGGCATTCTTAAATCGGACGTAGTACGCGTAACATGGAGCGCTTCACGACTGCTGAGATGGCTGACATGCATACGGTGTATGGGGCTGCCAATGGAAACGGAAGAGCTGCTGTGAGGTTGTACCGACAGCGCTTCCCAAACAGACGTGTGCCAAACCACCAAACGTTTGCGCATTTGCATCGGCGACTGCGAGAAACTGGAACATTCCATGCAAACATGCATGACACTGGTCGGGAGAGAAACGTGCGCACTCCTGACATGGAAGAAGAAATCCTACGGCGATTTGAGGACAATCCAAGCGCAAGCACGCGAGGTGTTGCACGTATCCTCGGTGTGAACCACGACCTGGTCTGGAGAGTGTTGCACGAGCAGCAGTTACATCCGTTTCATCGTCAGAGAGTCCAGGCATTACAAACCCGTGTAGCATGTGGATTTGTGTGCGCCCACACGTGAGAATTGTGCATGTTAAACACACCCTCACGTGTGAAACAGGCCTCATCTGAGAACAGCACATTAGCCGGAAAATTAGGCTGCACCGCTGTCTGCTGCAGAAACCAGCGTGCGAATTCCACACGAAGAGGGTAATCCCGAGGTTGTAATGCCTGGACTCTCTGACGATGAAACGGATGTAACTGCTGCTCGTGCAACACTCTCCAGACCAGGTCGTGGTTCACACCGAGGATACGTGCAACACCTCGCGTGCTTGCGCTTGGATTGTCCTCAAATCGCCGTAGGATTTCTTCTTCCATGTCAGGAGTGCGCACGTTTCTCTCCCGACCAGTGTCATGCATGTTTGCATGGAATGTTCCAGTTTCTCGCAGTCGCCGATGCAAATGCGCAAACGTTTGGTGGTTTGGCACACGTCTGTTTGGGAAGCGCTGTCGGTACAACCTCACAGCAGCTCTTCCGTTTCCATTGGCAGCCCCATACACCGTATGCATGTCAGCCATCTCAGCAGTCGTGAAGCGCTCCATGTTACGCGTACTACGTCCGATTTAAGAATGCCCGCGGCAAGCGCGAGTCTAGCCCACTTCATCTTTTAGCCAATTGCAGCGGCGCCCTCTCGCGCCGAATGGTGACGTCAGCGGACATACACTTATAGACGAAAAGGGTTTGTCTTGGTGTTGCCTATCCCCATTACAATTTGTACAGAAAGTGTTCAAACACCCTGTATATATATATATATATATATATATATATATATATATATATATGAAAGCAGCAGTAGCGACGTTTTGCTCCAATCACTGGAGCATTCTCATTTCTCAAGCTTTATTAACTGAAAAAACAGGGAATCTTTTATATACCCTTTAAAGGATTAAAAAGTGGGAAGGGGGAGGGGGAGCTGGAAGTTGAGGGTAGTCTCAGACAAAGTTACAAAGATTAACAAATGGTGAATACAGGTAGCCCAGGTGTGAGTATAAAAATATTTATAAGCTAATAAGATAATAAAAAGAATTAACATCATATAAGGTTACAAAGATTTATTAAACGATACAACGGAAACTAAATAAAATAAAAGAAATGAATGCGGTGAGAAGGGAGCTTGGTACAGTATAATTGAGGGGTCGCGCGTCTTAACGTACCTGAGCGCCAAAATTAAAATTCGTCAGAAATCGCCTCCAAAGTTCAGCAATATTCTCGCAATAGTATCTCTGTTATTATTTGAGCTAGAACGTTCATTTTTTGGCTAAATTAGAGTTCTAAGTATGCTAATGTAGATGTTGGTGAGTTTTTGGAATAGATTTTCATATTTTATATTATACCGAACTTTGGGTGAACTTTTGGCTGGCGATAGAGGTGAAAAAAGTAGTTCGCTTTATAAGGTTTTCAACCATACTTCGTGTCGTAAGGTCATTATAATCCAAACCACGCGATAGAGGAAGGATGAAAATAGTGATATCCATCAAAAACACATTTTCGCCTGTGGTGGCGCTTAGGTACCATAAGACGCGCGACCCCTCAATTATACGACGAGTTGTTTGGATTTATCAATAGTGTTTTTGTTTATTGAAGAGTAAATTAAATGGTTATAACATGATATTTTCCTGTCTGCTCGTGTTTAGGGTGAAGTTTTTTGTGTGTTGTATAAGGGCTGATTCGTAGAGAAGCCTCGTTGGGTAATGTGGTGCGTTAATGATGAAGTGGCCCTCCTTGGAGTTAATTTGATGTCCTTCGTTTCTGTTGTAGATGGCATTTGAAGTATTGCCGGTGCGAATCGCTTGTTTGTGGTCTCTTATCCCCTTGTTTAGCATGTTTCTAGTTTCTCCGATGTAACAGTTTTCACAGTTGTAACAGAGGATGGCGTAGACCAGTCCTTTCTTCTGTTGAGGCATGTTGTATACCATTTTGTTTTTTATGGTGGAATTGGTGCTGGAAATTGCGGCGAGTTGTTTAGGGAGAGTGTCGTTGATGTTGTGGAGTGTAGATATGTATGCGATGCGTATTATTCTGTTGTCGTCATTAGTGTTGTGTGCGGGTCTCGGTGATCTTTGTTTCCTGGTGGCTTTGTTGAACGCGTCTTTTATGAAGTGGATCGGGTAGGCAAGGTGTCTTTTATGTGCTGTATTTCTTCATTTAGAAATTCGTGGTGAGAGAAGCGCAGTGCCCAGAGGAAGAAAGAGATGAGCAGTGCTTTTTTTGTGGAAGTGGGGTGGTTCGAGAGGTAGTGTATGTGTATGTTTGTGTGCAGGCTTTCTGTAGATGGAAGTAGTAATGGTGGTGGTGTTTCTGTGTAGCCTCAGGTCTAGAAACGGGAGTGTATTCTGCGTTTCCCACTCTGCGGTAAATTTGATGATGGAAGTTGATTAATGTTGTGAAGAAGGCTTGAAAGTAATAGGTCTGTTCTGAGATAAGATGGTTCGTAGCATGTCCACTTTGAAGTGTCCCATGAAAAGATTGGCGAAAACTGGTGAAAGGGGAGTTCCCATAAGTAAACCTGAAGTGTGTTTGTAAAATTTCTCTTGAAATTGGAAGCAGGAGTAGTAAGTTTTGGACTGAAGTTTTAGGTAGTAAGTTTTGGACTGAAGTTTTGGTAATAAGTTTTGGACTGAAGGCAACAAAGCTTCAAGAAGAGTAGGGTTTCATGTTTGGGAACATTGGTGAAGTGTGAGACCACATCGAGGTTGAGGAGATTGTGTCCTGAAGGAGTAATGTTTTTAATCTTGTCAAACAGATCCTGTGTGTTTTTACGTGTGGAGTGGATTCCGAGGATGGAAGTAATAGATTAGAGAACCATTTTCGAGGCCAAGACAACGGAAGAGATGCTAATGACTTTAGAGGAGAAGACGTTAGAAATTGTGGAAAGACATGTCCCAAAAATACAACAAAGAGGAAAGAGAAGCAGGTTCGAGAGACAAAAGAGGTCATTGTTCCGAAAGAGAGAAAGGGTGACTGCAAAATTAAGTAACTGTAAAGATAACAACATCAGAAAAATATTAAATGACAAACTGCAGAGTATCGATGACGTCATACAGGAAATAATTGAGAATCATACAGAAAAAGAAGACGACGACGCTATAGAAGCGATAACGGTTAACTCAAAGTACTTTTATAATTTTGCAAAAAGAAAGCCGAAAAACCATGCGACTATCGGACCTTTGAAAAACGAGAACAGTGCTTTATCTGATGATCTAACAGAAATATTTGAAATATTAAGAGCTCAGTACGAATCATCTTTCAGTATCCCGAAAAGTGACAAACTGATATGCGATAGAAACGCGTTCTTTGAAGAAGAACTACAAGAAAAAAGTATAACGGACTTCGACTTTACGACAGATGATATTACACAAGCTGTAGGAAAACTAAAAACACACTCAGCGGCAGGACTGGATAAATGGAATGCCATACTTATAAAAAACTGCAAGAATGCAATCGCTGAGCCCCTATATTGAATATAGAGACGATCACTAGACACGAGAGAAATACCGGGCATCCTGAAGAGCGCGAACATAGTCCCAATATATAAAGGAGGAGATCGATCCGAGGCCAAAAACTATAGGCCAGTGTCGCTTACATCTCATCTCACTAAAATATTTGAAAGAATAGTTAAACAGAAAATCTATGACTTTTGGAAACTCAGAAAAAATTCAATGATAACCAACATGGGTTTTGGTCTGGCAGATCATGCCAATCGCAACTAATGGAACACTACAACAACATTATTGATGCATTTGAAAGTAATGAAAACTATGATGTAATATACACAGACTTTGCCAAAGCGTTCGACAAGTGTGACCATGGAATCCTAATGCATAAACTGAAAAATATGGGAATAACAGGAAAAGTAGGAAAATGGCTATATAATTTCCTTAGTGAGCGGCGGCAAGTCGTTACAGTACAAGGAATATCTTCATCAGAATCAGAGGTCCTCAGCTCAGTACCACAAGGAACAGTATTAGCTCCATTACTCTTCATAATCATGTTAACTGACATAGATGAGGACGTTACCAGAGACAGCACAGTACCATCCTTTGCCGATGACACAAAGATCAGTAGAAAAATAAGAAACTCAGAGGATATAGGATCTCTACAAACAGACATGGACAGAATCTACAAGTGGACGGAAGACAACAATATGAAGTTTAACACTGAGAAATTTCAGTTGTTACGGTACGGAAAAAGAAATGACCTAAAATCCATGGAATATTATACTCCAAATGGACAGGAAATTCAGAGAAATTCTAGAGCAAAAGATTTAGGGGTTGTAATGACTGATGATGCGAAATTTGAAACACAAAATAAGATAGCAGTAAACAGAGCAAAGAGAATAACGGGGCAGATATTGAGAACCTTTAAACGAAGGGATAGGAATGTAATGATTCCTCTACTGAAAACACTGATCATACCCAAATTGGAATACTGCTCAGTCCTAACATCCCCATATATAAAAAAGGAAGACATTAGACAGCTGGAAGGGATTCAGAGAAGCTTCATAGCCAAGATCAATGGGTGCAAAGAACTAAATTACTGGGAAAGGTTACGCGAACTAAACCTATATTCACTAGAAAGGAGGAGAGAGAGATACACCATTATTTACACTTGGAAAATAATGGAGAAACTAGTCCCTAATCTTACTCTGAACCCTGTAACTCCCCAAACAACGGTGGAAAGTAGAAAAGGAAGACTGTGTCGCGTTCCCAATTTAAAGGCGAGACAAGGAACATCCTTAACCCTGAAAGAAAACAGTTTTGTGGTGAGAGGACCAGAACTGTTTAATCGGCTGCCCAAAGACCTAAGGAACACGAGTAGTGTTGCAGTGGACATCTTCAAAAGAAGACTAGACGCCTGGCTCAGAACAATCCCAGATGATCCGAGCGTACCTGGCTATGTGAGGGGGAGAGTACAAGAAACTAACCCACTACTTCACCAGGCCAACTCGAGGAGGGGCGACAAGCTTGACCTTCGTGAAATGACGAATCATCGCGCGGAACCTTTGAAAGGTTGAAAAGTATATGCTCTGTTTATTCACTGCAGTGAGTTAGGAGATTTTTTGCAGATAAGTCATCCCATTAGATTCTTCTGCAAAAAAACAGTTCTTTACCATATGCAACTACCTTTGGAATAAACAGCTTGTCGATGGTAATATATTTAACCTTTTCCGTTGGATCGATGCATTTATAATAATAAAATGCCAAATGAACACAGAAAAGTCTAAGTTATAAATTTATCCGTTTGTTTCTTTTTAACTTTTTAATGCATGGCGACCCAACGAGTCACTTAACTTTTTTTTCTGGTTCACGATGCCAATCGTTTTTATTCAATTTCATAAATGACCACTATACATTCAAGGGTTAAAGTGAACTTGATTTTTTTTTTTAATCAGAGAATGTGATTTAAACTTTATATTGAAATGGTTTTACCATGATTGCACCAATGCAACAATAACGCACTTAATTTTTTATGAACTTTAAAACGTGGTGATTTTGTCAGTAATGTACTTTTCTCTCCCTTAATTGATGAGAAGGCATGAAAAGAGTATTCGCTACTTTGAAAGGAAAAGGAGATTCACTCGCTAACATCATATTAACTATGAAAAAAATAAAGAAAAATCATTTATTTCTCCTTTTAAAGAATGGATAGATGATGAGATTTTTTTAACGGCGGTTTCTCTTTTATCAACGTACATAGTTTATCTTACATTTTAACTCAAAATACCTTATATACAGGGTGGACCAGAAGTAAGGGAACACATTCAACGGATCATAGTTTTACGTCACGGTAACACCTGCTGCAGACACCTCACATTATCTCTTTCGTATGTTAAAAGTTGGAAGCAGTTTTTCAGTAGTGCCCTCTGTTGGACCGAGTAGACAACCTTAAATTTAACATAATTCAGTTGAGCTATTTAAGTTAATATTTAATATTTTTTCAAAGCACAAGTTATGGAGGTGAAGTTAACCTCACATTGTTTAACAGTTCTCGAACTTCCCCCTCCCAAATTTAAAATAACATTTACCAAATCCAGTAAAATTTCATTCTGTATTAATTATAGTTAATTATAAACTGGAAATGTTTACATATGTACTGTACATCAGCGCTTTAAATTTCACTGCGTATTTTTTACACAGTATTTACAGTTAAAAATTTCTAATTAGAAGTACTGTACATCTAAATGACGTTAATGAGTAGTCTACAGTAGGAACCTACAATAATGGGTCAGCTATCCGTAAAGTTCAGGCCTAACTGAGCAGGATCCTAAGTTAGATCAAGAACAATATCAACTTATCAGCTTTTTTGGAAAACAGCAAAAGGATTTCCCACTTTTGTCAAAATTTCTATAACAAAATGATACGTACTCGTAGAACATTTCTTTGTGTGCAGTTTATTTTTCAACGAAAGCGGAATAAATTATGAGAAAATGCAAATGAGGGGTCGCGAGTCTTAAGATACCTAAGCGCCACCACAAGCGAAAACGTGTTTTTGATGGATATCACTATTTTCACCCTTCCTCTATCGCGTGGTTTGGGTTATAATGACCTTACGACACTAGAAGTATGGTTGAAAACCACATGAAGCGAACTACTTTTTTCACCTCTATCGCCAGCCAAAAGTTCACCCAAAGTTCGGCATAATCTATTAATACTATAAACACCCAGGAATGTCTGTCAGTCTGTCACGCTCGAAAAGAGAAGAAGATTCTTGATATATATGGGCGATATTTGTATTTTAATGCATTAGAAAAAGGCGTAATGAATTCTACTCTTAATTATAATTTTAAAAAGTGTAAAAAATATTTGCTTTTGCGTTCAGCTTTGAGCCGAAATTTAATCTGCGGCTAAGTTCAAAATTACCAAATGAGTTCTTTTTATGCACTTTCATACTGGTGCTGCAACCATTACAGAATAACATTGTATCAAGATTTGTGAAGCTTAAGATTTTTATGGCTGCATTCTTTTCTATAGTTTTATTGACTGAATAATTGACTCCCCGGTAACTGGGGGGGCCTACGGCTCCCAATTACTGAGGCCAAAGCCCCAAGCACCACGGGCGTAGCTAAATGGCCCGTAGACCCACTTTAGCTAGTACTATAATAAGAGAGCTGTCCGTCTGTCCGTCCGTCCGTCCGTCCGTCCGTCCGTCACACTTTCAGAAATTGTGAAAAAAATTGTGAGAAAAAAATTCAGAAATTGTATTACGGGCGGCAATGTGAAGCTCAAGATTTTCATGACTGTGTTCTTTTCTGTAGTTTAGCCTGTCTGTTTGTCTGTTTGTGAAATTTATCAAGGGGAGTAATGGGGGAAGGGTGGGGGTGGGGTAATGGGGGATGGGTGGGTAATGGGGAGGGGTGGGGGTAATGGGGGAGGGGGTTAGCCCCAAGTTGTATGAATGGGGGTGAGGAGGTTTTGGGATATACCAGATTCAGAAATGTTGACACAATGTGAAGCTCAAAATTTTCACGGCTGGGTTCTTTTCTGTAGTTTAGCCTGTCTAACCGTCAGCGAAGCGACGGGAACTGTACTAGTAATAAAATAAAAAAATATAAAAAATATATAAAATAAAAATATGAAAATCTATTCCAAAAACTCCACATCTTCATTAGCATACTTAGAACTCTGATTTAGCCAAAAATGAACGTTCTAGCTCAATTAATATTGCGAGAATATTGCTGAACTTTGGAGGCGATTTTTGGCGAATTTTAATTTTGGTGCCTAGGTACCTCAGACGCGGGACCCCTCAAATACCTCCTATCTACCATAATAAAACGTATAATTAATTCTGCTCTATCCAGCAGGTGGCGGTGCGCTGAGGGCTATCCCTTTTTTTTTAAAGTGAATGTCACGGTTTAGAATAGCGAGGTATTTGATTTGACGAACTCTTCCTGAACTTGGTCGCTGACAGTACAAATTGTTTGGACCGATGAAGCCACCTTCAAACTGAATGGGCATATCAATCTGCATAACTGCGTTACTTTGCTGTTCAGGATCTCTCTGTCGCGATTACGCAAGCGCTGAATGTCCCCGGCGTTAGTGCTGGGCTGGAATTTGGTTCGAAGGCATCATCGGACTGTTCTTTTTTCGTAACACCCTTACTGCAGACGGCTAGCTTGAAAAGCTGGATGAATAAATATTTTTAGCATGATATTACAAGTGAATATAGGGAAAATCATCTTTATGGAAGATGGGGTTCCAGTCCATTATGTTCACCGCGGTTGCGAATTTTTGAACAAACTGTTTCCTGGTAGGTGGCTCAGGCGACGTGGGCGATTGATAAACCAGTGCCGCCTCCAGATTTGACTCCGACTGACTTCTTTTATGGGGTCAGTCAAAACACTATGCGACGAAATCTCAGACTCTTCCAGCACTCAAAGATGTTATTGTTGTCGCAGTGCGGAGTTTGGAAGTGACGTTATGCTGAGGAGTTTGCCGATCAGTACCAGTAAGACTGCAGTTGTCAGACTTGAACGGTGGACACGTTGAGCAGTATTTTTGAAAAACAAATCCCTCTACAGAAAATCCTTCTAAAACCATTCTTATACTACTTTCGAATTTTTTAATTTAAAAAAAATAATAAATTCAAGCGTGTTTCCCTACTTTTGGATCACCCTGTATAAATTTTATCTTAGCAAAACTTACTCGGTGATTAAAGATACGTCTTTAAACATATGAAAATTTTAAGGAATAATTTTAACTTCGATGTTTAAGAACTCGGCCGATGATCAGGGGCTTTCGAATGTAACTCACGTATGGTATAACAATTGCAGGGAACCAGTTCTGGAGGGAGAAGATGAGGGAGAGGAGGAGGAAGAGGAGGAGGAAGAAGAAGAAGAAGAAGACGACGACGACGAGGAAACAAGAATAAAACAAGGTGTCTCCTTTTGGTACGACGCCTCGGACTCAGCTTCCATTTGCTCCTCTCAGGAATATCTCGAAAGTTTTGCAGCTTTACGACGCCTAAAACTGAATGCTTCTTCGACCAAAAGGAAAGCATCGACGCTATCAACTATTTCTGCATTCATAACGTTCTTGAAAGAAGCTCTTCATGTTGATGAGAGCGATGACACTCGGTCTTTGAAATACTTAAGGGTAAGCAAAGAAAGCGGTCACGAGTCCAAGCTCTAATATCTCGCGTCCAGATTTATTTTTTTAGCAAAGTTAACTTCGTATGTTATGTGAATATAACATTATGTTATTTCTTTTATATACACTAACACAGTGGTTCCCAACCTATTTTGTCATCTGTTCTTTCGTGGCATCCCGGAGGATTTTCGTCTTCTACTGTTCAACATCCATTCCCCTTCCCCCACCTCAAACATCACGTAACTTCAAACTAAGCTTATGCAATTCCCGTATGGACGTTAATAATTCGCGTATGTTTCGTTTCAATTAAAATTTCCTTATCTTCAGTAACTTTTCAGTTTTCAGTCACTGAGTTTTGTCATTTTTACGAAATTTCGCGGCACCCCTATAGAAATCACTCGCGGTACCCCAGGGTGCCGCGGCATCCCGGTTGGGAAACACTGCACTAATACATTAAATAACACTTGCGAAATTAGTTTATCTTATTATATTTATTTTATAAATTATCTTCATAAATTCTATAATGGAAGAATCTGCTCTTTTCAGCATTTCGTTGAAAATCACACAAGACCTATCAGAGTTTATCCGATCGTAACTCTTGACTTCATACATTATCATGCGAAACCTTCCTCCGCATCCAGATTATGTACTGACCCGCTAGGGTGTACCATTTTTGGGTCATTTGCAAAAAGTCAAGGTCCAGGAGTCTAATGTTGTGCCAAATGATGTCCTAAACACGAATTTAACAAGCATTTTCTAATCCAACAAATTTTGAATCCCCCCCACCCCCCTTGAAATTTTGCCCATCCCCTTTTCCTAAAAAACCCATATATCTAAAAAACTATCAACTTTATCGAAAAATGTTATAGAATAAAAAATGATTTAGAATCAAACGTTCTATTAGAAAAGTTCATTAAGATAGAAATGTACGTAATTTTGAAAATTTTCATTTCTTTTGTCCAAGAGCACCTTATTGTATTAATATAAAATAAGGTGCTTAAGTTACATTATTTATGAGTATATTGTGAGTATAATCCAAATTTAAAAATCCTTTTTTACATTAAATTTTAATAAACAAGCATTGTTTTTACTCTTATTGTTTCTTTTCAGACTGCTTTATTTGAAAATAAATAAAAAATGAGTCAAACAGCTACAAAACAGCATGACTTTATTCTTGGTCGCTTGCAGGCTGATATTATGAGTTCATCTAAAATTGTTTTACCATCCAATAAAGATGTTCTAAGCCATTTATTTATTTACGGAGAATGCAGTATAAGGGTCCAAAAGTTACAAAAGATTCTACTGTTAATGAAGTTCTACAGAAGCTACTAATAATATGGCAAAAAGCATGCATTCCTACTATAGATATTAGTAAAAACCCTAAAGGCAGGAAGATGCTGTTAAATCTAGAAGAAATGCATAATAATTTAATCAAGCACAAAAAAGAGCAAGCTTTGAAAATGAACTCTCTAATTTCATGAAAATTATGGATTCCCTTTTTGACATCTCTTCTCAAAATGCCGTTGAATTAATCCAAAAAGACCGCATGAGAACTGAGCCTCAGAAAGCATATGATATTTCATTCTTAGAAGATCAAAGAACAAAACGAGAAACATGTTTAGGTTTGCTAGATGCAGATTATGCATCAAAAGTACAGCGCAAGTACATTAGATTAGAGAAAGAGAAGAAACGCAAAGAGAAACATAAATCAGTGAAGCAAGTGAGTGCTACAGCCAGAACATCAGAGACCCTTCTTTCTAGCACGACCAGTTCTGAGACAGAGAGCTATGAAGAGTTTCCGACAGAACCTACAGCAGGACCTTCAAATGCTTCCAGCCCCAAAAATATTCTTGCCTCGCCATTGGTTTCCTCCACTGCAGACAGACTTAATCTCTCTATTGGACAACGGACTGTTTTTGCTGCTGCAGTAGCCATTAGGTGTGGCAAGGATATTGAAAAACTCTCTCTCTCCAGGATCACATCTGCAAGAGCCGCTCGAAAGAAAAGAAAACGAAAATATGAAACTTGCATCAAGGATTTTACTCCTCCTGATCACTGCCTAGTACATTGGGATAGCAAGCTGCTTACTAAATCATGTTCAGAACAAGAAGACGCGCCTTGCAATACTTGTTACTGGATACCCAAATGTAGAAAAACTTTTATCAGTTTCTATAATAGATGATTCCACTGGATTGTCTCAAGCCACTTCTGTATTTCAAAGTATTGAAAAATGGAACTTGAAGCAAAATGTCTTTGGAGTATCATTTGATACCACTGCATCCAATTCAGGATGGATGAAAGGTTCCTGTAAGTTACTTGAGGAACTTTTGCAAAAGAAATTGATTTGGTTAGCATGCCGCCATCATGTGGCTGAAAGAGTTTTGTGTGCTGTGTATGAAACCATTTTTGGCCCAAGTAAATCTCCTGAGTTTGAGTTATTCAAAGAATTTCGCGAGTCTAAATGGAAGAAAATTAATACGAAATCTACATACAATGTTCTTGATGTTAAATCAAGGTATCAAAGGCCTAAAGGAAGAATGTGTAGAATTTATGACCCAATGTTTAAGAAAATCTGACTGCTTTTCACGTGATGACTATAAGGAAGTTGCTGAAACAACTTTAATGCTTTTAGGAGAGGTTTCCAAAGAAAACAGTCATTGGCGGAAACCTGGTGCAATGCACCGTGCCAGGTGGATGGCAATGATTTTGTATACAAATAAAATGTATGCTTTTGCCCACCAAGCATCATATGATGAATCATTGATTAAGAAATTAAAGAGAATGTGTCTATTTAATGCATTAATTTATGGAAAATACTGGCTTTTATGTTCTAATTCACTAGATAGTCCAGCTAATGATCTGAAGTTTTATCATGATTTGGTGAATTACAAGAAGGAAGATAGGGAAGTTGCAAATGCTGCTTTGAAATCTTTTGCCAATCATTACTGGTATTTGACGGAGGAAGTGGTCCCTTTGAGTTTCTTTGGATCGCTAAGTAATGATGAAAAAGATAAGATCGCAAAATCCTTAAACAAATATCCAGTTCCAGAAAATTATGTATGTGGGCAACCTGTTTTCCGCATTTAAAGGAAGACACAAAGCTTCATCAGCTAGTAGGTCCAATTTCATGGCATTTATTTCAATGCTGTGGGTCAAAACCAGACTCATGGATAAAGAAACCAGCATCAACATGGGAAGAGGTCGATGACTACAACAAACTAAAAAACATTCTTTCATCTATTAGAGTAGTCAATGATACCGCTGAAAGAGGAATCAAGCTGGTTCAAGACTTTCATGACAAATGTCAAAATGAAGAAGAATTTCAAGGTCTTTTGCAAATTGTGGAAGAGAATAGAAGACTAATTCCTGATCCTAGTAAAGAGACTCTTAAAAGAATGAAACTCAGTAAAGAATAGTTCATTAACAGATAGATTAGGTATTTTTATTTGCAGAGATCGTTTTAATTTAGAAGAGGCTGATTTTTTTTGTTATTAAATATACCATAAATTGTCTTTTCTTATTTTTATGTTTAAAAGATCTTATATCAATGATTTCTAATTAGGAAACTTGTTTCTTTTTATTTTTTTGAGGAAAAGTGTTGAATAAAGAAAAAAAAAACGATGGGACCTCACAACTATAGATAAAGTGTTAATTTTTAGCTTTATTTTATATATATAGTTTTGAGGTTGTCCTCACTTGTATAGGCTAGTTATAATAAAAAACTAATTATGATTTGCATTATAACTAGCAAATACAAAGCCCATCGCCGCGAAGCTGCATTGGGGTGATGCTTCAAAGGTGGCGGTAACACCTTATTTAAGAAGAAGGCACTGCAAGCAAAAATTTTCTTTAATTTAAATTTTTAAAAAATAAATGAAAATTTTCAAAATTAAGTAAATTTCTATTTTGATGAACTTTTCTAATAGAACTTTTGATTCTAAATCATTTTTACTCTATAACATGTTTCGATAAAGTTGATAGTGTTTGAGATAATGGGGTTTTTAGGAAAAGGGGATGCGCAAAATTTCAAGGGTGGGTGGGGGGGATTCAAAATTTGTCGGATTAGAAAATGCCTGTAAAATTCGTGTTTAGGACATCATTTGGCACAACATTAGACTCCTGGACCTTGACTTTTTGAAAATGACCCAAAAATGGTACACCCTACTGACCCGCAGTGCAGATTCACGTAAAGCTGTAGGTAGGTCCAGTCCGTCTTATGACTTTAGATGTTGCGATAAAGGTTAAACAACCCTATTAAAATATACATTATCACGCGTGATAAGTTTTATGAAAAACAACTGCACATTTACAACTATTACTAATAATAATACTAATGATACTCGTGATAATAATTTTTATGTTGGGTTTTTGCGTGAATTTTAATCTCTTTTATCGTATCGGACCTCAGTAAAGATAAAAAAAATTAAGATTGATGGAAAGTAGATAACTTTAAAAACATATTTAAATATTATATTAATTTAAACTGCGTTTGTGATATTTTATGGAATAAAATTAACTTTATTTAAGTGGAAAGGGAACCTCACAAACATTTAAAGAGGATACAAATGCTATAAATTTGTTATAAAGACAACTAAAAACTATAACTGTTTTCTCTCATAATTTCCATAACCATTTAATATACAGTATTATTATTAAGTATATAAGTGCGTGTATTACAAAAAATTCGTTATATATCCAGTTTACTATAGTACACAGTGTGTGCCAAAAGTCAGGAAACATAGGAACTATGCTTTTCAATGCAAATATATATGTATATTTACGTTGAAAAGCGTAGTTTCTATGTTTTCTGACGTTTACCACACCCTGTATAAGCACGAATGCAGCCAGCCATGCCCACGATAATATGGCAATGATTACACACTGAATCTGCACCCGGTATTGGTGAGGAAACCTTTCAAATCTGCCTTTTCGAAGAAAAGACAGGATCACCTGAAGATCAGGGCCCCAATGTATTCTTGTTTTTTGCTTTACAGTACCAAATATAATAATAAATTAAATTGAATGCCCGGTTAGGTCAACTGTACGCCCTTGACGATTGGTTAGGTTAAGTCGTGATATTTTCGTTAGTTTTAACGAAGATATTATTTGGTAATTGAGGCTGGGGCCCCTGATCTTCAGGTGATCCAAAAGACAGCTAGGTTCTCTCCCTTCTGAAACCAAATATAATATATTAATGTTAATTTAACCTTCAGAGTCGTTTAAAAGGGACCAAGAGAATCTCTTTGAATCGTACCAGCTGCGCCGACGGTACGTTTCTTCTTCATCGTCTATCTGATGATTCAAATTGTGCTCTCAGGGCGCAGATGACTTTAGTCTTGTATTGCATTGTAAGTGCCGGTTCGGAAATAAAACAGTGATAATTCTAGTAACACACACACACACACACACACACACACATATATATATATATAAATATATATATATATATATTATATATATATATATATTTTGGGTGATTCAAATTTGGGGGTAAAAAATGTTTTTTTATATTTAATGTGTTCAACCATTTAACTGGTTCATTTCAGCATACAACAACTATCCTAAAATATTTTAGCAAATTTTTAATTTTTAGGGGTTGCTACCAGCAATTAAAAATTGACAGAACGACTCAAATTGTCAAATTTTTCCACACCACCCAGGATGTACAGTACAAGGCGCATTGCTTTTTTTAATGTGGAAAGCTCCCCCGTAGGTCCTACCATAACCACAAGCATGCATAATTAAACTAGCATGATATTTGAGACATTAGCTGTCCTTACTTCATCAATGTTTCTTTTTTCTATCAGGGTAAACAGCCCTGTAGTTTTTCACTACTTGTAGCAAGAATTGTTTTTGGTCTTCTTTCATGTGTTAGTATTTTATTATATTCATCCATTAATTTTACTCCTCTTTCCGCTATATCATTCACGACTTTCCACTGTTTGATAGATTTCTTAGCGGAGTTATACTCTTCATCATTATGCCATTCTTTAGCATCTTTGAGTAAAAATTTTGAACTAAATTCTGTTATTGTAAAGAATCTTTGAGTATTTGATGTGACAAAATCTTCTAATTTCTTCGTTAGAATAAGTGCAGGATCTAGAAAAGCCCGTTTGCAGGAAGAGTTTGTTGTATTTTGCAAGGCCTTTACCATTTTGTTTTTTGTTTCAGTAGGCACTTCATCATCATAAAAGGCAAGGCTACCAGTTCTTCTGATAGGTACCAAGGTGACCTAACAGTTTTTTAATAGCAACAAATGCAATTGTGTCATTTATTTGTTTGTAGACTACAAGATTCTGTAATAATTCCAGATCAAGAAGAGGAGCGCAAGATGGCACAGGAGCTGTAAACCATGCCTTTACATATAACCGAGTAGCAGATAGACAGATATCTTTTAGTCCTTTTTTGTCTTTTACTGAAATTTTGAACTGAGATTTGAACATAAAAATTTTTAATGAATATGTAATTTTGGCCATCCACCTAGCCCGATGAAGTCCCGCTGGATGTTTAAATTGATTCCACCTTTTGGTTCACCTCCCAAAAAAATAATTGTTAACTGCAATAGTGCTAGGTAATCGTCTCTTGGTTGGAATGTATCTAGTTGATTTGCTGCAAATATAATTATGTCATCTTTGATGTCATGAATATTTTCATAGATATCTGGATCTGATAATGCTGTTTCTTAGTCCTCCTTATTAATGCTTGACCATTTTTCTCTGAACTTCTTAAAAAGGACTATATCTGGGCCAGAAGAGGGTGATAAAGACTTTGAAACAACAGCTCCAGCATAATTTCAATATAACAATAAATCGTTGTCGAATTTTTGTTCTAGAAGATAGCTGCACCATTTCTAGGACCAGTATTGGCTGCCGTTGTATCGAACACATGCATTTTATTTGTTCGCAGATGCCCCATTCAAGCGATGTCTGATTGTTGGCATTAAAACTAGAGACGCATTTCTGTCACTCAATTTTGCAACATCAAGACTTCCTAATAATTTATCATCAAACAATTTTCTGCGTTTGCCTACCTTACTTTTCCATGTTGAAGGTTGTGCAACACAGAAACCAGATTCATCACTTTTACTCTCCTCTGATTCTGATTCTGATGATGTACTAGTGAGTATGACAGCCTCTTCATTCTTTGAGAATAAAAACCCACTCTAATAGACAGAGTTTATTTCCACGACAGTTTCGACGCCCACTGGCATCCTCCTCGGGTGGATACAGAAACACAAATGAAACAAAACAAGAGGGAAAAACAGTTCAGGGATCGACCGTTAAGAAATTCGCACCTAGGTTGGATTCCATTCTCTCGAGACAGGAGGGGCATTTTCATTAAGTACATTCGCACAAATTTTTAAAACTATCTTCCTGTTCTAAACATACAGATTCTATTATTTTTACATAATTTTACATTTATAATTAAATTTATTACATTTAATATTGCATAATTATTAATTACAGAAATTATAATTTATTATTACATTGGTTATTACATTGTTGTTTATTATACAGAAATTATAAACCGAAAAACGAATGAAAAAGGCGATTAGGAAATAATCCAGAGACCATTGAGAAATTCGCACCTAGGTTAGATATCGTTCTCCCGAAACCAGAAGGGCATTTTATTACAGGGTCAGCTTATAACTACATTTCACAAATTAAAAATATCTTCTTGTTCTATACATCAGATCCTAATGTTTTGACATAATTACTGCATATATTTATTTCCACATTAATTACTTCCATTATTACATTTACTAAAGCGAGTAAGGAAACATTCCAATCCAGAGACATTTAAGAAATTCACACTTAGGTTCGAACACGTTCCCACGACTCCGTAAGGATTTATTGACCAAGAATCTCATTAAAGGGTCAACTTATAAGTACCTTCGCACAAATTAAAATTATCTACTTTTTCTATACACACAGATTCTATTATTTTTCTTTTGACATAATTATTACATTTATAAAGTACCTTACTTGATTCCCAATCTATAGCATGATTATTTTTGGCTAGCGTGATAAAAAATGGCATTATTAGTATTACAACTTCTGAAGGCATATTTGTGTTCTTTGATACGGGTTTCAATATTTCTTCCAGTTTCACCCACGTATACTAAATCACAACTTTTACAGGGAATGCTGTAGACACAGGCTTGTTCCTCTTTTGCAACGTTATTCCTCCACCCGAGGAGGATGCCAGTGGGCGTCGAAACTGTCGTGGAAATAAACTCTGTCTATTAGAGTGGGTTTTTATTCTCATATTTTGACCTTCACGTAAAAAAGTGAAGTTTTTGCACTCTTCATTCTTCTTTCTTTGATCTCTTCGTCTGCTTTCCTCTTTCATAACGTTGTTGCTTTTCTGCTGCTCTTTGCTCTTTTTTAGCAACAGCCTTATCAATGGTACCCATTTTTCCATGACGTCCTTTCTCACGTTGCATTTCAAGAATTTCTTATCTTCTATTTTTATAAGCTGCATAACATTCTCATGAGCAATGTCAAATAAGTTTTCCAGTTTATCTTTCCATTTTTCTTCTTTATTATTTAAATTTTGTGATCTTTTCAATTTGTTTACTTTGTTTTTTCTTAAGCAGCTGCCATTCCTTCAGTATTCCTTGAATTTTATCTACTACATGTACTCTTTGTTTTGCTGGTATTCCTGCTTTTTTCCAACTGCTAGCACATCATCTGCAGTAGAGCAGCATGATTCTCTAATGCCTTGCTTTTTAATATATCTGTAGTGCATGAAGAGGGCCATCATTTCCTTCTCTGATGGTAATACGGATGTTTTTAGTACTGCAGAGGGCTGCCCAATTAGCCATACTTCAGTTTCTTTTCTTGTAGAACTTCTCCCAACTGAGCAACTAGGTGATGGTGAGTTAGCCTAGCTTCCATATCAAAATTACGAGTTCCAAACAACAATTAAAAGCAAGCTAGTATATAAACCATTAATTAAAAATTCGGAAATATAAACAATTAAACATAAAATCATAAGTTGTAAAAACAAACAAATTGAAAAAAAGGGAAACTTTGACGCCTGGTAGCACATAGTAAATTTTATTTAAAATTCACCAAATTTGGCATACACTACTTTTTTTTCATAGGGAACAAAAATACAGATTGAACAATTAAAAAAAAAAACTTTGATTTTTTTTAATCACCCTAAATTAATATATATATATATATTATATATACATTCAACTGCAAAGAACACGCAGTATAAATAACGTAAAGACGACGCTTGTATAGGAGATTTCCGCGCAAGACGAGAAAGAGAAAACAACAATGAAAAAATGAAGTACCACCTGGGAATCGAACCCGGGATCTTCCGATTGCCGGTCAGACGCGATAACCACTACACATGGACTTCACTCTTCCAAATGCCGTAATTCCTCTACATACTCGCAGAAACCAATGCCCCAAGGGGGCACCTCCCGCATGCCGTAACATTATATACATTCAACTGCAAAGAACACGCAGTATAAATAACGTAAAGAACGACGCTTGTATAGGAGATATTCCGCGCAAGACGAGAAAGAGAAAACAACAAATGAAAAAATGAAGTACCACCTGGGAATCGAACCCGGGATCTTCCGATTGCCGGTCAGACGCGATAACCACTACACCATGGACTTCACTCTTCCAAATGCCGTAATTCCTCTACATACTCGCAGAAACCAATGCCCCAAGGGGGCACCTCCCGCATGCCGTAACATTATTACATTCAACTGCAAAGAACACGCAGTATAAATAACGTAAAGAACGACGCTTGTATAGGAGATATTCCGCGCAAGACGAGAAAGAGAAAACAACAAATGAAAAAATGAAGTACCACCTGGGAATCGAACCGGGATCTTCCGATTGCCGGTCAGACGCGATAACCACTACACCATGGACTTCACTCTTCCAAATGCCGTAATTCCTCTACATACTCGCAGAAACCAATGCCCCAAGGGGGCACCTCCCGCATGCCGTAACATTATATACATTCAACTGCAAAGAACACGCAGTATAAATAACGTAAAGAACGACGCTTGTATAGGAGATATTCCGCGCAAGACGAGAAAGAGAAAACACAAATGAAAAATGAAGTACCACCTGGGAATCGAACCCGGATCTTCCGATTGCCGGTCAGACGCGATAACCACTACACCATGGACTTCACTCTTCCAAATGCCGTAATTCCTCTACATACTCGCAGAAACCAATGCCCCAAGGGGGCACCTCCCGCATGCCGTAACATTATATACATTCAACTGCAAAGAACACGCAGTATAAATAACGTAAAGAACGACGCTTGTATAGGAGATATTCCGCGCAAGACGAGAAAGAGAAAACAACAAATGAAAAATGAAGTACCACCTGGGAATCGAACCCGGGATCTTCCGATTGCCGGTCAGACGCGATAACCACTACACCATGGACTTCACTCTTCCAAATGCCGTAATTCCTCTACATACTCGCAGAAACCAATGCCCCAAGGGGGCACCTCCCCATGCCGTAACATTATATACATTCAACTGCAAGAACACGCAGTATAAATAACGTAAAGAACGACGCTTGTATAGGAGATATTCCGCGCAAGACGAGAAAGAGAAAACAACAAATGAAAAAATGAAGTACCACCTGGGAATCGAACCCGGGATCTTCCGATTGCCGGTCAGACGCGATAACCACTACACCATGGACTTCACTCTTCCAAATGCCGTAATTCCTCTACATACTCGCAGAAACCAATGCCCCAAGGGGGCACCTCCCGCATGCCGTAACATTATATACATTCAACTGCAAAGAACACGCAGATAAATAACGTAAAGAACGACGCTTGTATAGGAGATATTCCGCGCAAGACGAGAAAGAGAAAACAACAAATGAAAAATGAAGTACCACCTGGAATCGAACCCGGGATCTTCCGATTGCCGGTCAGAGACGCGATAACCACTACACCATGGACTTCACTCTTCCAAATGCCGTAATTCCTCTACATACTCGCAGAAACCAATGCCCCAAGGGGGCACCTCCCGCATGCCGTAACATTATATACATTCACTGCAAAGAACACGCAGTATAAATAACTAAAGAACGACGCTTGTATAGGAGATATTCCGCGCAAGACGAGAAAGAGAAAACAACAAATGAAAAAATGAAGTACCACCTGGGAATCGAACCGGGATCTTCCGATTGCCGGTCCAGACGCGATAACCACTACACATGGACTTCACTCTTCCAAATGCCGTAATTCTCTACATACTCGCAGAAACAATGCCCCAAGGGGGCACCTCCCGCATGCCGTAACAGTATATACATTCAACTGCAAAGAACACGCAGATAAATAACGTAAAGAACGACGCTTGTATAGGAGATTCCGCGCAAGACGAGAAAGAGAAAACAACAAATGAAAAAATGAAGTACCACCTGGAATCGAACCGGGATCTTCCGATGCCGGTCAGACGCGATAACCACTACACCATGGACTCACTCTTCCAAATGCCGTAATTCCTCTACATACTCGCAGAAACCAATGCCCCAAGGGGGCACCTCCCGCATGCCGTAACATTATATACATTCAACTGCAAAGAACACGCAGTATAAATAACGTAAAGAACGACGCTTGTATAGGAGATATTCCGCGCAAGACGAGAAAGAGAAAACAACAAATGAAAAAATGAAGTACCACCTGGGAATCGAACCCGGGATCTTCCGATTGCCGGTCAGACGCGATAACCACTACACCATGGACTTCACTCTTCCAAATGCCGTAATTCCTCTACATACTCGCAGAAACCAATGCCCCAAGGGGGCACCTCCCGCATGCCGTAACATTATATACATTCAACTGCAAAGAACACGCAGTATAAATAACGTAAAGAACGACGCTTGTATAGGAGATATTCCGCGCAAGACGAGAAAGAGAAAACAACAAATGAAAAAATGAAGTACCACCTGGGAATCGAACCCGGGATCTTCCGATTGCCGGTCAGACGCGATAACCACTACACCATGGACTTCACTCTTCCAAATGCCGTAATTCCTCTACATACTCGCAGAAACCAATGCCCCAAGGGGGCACCTCCCGCATGCCGTAACATATATACATTCAACTGCAAAGAACACGCAGTATAAATAACGTAAAGAACGACGCTTGTATAGGAGATATTCCGCGCAAGACGAGAAAGAGAAAACAACAAATGAAAAAATGAAGTACCACCTGGGAATCGAACCCGGGATCTTCCGATTGCCGGTCAGACGCGATAACCACTACACCATGGACTTCACTCTTCCAAATGCCGTAATTCCTCTACATACTCGCAGAAACCAATGCCCCAAGGGGGCACCTCCGCATGCCGTAACATTATATACATTCAACTGCAAAGAACACGCAGTATAAATAACGTAAAGAACGACGCTTGTATAGGAGATATTCCGCGCAAGACGAGAAAGAGAAAACAACAAATGAAAAAATGAAGTACCACCTGGGAATCGAACCCGGGATCTTCCGATTGCCGGTCAGACGCGATAACCACTACACCATGGACTTCACTCTTCCAAATGCCGTAATTCCTCTACATACTCGCAGAAACCAATGCCCCAAGGGGGCACCTCCCGCATGCCGTAACATTATATACATTCAACTGCAAAGAACACGCAGTATAAATAACGTAAAGAACGACGCTTGTATAGGAGATATTCCGCGCAAGACGAGAAAGAGAAAACAACAAATGAAAAAATATATATATATATATATTAGTGGTGGACAGGATATCCGCATCATTTTTAACATCTGCATCCGCACTAGTATATAAACCATTAATTAAAAATTCGGAAATATAAACAATTAAACATAAAATCATAAGTTGTAAAAACAAACAAATTGAAAAAAAGGGAAACTTTGACGCCTGGTAGCACATAGTAAATTTTATTTAAAATTCACCAAATTTGGCATACACTACTTGTTTTTCATAGGGAACAAAAATACAGGTTGAACAATTAAAAAAAAAAACTTTGATTTTTTTTAATCACCCTAAATTATATATATATATATATATATATATATATATATATATATATATATATATATATATATATATTAGTGGTGGACAGGATATCCGCATCATTTTTAACATCTGCATCCGCACTTCTGACTGCGGATGTTATGCGGATATTACCTCTAATAAATTATGCAATTTACAATTAAATTAGCTTATAAAGTAGCTTATAAGGCCCAGTCATGCACATTTCATGTAAAGTATTAATTATTAATGGACAAACAAATATATAAATCTCAAAATATAAATACCTGGTAACACAGAAAATTGAATGAAACTTGTTTCATTGAATTTTCTGTGGATGAAACTCTTGAGAAAGTTATTATTTTTATCATAATGAAAACATTAATATTAATTTTAATTCTTATGCATTCCCTGCCATAATAATAATATCACAAAATTTGAAAAATTGTCATATATTCATAATTCTATATTATATTGATAGATTAAATAAATATCCGCATCCGCATCCGCATCCGCAGATATTGAAATTAAAGATCCGCATACGCATCCGCAGATATTGAAATTAAAGATCCGCATACGCATCCGCAGATATTGAAATTAAAGATACGCATCCGCAGATGTTGAAAAACTGACATCCGGTCCACTACTATATATACAGTATATATATATATATATATATATATATATATATATATTGCAGGGTGGCCACAAATTTTAAAATTTCATTACTGCTTAACAATTACCTCAAATTAAGTTAGACTGTGTGTGTGTGTGTGTGTGTGTGTTTCGTCAAATGGTTTCGAATTTGTGTCGCTGATATCAGAAACCACGAGTTCTCAACTCGTTAATTAATTTAAGGGACACTTAATGCATAGCATCATAGTATGCGCAGCTTAGAGGAGATACTTCATGATTTGAAAGAGATCCTTTGTCACTGGCTACTCATCTGCATGTAGCTGAATTTCATACATTCAGTTATCTTCTCAAAGAGAGTCTTTTAAACGATACAATATAAAGACTATTGTTCTTTATGTACACTGTTCTATTAATGCCGCTGTAACACCTATATTTTTTAAGTGATTTTTGTTGGTTCACTTACTTATTTTTTAAAAACCAAAGTTCCTGGATGGCATCTCCATGAAGGCATGAAATCTCTCACCCGTCGATGAGACTGATGCCAGCGACGGGTTCGAGTCTCATTAACGGCCACAATTATTTGTATATGCTTTTATACATGTTAATTATTTACTGTGTGTGTGTGTGTGTGTATAGTTAATCATAATCAACAAATATGTTTTATGCATACTTTATTTCAAATACAACGTAAACAAAAATAGATATTCTCCTTCGAGCCGGATTCGAACCAGCGACCTATGGATAGCTGCTTTAATAATCCAACTACAGTCCACCGCTCTACCAACTGAGCTATCGAAGGAATGGGTAGAAACCTTCCTTTTAATATTAAATAATAAAATAAAATTAAAGTTTTCAGACTAAAAATAGATTTCCAGTTCACAAGTAGTTTCAAGGAACGCGCGCACATACATACACACGCAATATATATATATATATATATATATATATATATATACCTTCCTTTTAATATTAAATAATAAAATAAAATTAAAGTTTTCAGACTAAAAATAGATTTCCAGTTCACAAGTAGTTTCAATCTATTTATACAAAGAATACAGATGACACCAAACAGTAACAGACCGGCTGGTTCCTCCGAAGCTGTCTCTTTAAAGGGGAAGGTTAAAAGATCGAAAAAAAATTAAAGACAAATAAAAATTTTAAAGCAAAGCAAAGAAGGGAGGTTGAAAGAAAAGAAAATTTTAGAGACAAATGAAAATTTTGATGCAAATAGGAGAGAATCCGAGTGAAATTTCTACAGTAGTTTTATGTGCTAACAAACGCTTCTAACTTTGAGGTTTAAGGCAAGATAAGCATAAAGTCTCTTTTTTTAAGGACTAGACCGAATTACAGTACTTTGAACTGCGTTGTTTGGCAATCCATTCCACAAGTTAACTATACGACTGAAGAAGAAATGTTTAGCTTCATTAAAATTAAATTGTTTACCGACTAATTTCAGACAATTATCGTGAGTTCTATCCGCATTTCTGAAGGTGAAATATTTTTCGGCGTCGACGTTATCAAAACCTTTAATAATTTTAAACACTCGGATTAAATCTCGACGAATTCGCCTTTTTACGAGTGAGAATAAATTTGACGTTTCTAAACGGGCATCGTAGGATTTGTTTCTAAGTCTGGGAATCATCTTTGTAGCCCATCGTCTATGTCCTGCCGTAAACATGGGGACCGGAACTGAACGCAGTATTTTAGGTGCTGGCGTACTGAGGAATTATAAAATGTTATCATTGTTTTTTCGGACTTAAACTCAAATGATCTACCAATAAATCCTAAAATTCTATTTGCTTTTCTAACCACTTCGATACAGTGTTTATTCGGTTTAAGCGTGTCGGCAACAAACATACCTAAATCTTTCTCTTCCGTAACACTCATTAGTGTCTTGTCTCGCATAAAATACCTTTCTTTAGCACTGTCGCTACCGATATGCAACGTTTTACATTTATTTACATTAAAGTTCATTTGCCAAATTTCTGCCCATTCGAGTAACTTATTAATATCTTCTCGAATCTGCAAACGTTCTGCCAGTGGTGCGCGAGTTACTTTCTATAAGTAACGGCGTTACCGCTACCGTTACATTGTTAAAAAAGTAACGTCGTTACCGCTCCAGTTACTTCTATGAAAAAGTAACGCGTTACCGTTATCGCTACCGTTACTTTTAAGAGAAGATTAAAGAGTAGAAAAGCTTTAATAATACCAAATTATATATGATAAAATCAAAGCATGAACTCAAATCAAAAAATGTCCTGTCAGAAATAATAATCTTGCAGATTTTTTAGGTGTGTGTTCAATTTCAGGAACACTAGATTTTTAAAATTGCCATCTGATAGTCCTCCTCGTTTGGAGGAGCTAACAGCTAATGAACAGCTAATAAATGACACTAGTCATATGGCCAGTTTGAAGGTAATGAGTAGCGAGTAACGATTGAAATTGCTCTGAAAAGTAGTATCGTTACCGCTACAGCTACGAAAAACGTAACGCCGTTACGTAAAAGCGTTACTAGTAATACCGTTACTCCCAACACTGCGTTTTGCCGCTGATTTTATTCTTTCCCCAAGTTTGGTATCATCTGCAAATACTGAAATTATACTGTTAATTCCTATGTCGATGTCGTTGATATAAATAATAAGAAGAACTGGTCCCGGAACTGATCCCTGAAGCACGCCGCTGGTTACACTTTTCCAGTTAAACGCTTTGCCATTAATGACCATTCATTGTTTGTGGTCGCTAAGCCAATTTTCGATCCATTTGATAACATTACCATCAATTCTGTGAGACTGAAGTTTAGCTAATAATCTTATATGTGGCACTTTATCAAACACCTTTTGGAAATGGAAATATACATCTTTTGTTTTATTCGCGTTATATTTAAATATTAAAAAAGTCGAGCAAATTCGTTAGACAAGAACGATTACGTCGAAAGCCTTGCTGAGAATCTTTAATTAAATTATTAATTTTTAAGTGATTAACTATTTTGTCCCGAACGATTATCTCCATAAGCTTACCAACTACTGAAGTCAGGCAAATGGAACGATAATTTCCGGAAAGCGATTTCTCTCCTTTTTTTAAATATTATCGCAATGTTTGCGGGTTTCTAATCGAACGGAACTTCTCCAGACTATTAATATTTATTATTATTATTATTATTATTATTATTAAATATATATGGAAGAGGAGAAACTACTGCGCAGTTTATTTCTTTCAGTACCCTTGGGTAGAGCTTATCTGGACCTGGAGTTTTATTAGGATTAATTTTACCTATAACCGAGAGTACTTCACTTTTACTAATGGTAAAATCGCGAAGCTTTAAGTGATCATTGAGCATGATTACGGGAACGGGAATGTTGTTCATATTTTCGTTAGTAAACACGGAAGAGAAGAATTCATTTAAAACTTTCGTCATTCGTAAGTCATCGTAAATTTGTTCATTGTTTTCGCCTATGAGTCTGCGAAGCTACTTTTTTTATTCCTAACGTAATTATAGAATTCCTTCGGATTCGATTTAATTTGGTTCACAATATATAGCTCATAGTTACGCTCGAGTAAATAACTTAATCACCGAAGGAAAAGGAAGTAAAAATACGCCAACGTTTCGATTTCAATGATACATCATCTTTAGAAAGCGAAATAATAATGATACATGGAAATGTCAGTACATCTTTATTTCATGATGTGTCTGTCTGTCGATCGATATGCGACAGTAATTATGCGTGTCAATCTTCCTATCACTAACAATTTCTTTTTTCAGTGTTCCTATTCGTCATTAAAATTCTACGTCGGAGTTTTATTTATTATTTTTTTCGTCGCAGATAAGTAACAGGAAATCAATGCTGTCGGATGAAGATCCCCTAGAACCTACCCTGGTGCCAGAACTGATTGGCTGCTTGTTGATCGTCACCATGTCAGGTTTACTCCTTTCTATGACCTATGATGAAAAGTTCTTCAGAAAAATACGCCGATTTCATATCGCAATATCTACACTAGTAATTGGAGTTTTGTTTTCGTGCGATATCGGTCTTTCAGCATACTTCTTGTCGGGAGATAAAGATACCGATAAGACAGTGAAGGTAGGAAGGATGTACGCACATTTATTTTATTATTATTAATTATATATATATATATATAACCTTGGTTTTGCTTCCATCCAAATTCTTCATTCTGACGAAGGTCAAGCTTGTTGTCCCACCTTAGACCTACAGCTTAACGTGAAGTCTGAACCACAACCCACCAAGGGTAGTCAAAACTTACAAAGTCTTCGCCCGAAGTCGATCTCACGCCCTCCCGATCAGTAGTCCAGCGTTTTAACCACTAGGCTACCCAGAGGGGCTACCAATCAATTTTTTTTGTATGGAAAGCTGAACAACTGGATGAGCTGAACGCCGCCTGCCATCGCGCCGAGAATCGAATCCGGGGCCGGTGGATTCGTAGTCAGCGATGCTAACCATTGCACCATGGAGGTGCATATATATATATATATATATATATATATATATATATTATATATATATATATATATATATATACACACACACATTTCAACTGCAAACAACACACAGTATAATTAACGTAAAGAACGACGCTTGTATAGAAGAACATTCCGCGCAAGATGAGGAGGGAGAACGAACAAATGAAAAAATGAGGTAACCACCCGGGAATCGAACCCGGGATCTTCCGATTGCCGGTGTAGTGGTTATCATATCTGACCGGCAATCGGAAGATCCCGGGTTCGATTCCCGGGTGGTTACCTCATTTTTTCATTTGTTCGTTCTCCCTCCTCATCTTGCGCGGAATGTTCTTCTATACAAGCGTCGTTCTTTACGTTATATATATATATATATATATACACACAGTGGTGTAGTGCTGTGGGAACGCGTGGGAACGGCGTTCCCTTACTTTTTTTGGTAGACGGAACGGCGTTCCCTCACTATTTCAAATAAATCCGAACTTACAAATCTCTAACGTCATGAAATTTTAATTCCCACCCCTAGAAGAAATATGAGAAAGAATCATTAACTGTTTCATTTCTTTTAGCTTCGACTGAGGCAATGCTAGCCTATAAAGATCTGATGAAACAGTCACCACGGCGTACCAGTTGTTAACTTTTTTTAGTTAATCATTCCAGATGTTAGCTATTTTTATTGATCGTACTGGATGTCGTATATCTAATGACACTGGAAATACTGCATCTTCAACCTTGGAATATATCCTGATATCCAGTGCATATGACCTCAAAATATTCCTGAAATTGGTCAGATTTCAAAAGATTTCCCGGGGAGCTTACAGTGCCCCCGGACCCCCAGCTGTATGGGCTCGCCGCGCTCGCCATTGTCTCCCCCGCATCTGAGTAACACTTTCAAAATGCGTTCCCTCACTTCTTTATTTAGCACTACACCACTATATATATATATATATATATATATGGGAGGAATTTCACAATTAAACACGTGAAATGAATGAATGATGCAAACCCACAAGGAAAAAGAAAAATAGTTCCAAGGCCTTTCGTGTATCCAGAAGTACACCTCGTCAGGGAAAGGCCTTGGAACCATTTTTCTTTTTCCTTGTGGGTTTGCATCATATATATATATATATATATATATATATAATATATATATATATATATATATATATTATATTACTCCTCCTTTTTACCAAATGTTGTATATAACTGAAAGGTAGCTTTTTAAACTTCCTTTAAGTTGGAGTATATAGTATTAATTGAGAATTCTCATACATGTTAAAACTCCTTAAACGCTCTTTTTAATAGACTTTGGGCGGGATGTAACCGGAATTTTTATGAAGGAAAGTAACCGCAAAGTCACTTTAAAATATAAAATGAAAAGGTCTTTCTTACTGTCACACACATTATGTATATGCGTCACCAGGGGCCAAACGCGTGGAATGCCTCATTTCTGAAGACATATAAAGAGACTTACTATGGATAAAATCATTCGACACAGGACAAATCCCACTTCGATTAAATAACGCGAACCCCTTATTCAAGGGAGGTAACAGAATAATGCCTAAGAACTATCGACTCGTAGCTCTCACTTCCCACCTTATAAAGTGCTTCGAACGCGTAACTAGAGGTAAAATGTTTACTACCTACAAGAAAAGAATTTATTCAATGAACCAGCATTGATTCAGGGCTGGAAGATCATCTTTATAACAATTATTAGACCACCAAGAAAAAATGCTAGAAACACTATAAAACATGGGTGTAATATATACTGATTTTGCTGAAACCTTCGATAAATATGATCATGGAATTTAGCACACAAACTTAAGAATACAGGAATTATTGGAAAGCTGGGATGAAAGGATATTTAATTTTCTGACCAAAGAAACACGAAGAGTGGTAGTAAATGGAGTCAAATCTGAAGTCTCAGAAGTCGTCAGCTTTGTCCCACAAGGTACGATATTAGCTCCCTTGCTCTTTATAATAATGACTGTAGACATTGATGCAGATATTAGCGAAAATAGTATCGTGTTTCACGAATGACGCAAAGGCATACAAGGAAATATCAAAAGAAGGCGACACAGAACAGTTATAAAATGATAGAAATATTATTCAAGTGGGTGGAATACAACAATATGAAGTTCAATGAAGAAAATTTCCAGCTTATAAGATATGGTAACAACAAAGTGCTACAGAATAAACGGTACAAAACTCTGCAAGCCAAACAGATAACTACCAGTACTACCTACCAATAATTGAGTATGCCCACTACTCACAAGCCCACACAGAAAATGAGACATCGCAACATAGAAGCTATGTAAAGGACTTTTACGTCTAAGATAGAGGAGACAAAAGATGAAGAGTACTGGTCCCGACTACAATCCCTGACACTACTTCCTGGAAAGAAGACGCGAGTGTTACACAATAATATAGGTATGGAAAATATTCGAGGAATGTGTCCCTTACCTTAGAAATAAAATAGAAACAGAGTGGAATGAGAAAAGAGGCAGATTCTGTACTGTCCCAGTTGTGGTTGGTGAGGGGACCATGCAAACGTAGATGGAAAATACCCTCAGAATACGAGACCCAAAACTTTTTAATGTACTGCCAAAAAACTGAGGAACCTGCAGCACACCAACCTGAATAACTTCAAGAACCACTTGGACAGGTTCTTGTGCAAAATTCCTGACCAGCCATGCGTACCTGGCTACGAAGACAGGAGGAGAGAAACCAGTTCTCTCTTCCATTATATCCCGCAAATGAAGTGGGATGCTGCAGAGATGTCGATCGCAGGTCGATCCTGAACTGTCGTTCAAAACCATCATAAGATATATATATATATATATATATATATATATATATATATATATATATATATATATATATATATATATATATATATATACACACATATATATATGTGTGTATATATCAGGGTTGGCACTAGTGGGCCCAGCCCGAAAAAACCCACCCGGGTTTTTTCAAGAAAACCCACTTGAAAAACCCCACTATTTTACCCACTTGTGGGTTTTTTCATGAAACTTAAGAAGTGCATATGCAATTATTTTTAAAAATTGTCATATAGGCGCCTATAATGATTTTACATGCAAAGCAAGCAAACATGAGTCAACAAATAGACCTACAGGTATAACTCTTTGGGTGAGGTAGCAGGTTATAGAGTGTAGACATCAGCCAATCAGGGTGTTATACATCCTGATTCTTCAGTCAACTGCATCTTCAAGGAATTTTCTACTTCTTCATGGATTGTATTTAAAAGTGGACCAGACAAATTTCGACAGGAAGGTGGAGTGTAGCCTGGTCTTAGAGTCTCTATCATTTCAATAAAATACTTAGACTCTGCACATAGAAATGGAATATTATTTGCATAAAAGAATTTGGCTATTTTGTTATCAATGACATTTTTCTGCAAAGTTGTTGTTGTCATGCCAAAATCGCTTACTTTCTTTTGAATTTTTCTTTTTTTCATCTGTAATTGTGTCAGTGGTGGTGAGGATGAGTCTGGATCATCTGAGAGGTCTATGTCATGGCAGTATGAAGATGATGTACTGGCAGTATTGTCAGTCTTGTTTCTTGATTCCATGTGTTTCAAACATTTCATTAAATGCATTTTTATTCGCTCTATTTTATTACTTATTTCATTACTGCAATGTTTGCATCTAACTTTACTAGTCCCATCAATAATATTGACTTCACTCCATTCATGCCCTGATTTTCTTCCTGATCCAAAGGTCTTTGGCATTATTTAATGCAGTTATAACTTCAAACAGACTAATTCTGTAGGCTAGCAGTAAAGATAAATATGCTGTTGCCAGTTTGTTTTATTTAACTGTGAAATAAAAGAAAAAATATTCAGTAATATGAATTAAATAGATATAACTAGCTGAATTAAGTTCCCTTTGGGAGCTGTAATTCATCTACTTCCAGCAGAAGCACAGGGGCCTGTCTTCCATAGGAAGTATAGCCTAACAAATAGGATAATTTACCACACCAAATTTAGTTCAAATTGGTCCATGTTTTCCAAATTTTGTTGTGAAGCTCAATCTGAGAAAATAATAACTTTTTATGCTTAATTGCCTGGAAGGCAACCTTTTTGCTAAAAACAAGACAAATGTTATATTAATAGTGTACGGTACAGTACAGTATTATTATAAAAATAAGAATAGGTAGGTCTAATATGAACTACCATATGGACATATGAAAAAACCCAATTTTACCCGGGGTTTTTCGGGTTTTAGGTGAAAAAACCCGAAAAAACCCACCTGGGGTGGGCTTTTTCAAAAAAAGTGGGTTTCTTGCCAACCCTGGTATATATATATACACACACACACAGTATATATATTAGTGGTGTATCAGTTAGTATCACTAACTATGAATCCACCAGCCCCGTGTTCGATTCTCGGCAAGGGCCGGCGGTGTTTAGTTCATTCAGTTGTTCATCCGTTCATACAAAAAAAAAAAAAATTGGTCGGTAGATAAATGGGTACCTTGGGTAGTTTAGTGGTGAAAGACTAGGTTGCTAATTGGGAGGTCGTGAGATCGAGTCCGGGAAAAGACTAATTTTTTATTTCCCTGGTAGGTCGTGGCTTGGATTTCACGTTAAGCTGTACGTTTAAGGCAGGTCAACAAGCTTGACCTTTGTCAGAATGAACAATCCGTGCGGAAGAAAAACAGATTATATATATATACAGTGGAACCTTGCTTAACGAGCATAATTCGTTCCCGAATTGTGCTCGTTATGCAAAATGCTCGTTAAACAAGGCAATTTTTTCCATAGGAATCAATGTAAAATATGATAATGCGTTCCATGCTTAAAAAATACTTAAAATAATATTTATAATGATATTTAAAGGCGTTTTTTAAATTATTATTGCATGAAATGAAAAGATTATTAATAAAAATTAACCCAAAAGAGAATGTAAATAATTAGTAAACGGTGAAATTTATAAATAACTTACGAAGAGAGAAGGTGCTCCTGACGCACGCAAAGGAAATGAAGAGACAGGGGAGGAGGAGAGGGTTATTGAGGGGAAGGAGGAGAATCGTCTTCGTTCAATGCAATAACATTCTCGACGAGCTCACAGTCACTAGCTTTAAATTTTTTAGAGGCACTTTCACTTTCTTTTGGATCCTTTTTCACGAGGAAACTGTCTAGAGTCATTTGTTTTTGTCTACGCTTTAAATTTTGACGAAATGCGTGATAACATTATCATTAAATAAATTTGTAGATCGCATAGTCACTGCCTTATTAGGATGATGCTTTTCAACGTATGATACAACAGATTCCCAAGATCTCAGCATCTCCCTTATTGCACTGGAGGGTTGTTGTTCTGCTACGGGCGTTTCTTCGTCCTCCCCTGACAAATTCTCCCCCACAATTTCTTGCTCGTTAAGCAAAGTGTCGCTCGTTATGCAAGGTAATTTTCCCCCATTCTTTTGGCTCGTTATACGAATTTCTCGTTATAAGAGGCACTCGTTAAGCAAGGTTCCACTGTATATATATATAATATATTATATATATATATATATATATATATAGCTGTAAAAAGAAATCTTGAAAACATTATATATTAATTTTATTACCAGTTAATATGGTGCCTTCCGGGCTATTTAGTTCATTTTAAGGTATTATAGATTGGGTATTTGAAATTTAATTGGATTATATCTTTCTTTAGCGCTTGCATTTAATGATCCTGACTGGCAATCTTTTCTGTGTTAAAGCCTTTTAGATATCAAATTGCAGGATCATTTATTTTTATCGAATTATATATATATATACACACAGTATATATATATATATATATATATATATATACTGTATATATATATATATATATATATATTATATATATATATATATATATATATATATATACTCACATGAGTGCTAATCAAAAAGTTCCGTGACAGATGTATCTATTGCAAAACTAAATGTCACATATCTAATCAAATTTGTCTCCTTCAGAGTAGTCTCCTTCTGATTGTAAATAGTGATTCCAGCGGTCCAGCCATTTATTGAAGCCTCTGTTATACTCTTCTTTCGGAATGTTCTTCAATTCTTGTGTCGCATTTTGTTCGATCTCTGCTACTTCCTGAAATCTTTTTCCCTTGAGGGTGTTTTTTAGCTCGTGAAACAGGCAAAAGTCACAGGGTGCCGAATCCGGCGAATACGGTGGTTGACAGAGCATTTTTTTAAGCTTTTCCCACTGGGCGACAAAGGCAGATCGGGAAGTCGGGGGGGGGGGGGGTGTGATCAAGACAGGGGTGTGCTGCCAATTTCTTAACCGGTTTTGATACAGATAGGGGTGTAAATCGGCGAGCGCAAATGGCGCGAGTCACTAAGCTAGGGGGTCTGGGGTGAGCGGTAGCTCCCCAGCGGGATCCGGGGCGGAGCCCCGGAAGCCAACGCATTTTAGCTTTCTCAAGCAGCATTCTGTAACATTTTGGCAGAAATTATTTAACATATTCTTTATACTCACTAATGACATAATTATCTAAAAATAAACTAATTTTTCATCAAAAAATAAATAAATATTGAAACGACGACTGCTTGTGATACTATTTATATTTTTCTATAAAATCCTGACAAAATGAAAAAAATTTAGATATAAATAAATTTCTACCGACTGTTAAATATTTGTTAAAAACAAACAAACGGTTCGGTGATCCAATCAAAATTTAACAACCGGTTCGGGCGAACCGGACTGAACCGGTCCCAGCACACCCCTGGACGAAGGATACTATGGATTTGGATGTTCCCTAATCAGGCCACCATCCCCGTGTGGTCTGAAATAACATTAGCATTATCTATATATAAATATTCAATGTAAATTTCATATTTACATTTAGGATAAACAGTTCTAATTGTGGCATATGTGCATGTATTATATGTATTTATATGGCTTCCAAGACAATGCTCCCAAGACAACTCCCAAGACAATTCTACTTTTACAAATTTTGAAAAGTCCTTGTCGCCCAGTACTCTAAAATTTAATTTACTGGGCAACAAATTTTCTTCGCTGAGTGACATTCATGTCGCCCACTCACTAGGTGAAAAAATGCTCTGGTGGTTGGGGAACAAGTGGATTGTTGCGCTTCGTTAAGAATTCCCTAATGGAGAGTGCAAAATGCTCGGCAAATGCTCGTCAAGAGCATACAGTTAGAACCAGTCGTGATATTTTCGTTAAAACTAATGAAAATAACAACCTAATCTAACAAATTGTTAAGGACATACAGTTGACCTAACCGGACATGGGTACCCCATAATGAATTCGGGACCCGGAAAGGTAAGTAGTACCCCTAACCTAACCTAGGCCTAGATGACGTCCCACTCGGATTGGCAGCACCCACCACAGACAGCCATTCTATAGCGACTGTTCTAAAGCGCGGGAGTATCACGTGACAATGGGGCAGCCGCTGATTGGCTATAACATGACTACATACGTCACGGGACGAGATGGTTTAACTAGTGAATAATGGCGCCAAAATGTAATAATTTCGAAAATAAATATCTCGATAAATAGGAATTTTCGCCAAAATTAGTATAGAATACAGTATTCTTGTTTTTTTTTCACTCTATCTCGCTGTATAAATATAACTATCGAGTTTGGTGGATGTGTTCTGCCGAATCTTAACCGACAATTGAATAAAATGCACAAGCAATTTAAATTTGACTGTTATCCAAATTTAATCTACAATTGGTAGTTATTTAACTTAATAGTCATATTGTAATACGCAAGACCATTAAATGAATGGACCAATAACAATTTAAGTTACAATCATAGGCCTGCTTGGCCCTCTACCACATTAGCTAACATACATAATGCGAATAGAATAAATGAATTTCGTATTACTTGAATTACAATTAGAACCACTTATCTGTTAGGTAGACCTTCTTAGATCGGAATTTTTCGTTTCACTTACTTTAGCCACACATTCGCTTTAAGAATGATTAACGCGTTAGTTCTGTTTTCTATACCATTTTAGCTTGGCGAGTAATTTACCCGAAATTAGAAGAACGATTTAGCTTCTAAGTGCCACACGCGATTTGAATTTATCATTACGGCACAATATATGTATATTTATATACTTGAGCAAACTTCCACTAAGAACTCGTTTTTTTGTTCTTAAAAGGAGAAATAAATCTAATGTTCTTATTTAAAATTCACACAGATTTTGTGAGAGAACATTATTTCACCACGCTCTGAGATGCACTGATGCTATGCGTTTCCCTTTGTTTCATTTGGGCATCTTCCGCTTCGAATTTATAATAGAGACATTAATCCCACCTTTTAACTAACATAATTTTATGGTACGTTATTTGGCAATAGGTAAAGAGTAACTTGGTATAAACTTCATTCTCGTTCTCTGTTTTAATAAAATTTGATTTTTATATACGACAACTGTTCTCTGCCTATGGACCATTTTGTTCGCTAGGCTGCCAGGCGCATACCCAAATAAAATTCTCTCTTTGATTCATCTTATTTTTAAGAATTATTAACCTTTCAGAAGGTGTAATTTTTACATGCTATTAAACTTGTTAACAATGTAACAATCTAATTCTAACGGAGTTTTCCCATTTTATACAGGGTGTTCGAAAAGTCCCGTCACTCCCTACAAAATGTACATATTGTAATACCAATTTTATTTTTGTGATTAATTGAATTTATGTGATTCATTGAAATTTTTTTTCTTTTCCAGGTATTTGAGTTGTGTGAACAATGGCAGACCAGTCCACTTACACTCTGGAGGAAAGGATAGTGATGAGCACATGGGCTCATGAAAGGTCACATACTGGCAAAACGATGCCTGATATCCACAATAATTTCAACACAAGATTCAATAAGGCTGCACCATCAAACAAGACAGTATTACCCGAGAAAAAGCTGTTTGAAACTGGCTCCATCAAGGACAGACCACGGTTGGGAAGACCAACAACGCGAGCAGAACACTGTGAAGGTGTGATTGCATCGGTGGCTCGTTCACCGAAAAAAAAATCACTTCAGAAACGATCACAAGAACTTGCAGTCCCCATGTCCACAATGAGAGATCGCATGACAAAAGATCTCGGCATGAAACCATACCGCCCGTCACGAAAATGATGGTGCACACACAGATATTCTTGATTAGTAACTGTGATTAGTAACTATATTTACTGTAATTAAAGTAATTGTTGCTAGTGACTTGTTTCTTAAATTACACCTACCACATATAAATACAATTAATCACAAAAATAAAATTGGTAATACAATATGTACATTTTGTAGGGGGGTGACGGGACTTTTCGAACACCCTATACATAAATGAACGTTCAATTTTATAACACCTTCTTTCTTTGTTTGAGGTGAAGCGCGGAACTCACGTGCTTTCTCACACTTGAGTTTCTTTATTTTAATGTAATTTTTACATCAGTTATTTTCCTAGTTTCTGGGTACCTATATATGGTATTTTTATCCGAACTTATTCAGAATTAAATAGACAATTGAATTCATGTCTTTTTTCCTTAAATTACATGAGTATTTAACATGCATATGTTTTAAATTCCATGTACTTAAGAATTTCCAAATTGTTTCGTTTACACCCGAACCTGTACAGAAATGCCCCGCCATTTTTGACAAATACAATTCTTCGTTTGAGCTTGGCTTAGCTTTCCGTTTGGTATTTATACATACAATTCATTCTGTTTGCATGATCAATTTTGTTTGCGAGTTAATTTATAACCAGTAATTAATTAACCTTATTACATTATTCCCATACATAACTACGTACAGTAGTTAGTCTGTAGTGAACATTCGTACGTCGTACGTCGTTAGGTCTTAAAGGGTTAATGGAGAATTCAGAATTACGCCATTTAATTTTAGTTTCTTAAACATTGTCAGTTTTGTACTAACGGTTTTATTGCAGTTATTCACTACTCACACGTACTATAAAGTATCGTATTGAGGATTCATTGTCATGTCGAGAGAACTAAAACGTTTCCTGCGTAATTCTTCGGTCTCGTGATTCTAATGTTTTCTAGTCTGATTTTATGATGTCGAGGTTCGACCTCATTCCATTTCGATTTTATGAAACTGTAAAATTCATCTAGTATTTTAATTGGAAATAACTATAACTATAATCAAATCTTACCTAACCAGACCTTATACCTAACCGGGCACAATCTAAATAACTAATTTAAACTACCTTATCGCGAGTTAAACCGATCTGCGGAAGATCGAACCATTTGACCGTCACCTTCAATGCATGTTTGAATTTTCGATGTCGAAGTCGTTTTTATGCAGTTCGACCGTTTGCGGGTCGACTTTGTATCCCTATTCCGTCGAGGTGCTTCACTTCTATAATTAATAGATAATTTTCTTAAATAAATAATTAGGAATTAGGAAATAAAAACAAAATATTGTACATAATATTTACTTCCACATTTTATTATTTAACGAATTGATTTCTTTCCATTTGTTAAATTAATTTGGATGTAATTTTTCTTTAAATACACAACTGAAATTTGAATGTGTATTTTGAGCGTAATGATTATATGTTTAATTATTTTTTCTTTCTAGTTCGGTAACGTTATTTACATCTTGATTGTGGCTTACATCTTTCTTCCGTTGCTGAAAAATTTACATTCAATTGTCGCTGGATTTGCAGTTTCACTGGTTCACCTCATTCTTTGTTTTTTTGTCTACTTTTTGAAAGAGAAGGACACATCTTTTTGGCAAAAGGTGAGATAGCTTTTGTTACACACACACACACACACACACCACACACACACACCTGTGCGACCCCCGCCCTCCACACCTACACATACAATATATATATATATATATATATATATATATATATATATATATGTGTGTGTGTGTATATATATATATGTGTGTGTGTGTGTGCATATTATATTATTACTTTATGAACTTGTTATACAATGAGCATAAGAAAAATTATGTTCCTTCAACATTTTAAGCAAAGCTAAAATGTATTTTCATGTCTTCAGATTACTGAAGCTTAATTAATATAAATGAAATATTTTTTCACGAAATGTAATTCATTTTCACTTCCACTTGCCTGGAGGAGGTTTAAATGGTGGAAGGAAAACAAACTGCATTCGGGAATACTGTGTCGACACTCTGTCGAGTATTTTCATTAAGGGATTTAAACGAAATTTATGTTTCTTTTTGAAAACTTGATAAAATATTGTTTCTTTAATGTATTTCATCAGAATGATTCAGTTTTGGCAAATTACAGTTTATGAATGTTACTTTTTTAGTTTCATTATTTAATAATTACGATGAAGTTACGATGAAGTTTGCAAAATGGTGCGTATCAAAAAATTAAATTTGTAAATGTACTGTAGGTTGTGGCTTCATAATTTATCTTTTTATTCCGACATAGAGTGATTAATTATATTGTGGATTACGCCTTTATTCCATGACAAAGATTTACATTTTTTTAAAATTCGTTTCCCCTCTGACATTTTTCAAAACTGTCTTTGGGTAGTTGACATCCGACTTCATCATTTTGACTCTCGTTAATCTGGAATGGATTTACACCCGACGCAGCAATGAAATCACTTTCAGAAGAGTCTTTCTGAACAGGATGGGGAACCTCGAAGCTAAAATAAAGGTAAGTTGGTGGATTCTTTAGTTTGTCGTTCTGCCCGAAGAAAAATTACCCACTACTGTATTCTAAATATTTGCATTTAACAGTGTGCCGTTGTTGGTCGGTAGATTTTCAGTGGCATTCGATTTTATTTCTAGTTTCCTTTTATATTAGTTTAGAAGGATTCAGATTGCGTACATGAAAAGTCATTGTACAAATCATTCAACTCGCAGAAATTAACAAGTTAAAATCAAATTTAATGTTTATATACGAATGTGGAGCTGAATGATTTGTTTAAAAAAATTTAAAACTACTTTCAAAATAGGAAAAGGTAATTTCTTGAGAAACTATAGGACTTTCCATCTTACAAAATGCGGTCATTGCATTAAAAGCATTTATGTTCTTTGTAAAGACGAGAGAATTTAGTGAAACACAGTTAAACACTTAAAATTTCAGTGAGTTTGAAGTAAGTCTGAACGAGATCTGTTCATGGAGTCCATGACGATTTGGGTTAAGGTAGTGGTTGCCAGTACCCCTAGCTCGGTGGGTAACATCGTTTCCCTATAAGAAATGAAGACACTGAGGTCGAGGGATCGACTCCTAATAATAAAAATAATAGTCAGTCAGGAGGGCAGAAACACCCGATCTCGGTGGTTTCACTTCACTTATAGGAAACGTGTCATCCACTGAGCTGCGGCCCTGCGGGTGCTAGCTTCAACTAACAATGGTGCAGTAATAATAATCCAGGAGTTAGCAATGGGATTTGTTTGTTTAGCCCAGGGGTTCTCAACCCACTTACTTTCATTACCCACCTGAAGCATTGGCGCTCACCCCGTTACCCCTAATGACGCGTAAATTAACCAAAAGTTAAAGTAGTAGTTTAAAGACAATTGTATGATTATAAACACCACCCTTAAATGAAATATGTATGGCTTCCATTACTCCCCCCCCCCTGGATATCCCAAATTACCCCTTTAAGGGTAGCCTGATCCCTGAGCCAGTTTCCGTTCCTCCTGATTGATTATTATATAGACACACACACACACACACACACACACACAATATATATATATATATATATATATATATATATATATCAAAGCTATTGACTTCTCCTTAGGGAACCGGAGCTTACAGATGAAAAGAAGGATCAACACAACGGCAAACATTTTCATTTATTTGTACATCAGACGTTTCGACAAATCTTTTGTCATCATCAGTGAGTTAAGTCTTAAAACCTTAAAACAAAATTGAAAAGTGAAAGTTACATCAATACAATATTAAGACCATTAAAATTAAAACCTTAAAGCAAAATGAAAATTGCATCAATACAAAATTAAAACATTTAAATTTCATCACTATAAAAACTAAAATTAAATTAAATTTCATCACTATAAAAACTAAAATTAAATTACCTCAATAGGTAAATACACAATGTTTACATCCACCTCCATACTTGGCAAAGTCTAAGAGACCACTAGGTGGTCAGGGGATTAGAAAGGGTATATCTGTGAAACACGGTTGGTTGTCAAAAGAGTCTTAATTTGTAGGATGAGCTATTATTATTAAGGAGGGTTTGTTTCTATAGATGTACAAAGATTCTAAAATTCGGAGTTCTGTAAGGTTATTGGATCTAGTTAAAATTTCAAACTGAGTTTTGTGAAGGGGATGGTCGTTTTCATTACTGTGGTTTCTAATTGCGGATTGTGGAGGGCTACTGAGGGGACGGTTGGTACGGACTGACAAGCCCAAATGTTGAGAAAGGCGCACCTCCAGTTGGAGTTGAGTGCTGCCAATATACGCAGCCTTACAGCTGTCGCACGTGTATTTGTAAACAACATTGGGGCATACAGTTTTGGGGAATTCATCTTTGAACTTTAAAAAATTTGATAATTTAAGTGGGTTGACGAAGGCGAATCTAAAATTTATTTGGGGATAACTAGACTTGAGTAGTTTGGACAATTCACCTCGAATACGCAATGATAAATAACCATAAAAAGGTAATTTAATATATCTGGTTTCTTTTTGTACTGTAGTTACGGGGAGTTTAGTATCAAAAGTGTTATTTAAAAATTTCTTTAATTGGTTATCGAATAGATGAGAAGGGTAGTAATTGTTAATAAAGTACTGTTTTAAAAATTTAAATTCTTCGTTTAACGAAAAGTAATCCGAACAAATACGGTAACTTCTTGTTAATAATGTTACTATAGCACTAATCTTATATTTATAAAACATACAACTTAAATAATTGGTTCCCAAGCCAGTAAAAGTTTGTTTCCGAAATAGTGAAGTATTTAAGTGAAGTTTTAAGACTTAACTCACTGATGATGACAAAAGATTTGTCGAAACGTCTGATGTACAAATAAATGAAAATGTTTGCCGTTGTGTTGATCCTTCTTTTCATATATATATATATATATATGATGAATAAAACCACGAAGGAAAGGAAACAGAGACAAAAGCGCTTGAGCACCACTCTGTGTTTTTTTGTCAGGCTGATAAATCTTCGAAATATTTTTTTTCCTAAATATTCTTTGCTAAATATAGGGTGCGTCTTACCACTTGTAGCGTCTTAGGCGTAAAATACGATATATATTGCAGAAGGGTCGACCGTAGGTTGATCCTGAACATCGATTCGAAGACATCAAGTGAGACTCAAGTAATATTATAATAAATAATAATAAATAATAATAAATAATAATAATAATAATAATAATTACGCAGTACGAATGGCATAATTAAAAATAGTGATTATTAACACATCTAAGATGCAATAATTTGTTGTTGTTGTTGCAGCGTGACAGAGCGAAACACCAAGAGGAGTCCCTCCTTCTATCAGTGCTCCCAAAAACGGTCATGCAGAAAGTGAGAGAGGATTACAGACGTTACATTTACGAAGGGAAGTTCAACTCCAGTCAGTTGTTTAGGTAATTTAAATCACGTCTTAGATTTGGTACACCTGATGCTGATTATAGATTTGGTTCTCGTCGGTTAAAAACAACATATATTATAACTGACTGGACAACCATACGCAGTTACACACTAAATTACAATCCCGCTTACATGCAAACGAAAGTCATTTTGGGAGCTAAAAATCGAGTAAGGTTCCTGTACAAGATTTTTATATCGTGTATTTCGTGGTTTGATTTTTAAGTGGTTTGGCAAAGAAGTTTGCTTTCTTAACATATGTGCATTATTTTAGGTAATCTGAGTTGATTTGTCGAAATTATAAACTGAGGAAATAGAGGTCTGCACTTGCCTACTGTTTCAGGTCCGGCCCGCCCCGTATCCGTAGGTTTTGGGTCCGGCCAGTTATGTTATTTTTATTTTGAAGCCCGTGTCTGGTCTGGCCCGTAAGAATTTCATAAAATATGTAACCGGCCCGGCCCGGTCCGCATTTGACACTGTCACCGACCTATATACACTATGCCATCTATAGTATTGTAGGTGTGTGACTATCGAAATCGTGTAGTATGACGAGCAGCGATTATAAAATTAATATTAGCAGCATTTTTAAAAAAAATTTACAAACTATTTTAAATTACTTTTTATTTTTTGTCATTCACTACACAAACCTTCATGAGGAAAGCCCTTGCTTTTATCCAATTTTCCACTAACTAAGTACATTTAACACAAACTGAATAAAAGACGCGGAAATAAAATTAAAACCCAGTAACTTTTATTTTTTATTTTATTGTTAATATAACGGAATAATCGACGTAAATTATAGCGAGACATTGAAACAATTTAAAGAATGCAGAAAGTGTTCAATTATCGTAAGTGTTTTGGATGCGTCAGCTTTAGGCCACTCCTTCCCTTTATATCCTTTCATATCTGTGCTTTTAATACCTGTTAAGAAAACAATGCCATCATGCAACCGGTCTAAAATGATATAAAAAAAGGCAAAATAAAAACCAGATACGGTTGTGCGTATGCGAAGTGAGAACTTAAAAACAAAGAAAAAATACAGAAAAATGCTAAGCAGTAAAACTGAACTGACTATCAAAACAGATTATGACACGACATTCCTAAACCTTATGTTAATTAATATAAGTTTTTTAGACTAAAAATCAATTTAAATGCGTTATATATATTATATATATATATATATATATATATATATTAGTGATGTAGCGGATGTCATTTTTTTCACATCGGCGGATGCGGATGCGGATGAGGATGTTTGATTTCAACATCCGCGGATGCGGATGCGGATGCGGATGTCTACATTTTCGTTATTTTTTAGGATATATTCGAGATTTGTTGTGTTTAACGTATATAATAAGTTATTATATAGAGAGAGCTGTAGCTATAATGTAGTATAATTGATTAATTGTACAATAATTGCTGTACTTTTCCCTGAACATATAAAATAATAGCAAGCATCTAACTAATATAGAAATCAATTAGTGAATTCGTCTGCAAATAAATTCGTTATATTTTGTTGAGTTTCAGCCACAATTAGAAACCATAATTGTGTTACCCGACCTCTTTCCCCAACCTCCACCCTTATAGAAAGAGATCTTTAATTAGCTTGATAACTATTTATATTAAGTTTAAAGTTTTATTAGGCATATTTATAAATGAGTAATTAAAATAAAGTAAACTAAGATGTTCATCGTTTAATGTTCAAACTTAATTATAGGAAGGTTATGCTTAAGGAACATTAATTTTTCTGCCTTTCCTGCTGCCAGTCTGTTTCTCTTTTCATCATATATTAATCCAGCACTGCTAAATAATCTCTCGCTTGGTACGTTTGTTGGAGGACAGGCTAAATGTTTCCTTGCAAGTTTACTCAAGTATGGATAGATATTCTGCGTATTTTTCCACCAACTAATAGGATTGTCACATGCAGCCAGGCGTTTTTCTTGGTGATAGCTCTCGATCATTTTTACTACATCTTTTGACATCGCGTAGGTCTCGTCATTGCTGCTTGACTCAAGAAACTGAGAGACAGATTCTGTGATAGATTTGCTTGTTGAAGGTGTTGGTTCTGTCACTGAAACTTTTATTCTTTTGGTGGGTGGCGAAGCGACAGATTCAAGAGATTCAACTGCTTTGCCAAGTGATGATTTAAGTCGTTCTAATGAACTAGGTGAAAATAACTTAGCTTTGTAACGTGGATCTAAGTAGGTTGCAAGAGAGTAACTTCATACAAGAACAGCCTCTCGTCTTGTCGCTTGCATCACTTTTGCGCACAATGAACTAGTTCTATTAATATAGAATTTGATAATTTCCGCTTATTAATGACGTTTTATCTCAACGGTCCACATCCGCACGACATCCGCAGTCCAAAGTGCGGATGCGAGAAAATGTGCGGATGTTCCGCGGATGCGGATGCGGATGTGACCTACATCACTAATATATATATATACAGTATAACTTACTTTATGCGAGTTCGAAGGACGGTTCAGCATCGACTTGTGGTCGACCCCTCTGCAGCATCCCGCCTCATTTGCGATATATATATATATATATATATATATATATATATATATATATATATAGGGTGGGAGAGAAGTTTCTAAGTAATGCGCTTCTGTGGTGTAGTGGTTAGCATCGCTGACTACGAATCCATCGGCCCCGGGATCGAAACCCGTTGACGCTAGGCGGCGCGCAGCAAAACCCAGCTCTTCATCTTTCTACACAATAAAAATTTAATTGGTCCTTAAAGTCTTTTTCTTTACTTTTGTCTCAAAAACACACCCTGCGATTTATAAAACACATTTATGAATTACCCTGTATTTTTCTTTAAATGAGTAGTAGTTTATTTAAATCGGATGAGTAGTCTTTTTACAAGTTTAACTTGAACAATAGTTGTTAAAAATAAAGTTGAAAAGGAGGGTAATTAGAGACTTAAGTGAACATCAAAGAAGTTTACAATGAACAAAAACAAATTTTAATAAAACATTATCAATGATCAATTTTAACCCTGTGTTCCACTGGCGAACTGCTGTGGAAATGGTGTCTTGATCAAGCTCATTCCATGCTGTTAAAATACACTCGAAGTTGATTGACATCTTAAATATTTTGTCTGTAAAGTCTGTTAACTAAATGTCTCCATATGAAATAGTAAGCTGGATTTAAATCTGGACTATTCAGTGATCAATCTTCTGGCGCGATGAAATCGTGACATTGTTGTTGCAAGTATGCAATGGTGTGTCGGGACCGATTAGATGGGGCGTCGTATTGCTGAAAAATATAATTCTCACAGTAACTTTCAATTTCAGGGAACATCTTACTCAAAATATCGTCACAGTAATGTTTTGAATTAATGTTCACATTTTTATCTACGAAATCAATGGATGTTTTTCCTAAACAAGAAACACCAACAAAAATCATTACAAACTGACTGAAGTGATGTTTCTCTCTCGGAGACTACTTTTTGGAATTTTTTTCTTACGTTAACGTAGACTCTCGCTTTACGTATTTCGAGGCCGTTCAACAGTAATTTACATCCGTAAACTAAATGATAGACACGTCGTTATTTGATCTAAAACGGCGAAGCAGTCGACGGTAACAGTGCACACATTTTACTGTGGAGTGTGGACTGTTCAGATAATGCGATGCACTTGGAATCGCTTGAATGTTTTCTAACCAAGGTCTTTTTTTGCAGTTCAATGCACTGAACTTTTTATAACATGGTGCGATTAGCAGTTCTCGTACACTCAAACTTGAAAGGATATCGTCAGTAGTGTGGCCGCAAAAGGAGAGAGTGCAGAGCAATTGCAATGTTGATCAAATGCTGCAAGGTGCCACCCATCCCAACCCCTTGTTGCAAGGTGCCACCAGCAACAGGGTGTAAAAAAAGGGGGGTATTCCCCAGCAAGCTGGGGGAGTCCACCTAGCCTCTTTGGGAGAGAATGTGGGAAGGCCTCATTCCCAAAAGGGGTATACCTAACTTAAGAGAGAAGGAGAGACAGGAAAAGACCATCCATCGCCTGCGAGACGCAGACGCATAATGGGAGCTCAGGGTAGCATCCCTTGGCTTAGAACTCGAAATCCGCCACTTGGCAGTTGGCTTAGAGGACTTATAAGGAATAAATGGCTTGTATATATTAATAACCTTCGAACGAATTAAAAGCGCACACAAACGCACATACACTCTCCGACTATATATATGCCCATAGATTCCCTATTATTACACACACACACGTATATAAACATGCATGTAGAGCCCCAATAGCAAAATATATACGAGCATAACCACCCACAAAAAAAACACCACAGCACCACAACCACCATTCGTCTAAGTATAGCTTACCATCACCTAACCAACCCCACCTTACTCACGGCTTTTACTTACCAACTCCTGAGAGACCGACAAGCTCTCTAAATACAACCCAATTAATAGACAAAGCTATTAAGCAAAAACAAATACGTTTATGGGACCAAGGGGTAGACCAACAAGGTCTCAAAAAAAGGACAACACTAATAGTTCTTTTATTAAGCTTCTCATGGTAGAACACCACGAAGCCAATTTGACGTTGGGTGGGTGACCTTTTAAACAAAAAATCGAATATGATAAACTAAGTTTAATACGAACACAAAATTTCACCTTAATATACCAATTTATCCTTAAACTATAACATAAAAAGCATTAATATGATTTTTAAAACAAAATATAAATTAAAATAGGGCTAACTATTTCATTTTTCGCACTTATCTCCATCATGTTTAAATATTAGATCGCGGTATTTAATTAATTTGTATATATTTATTGGAGAGATGTTCCAAAACATTAATTTGTTGAAGCATGCCATTATATATATATATATATATATATAATATATATATATATATATATATATTATATATATTATTATATATATATATAGGGCTACAAGATTAGTTACCAGAATGCGCTATGCATTGATTTAGTTATGTTATTTGAACACTTTTGAGAAGATTAATTCGGATTATTGCAGTACCAGGTATATTTCATTAACTTCTCCCAAATTCCAAAGGTCAGTATTTTTAAACTAAAACAATTATAATACTTAGAATTGTCAGTGAGGTCATTATACCAATATTATTTCGCTATGCGTATTTCATCTCAACATTAAAGGAGAATTATCTGAGGCACGCCCATATATATATATATATATATATATATATATATATATATATATATACACACACACACACATATATATATATATATATATATATATATATATATATATATATATATAAACGCACATTTTGTATAAAAACAGATGCATGTAAAGTTTCTTTAGTTGGAAGTATATATATATCGAGGCATTCCACCAAACTAGTTGCCAGTTTGCGCAGCTTAATATATGCAATTTTATTTTTAATCAAAAACAATAAATTAAAAACGCATACCGTTAAAATATTTTCCAAAGTCACGTTTAGAAGACTGTATATATATATATATATATATATATAACACTACCAGTCAAAAGTTTAAGTACATCCTGAAATATTCATAAATTTCAAATTTTGTTTCACCCTTTAAGCCCTGAATTTTTTGTAGGGTTAAGCTATGAATGCTTGTATTGGAAACGTTAGCAATTTGTACCTTCTTCAGTCCTTAAAGGGTTAAAGTTTTTTATTTATTAACTAAATTATCATGACACAAATTCATAAGTACAAAACATGGGAACTTAAATAACAACAAATCAGGACAATTTACCAAAAGCAAAGTCTAAATTTTAGATTCATCAAAATAGCCTCCTCCAGCAGCAATTACAGCAGAACAAATTCGTGGCATGCGCTCAACAAGAGAAAGAAGATAGTCTGGTGAAAGTTGCTCCCAGCACTCTTGTAAGAGTTCCCAGAGCTTCTGAGCACTGGATGGCTGCTTGGCTTTCACTCGTCGATCCAGTTCATCCCACACTAGCTCGATGGGGTTCAGATCCGGGGACTGTGCTGGCCATTCCATAACTGTGAGCTGACGTTGCCGTTCTTTCTGCTTCAGGTAATTTTGACACAGCTTGGAAGTGTGTTTAGGATCGTTGTCTTGCTGCATTATGAACAGTTGGCCAACTAGTCACGGTCCAGATGGGATGGCATGGCGCTGTAGAGTGCTGTGATAGCCAAGTTGGTTCAGTATTCCAGTGACTTTGTGGAGATCTCCAACTTGCTCTCCTGCTAAACATCCCCAGACCATCACACTTTCTCCACCGTGCTTCACTGTTGGCACAACACACTGTTGTGTCATTCTTTCACCCGCTCTGTGCCGCACAAATACTCTGCGTTTGGATCCAAAAACTTCGAACTTTGATTTGTCAGTCCAAACTGTTGAAACTGTTGTACTTCTGGAGTTATTCAGCTGGGCTTTGATTTCAGGTACTGTGAGGCGTCTGTTGCGCAGACTGGTGACTCGGATATACTTGTCCTCTGAGTCTGTTGTGGTTCTTGTCGCCCTGACCTTTTTCTGTCCTTATTTTGACCAGTTTCTTCGTACCGTTTAATGGCACAAGCAACCGCATTAACAGAAACTTTTAATTTTTTTTTGCAATTTGCCTCAGTGATTGGCCCTCATTTCTCAAAGTTACAATCGACTGTCTTTTTTCTTTTGTTAACTGAGCTTTGGCACCCATTTTTGCTTTTTGAAACACAGAAATATACGTTAAACTACACAGTTAGCTCCTCTGCAAGGATTTTATATGTAAAGACCTGCAGCGCATGTTAATAACTGAACACATGTATTACATAGTCCTGAAGAAACACACTACTCAGTAAAGACTTTTTAACTGTTTTTGGACCTTTGTGCAGAGCTAATGGCATTAATTTTAGGTTGCATGCTATACGTAAATTAACACATTTTGAAGGCTATTTTGAAGAAGCTTCTGCATAGGGCAGATGCACTGAAGCATACAATATGAAAGCCAGGTAAGCAAATTCATCTCTAGTACCTGTTATGTTTACATTTGAAGTTTATGTCATGAGCTAAGCAGCAAAACATTGGAAATTAGTAGGTACACTTAAACTTTTGACTGGTAGTGTATATATAGTATATATATATATATATATATATATATATATATATATCGGACTACAAGATTAGGTGCCAGACTGCGCTGTTTATTTAATTTGTATATATTTAATAGAGAAGCTGTGCTCCGTATAATTAAGTTCTTTATTATGTATGTATTATTAAGGGAAAAATATAGTGTGTAGACATTTTCCTCGTTCATGTCAGACGAATTTATTCAGCTTCCATCTTAATACACAAATTTATCTAAAAACAGTAATTAGCTAACGCTTACAGTTAAAGTTGTTTCCACTGTAATGTTATGAAATAGTATTTATAGATGCATTTAGTAGGGTCTATCCAAGTAATGCAGTTTTCTATGCATATTTATAAAGAAAACGGAATTTTGTTTAAGGGGGTTCTTAATTGTTCATCGAATTACTGTATACAACACATTTTTACGTTACTGGGTTTCAACATTTCCAACACATATAGGGTCATAGACACATAGACAGGGGGGAAAGATGGACTGAGGAAGATTCAGAACTCCAGAATGAAGTGTCGACGAGATGTATCGTGTTAATTTTAACTACTCTACGAGTGATTCTGGCAAGGAGAGTGTATAACAGACTTTGATTTTACCCCAGAAGATGGAGGACAAATGAAACCACATTCAGTTGCAGGTCCGGACAATTGGAACGCATTATTGATTAAAAACTGTAAAAATGAAATAGCTACACCTTTATACTGGGTATGGAGAAGATTCCTAGACACTGGGGAAATACCGAGCATCTTGAAGACAGCAAACATTGTTCTTATATATAAGGAGAGGACAGATCTCAAGCAAAGAACTATAAACCAGTGTCATTGACGTCCCACCTCACCAAATTATTTAAAAGAATAATTTACCTTAAAGCGCTTCTGCCTCAAGGGTGCGCTGCTCCCACGAAGTTCGCTCAGCGCCTCCTGAGGCGGGGCCACGACGGGGTCGCCACCCTTCTTTTCTCTCGCTCCTGCCATACGATTTGGTCCCCTATTGAATTTGTGGGGGCCGGTCTGGCAGAGGAATACCCTGACACTGTGGGTTGGTCGGGTATGTTGGCTAAAAACATGTCCAAGTGTTTTTTAAAAGTATCTACTGGGACTGCACTTATATCTCTAAGGTACTGAGGCAAGGAGTTAAACAGGCGAGAACCCTGCCTAGAGATACTATTATATTGAAGGGTTTGAATCCTTCTCAGACTGTTTGGTGGGAGGTGATATTTTTTACACATTCTTCCAGTTCTTGTTAAGGTGGGCACAATTGGTTCAGTATTGGGGGCAACTAAAAGCCCTTCTAGAATTTTCCAGGTGTAGATTAGGATGTGTATCTCTCAAACCTTCTCTCTATGGAATAAAGGTTGAGGCCTCTGAGCCTATCCCAGTAGTTTAATTTGTTTTTACTCACCTGTTGCCCATCAGGTTGTTTAATATACGAGGTAAAGGTTCTTTGTCGGCCCTCAATTTTTTGCAATTCATTCTGTTTGTGGGGAAACCATAATTGAGAGCAGTAGTCAATGCGTGGAAGGACAAGTGATTTCCACAGGGTAAACATGGTCATACTGTCCCTAGTTCTGAATGTCCTCAGTATATATTATATTAGTTGTTTGCATGATGAGGTTACTTTGTCAATGTGCCTGTTGAATGTTGCATCTTCAGATAATATAATCCCTAGATCCCTGACATGATCAGTTTGTACAATATCTTTTCCTGTGGGTCCAGTGTAGTTGAATTGTTCTTTCATGTATTTATTTGGTCCATACTTAATTAGTTCAAATTTGTCCTCATTGAAGGCCATATTGTTCGCATCTGCCCATGCATATATAGTTTGTAGATCTTTTTGTAGCTCTACACAGTCTTCTTTTTCTGTAATTGGTCTTAGTATTCTGGTATCATCTGCGAATGACAGGAGAGAGCTTCCTAGGTTACAGTTTATATTGTTTAGCATTATAATGAATAGAATTGGTCCTAGTACTGTGCCTTGCGGCACTCCACTAATCACTTCTTTTTCTATAGATCTTGCTCCATTTACAATTGTTATTTGTTTTCTGTCAGAGAGAAAGGCATGGATCCATTTTCCTATTTTTCCACAAATACCAAGTTCTTTTAGTTTATGGAATAATATACCATGGTCAACCTTGTCAAAAGCTTTTGCAAAGTCTAGATAGATGACATCAACATTGTGGTTTTCTCCCAAATATTGTAGGATTGTATTGCAATGGTCTATAAGTTCAGTAAGGCAGGATCTCTTGTGTCTGAAGCCATGATGAAAGTCTTCTAAGAGATGTTCATTTTCTATAAAACTGACACTGTGCCTTTTCAGGATTTTCTCAAATATTTTAATAATATGGGAAGTCAAATATATGGGTCTATAGTTCTTGGCTTCCTTTCTTTTGCCTCCTTTGTAGATTGGGGTAATATTTGCTTGTTTCATGATTGGTGGTATTCTACTCAGTGGCGGCTCGTGACTAAAAATTCTAGGGGTGCTGTCTCTAAGAATGGGTTGAAATAATTACTGAAATAAAAGGATGAGCATTGAGCAATGAATAAAAGTTTCAAAAGTTATTGAAAAAGTTATTCAGTGAGCTCATCCTTATATTGTTCTTGATTATTTCAATTGTAAATAAAAAATTTAGGGGTACTGCAGTTCCGCAGTGCCTACCGACGAGCCGCCACTGAAATTTTCTACTGGTGTCTAGTGAGGATCTCCACAGGATTTTCAAAGGCAGAGATAAAGTATGTCTGCATTCCTTAAGAATCTTGGCTCCAATTCCATCTGTACCAGGGGCTGAACTCCCCGTAGCTCTGTTATTGCCTGTTGTATATCTCTAGTGGTTATTTGTATATCTTCCAATAATGGTCTGTCTTGGTCATTTTCTTCTCTATCAAAAAATGCTGTAGTTTTTTTTTCTTTGCTACTACAGGGGTACTCCAGCTTAAAGCATATTGAGATTGTAGAATGTTTGCCATTTCCTGTGTATTAGATGTGAGAGTTAGTCCATCTTTAGCAAGCAATGGGCCGATGCTCCTTTTGATAACTGCTTTGCGTTTAGCATAGCTAAAGAAGAATTTGCTATTTTCCTTTATAGTGCCAATAGCTTTGTGTTCATTATCAATATTCTCTCTTATGGTTGACTCCTTTATTTTAAGTTCTAACATCAGTATCTGATTCCGGATGTTACTATGTCTTGTATCACTTAATTGCTTTGTCAGTTGTTTAGATAGCTTTGTTCTCTTTCTCATAAGTGTCCTTCTGTATCTGTACTCTTTTGTCCGGTGCTTCTGTGCACTATCGTTTTTCTTTGGTGTGTGTTTGTATAATGCTGATGACAGCAGGTATTGTATTCTACTCTTGTGGAGGGACAAGTTTGTGAATATGTGCATGACATTATGGTCGGAGTGTATAGTTGGTGTTATAACAATGTGGTCAACTGTAGTTGCATTATTTGTCAGCACTAAATCTAGGATAATATTTTTTCTAGTTGGGCAGTGGACATGTTGTACTAGGAGCAGTTTTTCCATAAAGTCATTCACGTGTTTTGATGTGGACCTTTTTGTCCCTGATTTCATACCACCATATTGGTTCCAGGTGCAATTTGGGAGATTAAAGTCTCCTGTAATGATTAAGTCTTTTGTTGAGTCTACAATAGCTGGGCATTGCCTGATTTTTTCCAGGACTTCATTGAGCTCTAGATGGGAGCTATCTGGGGGGCTATAGATATTCACTAGTATTATGTCTTCTTTATTTATGCTGAGCATGATGATTAGGAGTTCACAGGCTCCATTTGAGTATGCCATGAGCAGTTCACTTTGAATGTTTTCAGGGATGTACATCAGGACACCACCATTTAGACGGTCTTCTCTGTCACATCTATGGGTGGTGTACCCTTTGATTGCAATTTCACTACTCATGATCATGGGGTTCAGGTGTGTTTCTGTGAGGGCTATAACTGTGCTAGTAGTGTTTTCCACTAGTCTCTTTACGTAAGGTACTTTGGTATGGTTTGAGTTTGGGTAAAGGCCCTGGATGTTTAAGTAGATTATTGATACATTTGTGGAGCCATTTGTTTCATCTCCCACATATAGGGCATTTGTAGGGTTCCTGCTGGGGTTCTCGTTTGCTTTTGTATGAGGAGCCCAAGTGAGCTTTGAATGTCTTGTATTTGTTTTATGAGGTGGTAAAACCCCAATGGGGTTTCATGGTTGCTTGCTGTACTATTTTCACCAGTGGGCTTACCTGGACCCGCTACATCAGCATAAGATCTGGGTGCAGGAATGGTATTTGGTCTAGGGTTTTCTTGCATCCTTGGGCAAAATAGTGCCGATGGATAGTAGGCTCACTATCCTGGTATTCTCTCCGTTGAGTTTGATGTGGTTGGAATCGGATTGTTCCCTTCAGGTGGGCCAGATTGCAGTTCTCTTTAAAACAACTTCTTTCCCACCATGAGCTCTGGCAAATTTAGGGATGAAAGTAGGGACATCTTGCATTGGATCTACATCCAGAAATGCCATTCCCATCGTGTATAAATTTTTTGCAGAGTGGTGGGTGAGCAAATGGGCATTCTCTTCCCTTAAGTCCATATTTACACAAGCCCCTCCTGTAATACTTGCATACTGGCCTCTTGGTTTCACTTTTGGCTTTTTGGTGACTGTGTACAGTGGGGTTGTTCACTTTGTTGAAGGTTTTAGTGTCCATTTCCTGTTCTTGTTTTCTCTCTTTTGGTGCCCTTTTTGCTTGCAGTTTCCCTCTCTCTAGGGTCTCATCCTGAGGGTTTCTCACTTTTTCAGCAAGCTCTGCATTTGCAATGCTAATTTCCTCCTCCTGTAACTCACCTACCAGTTCTACTTCAAGCTCTTCAAATTGCCTGTCATAGTCATCGCAAATTTGACGAGCACATCTAAAGCATGAGAATTTTCTTTTTAAATTTTGAAGGATGAGTAGGAAATAAATAGGTAGTTCACTACAACTGTAGTGTATCCATAGTCTGCATTCATCACATTTTAATGCATGTAGGCTGCAGTCTAATGCACATTTTATGCATGGGTTTCTGTTTTTGTTTTCTTCCTCTGCCATGTTGACTTGCATACTGGTTTTAGTGTGGAGAATAGTCACCAGTGAGTCCATTTTTTTTTGTAGATATTCGATATTTGATATTTGATATTTGTAGATATTATTATTATTTTTTTTAATTTTTTTTTAAATTATTTTTGGTTTCTGTTTCCTTTCTTTCGATGTTTCGATGGTCGGGTGTATTTCGAGAGGTTTCTGACCTTTGCGTTTTATGACCTTTTTATGACCTGACTTAGACTCTGCACTTAATGTAAGAAAAGTGGACTATTAAGTTTGGTGGTTACACAATCAGGGTGTAAATTGTATAACCAAGCTTAAACTAACTGGTTTCAGTAATCTAATTTAAACTTTGTTTTCAAGCAATTCTAGGTACGTCCTAAAACTACGAAGGTTAACCGAAAATTTATGATTACTTGGAGACACTGGAAAGATTCAACGAAAAGCAGCACGATTCCGATCAGGTAGGACTCTATCTTGTGTATATACATTATTAAGAATTATTATTATATTTAAAATAAAATAAATTCGTGAGCACTGCCCTATACCCGGTACTTTATGCTTCCTAACACACACACACACACAAGTATGTATAATTATGTTCGTAGATCTTCATACTCGGAAACAATTCCCTCCGTCATCTGTACTAACCATTTATACAACTATATATACACGTTCATAGAACTTCAAACTCGGAATCACCTCCCTCCGTCTTCTGTACTAACCGTTTACACCATCTATACGTTCATAGACCTTCAAATTCGGAAACAACTCCCTCCGTCATCTACCGTTTACAACATCTATACGTTCATAGATCCTCAAACTCGGAAACAATTCCCACCGCCATCTGCACTAACCGTTTATACAACTATATATACGTTCATAGATCTTCAAACTCAGAATCAACTCCCTCCGTCACCTGTACCAACCGTTTATACACGTACTAAAAGCACACACACATACAACCCCGACTATATATAAACGCTTATAGATTCGCTATTATTACACACACACCACACACACACACACACATTCACATTTTAACATTAGCCAGGGCCTTTTTTTGCGTGATCCTATTGTTTTGAATTCGTTCAGAACAGATTTAGACTAGAAGGGTAAAGTGCTAAAACTCTGGTAGCTTTTCCTTATACATTTGTGTGCTCCTCCGAGTTCATCTCCGCTCATTATATATATAGGAAGAAAGAGAGAGAGAGAGCGTTACAAGGAGTTACAAGTACACTAATTTACAGCGCCGGAAATACTTTTATCCTAGCTAGACATACTACGCATCGCCTACCATCACCGGTTCTCGAACCCAAGTGGAGTGCGCAAGAGAGCAACTCTCTCTTCCACCATATTTATAAAAAACGGAATTTATGGTATAACTCATTTAATTGCGCCTTCTACAATTCAATAACTAAAATGGAAAGATTCAACGAAAATCAGCACGGATCCCGATCGGGAAGATCATGCTTATTACAACTTATAGAGCATTATAACAATATTCTAGAAGTACTTGAAGGCAATAAAAACTATGATGTCATATACACAGATTTTGCTAAAGCTTTCGACAAGTGTGATCATCGTATAATAGCACATAAAATGAAACATATAAGAATAACAGGCAAAGTGGGAAAATGGATCTATAACTTCCTCAGAGAACGACTACAGGTTGTCAAAATTCAAGGTGTATCATCAGCAGAATCAGAAGCACGTAGCTCAGTGTCATAAGGTACAGTGCTGGCCCCACTCCTATTCATTATCATGCTAACAGACACAGACAGTGTAGTTATCAGCAACAGTATAGTAACATCATTTGCGGACGATACAAAGATCAGCAGAAAAATCAGCGAGTGGTACCAAACCTCAAACTAAACCCAATTACCATCGAAACAACGCTGGACAATAGGAAAGGCAGAATATGTAGTGTTCCCAAACCAAAGGCCTGACAAAGGACCTCCTAAACAATGGAGGAAAAGAGTTTGGTTGTCAGGGGGCCAAGACTTTTTAACCAGCTTCCTAAGGACCTCAGAAGCGTTACAGGGGTCAATGTTGAAGTCTTCAAGAGAAGACTAGATGTGTGGCTCAGTACGGTACAAGATGAGCCGGATGTACCTGGCTATGTGCGATGGAGAGCGCAAGAGAGGAACTCGCTCCTCTACCAAGCCAGGCCTAGAGGCGGGGTCACCAGCTTGACCTTCGTGTGAAGAGAGACCGATGCAGAGGGACACTAACAAAATATACAAATGGTCAGAAGACAACAATATGACACTTAACACCGAGAAATTTCAGCTCTTGAGATGTAGTAGAAATGAGGAAATTAAACAGATTGCATATTATGCTAGATGATCCGGGTGTCCTGACTATGTACGGTGGAGAGCGCAAGAGAGCAACTCGTTCCTCCACCAAGCCAGACCTAGAGGCGGGGCCACTTGACCTTCGTGTGAAGAGAGAACGACGCACGGAAACGCAACGAGGCACACACACACATTTTATTCACACAGTTATCCGTGATTCACTGTCGTCAGTTGAATTAACCATGACTTACTAATTGTTACCATTGTGCATTTATCGTGATATGGAGTTAACGTGATTTGGTGATGTTTACATTCGCGGTTCGCCTTCCGCCATCCCACCACAATGCGCCTCAATCAGTTGTCTCTCAGCGCTACCAAAGACAAGATTAGCAACAATGTTAGCAGCGAGAGGGGTTACAACAGTTTTTTCCACAGGAATTGAGATTAGGGGGGGATGTTCGAATTTTAATGGGGTGAGGGTCGAGGGTGAACTGTGAGGGCGAAGGTGGGCTTTATGACACCATAGTAAAAACTGAAAAAATGTTTCACGCCCATTTATTAGGTTTAACTCATCTTTTAAAATCATTACACAAATTATTTTTATTTATTTAGCGTTTCTATAATTAATGTTGCACGTCCCAAAAATGAAATGGTCTCGCGACAGCAAACTGCATCAGTTATTACGTCAGTAACCATTATGTTACTTCTCCACTAAAATTTGTGAATGTGCCAAGCTTATGCAGTTACAATCTCAACAGATAAACTATAAATCTTAACTAATAATATTACATAAAATATATCTTCAAAATTTTCTAGCGACATTCGGCACCACCTTTATAGTCCTACAAGGTGGCAAGTCGTGACCCTTGAAGTAACGGTATAAAACAACCGAAAGAGCAAGACTTTAAACGTACGAACGAAACGACGAACGAACGAGTGAATTTTAATCCTCATAAATTGCTCAAAATGGTTTCCAAATAAGTCAAAATTAAGGTTTTCGGCCCGTTCTAAATGATTTTCCACATTACGTGGTTTTAACTAGTTAATGGTCTATATAAACAAACTGCGTAGTTAGGTGTTGTTGTAAAGTTATATTAACAAAACCAGATTATTCTGATACACGTAGAATTAAGATGTGTCGTAATATTAAGTCGAATTTTTGTTGTTTCGATGCCGGAAATAGCGTTTGTATAAATTTACGCTGTACGGTATTTCCTCGTACATTTGGTTTTGTATAATTAGAGACACTCATTAGCTTCGTAGTATTACAAACTGATTTTAGGCTATAGTTCAAATTTTTAAAACAATATCAACTCATTTCACACGCTTTAAATCAGTTACAAACGGGTTATATTGTTCATTTTTATAATAGTATACCATTCTAGTTCCGTTTTCATTTTAGTTATAGAAGCAACCTTCCAACCGTTCAAAAGTTCCGTGCTATGATTCATCATTTCACGAAGGTCAAGCTTGTCGCTCCTCCTCTCGAGTTAGCCTGGTGAAGCAGTGAGTTATTTTCTTGTACTCACCACCTCACATAGCCAGGTACGCCCGGCTCATCGGGATTGTTCTGAGCCAGGTGTCTAATCTTCTTTTGAAGATGTCCACTGCAACACCATTCGTGTTCCTTAGGTGTTTGGGCAGTTGATTAAACAGTTTTGGTACTCTTACAACAAAACTACTTTCTTTCAGGGTTAAGGATGTTCCCTGTCTAGCCTTTAATGTGGGAATACGACAGTCTTTCTTTTCTACTTTCCACTGTTGTTTGGGGAGTTACAGGGTTCAGAGTAAGATTAGAGACTAGTTTCTCCATTATTTTCCAAGTGTAAATAATGGTGTATCTCTCTCTTCTCCTTTCCAGTGTATATAGGTTTAATTCGCGTAACCTTTCCCAGTAATTTAGTTCTTGCACCCATTGATCTTGACTGTGAAGCTTCTCTGATTCCCTTCTAGTTGTCCAATGTTTTCTTTTTTATATGGGCCTGTTAGGACCGAGCAGTATTCCAAATTTGGGTATGATCGGTGTTTTCAGTAGAGAAATCATTATATTCCTATCCCTTCGTTTAAAGGTTCTCAGTATCTGCCCAGTTACTCTCTTTGCTCTGTTTACTGCTATCTTATTTTGTGTTTCAAATTTCGCATTAACAGTCATTACAACCCTTAAATATTTTGCTTTAGAACTTCTCCGAATTTTCTGTCCATTTGGAGTATAATATTCCACGGACTTTAGGTCCTCTCTTTTTCCGTACCGTAACAGCTGAAATTTGTCAGTGGTAAACTTCATGTTATTTCGGAGAGGCAGCGAATTAATACTTACGATAAACTGCGAGTTATTTCCATTAGTATCAATGTCAGAATATCCACTGTTGTTAATAAATGGTGTAACTTAATTAATGGCGTATATGTACTGTATATCCGTCTCTGTGTTGTTTTTTCATAGTAATCAGTGTACAATTTTAATAAAAGAAAACCTGTATTCTTTGGAGCGAGCACTGTACCTTGTGGCATTGAGCTGCGTACTTCTGATTCTGATGATGATACCTTGAATTTTGACGACCTTTAATCGTTCTCTGACGAAGCTATAGAGCCATTTTCCCACTTTGTCTGTTACTCCCATATGTTTCATTTTATGTGCTATTATACCATGATCGCACTTGCCGAAAGCTTGAGCAAAATTCGTGTATATGACATCATGTACTTTCATGGTATAATGTTCTGAAGTTCAAAACATATGGGAGTAAAAGACAAAGCTCTCTTGCGCTCATAAGCGCACATAGCCAGGTACACCCGGCTCATCTGGCATAATACGCAGTGTTTAATTTCCTCATTTCTACCCTATCTCAGGAGCTGAAATTTCTCGGTGTTAAGTGTCATAGTGTTGTCTTCTGACCATTTGTATATTTTGTTAGTGTCCCTCTTCACACGAAGGTCTCTCTTCATACGAAGGTCAAGCTGGTGACACCGCCTCTAGGCCTGGCTTGGTGGAGGAGCGAGTTGCTCTCTTGCGCTCTCCACCGCACATAGCCAGGTACACCCGGCTCATCTGGTACCGTCCTGAGCCACGCATCTAGTCTTCTCTTGAAGACTTCAACTTTGACCCCTGTAACGCTTCTGAGGTCCTTAGGAAGCTGGTTAAAAAGTCTTGGCCCCCTGACAACCAAACTCTTTTCCTCCATTGTTGAGGAGGTCCTTTGTCAGGCCTTTGGTTTGGGAACACTACATATTCTGCCTTTCCTCTTGTTCAGCGTTGTTTGGATGGTAATTGGGTTTAGTTTGAGGTTTGGTACCACTCGCTGATTTTTCTGCTGATCTTTGTATCGTCCGCAAATGATGTTACTATACTGTTGCTGATAACTACACTGTCTGTGTCTGTTAGCATGATAATGAATAGGGGTGGGGCCAGCACTGTACCTTGTGGCACTGAGCTGCGTGCTTCTGATTCTGCTGATGATACACCTTGAATTTTGACAACCTGTAGTCGTTCTCTGAGGAAGTTATAGATTCATTTTCTCACTTTGCCTGTTATTCTCATATGTTTCATTTTATGTGCTATTATACGATGATCACACTTGTCGAAAGCTTTAGCAAAGTCCGTGTATATAACATCATAATTTTCATTGCCTTCAAGTACTTCTAGGATATTGTTATAATGCTCTAAGTTGTGATAAGCATGATCTTCCCGATCGGGATCCGTGCTGATTTTCGTTGAATCTTTCCATTTTAGTTATTGAATTGTAGAAGGTGCAATTAAATGAGTTATACCATAAATTCCGTTTTTTATAAATATGGTAGAGGAGCGAGTTGCTCTCTTGCGCACTCCACTTGGGTTCGAGAACCGGTGATGGTAGGCGATGCGTAGTATGTCTAGCTAAAATAAAAGTATTTCCGGCGCTGTAAATTAGTGTACTTGTAACTCCTTGTAACGCGCGCTCTCTCTCTCTCTCTCTCTCTCTCTCTTCCTATATATTATATATATATATATATATATATATATATATATATACACACACAATGAGCGGAGACTATCTCGGAGAAGCACACAAATGTATAAGGAAAAGCTACCAGAGTTTTAGCACTTTACCCTTCTTGTCTAAATCTGTTCTGAACGAATTCAAAACAACAGGATCACGCGAAAAAAGGCCCTGGCTAATGTTAAAATGTGTGTGTGTGTGTGTGTAATAATAGCGAATCTATGAACGTTTATACACTATATAGTCGGGGTTGTATGTGTGTGTGCTTTTAGTACGTGTATAAACGGTTGGTACAGGTGACGGAGGGAGTTGATTCCGAGTTTGAAGATCTATGATCGTATATATAGTTGTATAAACGGTTAGTGCAGATGGCGGAGGGAATTGTTTCCGAGTTTGAGGATCTATGAACGTATAGATGTTGTAAACGGTAGATGACGGAGGGAGTTGTTTCCGAGTTTGAAGATCTATGAACGTGTAGATGGTGTAAAGGGTTAGTACAGAAGACGGAGGGGTGATTCCGAGTTTGAAGTTCTATGAACGTATATATAGTTGTATAAATAAATGGTTAGTACAGATGACGGAGGGAGTTGATTCCGAGTTTGAAGATCTATGATCGTATATATAGTTGTATAAACGGTTAGTGCAGATGGCGGAGGGAATTGTTTCCGAGTTTGAGGATCTATGAACGTATAGATGTTGTAAACGGTAGATGACGGAGGGAGTTGTTTCCGAGTTTGAAGATCTATGAACGTGTAGATGGTGTAAAGGGTTAGTACAGAAGACGGAGGGAGGTGATTCCGAGTTTGAAGTTCTATGAACGTATATATAGTTGTATAAATAAATGGTTAGTACAGATGACGGAGGGAATTGTTTCCGAGTTTGAAGATCTATGAACGTATATTATACATGTGTGTGTGTGTGTGTGTGTGTGTGTGTGTGTGTGTTTTAGGAAGCATAAAGTACCGGGTACAGGGCAGTGTTCACGAATTTATTTTATTTTAAATATAATAATAATTCTTAATAATGTATACTGTATTCACAAGATAGAGTCCTACCTGATCGGAATCGTGCTGCTTTTCGTTGAATCTTTCCAGTGTCTCCAAGAAATCATAAATTTTCTCTAACTATTCTTTTAAATAATTTGGTGAGTTGGGACGTCAATGACACTGGTCTATAGTTCTTTGCTTGAGATCTGTCCGCTCCTTTATATATAAGTACAATGTTTGCTCTTTTCAAGATGCTCGGTATTTCCCCATTGTCTAGGAATCTTCTCCATACCCAGTATAAAGGTGTAGCTACTTCATTTTTACAGTTTTTAATCAATAATGCGTTTCATTTGTCCGGACCTGCAGCTGAATGTGGTTTCATTTGTTCTCCATCTTCTGGGGTAAAATTAAAGTCTGTTATACACTCTCCTTGCTAGAATCACTCGTAGAGTAGTTAAAATTAACACGATACATCTCGTCGACACTCAGAGCTGGGCAGTATTTAAATACATTTGTATTTAAATACGTATTTAAATACATTTGTGTATTTAGAACTGTATTTATAAATACATTGTTTTTCATGTATTTAAATATAGTATTTAAATACTTTAATGAGTATTTAAATACAATGTATTTAAATACTCAAAATATAAAAATGTAAATACTTTTACTGGTTTAATACACGTTCTGTACTAGCACAGTACGACGCGTCGACAGTGTAGTACAGCATGGTTCATGTTTCAACGTGTCAGTTCAATCAGTTGTGTGCCACTCTTAGTCGAAAGCGGTTGATTTCTTTATCATGTGCGTGTCATGGCTTCAACAAGCAAATTTGTATGTATTTAAAATGTATTTACAAATGTATTTAAATACAATTGATGTATTTTGTATTTAGTATCTAAATACATTCGTAAAATGTATTTAGTATTTAGTATTTAAATACATTTCTCCCATGTATTTAGTATTTAGTATTTAAATACATTCAATGTATTTATTGCCCAGCTCTGTCGACACTCCATTCTGGAGTTCTGAATCTTCCTCAGTCCATCTTTCCCCCCTGTCTATGACCCTATATGTGTTGGAAATGTTGAAACCCAGTAACGTAAAAATGTGTTGTATACAGTAATTCGATGAACAATTAAGAACCCCCTTAAACAAAATTCCGTTTTCTTTAAAAATATGCATATAAAACTGCATTACTTGGATAGACCCTACTAAATGCATCTATAAATACTATTTCATAACATTACAGTGGAAACAATTTTAACTGTAAGCGTTAGCTAATTACTGTTTTTAGATAAATTTCTGTATTAAGACTGAAGCTGAATAAATTCGTCTGGCATGAACAAGGAAAATGTCTACAAACTATATTTCTCCCTTAATAATACGTACATAATAAAGAACTTAATTACACGGAGAGCACCGCTTCTCCATTAAATATATACAAATTAAATAAACAGCGCAGTCTGGCACCTAATCTTGTAGTCTGATATATACACACACACATATATATATACACACACAACCTTCTAAACATTACTATGGAAAATATTTTAACGGTATGCGTTTTTTAATTTATTGTTTTTTATTAAAAATAAAATTGCATATATTAAGCTGCGCAAACTAGCAACTAGTTTGGTGTAATGCCTCGATATATATATATATATATATATATATGCATACAAACTCAGAATGGTCCCCTGAGAAACTTATATGTTAAACACAGACCGTGCATGGAACAAGGAACTCTTCTGGGAAATTAAATCCAATATAGTTCGAATAAGTTTTGATAAATGACAAATACTATAGTTTTTTTCTTTTTCATGATGGAAAGCCCAACGTGAACACCGGGTTACTATTGTCATTTATCATTTCTTATTCGAACTATAGTGGATGTAATTTCCCAGAAGAGTTCCTTGTTCCATGCACGGTCTGTGTTTAACATATATATATATATATATATACATAATATATATATATATTATATATAATATAATATATATATATATATATATATACTTCCATCTAAAGAAACTTTACGTGCAAAGCTGGGCACTTGCGGCACTTTTTGCGGTACTGCGGTACTACCGCACTACCAAACCGGTACCGCATAACGCAGTACCGCAAAGGATCGCTGAAAGTACCGCAGTACCGCTACCGCATTCAAATTTCCCGCGGTACTTTCCGCAGTACCGACAAACACGACTTTTCAAAAAATTAACACTTTTTTTGAAGTAAACCTTATTACAGGAGTACAGTAAGACGAATGCTGCGTGTGTTGCATCAGCCTAACTCTAGACACGTTAAGTTTTCGTTCAGAACATGTTACGTTGCCATCCTATCACAACGCCTCAGTGCAGTGCTTGCTTTTGAGCCGGTTGCACGTGTGTTACATTTCTGTGACAAAGATCGATTTTTAGCCATTATGGCAGAAAGTTCAGGTGCGAAATCGCCGATATGCAATTTCTGAAAATATGTGCTATTACTTGTGTTGTTCTTGTGTGCATTGAACAGTTTTTACATAAAATTTAGTGATAAAATATTGGCGAATAGCAATGGCGAATGTTCACCTGTGCTGTGAAAAGAATAAAAAAAAAATTCAAATGTTTTAGCAAAACTGATAGTTTATCATTAGAAAGAATTCGTTGATAGGTAGACATTTTGAATGGTTTTATAGTACCGCAGTACCGCAGTACCGCGGAACGCACCAGGGGGACCTGAAAAAGTACCGCAGTACCGCGTAACGCACTGGGCATGCTGAGGTACCGCAGTACCGCGTAACGCACCCCAAATTTTGGTACCGCGCCCACCACTGTTTACGTGCATCTGTTTATATACAAAATGTGCGTTTATATATATATATATATATATATATATGCTGCAAACCCATCCCATATATATATATATATATATATATATATATATATATATATATATGGGCGTGCCTCAGATAATTCTTTAATGTTGAGATGAAATACGCATAGAGAAATAATATTGTATAATGACCTCACTGACAACTCTAAGTATTATAATTGTTTTAGTTTAAAAATACTGAATTTTAGAATTTGGAGGAATTTAATGAAATATGCCTGGTCCTGCAATAATTTGAATTAATCTTCTCAAAAATCTTCAAACAGAACTAAATCAATGCATAGCGCATTCTGGCAACTGATTTTGTATATATATATATATATACAGAGTGTCCCAAAACAACGTATACATTTTTAAAAAACTTATAACAGGCGAACCCACTAACGGATTCAGATGATTTTTATTTCTTTTTATAGGTAAAATATACAACATCGAAATAATAGATAGTTTAATTTGTTTTAAACACGTAAGTGTTCGAAATGTCGACCATTGACATCAATGCACCACTACGCTCTTTGATTCACTGATTGGCAGACTTCAACAAAAATGTTTGTAGGGATATTTCTACACGCTTCTTCAACTGTGCTCTTTAGTTGTTCAAGTGATGTAGGTCTTCTACTGTATACTTCATTTTTCAAATGACCCCATAAAAAAAAGTCAAGTGGGTTCAAATCTGGTGAACGTGGTGGATACTCGATACTACCTCGTCGTCCGATCCACCGATAATGAAATGTTTCATCAAGGTAGTTCCTGACATCCTGATGGTAATGAGGAGGTGCTCCATCTTGTTGAAAGTAAATGTCCTCATCTCCGTATAACTGTCGCATTGCAGGAAAACCTTTTCCCCGAAGCATGTTGAGGTAGCTATGACCGGTAACTGTACCATCGAAAAAGAATGGACCAACCAAACCTTTGGAAGAAAAACCACACCAGACAGTTATACCCGGTAAATTTACATGTCGTTCCACATAAATGTGTGGATTTTCTTGTGACCAGTATGTGCAATTATGACGATTAATTATACCATTCAACTTAAATGTAGCCTCATCAGACCACACAATTTTGTCCGCAAATTGGCCATCTTCTGTGTTTTTTACTCGAAACCATTCGCAAACTGGATTCTGCGATCCGGATCATCCTCATTCAAGGCATGTAATAATCTCGGGATGTAAGATTTCCATTTAGCATTCTTCAGAATTCTGTGGACACTTGTCTTACTTTTCCCTGTTTCACGAGCACATTGTCTCACAGATTTTCTTGGTGATCGGTTGAATACCTGTAGCACTTCATCAGAAGTGTCAGCATCTGTTGATGTCTTTGGACGCCCAGTCGCTTGCTTGTACACATCATGCACAGTACCGTATACTTCAAATTTCTCACAGATACATGAAATGGTAAGTCGAGTTGGAGGAATACTTCCAAAATTGTCTCTCCACTGTTGTTGAACCTTTGATATCTTCTCAACTTTAAAATACGACTTTAGTATCCATTTTCGTTGCTCAAATGATAAGCGCACACTTCCATTTTCCATGTTTACTGTAGGCAGGCAAGGCTATTACTAATTTCGATTTTGTATCTCCTTAGGCTAGCCAAGGCTGTTAACAATTTCGCTTTTGTATCTCCTTAGGCTATAGGCTATAAAAAGAAATAAAAATCATCTGAATCTGTTAGTGGGTTCTCCTGTTATAAATTTTTTAAAAATTATACGTTGTTTTGGGACACTCTGTATATATATATATATATATATATATATATATATATATATATATACAGTATATATATATATATATATATACATATATATATATATACCTTCTAAACAATATATCGCAAAATCATGGTGAAAATATTTTAATGGCATGCTTCACCAAATTACTGTTTTGGAACATCTCCTCTCTAATAAATATATACAAATTATTTAAATATCGCGATCCAATCTTTAAAAACATGATGGAGATAAATGCGAAAAATGAAATAGCCCTATTTTAATTTCTATTTTGTTTTAAAAATCATATTAATGCTTTTTATGTTATAGTTTAAGGATAAATTGGCATATTAATGTGAAATTTTGTTTTTGTATTAAACTTAGTTTATCATATTCGATTTTTGTTTAAAAGGTCACCAACCCAACGTCAAACTGGCTTCGTGGTGTTCCACTAGGAGGAGCTTAATGGAAAAACTATTAGCGTTGCCCTTTTTTTGAGACCTTCTCGGTCTATCCCCTGGCCCCATAACGCATTTGTTTACGCTTAATAGCTTTGTCTATTAATTAGGTCATATTTAGAGAGCTTGTCGGTCTATCAGGAGTTGGTAAGTAAAAGCCGTGAGTAATGTGGGTTTGGTTAGGTGATGGTAAGCTATACTTAGACGAATGGTGGTTGTGGTTATGCTCGTATATATTTTGCTATTGGGGCTTTACATGCAACTGTTTATATACGTTGTGTGTGTGTGTATGTAATAATAGGGGATCTATGGGCGTATATATTGTCGTGGAATGTATGTGCGTTTGTATGCGCTTTTAATTCGTTCGAAGGTTATTAATATATTCAAACCATTTATGCCTTATAAGCAGGAGCTGCTCGCAGGTAGGTATTGTGGAACTGCAGCACCCCCATGATCTTATGATCTTTATATTTAAATATTTAAAATAGCCTCTCTGATTTTTTTTTCAATGAACTTTGAGTTTTTAAATCAGATTATATCCTTTTTTCTTTAAACCATTTCAATGCCGAACGAATGAATCACGAAAATAGCTTCAGCCTTCCCGTGGAACTGCGTACTTAACAGTTCCAGATTTTGTTCGGCTTGAAACCTCGGTGGTGGACGTACGAAGAGCTAGTCAGAATCGCGGGTTTAAGAGGATCCAAAGCACTGTGGACAGAGCAGTGCCGATTTGTTTGTTTGACGTGGTAGTTGTGTTGCTGTATCGTTTGCTAATTCGAAATTTAATTTCCGAATTGCATTTATCAATGATTCGTTATCATTTATTTTTTGTCGTGAGACTGAAGTTAATTATAAAATAATTGGATTATTTACAATATATAGCTTTCATTTCTTAGAATATTTTTTCGCTCAGAATAAAAACAGAAGAATGGAATTTGTTTATAAATAAAATTTTTGGCAAATTCGAAATTACCCGTTAAGCGTAAGTACCCTATAATTGATTTTATGATAGTATTTTACTTATTTTTATGACTGAGTAGTGAGTAGTTGTCTATTTATCTATTCGACTTTCTCTCTCTCTCTCATATATATATATATATATATATATATATATATATATATATATATATATATATATATAATCGACACAATTGTTCGCAATTTCTGAGGCAGCATTCCCACAACTGAAAGTCACGAGCCGCCACTGCTTACAAGTCTTCTAAGCCAACTGGCGGATTTCGAGTTTAAGCCAAGTGATGCTATCCCGATAGGGTGGCCATTTCCAAATTTCCAAAAAGGAGGACACTGCGTATGTGGCTGTACGTTAACATATATAACATATATATATATATATATATATTATATATATATATATATATATATATATATGTACAGGGTGGGCGGAAAGTAGCTCCCTAATTTAAATTACATATAAATTATGTATAAATTGTGATTGTATTGTTATATTGTTATGGTGTGTTCTCTAAAGTGGTACAATTGTAACGTTCATTTTTTTTTTTCATTTCAGATTGAAGGGTAACATGGCTGAGCGTTTAACACTGCATGAGCGTGCCCAGTTGGCGGCACGGTACGAAGTTTGGCAATCTGTCGTTCGAGTTCAAAGATGGTGGCGGGCCATTCACGGACCACGTGCCCAAGTGGACCCGAAAACAATCAAGAACTGCCACTCGAAGCTCATGACCACGGGGTCTGTGGCAGATGTTCGAAGATGTGGTCGCCCTTCGACATCCAGGGCCCAGGAGACGGTGCAGGCAGTTCAGGAAATGTTCGCACGGAGTCCACGAAAGTCAACTCGCCAGGCAGCTCGGGAAAGTGGACTCTCCCGCTACTCAGTGCGAACTGTGCTGAAGAAGGAGCTGAACTGGCGTGCGTGGAAGCCGCATTACTGCCAATCTCTCTCGGACGAGGACTGCGACATTCGCATGGAGTTCGGGGAAATCATGCTGGCTTGGTATGAAGACTGGCCCCATCTCTTCTGCAACATCCTCTGGAGCGACGAGGCGGTGTTCCACGTCGGAGGCTTTGTCAACCGCCACAATTGCCACTACTGGGCAGGAGAGGATCCCATGGTTACCGCTGAAAAACGGCAGAATCGGTTCAGTGTAACGGTGTGGTGTGGTATGACCTCAGATCAGGTTGTGGGCCCGTTCCTTCTGCGCAACACCATGAATGTTGAGCGGTACCTTGCTATGTTGCGAAACGAGGTCTGGCCGGTTGTCAGCACATGGGAGAACATCGACGATCTGATATTTATGCAAGATGGCGCCCCTCCGCACTTCGCTCTTGTTGTCCGTGAGTGGCTGGATGCCCACTTCCCTGGGCATTGGATGGGTCGTCGTGGTCCACATCAATGGCCAGCCAGGAGCCCCGACTTGACACCGTGCGACTTCTTTCTTTGGGGGTGGGTAAAGGAAGAAGTCTACCGCACCAAACCGAGGACATTGGAAGAACTGGAGGACCGAATTCGGGAAGTCATGTCCTCCATCCCGCCGGAGTTCCTGCTAAAGTCAGTGGACGCCATTCCTGGGCGGCTCCAGAAGCTAGTGGAAAGAGTTGGAGCCAACATTGAATTTTAGAGAAAACCTACCATGTATGCCTACCTTTTCATATTATTGCTTCTGAAATAAATGGATAATATACGTATTTTTTTACCAATCCAAAATAGGGAGCTACTTTCCGCCCACCCTGTATGTATATATATATATATACAGGGCGTCCCAAAAAAATGTATACACACTTTAACAGCTGATAGCTCAATTGATGTTTCTTTCTTTCCAAGTTAAGCCCATTAGAATTAATAATGGCAGTCAGACTAAGCTTTGAACAAAGGAAATTCATTCTAAAATGCTACTGGAAGTGTGAAAACGCAGTTGAAGTGCAAAGACAGTTTAGGAGGGAGTTTCAAACAGATCCACCAACGCGACTTACCATCACTCGAATTAGAGATAAGTTTGAAGCCGATGGAACTGTTCAGAATGTCCACAAGAAGCGTTCCGGAAGACCACGGACATCGACAAGCCCCACAAAGCAAGAAAGAGTACTGGAAACGTATCACCAAAGTCCAAGAAAATCTGTGCGGCAAGCGAGTCGTGAGGTAGGAATTTCAGAATCGTCTGTCCAACGCATTTTGAAGCGCTGTCAATGGAAAAGTTACATTCCAAGATTAGTCCATGCTATTAATGAAGATGATCCGGACCGAAGAGTCCTCTCTGATTGTTTTTTTTCAATGAACTTTGAGTTTTTAAATCAGATTATATCCTTTTTTCTTTAAACTATTTCAATGCCGAACGAATGAATCACGAAAGTAGCTTCAGCCTTCCCGTGGAACTGCGTACTTAACAGTTCCAGATTTTGTTCGAAACGCTTGAAACCTCGGTGGCGGACGTACGAAGAGCTAGTCAGAATCGCGGGTTTAAGAGGACCCAAAGCACTGTGGACAGAGCAGTGCCGATTTGTTTGTTTGACGTGGTAGTTGTGTTGCTGTATCGTTTGCTAATTCGAAATTTAATTTCCGAATTGCATTTATCAATGATTCGTTATCATTTATTTTTTGTCGTGAGACTGAAGTTAATTATAAAATAATTGGATTATTTACAATATATAGCTTTCATTTCTTAGAATATTTTTTCGCTCAGAATAAAAACAGAAGAATGGAATTTGTTTATAAATAAAATTTTCGGCAAATTCGAAATTACCCGTTAAGCGTAAGTACCCTATAATTGATTTTATGATACTATTTTACTTATTTTTATGACTGAGTAGTGAGTAGTTGTCTATTTATCTATTCGACTTTCTCTCTCTCTCATATATATATATATATATATATATATAGTCCATGCTATTAATGAAGATGATCCGGACCGAAGAGTGGAGTATTGCGAGTGGTACTTGGCACGATGTGGATGTGGATTGGACGAAGGGGTTTCGTAGAATACCCTCCGCGTTCACCAGACCTCACACCACTAGACTTTTTTATGGGGATACTTAAAAGACAAAGTCTACGCTATAAAACCTGCAACAGTCGCTGAATTGAGAGCAGCCATTGAACGAGAATGCACACAAATACCAAACGAAATGTTTCGTGATGTTTGCGATTCCATTGCTTCGCGTTATCAGCAGTGCCTGGACCAGAACGGACGTCAGTTTGAAAACAGGCGTTGACAAAACAATTAAATAATGTCTGTAGATTCTATTACATTTTGAAAATGAAATGTATTTTAATAAACACTGCCTTTATAAGTATTTAAAGTGTGTATACATTTTTTTGGGACGCCCTGTATATATATATATATATATATATATATATATATATATAACATATGATCAGGCTTTAGTTATGGGTGACTTTAATTGCGCCAACGTGAATTACGATACAATGCAGGGAGACGCGGAAGGTAATCGTTTAGTTAATTTTCTCGAGGATAGCTTTCTTATTCAAAAGGTTGGGGAACCTACGAGGTTGGACAGTATTTTAGATTTGGCAATAACTACGGATGATAGGCTAATTACTGATCTTCAATAGAACCGTTAAGCAGAAGCGATCACAATATGGTAGAGTTTGTCCTCTCAGTAAGTCACTCGAAACCAACTAACTCGACTAAAATTCCTAACTTCCAGCACGCGGACTTTAGTAAATTTCGAAATAAATTTTCACACGTCAATTGGGAAAACGTAATGGGGAACTCCAACGCAAAACTAATGTGGGAATCGTTCGAAACGGTATTTAGGACTATAAATGAGGAATGTGTACAGTACAAAATTAAGCGTGCGAAAGTAAACAACAAGCCCTTGTGGTTTACTTCTAGAGTAGGAGACATTATAAAGAGTAGAGATAGGGCTTATAGGCTATATAAGTGCGATAAAGATAATCTGTTGTTACGAAACAACTACATATCTCTAAGGCGTGAAGCGAAAAGTGTAATAAAAAAGTCCAAGCGCGAATTTGAAATCTCCATAGCTCGTGACGGTAAAGAAAACCCCAAGCGATTCTTTCAATACGTCAATAATAGAAATCCAGTAAAAAGTGTCTTGGGGCCTTTGAAAAATGTAAACGGAGATCTAGTTTCTGAAAACAAGGAAATGGCTACCTTGCTAAACGAATTTTTTACGTCAGTTTTTACTATAGAAGTTGTAACGAATATCCCTACGGTCATAGACATAATACCTTTTGATAATGGTAATATTTTGGATAATATCGTGGTTAGTGAAGGGGAAGTAATGCGCTATATTGAAAAAATGAAAACGCGTAAATCACCGGGCCGGATTCCATATATCCCATACAACTAAAAGAATTAAAAGATAGCATTGTTGTGCCGCTAACAAAGATTTTTAATGCGTCTATTTCTGAGGGGTTCGTACCAGATAATTTCAAGTTAGCAAACGTAACACCTATCTTTAAGAAAGGCGATAAAGGTGCGGCGGAAAATTATAGGCCAATCAGTTTAACGTCTGTTGTACGTAAGCTACTGGAATCAATAATTAGGGATCGTATAGTCGAACACTTAGAAGTGCATAAACTAGTTAGAAATACGCAGCACGGTTTTAGGCGAAACAAATCTTGCTTAACTAATCTTTTAGAATTTTTCCAAAGCGTGGTTGACGTTTACGATAGACGTCGGGCGGTTGATGTAGTGTATTTAGATTTTCAAAAAGCGTTTTACACCGTGCCGCACAAAAGACTCATTGAAAAAACTAAGGCTCATGGAATCAGGGGTGTAGTAATAAATTGCTAGAAGAGTGGTTACGAGGTAGGAAACAGAGGGTGGTCGTTGATGGAGCGGAGTCGTGTTGGGCTAATGTAGCGAGTGGCGTTCCTCAGGGTTCTGTGTTAGGCCCCTTGCTTTTTCTTATATATATTAACGATTTAGATGTCGGCCTAGTCAGTACAGTTTCAAAGTTTGCGGATGACACGAAGCTGGGTGGTAGGGCGCTTAATGACGAAGATAGAGGTAAAATCCAGGAAGATCTGAATAAAATCGTTGATTGGTCAGTCACATGGCAAAGGAGATTTAACGTTGTTTTAGGTGAAACAAATCTTGCTTAACTAATCTTTTAGAATTTTTCCAAAGCGTGGTTGACGTTTACGATAGACGTCGGGCGGTTGATGTAGTGTATTTAGATTTTTAAAAAGCGTTTTACACCGTGCCGCACAAAAGACTCATTTAAAAAACTAAGGCTCATGGAATCAGGGGTGTAGTAATAAATTGGCTAGAAGAGTGGTTGCGAGGTAGGAAACAGAGGGTGGTCGTTGATGGAGCGGAGTCGTGTTGGGCTAATGTAGCGAGTGGCGTTCCTCAGGGTTCTGTGTTGGGCCCCTTGCTTTTTCTTATATATATTAACGATTTAGATGTCGGCCTAGTCAGTACAGTTTCAAAGTTTGCGGATGACACGAAGCTGAGTGGTAGGGCGATTAATGACGAAGATAGAGGTAAAATCCAGGAAGATCTGAATAAAATCGTTCATTGGTCAGTCAAATGGCAAATGAGATTTAACGTTGATAAGTGCAAAATTTTGCATATAGGTTCGCGTAACGGTAATTTTGCGTATAGTATGTCAGGGAAAGATTTAACAAGCGTAGAGCAGGAAAAAGATTTAGGAGTTATAGTCACTGGTAATTTAAAAGTAGCGAAACAAAGTACAGCAGCAGTCAATAAGGCGAACAAAGTGTTAGGTTTTATAGCTCGAAATTTTGAGTACAAATCGCGCGATATTATAGTTCCACTTTATAAATCATTAGTTAGACCCCATTTGGAGTACGCGGTCCAATTTTGGAATCCGCATATGCGCAAAGATATAGACAAAATCGAAAGAGTTCAAAGACGAGCAACTAAGATGATTCCGTCGCTTAGGTCAAAGTCGTACGAGGATAGGCTTAAAGAGTTAAAATTAACAACACTCGAGACTAGGAAGCTAAGGGGTGATCTAATCCAGGTTTTCAAAATTATGAATGGGTTCGATAACGTAGATAGAGATAGCTTTTTCGAAATATCTCAATATAATAGGACTAGAAATAACGGGTGTAAGTTGACAAGTAGAAGGTTCGAGACAGCAGTTGCGAAAAACTTTTTTACGCATAGAATAGTAAATAGGTGGAATAGTTTGCCGGTAGAAGTAATTAGTAGCACGTCTGTAAACATGTTTAAGAGTCGATTGGACGCATATGTTGATAGATTGGGTATAGTTTAAGATAGTAAAATTAAGGCTTTGTGGTGATAGATCCCACAGCTCAACACAAGTGTTGTGGGATATAGGGAGGCAGCATCTTGGGTTAGGGAATACTCTCTGTCCTTACACACCCCATTTAAAGAGATTCCTCTCCCGAGCGGTGCCCCCATAGTACTGTGAGGTATTGAAAAACTCATGATCTTCACTTGCCCCACAAACACCTTGAAATGGGAGACCCAAAATGGGTGCACACACATTTCTACATTACTGTACAGTCTTTACAGCCACACCTACACTTTTTCTCCTAAGTATATATATTGTAATGTATATTGGTTGTAAATTTTGACTTGGTCCGCAATCGATATGGACCGTGACTTATTTTTCGTTGGGCAAGGTACTAATATTGATGGATACCGTAATGAAAATGACTGGATTCTTTGGATCTGATATATTTGCATGTCGGTTATAAATAGATATAGAGTGTAACATATTTGTGGATAGTAGTCTATTATGACTTGATCCTCTGGATCCAGAGATTCTATCTTTAGTTTTAAATCGACAATTAATTAGTTTTTAATTGATAATTATTTAGTTTTGCAAAAATTGGTAGTTGCGAATGTACAGGCAGTTGTTACATAAATTTCTTATGTTCTTGTGGTTCGGAACCCACGTAAAATTGTAGGTCCCCTCCGCCACCACGGAGGACATACAGAATACACAATCACGAACACGGTTAGGTAGATCAGCCATGAGTGGATCCTAGGGTCTTTGTTGGTCTGAAACATTATATATATATATATATATATATATATATATATATATATATATATATATAACTGAAAGAAATGAATATTCATTTTTACTCCTTGGGCAGACTGACTCCCACTCGTAGTCATGAAATTGAAAACAAATACGGCTTATCAGCAGTGTTGCCAACTACATATAATAAAAATACGTTAATGGTTATTATGGCCTTCAGTACCCGCTATTTTAAGCGTACCTGAGGTAATTTATATAATTCTTTTTAGCCAGACCCCAAAAAGGAGGACAAATTAACGTCCGGCTCAAGGTGGCTCCGGATGGAGGACAGAGTGCTCAAAAGGCGGACTGTCCGGCCTAAAGCCGGACGTCTGGCCACCCTATATTCTGAGCTCCCTTTATGCGTCTGAGTCTCGCAGGCGATGGATGGTCTCTTCCTCTCTCTCCTCCTCTCTTAGGTTAGATATACCCCTTTGGTGGGTGAGGCCTTCTCACCTTCTCCTCCAAAGAGGCTAGGTGGACTCCCCCAGCTTGCTGGGGGAATTCCCCCCTTTTTTTTACACCCTCCAGGGGTGGCACTGGGGGAGTGGGGTTGACACGTTGCAACAAGGGGGATGGGTGGCACCTTGCAACATTTGTTCAACATTGCAATTGCTCTGCACTCTCTCCTTTGGCTGTGAGCAAGTTCACTTACAGATTCAATGTTTGCCGGAGTCCTTGCTGCGGAATATAGCAATGAAACCTTTTTCCCTGTAAAGAGGTTTCTTTGCAATTTTGTCTCCTTCAGTTAAACGTACCATAACAACGCTCATAAAATAAGAGAATTAACAAACTTTCTTCGCTCGCCACGGCGGCAATACCGTCTAGGTTTAGGCGTACTTCACTTATTAGCCTGCCTATTCTAGCCCTCTACAACCCATAACAGTGCACCAACTAACCTAACCTAGGCCTACCCGAATCGCCGAGTGATCCCAAAGTTGACCGCAAAATTATGATTTGATTATTCAGTGATATTAATTTAGTAAATTTTTCTACTCTTGCATTGGCAACTTTATTTTTAAGACCGGTGAAAAGGTGGACAATTTTTTGTGAGGCACGATAATATATATATATATATATATATATATATATATATATATATATATATATATATATATATATATATATATATATATCAGTGATGTAGTCGAGACCACCAAGTCCGAGACCGAGACCTGATCCTGTGAGACCAAGATCGAGACCGAGATCAAAGGTTTGAGATCGAGATCTACCTTCCGAGATCGAGACCCTTAAAATTCGAGACCGAGATCGAGATCGAGACCAAGCTCATGCCCTTCCAATTTGTTTTACACTACTATGAAAATTAGACTATGTTAAGTATATTAAGTATGTTAAGTATATCATTGATGACGTCATTTTTTAACATTTACAATTGGCAATTGCGATTTGTTGTACGAATCGGTACGTTGTAAATATAAGTGATGTGAAGGGTTGTCGAGTTATTCTATGCTTTATTGAATTTGTCGGTACTGTTTTCTTTATGCTGTATTTCTTGCATTATTTTTATGTGAAGCATTTTATTTTTTCAAATACATATTGGATGGGAGGATAATCGTTTTTATCACGCCACAGAGGTTGACACGCCGTTTGGCAACACTAAGTGGCCTTATAATATATACTTATATATATAATATATATAATTCTCTATTTAGTGTTTCCATTTTCAATAAAATTAATCTGACGGGGGCGGGGGAGGGCAATTTTTTTGTAGCGCTAACCTAAAAAAATCCAGACCCACACACACCCCGCAAGACAAACGTGGCAACTCAAAACAGGGTGACTGATTAGTGAATACCTATAGTCTCTTACTTTTACAAACTTTCATAAACATTCTGAATTGTGTCTGTTCAACTAAGCCACCATCATGAGTATGCCAATAACATGTATTTTTCATTACGGTCTCGAGGTCTCGAAAGGTCTCGGGGAGAAAAACCGAGACCGCGTCTGTCGAGACCGAGATCGAGACCGAGATCTAAATAGCGGAGACCGAGATCGAGATCGAGATCTGCAAATTGGGTCTCGAGATCGGTCTCGAGACCGAGACCGATCTCGAGACCTACATCATATATATATATGATATATATATATATATATATATATATATATATATATGCACCTTCGAGTTGGTATTATAGTTTAGAATGTTTTTTTTGGAAACTAGTAAGTATATTTTGCGGTAGTTTATGATAGTATTATTACAGTAATACCGTGTTGCATATATTGTATCAAGCAAGGACAGTTCAAGTTTTTTCGACTGATCGGCAACCCTCTCGGTGGTATAATAATCATTCAGGAGGGCCAGAAACTGGCACAGCACTTAGGCCAACTAATGCGGCTCATTGCTCTCCCGACCTCAGTGTTTGCACTTCGCTTCTGTTACTCACTGAGTTACGGACGGTGGCGTTGGTGGGATTAATCTTACGCTTGTTTATATAAGTAACAGAATTGGAGATTCTGAGGTTAACTTTGGTGCCATGTCAGTCAAATACTCTTTTCTTCAAACGACACGATTTGTGTCTGATGAGGAGGTATGGTTGCCTACTCAGCAGAGGTTGTGTGGAATCTAATCAGAATAAAGAAAGACAGACGTAGGAAAAAAAAATTAATGAACGAATTTGTGTTTCTTTCCTTCTGTGGAAAACGTCGGAAAGACAAGTCTTGAAATTCACTTCAGAATTTCACCAAAATTGGCATATAAATTTTATAAATTTAGGTTAAACTATGATGTTTAACTTTATGCAAGGTGCAACCGAGGGCAGAAGTTCATGAACAGTTCTATTTTCAGTTCTGCATTAAATAGCAACTCAACATTTGCACTTGCACTTTCAATGTGTAAAATTTATCCCGCAGCAGGATTCGTCAGGTTGCTGTTAACTTTTATCCTGCGCCCGCATCTCCGATTCAAAGGGTCCGGGTTCGAGTCATGGTGAGAAATAAATTTTGCATATGCAAAAATGCACGGTTTTGCGTTTATTTTATATATAGTATATATACCTTTCACTCTCTCTCTCTCTCTCTCTCTCTCTCTCTATATATATATAATATATATATATATATATGGAACTAAAATCTATGTAAATTATGTCCCAGGTGAACGGGAAATTCAGATAAATTCCGAAGCAAAATATTTAGGAGTTATAATGACCAACGATACGAAACTTGAGGGATAAAAGCAAGATAGCAGTAAACAAGGCAGATAATACTGACAAATACTGTGAACCTTTAAAGAATTGACAGGAATATAATGATTACTCTGTTGAAAGCACTGATCATACCCAAATTAGAGTATTGCTCAGCCTTAATGTCCTTATATGAAAAACTAGATATTAATCAATTGGACGGGATTCAGAGAAACTTCACAGCCAAGATCAGTGAATGCAAAGAACTAAATTACCTGTATGTAAATTATGCAAATTAAATCTATACTCGCTGTAAAGAAGAAAAAGAGGTTCACCATAATTTACACATGGAAATAATCGAGAAACCAGTCTCCAATCTCAATTCGAACCCTACAGCCATCCTTCCAAGAAAGGAAGAATGTGTCGTGTTCCCGAGCTAAATGCTCACTATATGTTTAGTAAATTTTATATATCAGGAACGTATGGTTCATTTTACATCATTTAGCAACATTTTAGTTATTCTGGAAGCACGTATAGATAAACGTATAACATATAAGTTCAGGAGGCTTTTTTGGTAAACGTTTTATAAACCGCCAACTTTTACGACGTTTAACCCTGAAGAAAACTTTCTGAGGTAAACGTTTTGTAGCCGTATAGGAACGTACCACTGAGTGAGTATATTTTAGAGACAAACCTATTTTAGCTGGAGAATCTAATGGCTGGAAACGTAATATTTTTTTTTATATTAGTCTTTCTTTCGTGATTATTTGTTTGCAAACAATATGTAAGGTATAAATCGCCATTTATACCAGAATTCAGAAAACGAAACTCAGAGACTTTGTCTGCGGCTATATATAGTGTTTGGACTTAATTTAGGATATGATATATTTTAATATATAATTTTATGCAGTTCAATTTAATATAATGTGGAAATTTACTTGAGTTCATTTTAACGTTTTAAATTACAGGAACCGATACCTAAGCAGACATGAGCATGTGTCCATTTTGTATGCTGATATTGTCAACTTTACCAATTTGACCACAAAACTTGAAGTTGATAAGCTAGTCGATGTCTTAAATGACCTTTTCGATCAATTTGATCAGGAAGCTGAGGTAATGTCTATTCAATATAAGAAAATTACAGACATACATACATACATACATACACATACGAGTTTATGTTGCGTTCTTTTCCCTTCTGTTTTGTTGTAGTGCTTAGGTTGTTTTACTAAACAAAGAGTAAACACAAAATATTGGCAAATAAGTAACATAAACGTTTCTGTTATATTATGTATAAAGCTACGAAATTTATTAAAGATGATCACTTCAATCAGTATAACTTCGAACCCAAAGATTTTTCCAGGTCAGAATACTGTAAACTACCTTTCGATTACGACTGTATATATGCTTTATATATTTTTACACTACGTAAATTTCCCCGTTATAAAAAACTTATAACGGCATATACTAAAGAGTGTCGGTACACGTGGGTGACTACAATATATCCTAAAATCACTAATTCTGGAAAAAAGATGAGTACAGTACATCAAAACAGCCGGGAAACTTGACTCCCCTCTTCCCTCGTGGATGACTGCTGACCACAAATTCTTTGAGAGTGCTCGAGCAGTTGAGGACTTAAGAGATTGTAAATAAAATAAAGAAAGAAAGGTCTGGCAGTGATAATAATCAGTCAAGAGGCCTAGAAACTAACACAAAGCTCAGACTAATTAACGTGGCCCATTGCTGTAACTCCTGTTCAAACCCCGACCTCAGTGTCGTCTTCATTATTTACAGCGATACGGAGAATTAAGCAAGCCATGATAACTTGAAAAACTGCTCTCCCTTTTTGCTTTTATTCCAATATCGTTGGAAGAGCGTTTAGTGTCCGATTCAAAAGAGATTAATTCTTGTTGCGATTAAATTTATATTTAGGACAGTATCTCTTAGAGGGGTCATGGTTCGGATTCCACGTTAAATTGTAGGTTCGAGGTGAGGTAACAATCTTTACCTTTGCACTGATAAAAATCATGAAATCTTCTATACAGTAGAGTATCCCAAAAGTTATATTCGTCTAAATTAAAAACTACCTAACCACGTGAATATATACAGGCTTATATAGCAACCAGTTAACCTTACTTTTAAAGGTTGAGGGTTTCTCTTTTGAGGACCTTTCACGTTTTGATATTCCTCTCATTTTAGCAAATAATCACAAGAGACCAGTAAAATAACTGAGAAATGCCAAAAGAAGAGAGAGTAGGCCTACAACACCATGTGCGCTACGTCGTAGCCATGTCGCAACGACGCTTCTCGTAGATGAGCAAAGTTGAGCGACATTGGGTTCGGGTAGTAGTTGGATGGGTGACAATTTTCTGCGACCAAACGATGTAAAGATCCGTGGTTCGGATCTCACGTAAAGCTGTAGGTCCCATCCATCATAAGAGTTTTGCCGTTACAAAAGAGGTTAAAACAACCCACTAAACATGAAATCTACAACATATGCTGCAGTGGTGTTCACTGCGCTCTTGGATGGGCACGTCGACTTTTTTATTCGAATTATGTCCTTTTTTGGGGATTATTTGTTTCTCGTGATTACTTGCTAAAATAACAGATAATTAGTGTAGTGAAATATCCTCGATATCACTCGTAAGAGGAAACTTCGTTTTAAAATGAAACCTATAGTCGGTCGTTACAGGTCTGATATTAAAGACAAATCTTAAAATTTAGACGTGGGTAACTTTAGAATACTTTACACTTACACTATACATATCAAAATTTCCTCATTTTAATAGCATTTGTGTGTATACAGTGCGTACATTTACGTTATTCCGTCACTCTTTAGGTTTATAAAATTAAAAGAATTTAATGGCATATTTTAAAATTGATTTTTCAGAAGAACGATTGTCTACGGATAAAAATTTTGGGAGATTGTTACTACTGCGTTTCAGGCGTCCCGGAAGAGACGGTGATGCACGCGAATAACTGCATCCAGATGGGTCTTCGGATGGTTGATATCGTCCGTAAAGTGAGGTAACAAGAGGCCTCTAAATGGCGTAATAATAATTATAATTTTTCAAAAACTATTAATTTTTAATGATCATAACTTCAGTCAATCACGTATTTGTAATGGAAAGATAGAACAACTCCGATTTATCACTGGCGTTGAAGCCAGCGATCGATCCATAAACTTACATGTACTGACAAAATATTAAAAAACAGATCCTGTAACCTGGCCCGATACTCTCTACCCAAACCTACAGTATACGAGTATATGGACTGAGCGTTTGACTCTTTACTGTATTTTTAAAAATCTATACTCATCGGTGTTGCTTAAAAGAATTGAAGAAACTACCTTTCAGACCTTAATGAAACGTACAATATAAATATTTAAAATTCTACCTAAAATAAAGCTTAAATTTTCCTTCCTTCATTTCTATTCATTTTCGAAACGAGTTAATTTCCCTTTGCAGAAAAGCGATGGGAATAATAATGCATAATTATGCCGACACCAATTACGGTCTTAAAGCAATTAAGTCTGTTCTACATACAAATATCATAACTTTTCCTTACCTAACAATAACAACAACAACAACAACAACAACACCTGACTGCGATAATAAGCAGTTGTTTATCTTAATTTTATTATTACGAAAGTTAAGGGAAATTATTATCCTTTTGCATTTATTACGACTTTCCTTTTGGCAAAGATCATTAGGTAATACGAGAAATGTTTTGATCAAATGTTTACATTCCTCTCTTGAGTCTTATACTAGAGGTAAATAACTATTATTTATGCAGTTCTTTCTTTCTTTGTTGGTTTATTCTGGTTTTTAATATTTTTTTGGTTTTATTTTAATTTCTTTTGATTAATTCATTACTGCGAGGATGATGGAACAATGTTTTTTGTGTACATTATTATTATTATTATTATTATTATTATTATTATTATTATTAAGAGAATGATTTCAGCAACCGATTCGAGGAAGACATAAACATGAGAATTGGGATTCACAGTGGCACTGTCCTTTGTGGCATCATTGGATTACTAAAGTTACAGTACGACGTGTGGGGAGATGACGTCAGAATCGCTAACCGTTTGGAACAAACTGGAAAAGCTGGGTAAGGCTGAAACTCAAAAAACAGGACTTACAAAGAAAAATAATATAAAAAGGGAAACTATTGAAATTGCATTTGCAGAAAAACTTAACCAATTTTGCTTATTAAATTCATTCATAATTACAGTAAAAGCGTTTATTAGATAATTAAGAAAATCAATGCGTTAATTATTTTTATTAAAAAGTGCTTAGATTTATGCATTATTTCAATAATTCAAAAGTAAATTCTGTATATTTCTTAATTTCCAAATCAGTTTAAACGCGTCTTTCAGAACTAATTTCGTAAGTCCTGTATTTTTCTGAAAGTATATAGAGTTTACCCGAGTGAATATTTAATTCCTTACCGTAATCGCTCTGCACAGGGTATGAAATGTTTTGCAAATTTTTGTTGGTATTTATTTTTGTATTTCCATTATTTCTTTTAGCCATTTTGAATCTATCCTTAATAGGAAGATTCTTAAATACCTCTTTTCTCACAATCTTCTTTCAGATCGTCAGTATGGATTCCGCAAGTGACGCTCTACTGGCGATCTTCTTGCATATTCTCTGACTCTTCATCATCTTCCTTTCGGGATTTCGGTGAAACCTTTGCTATTGCGCTAGACATATCAAAAGCCTTTGATAAGGTTTAGCACAAATCATTAATTTCCAAACTGCCCTCCTTCGATTTCATCTGTTCCTTCATTTCTGATTGCCTTTCTGTCCGATCTATAGCTGCTGTTGTAGATGACCACTGTTCTTCTAAAGCTATTAATAGTGGTGTTCCCCAGGGCTTTATCCTGTCACCCATGTTCTTTCTTTTATTTATTAATGATCTTTCAAGTCGCAATTCCTGTCCTCTCCACTCCTATGATTCCACCCTTCACTTCTACACCCGCGTCAGACGGCTATGGCGAACCTGACCTCTAATCTTCTTCCTATCTCTGACTGGGGCAGAGAAAACCTTGTGGCTTTCAATGCTTCTTTATGTGTCTACTCGTCATAATCTTCCACACAACCATCCCCTTATCTTCAACACTAAACAACTCAATCCTTTATCTTCTCTTAATATTCTTGGAGTTTCCTTTTCTCGTGATCTCTCTTGGAAAGATCACATATACTCTTTCTAAAACAGCTTCTAAAAGGTTAGGTGTGCTGTATCGGCTCCGCAGTTTCTTCACCTCCACTCAGTTGCCGTCTTTTGCACAGGGGGTCTTGTCCATCCCTGCACGGAGTACGCTTCTCATGTAGGGGGTGGCTCAACCCACACAGCTCTACTTGATTGGGTGGAATCAAAAGCTTTTCGTCTCATCAATTCCCAAATCTCTTACTAACTGTCTTCAATCCCTCTCTCTTCGCCGCAATGTTGCCTCACTTTTCCTTTACTATTGTTATTATAACGGATACTGCCTTTCTGAATTATCTACAGTAACTGTATGTCTCCTCCTTTAAGGAGAGCGTTCTGTACCAGACTTTCTACACATTCTCATTCCTTTTCTGTCCAACTCTCTAACGCAAGGGTTACTCGGTATTTTCAATCGTTCATTTACTCAACCGGTTAACTCTGGAACAACCTTCCTCATTCCATCTTTTCGCCTGTCTATGACCTCCACTCTTTCAAGCGAGGAGTGGCCGGGTATCTCGAGAACTTTGAATCTTGATTTCGGGTCTCTTCTACTCTTCTGTTGGGGAAGAGTGGTGTTTTTGCGTTCGTTCGTTTGTCCTTGACCCTCCTTCCTGCATTATTTTATATATATATATATATATATATATATATACAGGGTGTCCCAAAAAGTGTGACCCTTAAAGAAATATTAATAACTTTTTATTAAAGGTGCTAGAAGTAAATACTAAAACTAAAATCACAAGTGAAGGTGTAAGTTTTTGATACTGTATACGTAATTATTATTAAAAACATATCGTTACTTTAAAATGTTAAAAAAAAATTCTACAAAATTTTCTCATAAAATAAATCATTTATCATGAAGGGTGGCTAGACTAACCAAAGGCCTTGTGACGGGAATCCTACGGACTGGACTAGACTAGCCTAATCATTCACTTGCTCGTTCGGACTAGTCTAATCACTCACTCGCTCGTTCTAGCAAGTTGGCGGCCAAAAAAACATCTTATGATACAAACTGTACAGAATTTCACCCACCCTCAGATGACGACACCACAAGAAAAAGCTGAACTAGTCAGGTATGTTTACGAAAGTAAATCAATCATCACAGCACAAAGATGATTTCAAGTTAAACACAATAAACAGGCACCAGGAAAGAAGAGCATAAAAAGATGGGTGAAAACGTTTGAAGAGACTGGATCCGTCCTTAAGAGAAAGAGTTGTGAACGCCCGAGTAAGTATTTAGAAAGGTCGCAAGCTGTTATGGAAGCATTTCACACGGATCCAAAAACGTCAATAAAGAGAGTTTCAGTTGAGTTAAACATCCCACGATCGTCGGTTCACAGAATCCTTCACAAAAATCTGAAATCAAAATGTTAGAAAGTGCAAGTGCATCATCAACTTTTTAAAGAAGATTACGCAGTAAGAATTGCTACTTGCCAGGAACTAATCGAGTTCATTGATTCAGACTCAAATTTCCTGAAAAACGTCATCTTCACTGACGAGGCAACGTTTCATACATCTGGAAAACTTAACCGCCACAATTGTAGAATTTGGGGACCAGAAAATCCACGTGAGACCTTTGAATATGAACGTGATTCGCCCAAAGTGAATGTTTGGTGTGGAATGTCAAGTTCTCGAATTTATGGTCCGTATTTATTTGAAGAACGGACTGTTACAGGTGCCTCGTACTTAAAGATGTTAAAAGATTTCTTTGTGCCACTACTAAAAGAAACTCCTGAATCATTTCAAACCATAATCTTTCAACAAGACGGAGCCCCGCCTCACTATGCTAGAGTCGTTCAAGAATTTCTAAACGAGACTTTCCCAAGACGATGGATTGGTAGAGGAAGACCAATGAAATGGCCCGTTCGCTCCCCCGATTTAACCCTTTAGATTTTTATCTTTGGGGTTATGTTAAGTCTAAAGTTTACCATAACAAACCGAAAAACATTGTGGAATTGAACCAACGTATTCAGGAAACTATCACATCCATCTCCCCATCTGTACTGGAGCGTGCCATTGAAGAATTTGAACGTAGAATTAGATTGGTTATAGTAAATGATGGAAAACATGTGGAGGTTTACTAGTACATGGGAATAAAACTTACACCTTCGCTTGTTTATTTTATTTTTTAGTATTTACTTCTAGCATCTTTCATAAAAAAGTTATTAATATTTCGTTTATGGTCACTCTTTTTGGGACACCCTGTATATTATATATATTATATTAATATATATATATATATATAATATTATATATATATATATATATATATATATATATATATGCTTGTGTGTGTGTGTGTGTGTGTGTGTGTGTTTTACAAAGTTACAGACTAACAAAGGCACTAAGATCCATTCTAAGTTCGTCCAAGATTCACTCTAGGCTAGCACGATGTGTGTGTAGGGTGGGGAGGTGTCATAATTTTTCACATACTTATTCCATTCCACTGTTTACCATATCCCCACATATCCTAAGTTAAAAAGCTTATATAATGGCTAGATATCTCCTCAATAATATATGGATCATAATTTCGCGCCCATTATACCACCTTATTTCTTTCTGCTAGTTTTCTTTCCAATCTATTTTCACTTTCTCCGATGGTATGATGATAATTAACACTTTAGCACACGGGACCCCCTCCCCTACCCCTTACCCCTGAGGCTGATTTTTTCTCCTGAGACGGCATTTTACAATTTTAAATAGTAACTCGAATGTCGTGACGCAAATATTGACGAAAAATTTATTTTTAACAAATTTTTGCAATGCAATATGCGTCATCCGTGCGCGAGCGTGTTTTCTGGATAACGTAATACGCGTCATCCGTACGCTAAAGCGCTAAAAGGGAACATATACGAAAGTTTGGTTCTTTTATATATATTCATTCAAATTTGCCAAATTCCTCCTTTTCATTTTCTCTTCACTCGTTTTCAATTCCTTCCTCGAATTGCAAATATGAATCAGGGATTCATATTTCAAAGGCGAAACACTTTGAGTAAATTAAGTGTTAAATTTGGTGTCAAGATCAAATTTTTCTTGAGGATAAAATCGTGGCTACGGTATTGTTATTGGCAGAGCTGGGCAGTATTTAAATATGTATTTAAATACATTTGTGTATTTAGAACTGTATTTATAAATACATTGTTTTTCATGTATTTAAATATAGTATTTAAATACTTTAATGAGTATTTAAATACTCAAAATATAAAAATGTAAATACTTTTACTGGTTTAATACACGTTCTGTACTAGCACAGTACGACGCGTCGACAGTGTAGTACAGCATGGTTCATGTTTCAACGTGTCAGTTCAATCAGTTGTGTACCACTCTTAGTCGAAAGCGGTTGATTTCTTTATCGTGTGCGTGTCATGGCTTAGTGAATTAGTGAATGCATATGTTAAAATTTGTATGTATTTAAAATGTATTTACAAATGTATTTAAATACAATTGATGTATTTAGTATCTAAATACATTCGTAAAATGTATTTAGTATTTAGTATTTAAATACATTTCTCCCATGTATTTAGTATTTAGTATTTAAATACATTCAATGTATTTATTGCCCAGCTCTGGTTATTGGATTTTTTTTCTCTCTCTTTCACGCATACATCAAAGTTTGAGGTGAGAAAAATTTAATAAGAATTTTATACATCATACAATGATTTATTAAGTACATATACAAAACCCCAGAAGGTACCGCTAGCTAACGTAGGTCTTTCTCCAGACTTTGAAGTATGGGGGCCTATATATATTCTAACCTCGTTCTTCTCTAAAGATTCGAAGAGGAAGGAGGTAATGTTCTTTTAAAATTTTCCTTTTTCTCAAAACGTTTTCTAAATGGTAAGATGAGACACCAATTTAACGAGTCACAGAAAACGGGCTTAAGAACAGAAACTAAAACTTAACTTCATTGTGAGGAGTAGAAAGGAAATCTAAAGTGATTGCATGACAGCATTTGACAAAGTATTAACAGAAGAACGACTAAAGAATGGATAATACCATTTTATGATAGTGAGAACATTTTTCTTTCATAAAAAAGCACGAACAGCGCTGGATAAAATGCATAATTTATTTCAGAAGAGTTCACATCTCTGGGAAGACGTTATCTTATGTGGAGAACAAAGAATTTGAAGTCGAACCTTTTTGTGAAAGAGAAAGGGATGATTTACTTTTGGAGCAAAATATAGACTCTTTTCTTGTCATCCCAAGAAAAAAAAGGTTAATATCTTTAGTATCTCTTTCCCTCTCTTATATATATATATATATATATATATATATATACTGTATAAGCAAACACCACAGGGAAAAGGAAAAGGAAACACGAAGTCCGAGCGCTTTCGTGATATATTCACATCTTCAGGGAGAAGAAGATCCTTGAAGATGTGAATATATCACGAAAGCGCTCGGACTTCGTGTTTCCTTTTCCTTTTCCCTGTGGTTGTTTGCTTATTAATTAGATCACGTGTTATTCTGTGATTTTAGCGCATATACTGTATAGAGTTTGGTTCCAAAACGCGATAAACGCCGAATAAGCAACTTCGAGTGATCGTTACCAAATGGTGGCTGTGATAATGTATTGCCACATAAGGCATCGATTTTGTAGCAAAGTGCTACATACCTAAAATGCTGTTTTTCTTAAAATCTGAAAATGGTTATATCGCGTTTTGGAGATGAACTTATATATATATATATATATATATATATATATATATATATATATATATATTAACGTTCGCTCCTATTCGGTGCTATGTTTTGTATCGCCTTGAGCCTACTTGGAAAATCATCACTACAACTTTCTGTAAATGTTGTTTGGGTTCAGCTTAAGTTAGGTGGGTGTGCAAAAAACCTGATGTAACGTAAAGAAGGCGTAATGTGCTTTCAAGTTTTTTAATTAAAATTCTAACACAAATAAAATTGAAAAAATAATTCTTGTAAAAGGTAAAAAAAGTGGTTTCTCTAAACTTTTTAATGAACCCCCTCCCCTCCCCTCCCACCCTAACGCAAGCGTAAGTGATTAAAAATTTAAAAAAATAAAGATGTCACGTGTAGTACTAGTAGCTACTGACTCTTTAATGACCACCGACGAAAATGTAGGAGCAAAATGGCCATTTATAACTGTGTACACACACACACACACACACCACACACACACACACACACACACACTCTTGAGACTACAGAAGGCCAGTTATATGATACAGTGGGTGATATAGTATATTTGTAAAGTTTTATAGTTCTTTTTCTGACAAGAGGGGGAAGTCCCTCTACTTCGAATTCAATTCCTTAAAAGGTATTGGGAAAACTAACACTGAAGTGCCAACAAAAGAATGGTAAAGTCTTAAGAAAAAGCTTGTGTATTGTGTACTTTGTATTTTCTTTTTCAAGAAGGCTTTCCTTTCTTCTTGCTATAAAGTTAGTTAGTCCTTTGGGTGAAGGTCGCGTTTTGTTAGCTTATATTTGGTTTAATAAATTTGCTCCTCTTGAAGTGAAAATGTTATTTCGGTTTAATTATTTTTATTTCTTAAAAATAGTTTTCATTGTATAATGGCATCCATTCTATTAATATTTCTTACTTTGTGGCATTGCTAAGAGGCACTCTATAAATGAATGTTTAATCGTTCTCTCTTTTTGACATACGTCAGTGAGGAACTGCTCTCTTCTCCATTAAAGTTTAGACTTTAGACGATGAATACACAACACTTTTAGGTCCAGAGGTGTTTTACGTGTCAATCCCCAGAACCCGAGCCAATGGGGCTAATTTTGTATTATGCAAATACAGTGGTGTTCATGCAAATTGACAACTATAACATCCTCCGAGCCGACAGAACAGTGAGACGTAAAGGAGGATGTGCTATTTACACACGCGAAAGTCATATGGCAGAAATGATTACACTGGTCAACAAAGATTTTTCATCAGAGTAAAATTTGTGGTGGCTGGATAGCATTTTTCACGCTGATTCCAAAACTGCATTCAGAGTTTTTCTAGCACGTATAGTTTTCAAGATGAAGGCATATATATAACTACACAGATTTAACCATTTTAAATAGGCAAAATACTAATATTTCAACATTTGATTGTGTTTATTTTATTGTGTTTTTTTAGTTTATTCATCTTATTTATTTCAATTATCTTAATTATACATCTTATGTATTTCAGGTGTGAGCTTTTACGTCTAGCAGCATTGTGATTCAGGCAACAACGCCGTGCTTGTGTGTCAAAAGATCAGTCCAGTCCAAGAACTTGTTGTGTCAAGTTGGTGTACATTTTTTTGAATTTATAGTTTGCTCAGGTCAGTCAACATGCCTCGACAATGTAAGAATGACCCCGACAAGTTCTGTTTCGTATGCGGCCAGTTCACAACTAAAACACAGCGACGAAGTATTACAACCGACATTAAGAAAATATACAAGCTATACTTTGGTTGCCATTTAGGTGACCAAGATAAACCATGGGCGCCACATCAAATCTGTTCTGGCTGTTCAAATGGATTACGTGATTGGCTTAACAAAAGAAAGCTTCAATGCCATTTGCCATACCCATGATATGGAGGGAGCCGAGAGATCATCATGAAGACTGTTATTTTTGTAGTGTGAACTTAATGGGGTTTTCTGCCAAGAACAAACACCAGATTGTATATCCAAACTTGGATTCAGCACGTAGACCAGTAAAACATGATGAAACATTGCCCATTCCAATTCCCCAAGTGATAGGCTAGATTCTATCATAGATGACATGGAAAGTGATGAAGGTGCAACTGGCGTTTCCGGACCATCTACAGAACCAGAGTACACGTTTGAAGGTAGACATTTAGAGCCTAAAAAGTTAACCCAAGGACAGTTGAATGATCTTGTTAGAGACTTATCGCTGTCTAAAGAGAAATCAGAGCTTCTCGCCTCAAGACTAAAGGAGAACAATTTACTTGAGAACAATGTTCGTATTAGTTACTACCGAAAGCGGAATTTGAATTAACAGCATTCTTTTCAGTAGACGGTCCTCTCTATTATTGCCGTGACATCAATGGACTATTTACAGCCATATCTCAGACGTATGTGGCATCTGAGTGGCGCCTCTTTATTGATTCGTCGCAGAGAAGCCTGAAAGCAGTTCTTTTGCATAATGGTAATATAATGCCATCCATCCCCATTGCCCATTCCGTCCATCTAAAAGAGACATATGACAATATGGATATACTACTTAAGGCAATCAAATACGACAGTCATCAATGGAATGTTTGTGGAGGTCTAAAAGTTATAGGAATGCTTATGGGTATGCAGTCAGGATTCACAAAATTTTGTTGTTTCCTTTGCCTGTGGGACAGTCGCGCCACTATAGAACATTACACCAAAAGTGACTGGCCACTTAGGTATACATATGTCCCAGGGATAAGCAATGTCCAGTCTGTCCCTTTAGTGGATCCCCAAAAGATCTATCTGCCACCTCTTCACATTAAACTTGGTTTAATGAAGAATTTTGTTAAAGCAATGGGTAAAGTCAATTCTGAAGGGTTCCAATACCTTTCAAGGAAATTTCCGAAGGTTACTGCAGCAAAATTGAAGGAAGGAATTTTTGTTGGCCACAAATAAGGGAGGTTTTGAATGACACTGAATTTGAAAAAGTCCTAAGTCCGCTGGAATTGAAGGCTTGGCTGGCGTTCAAATGGATATGTGAAAACTTTCTTGGAAGCAACAAGTCACCTGCGTATAAGGATGGAGTCAAGAACCTCCTTGATGCCTTCAAAGAAATGGAGTGTCGAATGTCGTTAAAAATTCACTTCCTGCATTCCCACTTAGATTTCTTTCCTGAAAACCTTGGTGCAGTGAGTGACGAGCAAGGAGAGCGCTTCCATCAAGATATTCAGATGATGGAGAGCGCTACCAAGGATATTGGAATGAAAGCATGATGGCGGACCATTGTTGGATGCTGTATCGTGACAATCCAGGCCAAATTTACAAAAGGAAATCACACTCACAGCGCTTTTAATAAAATAATGTATATATTCTTTATTTATAAGTACATTGAACAAGGTATATGATGTATTTGTTGTTTAGCATTCCTAAGTGTGATCTATACATCCATAAATTTTCTTATAGCAATATCAAAAACTTAAAAATATCAAAACCAGTGTATCTATATAACTATACGTGCTAGAAACAAAATAAAACCAGATTCGGAATCAGCGCGAAAAATGCATTAAGAAAAGTGTGATCATGTTTGTGTAGAAAAAAAAGTTTCATTTTGTTGGCCAGTGTTATAAGTACTTCAAACAGCTACGTAGAATGTGTAGCAGCAAAAGTTGAAAAACTAAATATGGTACTAATTGTAATGTACAGACCCCAGAACACGCCGACTTCAAAATTCTCAGATTCCATTACAGAGGTCAGAAACTGGATAAAAGATCTACATTCTCCAACCCCAAATATTTTTCTCTGTGGTGATTTTAATTTTTCATTTATGAAATATAAAAGGATAGGAAAGAATATATGTAATACCAGGACAAGGGGGGCACACGGGAAGATCTGGTATTCACAAACAACAGCAACCTAACTGATAACGTAGAAGTATCCCCAACCATAATATCTGATCACCACATTATTAAAATAAAAACCAATATAAAAGCAACAGGACAGTAAAGAACACGAACGATAGAAAGAAGTAAATTCGAAATTTTTAATTTCACTCCAAAGCTATAAACTGGGTAGGTGTTGCATCCAGCATGGAAGTAATAGATTGGAAAACCATCTTCAAGCCAAGACAACGGAAGAGATGCTAATGGTCTTAGAGAAGACGCTGGAAATTGTGGAAAGACATGTCTCAAAAATCCAACAAAGAGGAAAAAGAAGCAGGATCGAGAGACAAAAGAGGCAGAGCTGGGCAATAAATACATTGAATGTATTTAAATACTAAATACTAAACATGGGAGAAATGTATTTAAATACTAAATCCTAAATACATGGGAGAAATGTATTTAAATACCAAATACTAAATACATTTTACGAATGTATTTAGATACTAAATACAAAATACATCAATTGTATTTAAATACATTTGTAAATACATTTTAAATACATACAAATTTTAACATATGCATTCACTAATTCACTAAGCCATGACACGCACACGATAAGAAATTAACCGCTTTCGACTAAGAGTGGCACACAACTGATTGGACTGAGACGTTGAAACATGAACCATGCTGTACTACACTGTCGACGCGTCGTACTGTGCTAGTACAGAACATGTATTAAACCAGTAAAAGTATTTACATTTTTATATTTTGAGTATTTAAATACATTGTATTTAAATACTCATTAAAGTATTTAAATACTATATTTAAATACATGAAAAACAATGTATTTATAAATACAGTTCTAAATACACAAATGTATTTAAATACGTATTTAAATACAAATGTATTTAAATACTGCCCAGCTCTGAAAAGAGGTCATTGTTCCGAAAGAGAAAAAGAGTGACTGGAAAATTAAGTAACTGTAAAGATGATAACATCAGAAAAATATTAAATGATAAACTGAAGAGTATCGATTGCGTCATACATGTCGTGAATCACTTTTATTATTTACTTTCTTCATTATTTACTCTACTTTCTGATCTCTATTGCATTTATCTTTACACTCTCTTTACTCATTTCCACGATACTTTACAATTATATTCATGGTAGCCACGCCGAGACTGAAAGCCGTTACAACACAAAGGGGGAAGGGGGGGTTCATTAACACTCTTTTAACGCTTGTTAACACTTTATTTAATTCCGAAAATGGTTTAAGTAATTTGAGGGGATGCGAGTAGGAATTTTACTATAATATTTTACGTCGGAGAGGGGCACAAAACAATTAATTTAATTTAAGGTTACATGGCCCCAACTTTACGCTTATCGCGCTGCCGAAAGACTGACTCTTTTGGGGGTAGTCCGCTCTGTGGGCCTCTGTTCAGGATTGCCAACTCTTCCCATTTTAAACAATTTCAAACAAACATACTTTTTCGTAATTTCACAATTATTAGTAAATGATTTATATTAAACATTATAATCTTAATTAAACAAAAATTAATATTCTTAACTAGGCATTACTACACTCGCATCACCCCCTTGAAAATAAGTTTTTCATTAGGAAAACTTATTAATATCGTTTAACAAATTTAATAATTTATTCAACAAATTATATATTTTTCAATTTTTTTTTTTTTTTTTTTCTTTAACAAATTCAAAGTTCAGATAGACAAGAAATAATTAGAATGACAAATTCCACACACATATTTTGTATCATATTATAAAAATCGAAAACTTTATAATTTTCACATTTGCATAAAATAACATTTCACACTAATAATTAAATTACAACCTGTAACTAATCTATACATGCCAAAAAAAAATAACGGAAAATTTTCTTACATGGTTACACAAATTCAAGTTCACAATCTATTCCAGCGATTTCTCATCAAAGATCGCTTTACATTTGAAACAATTATTTGTATAGTTATACAGTTACTATCAGGGCAACTAGAAAAAAATAAGAAAAAGTTTACATAAAATACTGACCAAGAGCGCACATACTATTTCACGAAAAACACAACAAATATGGGCAATAATCGCACCCTTTCACTTATAATTTCATTACATAATAATCAGTACATTAATTTGCTGGACGTTGTTTAGATCACAATCCGCACGCTGACAACGGACTTCTTCAATTTTCAATCGCAGCTCTCCTGCTCACTTCGCTAGAATGCAAGGGATTGCATCAATCAACATGCAACAGGGCAGCACGCTATAATGGTTCCGCTCTCTCCAAATGGCGAAAAAAAAAAAACAAGAGACGTCCAATTCTAAAAGGATCAGGGGGGAGATATACTGAAAGCGGGACCACGCGCTGGAATTGGACGGAATTTGCAATTCTAGAAGTCGATGAAGAAACTCGCCTTGTCTCATCTCCACTTTTGTCGGTGAACGCTGCTCTTCCTACGTCCAGCTGAAAGACTCTTCTACTGGCAACAATCAAACGATCACTCCGCCGTAGGCCGTTTCCCAACGAACCTACTGTATGTCTGTATGGACAGTACAGTCTTAGACACCCGTTCAAGCTCTCGTGGCTTGCCTACCGCGTGCTACGACACATATTTAGCGAAGCATTCGAGCAGCGTGACCAGCTACTGCCCGAAAAATACCAGTAGACCATCTTCGATCGAAACTTTCGTGTGCCAAGACCCTGCACACGTAAATTTCTCTTCCGAAACTGTCCTGCGCCAAGTCCCTGCGCATTCGGTTCCTCTCTTCTATCTCTTCTCTTCCGAAACCATCCTGCGCCAAGTCCCTGCGCAGTTGGTTTCTCTTCTCTCTCTCATCATTGGTGATCGATCACCTATCCGGTCGACTAAACTCAATGGATGGAACTCGGATTCAACTTGGTTGCCTCCAAACCGAGCCTTTTGAAATTTTGAAAAAAAAAGTTTATTCGAAACGTGTTTCTGTACTGCTTATCATTTATTTAATATTTAATTTACCGAATTTTCTCGACAGTTCACTTCGAAACAATAACTACACATTTGCTCTGGCCAAATTCACGGAAAAAAAAATGACACTAAAATTTCGCAAAAATTTAATCACATCTAGCTACCAATAAGGTCACTTATGGCAGTTACATCGGAGAAGATAAAAAAAGGTCATAAAACGTACGAAACAAAATTGTACAGTATAAATATAAAAGCGCCCATACATAGTAACTGTTAGTATAATTTAAGAAATATTATTGTTCAAACTATCGTCAGAAATCACATCAATACTTTTAAATACAAAAGACAAAAATGAACCCAGAAACTTCATGTCATCACTTCTCTGACAATCATGAACCCTCTTGCCCTTTGAGGGGAGCACACTAAGACGCCACAAAAACGTTACTGGCTATCTAGAAGGCTCCATTTCCGAGGGACACTCGAGCCAATGTTTTAAATGCATTAGTTAACCCGACTGAAGGTTTAAACAATAATAATTTTCCAAAACAGTTATTAAAAAGTTTAAAAAATTAAAAATTACTACCGAAAATTATTTTAATACAGTAATTCCAACTTGAAACGTTAAATTTCATATGAATTGAACTCGCAATTCGCAAATTACATCTGAGATACAACTCTCTCCTTCAACAGGAACCCCAGTATGGTTTGCAAATCACAAAAATCCCAGTAATTTATCGTTTCCAAGTGAAACTACAAATTTGCATCGTTATACTAAATAAGAATAGATAATATGCACTCAAAAATACACGCAACCTACTGTAAACAAAAACAAAACATTGCATAATTGAGAGCGGTCGCTTTGTTTGTAAGCGAACCTCTATACAAATATCCCTAACCGAATGAAACTGCATTATATCCTGACATAATTTTGTAATTTTTCTATGCAAACGCTCGAACTAAAAAAAAAGGACATTTTTCATTTCTAATACCCAAATTAAAATATCAAATCAAAATCCTTTTTGCAATACAATCTAAATTCCAAATAAAAATTTAACCATTTTCATTGAACTGGAAGAAAGAAAAATAAAAATCGGCCTACCTATAAAAATAAAATTGAATGCATTTATAAAACGTAAAGAAACTATATGAAAATTTTCTACACCAATTTCTGTAATTCAAAAATAATTATAATAATATCCAGCTTTCGTAAAATATGTGTACCGTAACTCACATTGGCCGCCAAAATAAAAATAAAATTTACTGCCGCACTTTTAGGCCTATAATTAATAAATTCAATGTTACGCGTGGAAAGAACAATTTAGAATTTAATGCATAACATTTGTGCTTATTAAAAAAAATCCTATGATTATTTATGTTAAACCAATTAAAATTTTGTTAAATAACTAAGAATTTAATACTCAGACATATACCATAGTGACGGTCATATATGAACAATATTTAACGATAGGCCTACAACAAATCTTTCTTTAGTACAATACAATAGCCATTTTACAAAATATGTCGGAATTGTCGTGAAAATGAACGAAAGGAACGGAGAGAAAAAAAATAGATAATCAGCCTACCTACCAAATTTATGAGTATATAAATATATATAATTATATAACTAATATATAGTATAAGTTAATATGTAAGTGTATAATTATGAGAATATAAAAAAATCCAAAGAAAAACAAATGAATTTATAGAAAATTTCACGACACACAGTCTCTATTTCAGTTAAACCAATTAATTAAGCTTATTTTGAAGTCTAACACAATCCTATACGGCCAGCCTATAATCTGACAATTTATTATGTTTAAGATTATTTTTCGACTGTCCCTTAAAATGTAACTTAATCCTATTTAGCGCGAAGCGAAGCGAAGCAAAAAGCCCGTAAACCTATACAAACAATAAAATAAGCCTATTATTATATACAACCAATCGAAATATAATAAAAATCTACCAATGAAACCCAGAAAATTTTTCATGTTCATGAAGTGTCTTACAATACTATATATGTATATATACCTAGAAATGCGGTACAAATTTTCGCTCAAACATTTTTAAAGGACCGTATAAAATGTGTATCACTGTATTTAAACTAACATAATTCACTTACGTACAAATCCAGTAAAATTTATTTATTAATCGTTATTCTTATTATTATGATTAGGTAAGCTGAAACAGGCATAACAGTGGAAGAGACGAAAAAAAGAAAAATTGAGCCCTCACAGCACGATAAATTTTCAAAACTATGTCCTCTCCGACGTAATGAACGAAATTTAACGTAATAATGACTCGCAATATTGAGTCAGACAAATTTTTCTACCGACTCTGCACCACGACTAAAAGAAATTTTGAGTCACTAGACTGCGAAAAGTAACGGAACCGTACGATGAAAAATGGAACAAACGAACATTTCAGAATCAACGAACTCCCACGAAAAGAAAGAAAAAAAATTAAATTTTTAGGCGCGAAGTTTGTAAGGGACGCTATAAGGATGTCGAAGGCCATGCGCCATTTTGAAATTACATTCACCATGAAATTTTAAGGAATGGAAATCGAAATTTGCCTGCAAACGGGGTAAACTTTGCATTTAGATATTTAATAATCGAAATAAAATATTCATTAACGCTATTGGCTATTATACCGGGTCGGAAGAATTTTAATCGAAATAATAGGCACGTGGGTAAGCCTCATACAAAATATGATGTAAGACCGCCGCTAGCCACCAAATATGTCGTGAATCACTTTTATTATTTACTTTCTTCATTATTTACTCTACTTTCTGATCTCTATTGCATTTATCTTTACACTCTCTTTACTCATTTCCACGATACTTTACAATTATATTCATGGTAGCCACGCCGAGACTGAAAGCCGTTACAACACAAAGGGGGAAGGGGGGTTCATTAACACTCTTTTAACGCTTGTTAACACTTTATTTAATTCCGAAAATGGTTTAAGTAGTTTGAGGGGATGCGAGTAGGAAATTTTACTATAATATTTTACGTCGGAGAGGGGCACAAAACAATTAATTTAATCTTAAGGTTACATGGCCCCAACTTTACGCTTATCGCGCTGCCGAAAGACTGACTCTTTTTGGGGGTAGTCCGCTCTGTGGGCCTCTGTTCAGGATTGCCAACTCTTCCCATTTTAAACAATTTCAAACAAACATACTTTTTCGTAATTTCACAATTATTAGTAAATGATTTATATTAAACATTATCTCTTAATTAAACAAAAATTAATATTCTTAACTAGGCATTACTACATACAGGAACTAATTGAGAAGCATACAGAAAAATAAGACGACGACGATATAGAAGCGATAACGGTTAACTCAAAGTACTTCTATAATTTTGCAAAAAGGAAGTCGAAAAATCACACGACTGTCGGACCTTTGAAAAATGAAGACAGTGCTTTTTCTGATGATCTAACAAAAGTATCTGAAATATTAAGAACTCAGTACGAATCATCTTTCAGTATCTCAAAAACTGACAAATTGGAATGCGATAGAAACGCGTTCTTGAAGAAGAACTACAAGGGGAAAGTATAACGGACTTTGACTTTACGACAGATGATATTAGATAAGCTTAGGAAAACTAAAAACACACTCAGCGGCAGGACCGGACAATTGGAGTGCTACACTGATCAAAAACTGCAAGAATGCAATCACTGAGCCCCTATATTGGATACGGAGACGATCACTAGATACGAGAGAAATACCGAGCATCTGAAGAGCGTGAACATAGTCCCAATATACGAGGATAATTCAATAAGTATCCACACTTTTTATTTTCACAATTTTATTTTCACATCTGATAGATTATAAATACATCACTTCTCAACATAGTCTCCTTTTTCTCAATACACTTAGACCAGCGATCTACAAGCTTCCTAATACCATCACAAAAGAATGTTTTTGGCTGTGTGCGTAGCCAGTCATGCACCGCCTCCTTCAAGTCATCATCGCCTTGGAATCGCTGACCTCTCAAAGCGTTTTTTAGTGGTGCAAACAGGTAAAAATCCGAAGGTGCTAGGTCTGGCCTGTAGGCTGGATTGTCGAGAACTTCAAATTCAAGTTCTTGAAGGCATTTTCTAGTCTGTGCAGCGGTATGACGGCGCGCATTTTCGTGTAACAGAATAACACCTTCCGACAATCTCCCTCTCCGTTTTGTGCGAATTGCTTGCTTTAACTCATTCCGAAGCATGTCAGAATACGATGCACTTGTTTCTGTAGTTCCACGCTCTAGATAATGTTCAAGGATAGGGCCTCGTGTATCCCAAAACAGTGTTAGCATAACTTTACCTGCTGACGGCTGCGCTTTGAACTTCCTTGCAACGGGAGATGTTGGATGCTTCCATTGCATGCTCTATCGATTGCTTTCTGGTTCATAGTGATGGATCCAGGTTTCATCTCCAGTGATAATGCGCTCCAAAAAGTTTTCACCTTCATTATGATACCGCGCCAAAAGACGACAGCAGACGTCCATACGATTACGCTTGTGCTCTTCTGTCAACTGTTTGGGTACCCATCTTGCACAAATCTTGTGAAAGCCAAGAATGTCATGAAGATGCAATTTCTTTTATTGTTAATCTTCTGTCATCGAAAATCATGGCTCTGGCTTCTTCCTGCTTGTCACCACTGGTTGATGTTGACGGTCGTCCTGAGCGCTGAGCATCTGTCACACATGTCCGACCTTCCTTGAACATTTGAATCCACTCGTACACAGTTCGCCGTGGTAACGCATTATTCCCATACTGAGCACATTAACGCGTGTGAATTTCAGCTCCTTTCACACCTTCTGCCCACAAAAAACGAACCACGAATCTCTGTTCTTCCAGAGTACAAATTGAAAACGGCGCAGCCATGCTCACTACTCGTATGATATGTGACAGCTACGAGTAGCCTAAATAAGCCTATACTGTTGCTAGCCTAAATATGCCTATATATCTCAGTTTGGCTCGTTATTACGAGTATATATTATCACTAAAATAAAAAGTGCGGATACTTATTGAAGTACCCTCGTATAAAGGAGGAGATATATCCGAGGCCAAAACCTATAGGCCAGTGTCGCTTACATCCATCTCACTAAAATATTTGAAAGAATATTTAAACAGAAAATCTATGACTTTTTGGAAACTGAGAAAAAATTCAATGACAACCAACATGGATTTCGGTTAGGCAGATCATGCCTATCACAACTAATGGAACACTACAACAACATTATTGATGCACTTGAAAGTAATGAAAACTATGATGTAATATACACAGACTTTGTCAAAGCGTTCGACAAGTGTGACCATGGAATCATAATACCTAAACTGAAATATATAAGAATAACAGGAAAAGTAGGGAAATGGATATATAATTTCCTTAGTGAGCGGCGGCAAGTCGTTACAGTACAAGGAATATCCTCATCAGAATCAGAGGTCCTCAGCTCAGTACCACAAGGAACAACAGTATTAGCGCCACTATTCTTCATAATCATGCTAACTGACATAGGTGAGGATGTTACCAAAGACAGCACAGTAAATCCTTTGCTGATGACACAAAGATCAGTAGAAAAATAAGAACCCCAGAGGGTATAGGATCTCTACAAACAGACATGAACAGCATCTACAAGTGGACAGAAGACAACAATATGAAGTTTAACACTAAGGAATTTCAATTGTTACGGTACGGAACAAGGAAGGACCTAAAATCCATGGAATACTATACCCCAAATGGACAGGAAATTCAGAGAAATTCTAAAGCAAAAGATTTAGGAGTTGTAATGACTGATGATACGAAATTTGAAACAAAATAAGATAGCAGTAAACAGAGCAAAAAGAATAACTGGGCAGATATTGAGAGCCTTTAAACGAAGGGATAGGAATATAATGATTCCTCTACTGAAAACACTGATCATACCCAAATTGGAATACTGCTTGGTCCTAACATGCCCATATAAAAAAGAAGACATCAGACAGCTGGAAGGGATTCAGATGAGCTTACTGCCAAGATCGATGGATGCAAAGAACTAAATTACTGGGAAAGTTACGCGAATTAAACCTATATACACTGGAAAGGAGAAGAGAGAGATACACTATTATTTACACTTGGAAAATAATGGAGAAACTAGTCCCTAATCTTACTCTGAACCCTATAACTCCCCAAACAACGGGGGAAAGTAGAAACGGTAGACTGTGTCGTATTCCAAATTGAAGGCGAGACAGGGAACATCCTTAACCCTGAAAGAAAATAGTTTTGTTGTGAGAGGACCAAGACTGTTTAATCAGCTGCCAAAGACCTAAGAAACACGAGTGGGTGTTGCGGTGGACATCTTCAAAAGGAGATTAGACACCTGGCTCAGAACAATCCCAGATGAGCCGGGCTTACCTGGCTATGTGAAGTGGAGAGTACAAGAAACCAACTCACTACTTCACCAGGCCAACTCGAGAGGAGGGGCGACAAGCTTGACCTTCGTGAAATGAGGAATCATCGCGTCGAACATTTGAAAGGTGTATATATACACTGTGTGCGTGTGTGTATATATATATATATATATATACACACACACCCTATATATATATATATATATATATATATTATTTTTGTTTATTTATTTTTAACTGCATTCGGGCTCATCGAGATTGAAAGCCCAAGCACTTTGCTTGGGCTGTTTGTGCCTCAGGCTGGCCCTGCTGCTGACACTTGCGTACAGTGAAATCCAGCAAAATCTAATAGTTTTTGCGGTTACTGTAAATAAATCTTGATGAACTGTGATGTTATTCTTGCTAAGGATGCTATTCTTATGCAGGATTGTCCACGGTTTGACGTTACACTTCTTGAGGGATATTATTCCTACATTGTTGCGGAGTACTATCTTCTTGTTTTTCTAATGCCATAAGATCGCTTTAAATTTGGCTTTGAACATCGAAGAGTGCGGTGCTGAGGGCCTAAACATGTATTAAAAGTAGGTTTTGTTGAAAAAGTCAGTCTTCTAGTTTGGAATGTGGAAAACCACTTTATATTTCGGTAGGAGTTTTGGAAATTGATTTGCCATGATTGATTGTATATGGTACTTTTTCCTACTAAAACCGAAAATTTCTTTGTAGATGCGACTTTTAAAGGTAACTGCATGGTGAATGTTTTAAATTTTCATACTCTATCACATTTCTTGCGAGTATCACGGTTGCTATTTCCAGTATTTCTACTGGTCTTTTTTTCTTTTGTGGGGGTGGGTTCTTGGTTTACTCCCCACATATTTCCTAATCTGTTTGGTTGTTCTTTGAATACATACCCAGTACTTTGTTATCGTTCTAAAGAAGAGTAGAAGTCCTCCTCTTTCGACATACAGACTTGCTGTTGATAATATTTTAAAAGTCCGATGGCTAATCGGAATTACATTGCACACATCGTGTTCACTGTTTTATTAATTTGTACTGGCTAACCTATATATTTGATACCTATATTCTATTTTGGATAACACCAGAATGTATTCAGTGTTCAATGGAGAGTGAGGAACGTTTTCGGACTGCTCCCTATGCCCGAGGATATTTGGTGTATATATTTAAATATAGTGTGCTATAACCACTAAAATAAAATGATTATACAAAGTACACAATCTACATAAAGAGCGTTTACGGAAGCTTTTAACTCGCATATTCCACCAAACAGACTTTCTGTAAATCTGTCATATACCCTTTCTCATATGCTTTAATGAATATTACTTAAAGGAAAGATTACTTTCGAAATGTTTAGAGGAATGTTAATGTTAACTGTATGTTGTATAAACTTAATCGTTCACTTTCATACACTTTCTACAATACAAAATTATCAAAATAATCCCACTTTCTCAGCGTCTTCCACGTATACTGGTCATAAAAATTCTCCAAATCGTCTTAAATACTTCCTGTAAGTAAGCTTAATGAGATGAAACGTTCAACTATGCATCTGCAAATGCGCAAACATTTAATAATCCTGTCTTAAAATAGCTTTAAAACTGTCAACAAATTATAAAAATACTTGAATGCTGTTTTCTCTTTTCTTAAATCTTTGAAACTGACGCCAACGCAGATAACCATAATCAAGACCGTATTCTTAAGAGAAATGAGGTTGCCAGTTTTCAGGTCTGTATAAAAACTGCACGACCCACCACCAAATTTACTTTATATATATATATATATATATATATATATAAAGAACCCTTATTAGAGTAACGCACCTTTAAAAGAACATTATTCTTCGGGTTGTACAAGCACATTAAATCCTGTCCGAAAATTAAATAGTAATCTTGAAACAAGACAAATATATTTCGTCAATAGTACGTTAATCTGACGCTCGATTAATTTGACATATCTTTGTTAATACGAACAAATATGAATTAATTACAATTCTGTATTCCTCCTTCAGCACCCGAATAGGAGAAGTTACCCAAATGCAGAAGACAATGAGGTCAGATTTATGATTCCTCCATCAGAGTGTAAGGTAAGACGCTAATCATTATGTATTACTTATTGAATGTTAATGTGTAAAATTCTGTTACTATACACGAATACTTTTAATGTTTTGACAGCTTTCGATCATGTAGTGTGTGTGTGTGTGTGTGCGTGCTCGCGCCAGCGCATACAAAGCGGTACAGGCATGCATAATTTCACTCTCAACCGGAGAGAAAGAGCCTTAAAACTGTATCGAAAAGCAGCGTTTTTCGGGGAAGTTGGCGCATAAAATCCAGTGATCGGAAACTGGTCGGCGATTTAATCGTATTTGGTTATCAGAAAATGCTTTCGCCCATATTCCGCAAACAATTCCACACCTCAAAACTTTCTTCGGCTGAATTCGGAATCCGTTTATAAAGCTTTCATAATTCATCTTTGCTTGTCTATAATGAAACTTTATTATTCGTATTTCACTTTGATTTTTAGCAATAATTCTCATCCAAATAATTTCTCTCTATTTGATAAACGATAGTAATATCTTCATGATGATACTACTCTACTACTACTGTTGTTACTACTACTACTACTACTACTACTACTATAATAATAATTTTATTCTGTATATAAAGTACTGTATTAAAAATAATTTGTTTAATATTAAAGTCTAGGTTCTTTGCGACTGAGTAAATTCGTATGAACGAACTATAAAAACCACGTAGCCTTGAAAGAAACGTTTTAAATTTGCATAATGGCTACTTTTAAAACGGAATTTACGGCATACTTTTGAAAATTCAAGATAGACAAAAACAACACATATATATACCTTTGGTATATATGTGTGTCTTTTATATATATATATATATATACTGTATATAATATATATATATATATATATATATATATATTATATATATATATATAATAATAAGAGGACGTGTGTGTGTGTGTGTGTGTTTGTTGTCTGTCTGTTCCAGCCATAACTCCAAAATGGAAGGCCCCAGCACCGCGATTAAACTACAGAAAAGAACGCACCCGTGAAATTTTTGAGCTTCACATTATGTCAAGATTTCTGAATCTTAAGATTTTCATGACTAATTACACCAGTACACATTTGAAAACTTGTCGATCGATTTTTACAAACTAGTTGGTGATTCTATATAACTTGAGTGCGCTGATCTAAAAAATCTAGTTAGTTTTTCCCTATCACGTATGGTTTTCTTACTACAGGGTGTGTCATAAATCCCCCATTTATCCCCAAATGTGAACCATCTTATCGAGACCAACATTCGATTGCACATGCTAAACCATAAATTTTGTTGTTATAGACTACAGTAACGCTTACATAATAATGTAGGGTAAATATATATAACAACCAGTCCCGTTCCCAGCAAAATACTCTCTCCCCTCCCATCAATGGGTGGTTAACATTTGGGGACAGATGAGGTATTACAACACCCCTTGTAGCACGAAATCTTTAGGTGATAGGGTAAAACCTAATTAAAGCAGAATTAAATAGCTCCTAGCTCTTGGACAAGCATATTGCTTGTTTATGAAAGAATAAAAAATAACTGAAAGAAACAAAATATATTTACCTTCTTTACTTGCAAACATTTCAGGACTTATTCCAAAGACTTAAGACTACGAAGGTAGATCTGACTAATGACGACTAAACGGTGCTTCTTTGATGTTTTCTTATGCTGTGCGTTAGGCTGATCTCGTTGCACACACCAGCAGTAATCCGCCATCATATTTGTATGCCATCTTCCTTGATATCTTCTTTCCATGGTTTTGATGTCCTGGTGAAATCGTTCCCTTTGCTCCTCACTGACATCTCCGAGATTTTCGGGAAAACGGTCAAGATGCGAAAATAAGAAGTGAACTTTCAGGCTCACGTTGCAGCCTAAGGCGCAAAACTTTTTAAGCATATTTTCCACCAGTCTTTCATAATTTTGGCTTTGTAGTTTCCCAAGAAGTTTTCAACAACATCTTTGAAACCAAGCCATGCTTCTTTTTCTTTATTGGTCATTGTGTTCAGGAAATGATCGTCTGTCAATAACTTTCTAATCTGAGGACCTATAAAAACACCTTCCTTTATTTTCTCGTAGCTAATCTTTGGATATTTTGAACAAATGTACTTGAAACACTCACCTTCTCTATTCAATGCTTTGACATACTGCTTCATCAAGCCTAACTTAATGTGCAAGGGTGGTGGAGGATTTTATTTGGTTCAACTAGATGTTCATGTAAAATGTTCTTTGATCCTGGGGTAAGATTCTCTCTAGGAGGCCAAGTTTTCCTCTTCCAGTGCTGGTCACGTGCTCGACTATCCCATTCGCAGATGAAACATGGCATCTTAGTGTATCCTGATTGCTGCCCAAGTAACATGCAAAGGACTTTGAGATCCCACACAATATCTATCTGTGATTTTGATACTGAATTTTTTCCAGAAGCAGTTTCATGTTATCATAGGTCTCTTTTAAATGAGTAAAATGGGCCACTGGGATTGATGCATATTTGTTACCGTTGTGCAGTAACACTCCTTTAGACTGGTTTTAGAGGAATCTATAAACAAACCTCCAGTCACTGGTTTGGTATTCGATGCCTAGCTTGCACACTAATCCTGTGATGTCCTTGCAAAATACCAAGGGATCATCTTCTTCGAAAAAAGGCACGAAGTCTTTCTCACGATTTCTTTACCAAGCGAAGTATGTGTCGGATGCCAATAAATTGTTCTCCTGCAATCTAGACCCCAAAAGTTCTGCAGAGTCCTTAGGCAGATTCAACTCCCTGACTAAGTCATTTAGTTCGGCTTGGGTTAATGGTTTAGGAGGATCTCGGTCAGCTGTTGGCTGTTCATAAACGTCATCATTGTCTGGATTTGGAGCTGAATCAGAATCTGAATTGTATTGATCCAGACTCTCGGTGGGTGGGGAATAGGAACTTCTGGACCATGGGCACCGGCCTTATTGCAGATGGAAGACTTGGGTATTGAAGGCTCTCTTTATTCTTTGCATTATAACCTTTAACATTGCAAGAACAGAAGTAGCAGTCGTCGGTATGGTTTCTAGGCTCGCGCCATACCATAGGGATCCCAAATGGCAAACTTTTCTTTTTACCTTGCTCCAATTCCTTAGTGCCGCAACACACGTAAGACAAACCTTGTGTGGAGCCCAACTTTTGTCTTGATCTCCTAATTTAATTCCAAAATAAGCATGATAAGCTCTCTTAATGAAGGTCGTTACATTTGTCCTTTGTTTTACAACAACATACCGACCAGAAATATAGCAAAATATGTCTGGACTATGGGTACATCCTCTAGAAGTCATTATTAAAATTTTAAAGACGTAATGTTAGAATTATCTATCTGAAAAATATGAAAAAACGAAATTAATAAAGATAAAAAAGGTAAAAAATTACAAAACGCCCCAAAATTGTTTTGCTAATAACTTTAAAAACTGTGGGTGATAGAAAAAAACTGGTAGCATTTTTTAATTCAGCGCAGCGAACTGCTTCAGAATCACAACTCAAAATAAAGAAATCGATTTTCATGCAGACCGGTGTTATTTGGTCAATAAAACTATAGAAAAGAACACAGTCATGAAAATCTTGAGCTTCACATATAATTAAAACTAGCGGAGCGACCCGGCGTTGCCGGGATGGATGTCGAACGCTCTCTCTCTCTCTCTCTCTCTCTCTCTCTCTATATATATATATATATATATATATATATATATATGCCCGGTTAGGTTAATTGAATGCCCGGTTAGGTTAATTAAATGCCCGGTTTGGTCAATTGAATGCCCGATTAGATTAATTGAATACCCAGGTAGGTTAATTGAATGCCCGGTTAGGTTAATTGTACGCCCTTGACGATTGGTTAGGTTAAGTCGTGATATTTTCGTTAAAGCTAATGAAAATATCACGACTTAACCTAACCAATCGTCAAGGGCGTACAGTTCACGATTGGTTAATTGAATGCCGGGTTAGGTTAATTGAATGCCCGGTTAGGTCAACTGAATGCCGATTTGGTTAATTGAATGCCCGGTTAGGTCAACTGAATGCCGATTTGGTTAATTAAATGCCAGGTTAGGTTAACTGAATGCCCTATTAGATTAATTGAATACCCAGGTAGGTTAATTGAATGCCCGGTTAGGTTAATTGTACGCCCTCGATTGGTTAGGTTACATATTTTCGTTAGCTTATAGCGTTCAACATCCACCCCGGCAACGCCGGGTCGCTCCGCTAGTATATATATATAATATATATATGAATAGAAACGACATAAGTGTTAAGGAACTTTCTGCACACGAGGAGGAGAGATAACGAATAATGAAAAATGAGGCGAACCGCCCGGGAATCGAACCCAGGGCCTTCCAATTGCCGGTTGGACGCTCTACCATTATGCTAGGGACCTCACTCAATCACAAATCGAAATTCTCCCACATAGGGCAGAAACCAATGCCCTGAGAGGGCACCCTCGCAAATCGTGAATATGCGCATATAACTGCAATGACCGCGCAGTATATAAATGAATAGAAAACGACATAAGTGTTAAGGAACGTTTCTGCACACGAGGAGGAGAGATAACGAATAATGAAACGTTCCTTAACACTTATGTCGTTTTCTATTCATTTATTACTGCGCGGTCATTGCAGTTATATGCGCATATTCACGATTTGCGAGGATGCCCTCTCAGGGCATTGGTTCTGCCCTATGTGGGAGAATTTCGATTTGTGATTGAGTGAGGTCCGTAGCATAATGGTAGAGCGTCCAACCGGCAATTGGAAGGCCCTGGGTTCGATTCCCGGGCGGTTCGCCTCATTTTTCATTATTCGTTATCTCTCCTCCTCGTGTGCAGAAACGTTCCTTAACACTTATGTCGTTTCTATTCATTTATATACTGCGCGGTCATTGCAGTTATATGCGCATATTCACGATTTGCGAGGGTGCCCTCTCAGGGCATTGGTTTCTGCCCTATGTGGGAGAATTTCGATTTGTGATTGAGTGAGGCCCGTAGCATAATGGTAGAGCGTCCAACCGGCAATTGGAAGGCCCTGGGTTCGATTCCCGGGCGGTTCGCCTCATTTTTCATTATTCGTTATCTCTCCTCCTCGTGTGCAGAAACGTTCCTTAACACTTATGTCGTTTCTATTCATTTATATACTGCGCAGTCATTGCAGTTATATGCGCATATTCACGATTTGCGAGGGTGCCCTCTCAGGGCATTGGTTTTCTGCCCTATGTGGGAGAATTCGATTTGTGATTGAGTGAGGTCCGTAGCATAATGGTAGAGCGTCCAACCGGCAATTGGAAGGCCCTGGGTTCGATTCCCGGCGGTTCGCCTCATTTTTCATTACTCGTTATCTCTCCTCCTCGTGTGCAGAAACGTTCCTTAACACTTATGTCGTTCTATTCATTTATATACTGCGCGGTCATTGCAGTTATTGCATATATATATATATATATATATATATATATACACACACACACAAATGTATATATGTATATACAAATGTATATACATATGTATATATATATATATACGAATGTTACAAAAAAGAATGAGATAATGGGGACACATGGGTCCGGAATGGTCACAACGAAAAACCGGGTGGATGAGAGAGAAGACGAAATAACGAATAACAGCATAATAACGAACAACAACTTAATAAGAAATAACGATATAAACAATATAATACGGAAGGAAGACATAGATGAAAGAAAAGAAACAAGTAAAAGTTGCGAAGTAGTCAAACGGTCCAACGAGCGAAAGGATAAAAAGATAATAACTAAAAACGTAGAAAATAAACAGCCAAAGAAAAATAATGATAATGCCAAAATTAAGAACTTTGAAAATAATAAGAAAAGAAGCAGAAGCATAGAAAATATCGTATGTAAATACTACGCGAAAGGGAACTGCAGATATCGGGATGGGCAATGCATATATGCACATCCCACATTATGCAAAACGCATTCGCAAATGGATACTGCAAATTTGATAAGAAATGCACGTTCCACCATCTTACGGTCTGCAACACTTATGCAAGAAATGGGAGTTGCAAATCCGAAAAAAAATGCCGATACCACCACCCTCAAAGGAACGCAACGAGTGAACAGAAAAAACGAACATCAAAGAAGAGTGCCAATTTTTTAGACGCAGCCAACACATTTCAGCTGCTAAATACCATCCAGCGATTACAAAACCAGCTGACAAATATAAATATAGGAATCCGAGAGCCGGACAGAAGGTACAAACAAAGGCACTTCATGCGTTATCGGGACAACAGGTACCGACAAAGATAAAAAGAGGTAAATTCTCGGAGGACTACAGTAGTATAGCGCAAAGGGGAGAGGTGCAAGAATGTTGCAGGTTATTATGTAAGTTGCAAAGGGGGGTGGGGGTTGTTGCAAAATGGGGAGGGGATTGTTGCAAAGGGGTGGGTGTTGCAAAGGGGGGTGGTGGGAAAACTTGGAGGCGGCGTTATCCCCAAGAGAAAGGAGGAGAGGTGTTCACCTGCAGGAGCAAGTGCACATTAAGACTTCAGCGAGTAGGCGTTGTTTATAGGCTCCGAATCAGCCATTGGCGTAAATGGCTTGAGTTGTCAGATACTCTTTTTAGCAGTTTATTGTATACATTATTATAGATTCCTAATCAGCCAGTGGCTGTAAATGGCTTGAGTTGTCAGATACCTCTTTTTAGCAGTATTATTGTAACATTATTATATACGCCTAATCAGCCAGTGGCTGTAAATGGCTTGAGTTGCCAGATACCTCTTTTAGCAGTATTATTGTATACATTATTATATACGCCTAATCAGCCAGTTGGCTTAGAAGGCTAAATGTTGCCAGATACCGCAATTACCACTGTATACATTATTATATTCGAATACGGTAGTAGAAGGCATAACAATTAAGTAAAAACAACATTGCATAATTCTTTTATTATAAATATATAGAAAATAAATATACATTTGAGGAATATGCATAAAAGTACAGGAAAATATATACACAATTATGGATATATATAAAATAAAAATATACATTTCAAATAAATATACACTTCAATAGAAATATGTACATAACAGTACAGGAGAAATAACACACACACACAACACCACAACACACACACACACGCACACACAATTATGGAGATATATTTAAAAATAAATATACTTTTCAAATAGAAATAAATATACATTTCAATAGAAATATGCGTATAATCAGTACAGGAGAAATGTCAAGCAAAATATAAATACAATTCACTTTTTTCAAAATACTAAACTCGGTCTTAATCGAGTTTACAATTACATCATTATTGCTCTGCATTACGCAGTATATGCGGCTTAATAATATTTCACCGCTTAAAGTATAGGGAAACCTGTATTCGATATGAAGGTTTCATATCGTTCAGTACTATTTTTGTTCCCACTTTACAACCGGTTGGTAAGTCATCTTTAAATACGTCTAGAATACAATCAAAAGCACGCACAAAGAGTTCATCGTTAGCTACATTACATTAAACACAAGTTTATAAGAACGCTTTTCCAATCGAGGGTTTATTTCTACCGACTCGAGCTTTTCAATCGTGCTCATCAACATAGCGGCAATTGAAATAATCTTCTAAATCGTTACGACAACTGCGCGTTATATAAAGAAATAGTTCTTCAGGGTGAACGGTGTAGGTGAGCTCAGCCTTGTACCGATCAATTGCTTTGTACCAAAGTTCATGGTATTTCAAAGAGTCTAAACTTTTTAAATAAACATCCAGCACTAGACCATTCTCACCAGCCCTACACTCGGTAAACCCATCGAGTACTGTATAAAATAAAACATATCCGTAACACGCGCGTCTAATATAGGTTTCAGTTTACGGAATCCGACGATTTCAAACATTCTGTCGAGGATGAAACGGTTTCGCGTAGGAATAAGAGCGTTATTATCAGAAGCATTCTTCCACATCAACCGTATATCAATGCACGGCCGATCGTTATTTATACACAACGTACATACAACGGCGTATGAGGGTGCGTCACTAATCTGCTCTCTTGTACCTACGTTAGCAGGTATTTTATAACGATCTTCACTCCACTTCTCAACTATCACAAAGATTCTATTCATCTCCTCGATACTTAAATAAACCCGTTTGTTTGTCGGTCTACATTCCGTTTCCAGTACATAGCTAATGGTACCGGAATTACGCCTGAACACGCGCAACGATTTCGTCACGGACACATCGTACGAGGCGTTGAGAATGCTGCTCAAAGGAAGTTCCATCGTATTCGAGGAGCGCACGTCCACTCGGCTCAAGCTCTGAGATAACTATGAGCCGTGTGAGGCACGCAGGTAGGCAGGAATGGTTCGACGGGCGGCTGGCTCGATGATACGTGAATGGGCTTGTTCCGCGAGTCGAATTGTTGTACCGGTACAAGAATATTACTACCAGCCTACGCACCAGACATTTTGGATAAGAACTAGGAACATTTTATGTTTTACTAAATATCTCCACACTCCGGCGCACTATTTGAGAGGAACATATGTTCATATTTTTCCTTTCTGCCCATCAAACGATACTCGTCTCTAAACTCTGTTAAAAATTCACGCAGGGCACTAGCCAAACCTCACTACGAACCTCATCATGATATACGTTAATATAGTGATAAAAATACTTAAGATTGTCCATGATCACGAGATTCACATTTCCAGTCGTAGGGTATGAGTAATCGACATGGTGTAGCATGACGTAATACCGCTTGTCACACCACCCATCAGCAAGACTCATTATCCATACCTGCTGCTTCTCTTCTGCACGCGTTGTTTCTTTTACTTCACGGTGTATGTGAGACTTTATAAAGTTTAGCTCTGCAGTATACTTCAGCACATCGTCTGTGCAACGAAAGCCTTCAACGGTCTCACCAGAACATCCGTAGAGTATTTGTACATCTTGGAACTTCGCACAATCCAATGTGTTTTTAAAAGAGGCATAGGAGGGAGGTATAGGAAGTTTTTCGGTATCCACCACATCCTGGCACTTTACTGAATACCATTTCGTAAACGTTGTACAAGCAATATTAAAGGTAGCCATTTGAATACACGTCTGATCTGAATACACGTCTGATCTCTCGGGCTTACTGCGGTCGACTGACCACGCAGGGACTCCCAGATAGTAGCATGACTCACGGTCTTACAGTGGGCGGAGCTTAGAACTTTCACCTGCACACACACACACACACACACACACACACACACACACACACACAAAGGAGAAAGTGAAACGCTATTTGAAACATGATTTATTTAAACAAACGAGATATTCAAGTTATATATATTTACAAATACGATTTAATAAACGAGATATTCAAGTTATATATATTTACAAATACGATTTAATAAACGAGATATTCAAGTATATATATATATATATATATATATATATATATATATATATATATATATATATATTTACAAATAGATGCGATTATATACAAGACGTGTGAGTTAGAAGCATCATTGGTATCCAAAGGGTACGGTATCATAGGTACCAGGTATCTGGAACGTTTCCTATAGGTGTTACGGCACACCATCGTACCCCTAAGTTCCTTCACGCCCCCCAGCTTCTGCGCCCGAAAATTGTGGGTGCCTACAATTAGTTGGGAGGTTGTTCATCCAAACATACTAGATCCTTCAACGACTCAAAGTTAACTACCTCCCGATTCGCATGGTTGAGCGTAATACCCTTTGCCTTCACGATATATTTCATTTCCTCCCCACCCTGACCTGTACCCATAAGTCTTAGGTCCTGTTGAGGCAAAAGAGTCGGCGTATGCGTTGTCCCCATACTCATCCTTGATCTCATCAGTGAGCTCGCCGAGGAACTCCCCAATAGTGGGCATGTATTCACCATCCCTCTCTGTGAATATCACGCTATCTGTATCGGCATACAATACTCTCCGTCCAAGAGAATGCAATAAACTCCAAAGTTTTATACGGGCGTAGGCTGTTGTGAAGCTGGCCACAGGTATGTTTGTAACCCTTGAGGTATCTGTGGCAAATTCAGTGTTGTTGTACTTTATTACGTAAGTATTACCTACATTTACGATCTCCATGACCTCTTTATCGGGGGCATTGGCATAATCCCAGACATCGCTATAACTTTGTGCCAAATGAATGCTCCCTCTGCCGGTATTCTGCGCAAATTTTCCCCATAGACTGTTTAGACACAACTTTGCACTAAAGCGCTTGCCAGGATTCTTTACAATTTGGACACGATCAAGTTGTATACCTTCGCGGTCGCTGTAACGTTGAATATAGGCAGACTTTTCATCTTCGGTATCAACTCCTCGCGGATACCCTGATGCAGTGTTCCCTCTAAGGTGTGCGCGTGTGCGCGCGCACATGGGGTTTTATTGCCGCGCACACAGCCAAATTTTATGCGCACAAAAATTTAAAGTTAATTGGACATAAACAAAAATTATTTTCAAATGCTTAAGTTTCTGTTATCTTAACTTTTTCAACACAAGAAACACAACTGTTTATGTTATCTTCATTTAATTGGCAACTCCGTATATCTATATCTTACGACATAAATACTGAATCATTTGAATGAGTCACGGTTGCTGAGCTGACTCAGTTATTGTCTGGAGTTTCAACGTTCTGCATAGGTGGTGCATAGTGAAATATTTGTTACCAATAGTTTGTTGATATATAGTCAAATTCATTTTCCAAAATATACGACAATAGCTTTCGTAATATTTACTAGTTCATTACGGAGTACCGTTACGGTATGTCTGGAGTAAACTAATAATATTAAGGAAAGTGCCTAAAAGATATTTATATTCGGTATAAACCGACCAACTTTATTGCGCGTATTGCTGTCGTGTGCGGGATTACGTGTTCCAGTTGCATTGTTACTTTCTTTAAAATTGGTTCTTTTGACCCAAAGGAATTGTAACCTAACTTAACCTAGGTTAGGTTAAATCAATATAAGGCCTATTCCCATAATTTTCTTCGGTTTATCCGTCTCTAATGTATTCATCCGTGCAGACGAAAAAGGCCTAGGCTGCCTATATACTCTAATCTTTATTTACGAATGGAGGTATCGGCTTCTACTCTTAATTTATCGGATATTATTAATAATTATTATAATTATTATTATTTAAATCATTCATAAATTCTTAATAATACTATTATTAGGGTAAATTACAAGGAGACAGCCCCTCGCTGAATTATTAGTTTATTATGATGAAAAATATACCACACGTCGTACCGTACGACATGTTGCATGAGTATGTCACTGCCAGGCGTAAAAAAATGTTTTATGGTGGTCATTTATAATAAAATTTTACTAATTTAATTATTAAACATTTTATGTTTAACCTTTTGAACCACAACTCCATAATGATTGTGTGACAGAACCCGCTAAAAACCTGAAATTTCAGCTATGTTTGCATACGATTTTCTCAATAAGTTTCATTTCGATTTAAATAAATTAGGTACCGCGGGCGTTAGAATATAGTATTTTCTCTAATTATGGAAGGTAAATTCAATCAAACGCGTTTTCTGTGAACTATATCTTATTCTAAAATAAAAGTAAGAATACATATAAATTATATATATGTGTATATGTACATTATGTATATATATATATAAATGTATGAGTCCAAATCTACCCAATGGCCCGAATAGGTTAATATTATGTTCAATATAATAATAATATGTTTTGCTATGCAATCATTTTACGTTATTTAGCATAAATATAGGTACAATTTTATGATAATTGTTTGTTTTTGTTTCAGATTTTAAAATTAATGAACCGACACTATAGTTAATTCAGCATGTCTTTATCAGTAAAATAACAAGTTACCTTTACGTTTACGGTAATTGCAGTGTTATAAGTTTGCTCAAATAATACTGGTGTGCGCATGTAATGAAACATTCGTACTCTTTAATTTAGAAGTTATTACATCTTATAAAACCCATTACACCAATGCATAAAGGAGCTAAACGGAAAAGAGCTGCAAATTTCTTTAAGACAGAATGGATGGAAATATATATAGAAACAGCAACACCAAAATCTGATAGTGATTTGCGCGTGCAGTTGCGAGACATATTCACTTTCAATTCCGATACTGGAGTGATTTGTAATTATTGTCGAGATGCAAAAGTAGTAGGGGAATTTGCATGTGGAAAGATGTGGGTGATGTATGGAAACTTGACTTTTAAGGCGTCATTTATCAAGCAAATCTCATTTAGACGGTGTAACGAAACTTAGAAATAAAAATCCTTCATTACCAGCAAAAGGTCTGCTCAGAATGTTGCATGAAGTCCTGAAGAAAGACAAAGAAAAATTAATGTTTGCGAGCGAAAACGTTCAAATCAAGAAGAAGTTCAAGTTTTAATTGATAATGTTATTTTAGCTGTTAAAATGAATAATTCCATGTTCTCTGTTCAGGACATTAATGATCATATGTCAAAGTATGTTAATATTCCAGATAATTGGAGAAGTAAAAATTATGCATTTGAATTTTTGGAGAATATTAACGCCATTGTGCAAAATGATGTAATGACAGAAATAGCTTCAGCAACGTTTCATACGTTAACTCTTGACGAAAGCACGGATATTTCCGTCAACAAAATGTTGGTACTTTATTTCAAATATAGAGCTCAAAATTCTACCGAATATAAAACGACATTTGGTGGAATAGTAAAATTACAAGCATGTGATGCTTCTACAGTTGTTTCTACAATCGAGCAGTTTTATGAAGAACATAATCTTGACTTTAAAAAATGGTTATGTTCACATCTGATGGTGCCTCGGTAATGTTGGGTCGGCTTAATGGCGTGGCTGCGCAACTGAAGCGTAAAATTCCTCATTTAGTTGTACAACATTGTGTTGCCCATCGCGAAGATTTGGGTATTTGTGATACTTGGAAAGAATTCAAGCTGATAAGGAACATCGAAACTTTAATTAGGACCATAGATACATTATTTTCCAGATCTACAACAAAGAAGAGCAAATTCGAAGGGATTGTTATTGCTTCTGAAAATAAGTCGGTTGCCTTCAAACCTCTTAATGAAGTACGGTGGTTGTCGAGACATTTGCACTGGAAGCAATAATTAGAAATTATGATTCTTTAATAGTGTATTTTGAGCAGGATGTATCAAATGATCCAATTTCAAATTATTGTCACACAAAATTAACTAACCCTGAGTACCGAATAGCTTTGGAAATTTTGAATGATGTTTTGGATGATTTGGCTTCCTTGTCTAAGCTTTTACAGAAGCGTAATCTAACACCACTAGATGCAAATCATCTTGTTCATGGTAAATTGAATAAGATAAAAGAACAATATCTTGGTGAAAAAATTTCATGGAGTAAACATGTACAAACACTCCTTAACAAATTTCATGAAGAAAATATTGAAGTTGATACTTGTTCTTTGTTGAATTTCATAAAAACGCTTTGTGTTCACATGGAAGACCGGTTTCCTAAGAACGAAGTAAAAGAATGGTCTTTATTTGATTGTTCAGCAATTGCAAAATGCAACTTTGGCTTTGGAGTTGAAGAAATTCAATATTTGTGTTCCAAATATGTCGATTTTCTAAATGAAAGGGATGTCATTATAGAACAGTACAATGACTTTAAATTTATTGCAGGTGAAAAAATAAAAGTGAAACTTATTGAAAACTATGCTGATATGGTGGTTTTTGTCCTCCAAAATGAACAATTAAAGATCTTGCAATATTGATGGACATAGGAGGAACTTTTTTAGCATCTAGTGTGGACTGTGAACGTGGTTTCAGTTTGATGAACTCGATAAAAAATAAGCTGAGAAACCGTTTACAAGAAAATCATTTAGATATGCTTATGCGTGTGAAAAGTTACCTAAATGATGGAGGAACAATCAACCTTGAAAGAGTATATTCAAGATGGGCAAATCTGAAAGACCGTAGAGAAAAACAATAGTAAGAAGAAACTAGTATAAACCATTAAAATTCAATATATTGTTTAATTTTACTTAAAATATTTTTAATTTGGATGTTCTTATAGAAAATATATTTATTTATAGAATAAATGAATGTAAACTTCATTACTCATAGTTTTATTGTCTCCTTAAAAAGTATAATATGGTGCTATGTTTTAAAATAATGATACAATTGTTAATCTTTCAAAATCATCTACCTCCTCTTTATTGATTTTTTTGATGATTCAATGAATGATGCCAAATTATAAAGTTTGCACAATTTTATAACATTATTGGGAATGTTGCACACAAGAAACAAAATGCGCACATAAGCAGCACAAAATTAGAGGGAACATTGCCCTGATGCCTCAACCTTATCCTTCAAAAAGGTGTTTATATATGGTGTGAAAAGGTTGGGTAGCTTCTGAAACCTCCACACCTCATGTATCTTCAGTATTCTATAACCATGGCGCACGGCTAGGGCCAACTCAGGACTTGTATATACGCCTCTGATCTTACGCTGGTGGGGTATATGGTTACATTCGCCGTTATCCTCTTCCGCGCACTTCACGCACAGGGGAAACATGAGCTTGTCGTCGATAACGACAGGTAAGATCGGCATCCATAAATTGCGTGGGGGGAGTACGTCTACGAAAGAGATCCCAAAGTAACGATCATTCAAATTTTTTGAAAATTCATTGATGGATGGTAGGCTAGGTCCCACCAGTTTCTCAGGAGCGCCCACGGGGTACGGATGGCTCTTCATCACGTATGGGTATAAAGAACAGAAATCGTAGTAATGGAGCTTCACGCCCTCCGTAGGTGGGTAGTATAGTCTGAAAGGATTTGTACGTCCTCCAAACAAGCTATCACCACATTTGAGAGGATCCAGCACCATTGAACGCTTGATCGCTTTTATTTCCTCACGGTACACCTCGTCTGTCTCCATCCGTGCATCATATTCATGCTCCCACAAGACTTTGTGAGTGAACTGTGATCCTATAAGTTGATCGCGGGTGCGGGTCGATGCAAGACAGTCGGCGGGAGACCTACCGTGGATATCTCCGGTGACTCCGCACTCAGGACGGGGGCATCCATGCCACCAGCAACCGTTAAAGGAGTACACAGTCTTCACACCAGTGACACGGTTTTCACTTAACCCATCAACCCAAAAAACACGTCCATTAATCTTAATGGGTACTTCACCCGTGTTGCGGGCGTGCTTTATGTATACACCTGTCTGTTGCTGTAGGTGTATGAGCCAGTAAATAGCCTTGTGCCCGTAACTGCGGGGATTGTTTCGGTGAATAATGGCTAAGGTGTCTTTCGGCATGAAGTTATTCTTGAACACCGTAAAACATAATGATGCGATGGTGGTTGCGACTTGCAGTGGATCGCATTTGAAACGGGCTATGTACATCCTTCTAAAGGCCTGGAAACATACTCTAAGCACGCGCACATCATTCACGCAATAACGCTCACATTCATCAGCTATATTATAAGGGTTACTTTCATTAAAACTGTCGTAGTATCGATCAAAGTCTTCACGTTCATCCATACAGTCAAAATAATGTTTGGGGGGTGGTGGGCCTACGTAGTTTAAAGTCTCGCTGGTGAGGAAAGTGTATGGGAAGTATCCTTTGGAAACTTCAGCTGCTACTCCCATCACCTTGGGTAGCTTTGCTAATTTACAAGGTGTGAATAATAAAGTATCTTTAAATTGTACATTGCCTCTTATCTGCATCTGTATTAATTTGTTGCCTCTTTTCAATGGATCACCTGTAAATATCTCAGAGGATTCGTGTTCAAGCAACTCCTTATAAAGGAACTGCGTGTCAAACTTTGCCCCGTTATGGGCGAGAATATACACAGTCATTTTTTTGAACTTGTCGGCTAACTTGACAATATAGGACACAAATAGTTTCACAGGACTATCGCTGACATTCGTTTTAAAAACGTTTGTCCGTTTACCACATTTGGGGCACTCGTCACATTCGATATCCATACACTCATCACAGATAGTCTGGCTCACAAGTAAATGTGGAATTACCTCTTTGGTTTCAGCGTTCGTATATGTTTCTATATCGTAGTATACAGTTATACAAGGGTTATTTTTAGGCTTAGCATCTTTCATATAACATACATGCTTTACTCCATCCGCCTTATATTCCTCCTGGCATGTAGGACAGTGAATTACGTCACACTTGTGCTTAAATTTTCCCCAATTATCCATTGTGTGAAACATACCACATTCACAGATTCTCATTTTCCTGCACGTGCCAATTGATTTATGGAAATCAAAACAGCTATTATTGAAAAATGTGCGTCTACACATATCACAGTCTCTCTTCTCAGCTTCAACTACACGGCTTTCACATTTGGTGCTTTTACACTGCTCACATACCATGTGACATTCTTTACAATGTCTCACTATATCATCCGCAAACTCGAGGCACCCCTTACACAAATCATGATGTCTCCCATATTTTCGACTTTTGTCATAACTCGCGTAAAGCCACCTTATATTACGGATGGGGAGATACGTTGTCCCTGACAATCCTAAAATAAGTAGGGGCCTTGTACGATCTCTCACACAGCTTTTAAAAACATACACAGTCCTACGACGATCATCCAACCCAAACACAACTATGCGGACATTCATTTCCTGTTCTACCCTTCTCAGCTCTTCAGGACCCATATTACAGTCAAATTCAAGTTCACAGTCTACAGCTAGTTTACGGGCATGCTCCACGACTGTAGGCAACCAAATTTTTTGAGTTCGTGTATTTTGTACAGTAAACATACGTGCTAAGAGTACTGCTATAAAGCCGCAACCACGATCGACGTTTATATGCCGTCTATAAATAGCTTGAGAATTGAAGTTAAGAGTATACGGTATGGCACTATGACCCGCAACACGGTATACATGGTCAATATTTACCGTGAAGTTGTCCATATTGAAGGCTATACTACTTTGGGCGGCTTGCATTATACGTCCTAATATATATTCTACATCTTCAGCCGCCAAACGTCTAAATGGCACTATCACCCAATAATCGTCTACATCACCGTCATCTGACCCGAATCCAAAGGACAGACTCGTCCTGACTTCACGCTCGTCGCGATTCTGAAGAGCAAACTCTATAATACGCTCTACAACCCGGCGTAGTCCGCGCTCAATTCCACTGCTATACATGACTCTAGGGTCGACCCTGACTCTATACCGATTTCTAGTCAAGGCTGGGGTGGGGGCTGCGGATCGCACCAATTCCAGCGTTATACCATCCTCAACAGAACGGGGGGCGGCGGATGAATTAGTGGATATATTAGCCGAAGGTGCTGCTGATGGGGGCCCTGTTGCGTAGGAGGTTGATGGTTGGGGCTCTATTATTGTAGACTTAACAGAACGGGGGGCGGCGGATGAATAAGGGGATATATTAGCCGAAGGTGCTGCTGATGGGGGCCCTGTTGCGTAGGAGGTTGATGGTTGGGGCTCTATTATTGTAGACTTAACAGAACGGGGGGCGGCGGATGAATAAGGGGATATATTAGGTGCTGCTGGGGGTGTTGTTGCGTAAGAGGTTGAGGGTTGGGGATCTATTACCGCTGCAACAGACGCGTATTTCGGTCGCTTTATACCTGACGTGGGTATCTCATACCTCCGCTTTGGACGTGTTACCGGTATCGCTGGTGAGGGTTCAGGGGAGGAGATCACAACTACACTGTCGTCGAGGTCATCCGTAATGATGGGCTGCTCTACCTCATCGTCATTCACGGTTCTGTGGGAGAAGAAATATAAGGATCAGCACTCAAAATTTGTAATATTTTGTAAATGACTCACTTAGGAGTGTGACGTGTTAGAAATGGACTCTGTAGAAAAATTCAGATTCACGAGCCCATCCACATGTATTATATCTGGACCTACAGGATGTGGTAAAACTGTGTTTATGCTTAAAATCATTAAAGAAAAGGGGGAGATGTTCTCGAAATTTGTGCATAAAGTTATATGGTGCTATTCGACGTATCAATCAGTGTTCAACGAGTACCAAGATGATATTTTGTTCCACAAAGGCGTATATGACGTTAATTCGTTAAAGGGAAATGAACATACAATCATTGTAATTGACGATCTCATGTTGGAGATGGATAAAACGTTTGCCGAGACATTTACAGTATTCTCCCACCATCTTAACATAAGCGTGTTCTTCATCAATCAGAATCTATTTTTCAAAAATAGATACATGCGCGATGTGTCGTTAAATACGCAATATCTAGTCTTATTCGCGCAACGTAGAGATGTATCACAAATTGGGGTATTAGCCAATCAAATGTTCCCGAATCAGCGTAAGGAGTTTTTGGAAGTTTATAAAGAAGCTACAAGCACGCGTTACGGATATTTGCTTTGCGACCTTCATCCGCGAAACACGTTTAGAGTGCTTCTGCGAACGAATATATTTCCAAACGAGCCTGAAACGGTGTATATTCCAGAATGACAAAGAGACTAAAGAAATACCGTGAATTAATAAAAATCTATCATCGACTGCCTCGGGCAATGCAGCAGATGTTTATTAAAAATATCGATGCCGACTTTTTAAAATGCATCTGTGAAATCTGTCTTAACGTTATAAATTGCAATGTATCAATGAAAACCCATCAGAAGGCTCGCCTACGCCGCTACAAGAACATAATACGTGCACTCGCTCGTAAAAGCCAAACTGTAGCGAAGAAAAAACGAATTATTGTACAAACAGGAGGGTCATTTCTCCCCATCTTATTTTCAGTTTTGGGTCCTTTACTGACTAGATTAATATAATGAAGAAAGTGGTAGTGATTCCCCACGAGGTGTACGCCTCACTGCAAAGGAATCCAGACACGTATCTAGATCCCCGTAAAAGCAGACTTAAAAGAATGGAAAGCGAATTGTTAGCCCTATTAAACAGTGAAAAAACACCTGATGAGAAAAGAATCTTATACCAAGAAGCTCTGCAGAAATTTCTTCACGAGTACGAAAATTATAAGAGCCCTACAGAGATTCCTGTGGTTATTAGGCACAGCACGGGGGACGATGGCGACATAGGATCTGTACCCGACGACACAGCTGACCAACCAAAAAGATTAGCCACACAACATATCGAACATGTATTAAAAAATACCCTCCCACTTACATTGAGGAGTAAAGGCTTAAGTCTTTATAATCTATTGAATGAGGATCCCGCCATACATGGACCGATACAGGGGAGATCATTGTGGAAGGATCAAAGGTACAGGGATCGAATATCGTAGACATTGTCCATGATCTGGTGAGAAAGTGGGATAGGCCATCACCATCAGGATGGAAGCATATTAAAGCAAGACTACCAACAAATAAATGTCCCTAAAACGTTGATAGGAAATCTGAACAGGTTAAAAGACTTGGAACATGCAACGCCTGTGACACAATTGAAGGCGCCGTCACCCCCGGCGGTAACACCTTTGAAGAGGAGCAAGAAGAGGTTAAACCAACCCTACCCACGTGCCTCTAAAATAGCAAATGGCTAACGTATTAACTAAACGCTATTATGACATTTTCTACCCCATCCTCTTACGGCGGCGTAGATAGACTGTACAGAAGTGTTACGGAGTAGGAAAAAAAGATGTTGAAAGATTTTTGAGGGAGCAGACGCTTATACGCTTCATAAGCCTGTGAGAAAAAGGTTTAAAACAGCCAAGACAACGGCTTCCTCGATTGATTCTATTTGGCAAGCAGATTTAACAGACATGCAAAGATATTCTGTGTATAACGATGTTACCGCTACATTCTATTCATAATAGACGTATTCTCTAGATATCTGTGGCTAGTTCCTCTGAAAAATAAATCACCTGAAACAGTTCCTAAAGCCACCAAAACGCTAATGTAAAAGAAAACAGGGTTCCTGGCTATTTTTGTACGGATATGGGGAAGGAGTTTATAGGCCGTGCTTTTCAGAATATGTTGACAGAGTTTAATATCAGCTATTACACAACCAATTCTATACATAAGGCTTCTTTAGCTGAAAGAGTTCAGCGCACCATAAAGGAACGCATGCCCGTTATTTTACACATAAAAACACATACAGATTTCTAGACATTCTGGAATCATTGGCATCATCCTACAACCGCTTCACACCATCCACACATTTGGGGCAGCACCTAACGAAGTTTTAGAAAGAGGTACGCTCCCAGAAGAGATGGATCACACCACTACCACCACACTCTGCGCGCTTCAAAATCAATGATTTGTAAGGCTGTCGCGTTCGGGGTATAAATTCGCAAAGGGTTTTGAGCAAGGATGGACACGGAGATTTTTAAAGTTAGGGCTGTGAGACCTAAAGGTGAGATAATGATGTATTACATTGAAGATTTGAATGGGGAAGAAATCTCAGGAGGCTTTTACCGCGAGGAATTGCAGAAAGTTGCGTTTAATTTAGAAAAAAAATGTGTTTAAAATTGAGAAAATTTTAGGAAGCAAAGGTTCAGGAAGGAGAAAAATGTACCTGGTGAAATGGCTAGGGTACCCAGAAAGCTTCAACACCTATATAAAAGCTGTTGCAATAATGAAGCTTAAATAGTATGCAACATGGCTCCTAACCATTTCTACGTCACACTCCCGTCCTCCTCGTCCCTGTCTGTACACCCTAACAACACGCTAGCCAACTTTGTAACAGAACTCCATGGGCACATTGAATTGGGTCGTGATTCGTATGAGGTGGGGATATGCGAAATTCAGCTGGACACCGTCTTTTAAATATTGAACATAAAGAAACCGTTTTTACGATTCTTAGAGACATTGACGAGTGTGAAAAAGCTGGGGTAGCTATGGATGAAACTATGCGCATCGCTCGGACTAAGATTGCACGGTATTACAGTACAGAAGTAAGACTAGGGCCGGGTCAATATGGTTCGGCCGAGGATGTGTGAGAGGCTTAAACGTAAGTTTAAGAAACTCAAACCTTACGAATGATTTAGTATATGAAATCGTAAACAACCCTGCACATACACTAATCCTAAAATCAAAGACTAACAGATGTCTTAAAAACATAGAAAGTTCAAAATTCTAACCAACGGCCGATATAGCGCAGCCTTCCAAAGAGACACATTTCACGAGACACAGTATAACTTGTCCAGATTAATGTATCAATTGAAGATGGAGAAATTGGCTGAAAGGTCCCCAGACATGTGCTAATTTACAGTAATATAGTGGAGCACCAGTTTGTTGGGGATACCCAGGCACGCCTGCTGCGCATTGCTCACATCCCCAACCATAGAGGAAGGAGTTTGAGTATTACATATGACAGACCCCATTATGTGAATGTCGCAACTAATTTAATAACCAATATCACAATATATATAAGAACGATTGAGGGCGAAAACTTCCCATTCGGTAACGGGAGCTTAACAGTGAAGCTACACTTTCGACGCACTGAGTTATAATGGATAGAAAGCCTTTCACCGTCTATCGAGGGATGCGATACCAGCGCGGTAGTGGACTTGGATCCATTTTTTCATCCATACTACGTACGGCTGTTCCTTTGCTGAAGAGGGGTGCCAGATACCTTGGAAGGAAAGCGCTACAATCAGGCCTTAACACTGCAGAAGACATATTGGCCGGGGCTAAACCTAAAGAAGCTCTAAAAAAACATTTAAAGCGTACACGGAACGAAATCATCAAAGATGCAAAGAGAAAATGCGTGGTGGCGGGAAGAAGAAGAGGGCTCCCTGGAAGAAGAAGGGGTCACGTGGTATTAAACGTAAAAGGCTATCAAAAAAGAAATGCTGTAAGCGAATGAAACCTATGGTTGACCACTTTTTTGACTGATATAAGCTAAGGATATTGATCTCATGAATCATAGTTTGTTACCACTTGTCGAGAGAGGAGTCACAATTTCGCCATGGCACGCTTCATCCACCCATGTAGTTCACAATGCTGTAAATCGGAGCTGTCCTTTTTGAGCTCCCGCCAACCCAAGTTTCTATTGAGCACAGTGACTTTATTACAATTAACCCTTTAAACACAATTAGTTCCCCGAGTGCACCTATAGAATTCGTGGTACCCAGCTCAGGTCCTTACTTTTTTGATCCAAGCTGTGTGCACATGTACGCTAAGCTACGTATAGCCCATTCTGATGGAACGGTCTGCGATGACAAATATGCTGTATACCCTGAAACAAACTTTCTGCACGCCATATTCAACCAGTGTGACGTATATTTAAATCAGACCAACATATCGGCAGGCACGGGGTACTATCATCTACGAGTCTATTTGGAAAATGTCCTCAACTTTTCCAAAGAAGCGAAGGCTACCTTTTTAAGTGCGGAGGGATATTATCAAACTAAAGATGAAAATAGTATAAAGGACAAATTTAAACATTCTAAAAAGAAAATATACGAGTGTTTTGGACGGTTGCACACAGATTTCACTTTCCAGGATAAGTTGCTTGTGAACGGGGTGGATATGAAAATAAAGCTCACCCGCACGAGTCCTGAGATCTGCTTAAATCTGCATGTGAATCAAGAAGAGGGTGCAAAGTCCGTTGTGGTTCACATTATGGACACATACCTCCGCGTACGGCGAGTAAAATTAAGTTCACCAAAACAACTAGAAATTGAGAAAAATTTACTAAACGCTACAGTGAAATATCCTATTAACAGAGTGCAGATCAAACTATATACGGTTCCTGCAGGGTTGGCATCGAAGCAGATAGAAAACATTGCCCTGGGAAATCTTCCTAAAAGGATATTAATCGGCATGCAGGACCACGCTTCGGTGAATGGAAAATATAAAAAGAGTGCCTTTAAATTCGAGAATTTCGGACTTAAAATATAACTCTATACGTTAATGGCACTGCTTTGGGTGGAACAATGGGTACGGACTATTCATCAGACGCTGTGTTACCGCTTTGTGCCAGAGCCTATAGTAATCTGACCCATATTGCAGGTGATTGTGATGAGCTTGGTAATGGGGTAACGCAGGAAGAATTCATTGATCAGAAAATTTGCGCAGAATACCGGCAGAGGGAGCATTCATTTGGCACAAAGTTATAGCGATGTCTGGGATTATGCCAATGCCCCCGATAAAGAGGTCATGGAGATCGTAAATGTAGGTAATACTTACGTAATAAAGTACAACAACACTGAATTTGCCACAGATACCTCAAGGGTTACAAACATACCTGTGGCCAGCTTCACAACAGCCTACGCCCGTATAAAACTTTGGGGTCTATTGCATTCTCTTGGCGGAGAGTATTGTATGCCGATACAGATAGCGTGATATTCACAGAGAGGGAGGGTGAATACATGCCCACTATTGGGGAGTTCCTCGGCGAGCTCACTGATGAGATCAAGGATGAGTATGGGGACAACGCATACGCCGACTCTTTTGCCTCAACAGGACCTAAGACTTATGGGGTACGGGTCAGGGTGGGGGAGGAAATGAAATATATCGTGAAGGCAAAGGGTATTACGCTCAACCATGCGAATCGGGAGGTTGTTAACTTTGAGTCGTTGAAGGATCTAGTATGTTTGGATGAACAACCTCCCCAACTAATTGTAGGCACCCACAATTTTCGGGCGCAGAAGCTGGGGGGCGTGAAGGAACTTAGGGGTACGATGGTGTGCCGTAACACCTATAGGAAACGTTACCAGATACCTGGTACCTATGATACCGTACCCTTTGGATACCAATGATGCTTCTAACTCACACGTCTTGTATATAATCGTATCTATTTGTAAATATATAATATATATATATATATATATATATATATATATATATATATATATAACTTGAATATCTCGTTTATTAAATCGTATTTGTAAATATATATAACTTGAATATCTCGTTTATTAAATCGTATTTGTAAATATATATAACTTGAATATCTCGTTTGTTAAATAAATCATGTTTCAAATAGCGTTTCACTTTCTCCTTTGTGTGTGTGTGTGTGTGTGTGTGTGTGTGTGTGTGTGTGTAGGTGAAAGTTCTAAGCTCCGCCCACTGTAAGACCGTGAGTCATGCTACTATCTGGGAGTCCCTGCGTGGTCAGTCGACCGCAGTAAGCCCGAGAGATCAGACGTGTATTCAGATCAGATGTGTATTCAGATCAGACGTGTATTCAAATGGCTACCTTTAATATTGCTTGTACAACGTTTACGAAATGGTATTCAGTAAAGTGCCAGGATGTGGTGGATACCGAAAAACTTCCTATACCTCCCTCCTATGCCTCTTTTAAAAACACATTGGATTGTGCGAAGTTCCAAGATGTACAAATACTCTACGGATGTTCTGGTGAGACCGTTGAAGGCTTTCGTTGCACAGACGATGTGCTGAAGTATACTGCAGAGCTAAACTTTATAAAGTCTCACATACACCGTGAAGTAAAAGAAACAACGCGTGCAGAAGAGAAGCAGCAGGTATGGATAATGATCTTGCTGATGGGTGGTGTGACAAGCGGTATTACGTCATGCTACACCATGTCGATTACTCATACCCTACGACTGGAAATGTGAATCTCGTGATCATGGACAATCTTAAGTATTTTTATCACTATATTAACGTATATCATGATGAGGTTCGTAGTGAGGTTGTGGCTAGTGCCCTGCGTGAATTTTTAACAGAGTTTAGAGACGAGTATCGTTTGATGGGCAGAAAGGAAAAATATGAACATATGTTCCTCTCAAATAGTGCGCCGGAGTGTGGAGATATTTAGTAAAACATAAAATGTTCCTAGTTCTTATCCAAAATGTCTGGTGCGTAGGCTGGTAGTGATATTCTTGTACCGGTACAACAATTCGACTCGCGGAACAAGCCCATTCACGTATCATCGAGTCAGCCGCCCGTCGAACCATTCCTGCCTACCTGCGTGCCTCACACGGCTCATAGTTATCTCAGAGCTTGAGCCGAGTGGACGTGCGCTCCTCGAATACGATGGAACTTCCTTTGAGCAGCATTCTCAACGCCTCGTACGATGTGTCCGTGACGAAATCGTTGCGCGTGTTCAGGCGTAATTCCGGTACCATTAGCTATGTACTGGAAACGGAATGTAGACCGACAAACAAACGGGTTTATTTAAGTATCGAGGAGATGAATAGAATCTTTGTGATAGTTGAGAAGTGGAGTGAAGATCGTTATAAAATACCTGCTAACGTAGGTACAAGAGAGCAGATTAGTGACGCACCCTCATACGCCGTTGTATGTACGTTGTGTATAAATAACGATCGGCCGTGCATTGATATACGGTTGATGTGGCAGAATGCTTCTGATAATAACGCTCTTATTCCTACGCGAAACCGTTTCATCCTCGACAGAATGTTTGAAATCGTCGGATTCCGTAAACTGAAACCTATATTAGACGCGCTTGTTACGGATATGTTTTATTTTGATACAGTACTCGATGGGTTTACCGAGTGTAGGGCTGGTGAGAATGGTCTAGTGCTGGATGTTTATTTAAAAAGTTTAGACTCTTTGAAATACCATGAACTTTGGTACAAAGCAATTGATCGGTACAAGGCTGAGCTCACCTACACCGTTCACCCTGAAGAACTATTTCTTTATATAACGCGCAGTTGTCGTAACGATTTAGAAGATTATTTCAATTGCCGCTATGTTGAGTGAGCACGATTGAAAAGCTCGAGTCGGTAGAAATAAACCCTCGATTGGAAAAGCGTTCTTATAAACTTGTGTTTAATAATGTAGCTAACGATGAACTCTTTGTGCGTGCTTTTGATTGTATTCTAGACGTATTTAAAGATGACTTACCAACCGGTTGTAAAGTGGGAACAAAAATAGTACTGAACGATATGAAAGCCCTTCATATCGAATACAGGTTTCCCTATACTTTAAGCGGTGAAATATTATTAAGCCGCATATACTGCGTAATGCAGAGCAATAATGATGTAATTGTAAACTCGATTAAGACCGAGTTTAGTATTTTGAAAAAAAAGTGTTGTATTTATATTTTGCATGACATTTCTCCTGTACTGATTATACGCATATTTCTATTGAAATGTATATTTATTTCTATTTGAAAAGTATATTTATTTTATAAATATATCTCCATAATTGTGTGTGTGTGTGTGTGTGTGTATATTTCTCCTGTACTGTTATGTACATATTTCTATTGAAGTGTATATTTATTTGAAATGTATATTTTATTTTATATATATCCATAATTGTGTGTATATATTTCCTGTACTGTTATATGCATATTCCTCAAATGTATATTTATTTTCTATATATTTATAATAAAAGAATGATGCAATGTTGTTTTACTTAATTGTTATGCCTTCTACTACCGGTATTCGAAATATAATAATGTATACAGTGGTATTGCGGTATCTGGCAACATTTAAGCCTTCTAAGCCAACTGGCTGATTAGGCGTATATAATAATGTATACAATAATACTGCTAAAAGAGGTATCTGGCAACTCAAGCCATTTACAGCCAACTGGCTGATTAGGCGTATATAATAATGTATACAATATACTGCTAAAAAGAGGTATCTGACAACTCAAGCCATTTACAGCCAACTGGCTGATTAGGAGTCTATAATAATGTATACAATAATATGCTAAGAGGTATCTGGCAACTCAAGCCATTTACGCCAACTGGCTGATTAGGAGCCTATAAAACAACGCCTACTCGGCTGAAGTCTTAATGTGCACTTGGCTCCTGCCAGGTGAACACCTCTCCTTTCTCTCCTTTCTCTTGGGGGATAACGCCGCCTCCAAGTTTTCCCCCCACCCCCCTTTGCAACACCCCACCCCCTTTGCAACAACCCCTCCCCCTTTGCAACAACCCCCACCCACCCTTTGCAACAATCCCCCTCCCCACTTTAACAACCCCCATCCCCTTTGCAACACCCACCCCCTTTGCAACATTACATAATAACCTGCAACATTCTTGCACTCTCCCCTTTTGCGGCTATACTACTGACTACAAGGCAACGAAACCGGCACCCCCCATTGGAGAACAAATCGGAACCACCTGTATGCGAAAAAGAAAGAGAAAAAATAAAAATAATTTTAGCCAACATACAGGGCCTTAAATCAAACCATTCCACGAACAAAGTTGTATACCTGAAAGGACTCATGCAAAAAGCCGGAGCAGACTTTGCCAGCCTCACGGAAACTCATCTAAATGACTGCCAGGCGAACTGTGAAAATTGTGAGTCCTGTATTGACAAAAAAGGAATACAAATTGATAACTATAACATCCTCCGAGCCGACAGAACAGTGCGAAAGGCAAATAGCAGAAATGGCTATAAGTACCTCATACAACTACGTAGAATGTGTAGCAGCAAAAATTGGAAAATTAAATATGGTTCTAATTGTAATGTACAGACCCCCAAACACGCCAACCTCAAAATTTTCAGATTCCATTACAGAGGTAAGAAACTTGGTAAAAGATCTACTCTCCAACCCCAAATATTTTTCTCTGTGGTGATTTTAATTTCCCATTCATGAAATATAAAAGGATAGGAAAAAATATATGTATACACCAGGACAAGGGGGGCACACGAGAAGACCAGGAGCAGGTAAAAATGCTACTAGCTCTAGCTTATGAATTTATGTTAACGCAAGAAGTACAGAAAACACGAGAAAAACAACTGCCTAGATTTGGTATTCACAAACAACAGTAATCTAATTGATAATGTAGAAATATCCCCAACTATGATATCGGACCACAACATCATTGAAATAACTAATATAAAGGCAACAGGAAAGGAAAGAACACGCACAACAGAAAGAAGCAAATTCGAAATTTTTAATTTTCACTCCAAAGTTATAAACTGGGAAGCTGTGACATCCAGCATGGAGGTAATACAGTAGATTGGAAAACTATTTTCGAAGCCAAGACAACGGAGGAGATGCTAATGATGTTAGAGGAGAAGACGTTAGAAATTGTAGAAAAACATATCCCAAAGATACAACAAAGAGGAAAGAGAAGCAGGTTCGAAAGACAAAAGAGGGCATTGTTTCGAAAGAGAAAAAGAGTGACTGCAAAATTAAGTGATTGTAAAGATAACAACATCAGAAAAATATTAAATGATGAACTGCAAAGTATCGATGTCGTCATACAGGAACTAATGGAGAAACACAAAAAAAGAAGACGACGACGCTATAGAAGCGATAAAGGCTAACTCAAAGTACTTCTATAATTTTGCAAAAAGAAAGTCGAAAAACCATGCGACTATCGGACCTTTAAAAAATGAGAACAGTGATTTATCTGATGATCTAACGGAAGTATCTGAAATATTGAGCTCAGTACGAATCATCTTTCAGTATCCCAAAAACTGACAAATTGATATGCGATAGAAACGCGTTCTTTGAAGAAGAACCACAAAGGGAAAATATAACGGATTTCGACTTTACGACGGATGATATTACATAAGCCATAGGGAAACTAAAAACACACTCAGCAGCAGGACGGGATAAATGGAATGCCACACTTATCAAAAACTGCAAGAACGCAATCGCTGAGCCCCTATACTGGATATGGAGACGATCACTAGACACGAGAGAAATACCGGGCATCCTGAAGAGCGCGAACATAGTCCCAATATACAAAGGAGGAGATCGATCCGAGGCCAAAAATTATAGGCCAGGATTGCTTACATCCCATCTCACTAAAATATTTGAAAGAATAGTTAAACAGAAAATCTATGACTTTTTGGAAACTGAGAAAAAATTCAATGATAACCAACACGGGTTTCGGATGACAAAAAGATCAGTAGAAAAATAAGAAACCCAGAAGACATAGGATCTCTACAAACCGACATAAACAGAATCTACAAGTGGACGGAAGACAACAATATGAAGTTTAACACTGAGAAATTTCAGCTGTTACGGTATGGAAAAAGAGAAGACCTAAAATCCATGGAATATTATACCCCAAATGGACATGAAATTCAGAGAAATTCCAGAGCAAAAGATGTAGGGGTTGTAATGACAGATGATGCGAAATTTGAAACACAAAATAAGATAGCAGTAAACAGAGCAAAGAGAATAACGGGTCAGATATTGAGAACCTTTAAACGAAGGGATAGGAATGTAATGATTCCTCTACTGAAAACCCTGATAATACCCAAATTGGAATACTGCTCGGTCCTAACATCCCCATATAAAAAAGAAGACATTAGACAGCTGGAAGGGATTCAGAGAAGCTTCACAGCCAAGATCAATGGATGCAAAGAACTAAATTACTGGGAAAGGTTACGCGAACTAGACCTATATTCACTGGAAAGGAGGAGAGAGAGATACACCATTATTTACACTTGGAAAATAATGGAGAAACTAGTCCCTAATCTTACTCTGAACCCTATAACTCCCCAAACAACGGTGGTGGAAAGTAGAAACGGTAGACTGTGTCGTATTCCCAAATTGAAGGCGAGACAGGAAACATCCTTAACCCTGAAAGAAAATAGTTTTGTAGTGAGAGGACCAAAACTGTTTAATCAGTTGCCTAAAGACCTAAGAAACACGAAGGGAGTTGCAGTGGACATCTTCAAAAGAAGACTAGACGCCTGGCTCAGAACAATCCCCGATGATCCGGGCGTACCTGGCTATGTGAGGTGGAGAGCGCAAGAATCCAACTCACTACTTCACCAAGCCAACTCGAGAGGAGGGGCGACAAGCTTGACCTTCGCGAAATGAAAAGTCATCGCGCGAAACCTTTGTAAGGTTGTAAGGTAAGGTAAGGTGTATATATGTATATAACTATATAATATATATATATATGTGTGTACATTCAACTGCAAAGAACACGCAGTATAAATAACGTAAAGAGCGACGCTTGTATAGGAGATATTCCGCGCAAGACGAGAGAGAGAAAACGGAACAAATGAAAAAATGAAGTAACCACCTGGGAATCGAACCCGGGATCTTCCGAGACAAATAGTAATAATGCAAACTGACAATAAAATACAACGAAAATTCAAGTACTACAAATAAAAATACAATTAATAAAAATTATTATTAATGTCGAAGTTAAGTGGAGCTACAGGCAAACGTTTTCATATGGCAGGACTAATGAATAGCTTGGATAATTGTGTTACCTGATTTTTTAATTCTTTGCATTAGACTGTACTGAGCAAGTCTTGTTACCTCTGGTAGGCTCGAAACATTCTGGTTAGCAAACATTTGGGAAGCTGAGCATCTCGGTGATAACTCGTGTAGGAGTTTGAAAGATCTGTTGTATAGCAAATTTAGGGTTCTGCCAGAACCTTTTTTTAATAATTCACCAAGAGTTGCTGCCCATATATATTAGTGCAGAAGATACGAAAAAGAATGTCTTTAGTTTCACTTGTACAGAACCGGAAGTTCCTTATAGTCATATTTGCTTTAGCACAGAGGCTTCGATATTGTTTTTCTATTTCTGGAATCACTCAAGGAAGTGATGATAATTTGACCCAAAAACTTGGAGTCTTTTATTTCCTCTATTGAGTATATATATATATATATATATATATATATATACAGGGTGTCCCAAAAAACTATATACTCTTTATAGCATCATAGTCTTTATAATATATAGTTTTTTGGGACACCCTGTATATATATATATAATATATATATATATATATATATATATATATATATATATGGTGTCCCAAGAACTATATCCACGTTTCAATTTTTTTAGAATCATAACTTCTTAAACATTAGGCCTACAGCCATCGGATGAACCTTATTTTAAAGACTGAAGATTTTTCTGTTCAGTGATATACAAAATAATTCGCCAAGTCTTGATCTGTGAGAAACACAGATAGGAGACACTGAGTCACATCTGCTGCCACAGAACGCAAACTTTTATGTGGCACACGTTTTTAGTGCTCATCTTAGCAACCCTAAGGCACTTTTCATTTGCCAAGGCCACTGACTGATCCCTACGCTTACACGATAACTACTGATAGCGTGGATATGCAACAATGTGACCATCTAAGCTTTAAAGCACGCTCTCTCGTCTCCTACCGGCGTTTTCCAGATATTTTATCGAGAGCTTGTGATTATTTGCTCAAATAAGGAAGATATCTGTGAATTTAGACACGCATAACTTCTTAGACACGTTAATAAATATCTACCACACACACACACACACACACATCTATCTATATACAGTAAAACCCTGCATTATCTCGGTGAACATAACTTATATACAGAACCAATTCATGTATTCGTGAAAGCTTTCCCGTTCGTTCGCGAGACCCCCGACCTAAAGAATATTAAAGAACGGCCTGAGAGATGTGTAAATCTATGTCAAGTCTTGAAGCGGGAGCTGTGTTAAAATGTAAACATTGTGATTACCTCAGGAATTATGTAGAAAGGCATACAAAGTCGCAGAGACTTGTATTACACTGCACATAGGCAATCATTCAAATTGCATTGAAATCGTTCACTTTCGTTCAATATACATTATCTCTTTATATATATATATATATATATATATATATATATATATATATATTATATATATATATATATATATATATATATATATGGTAGCGTTTATAAGTATTCGTACAGAGAAATATTTCATTGGGTCGGAGAGTTGTTGGATGGGAGATCATACGCTGCAACTAGACTATGTAGCGCCCTGTGGTTCGGATTCCACATAAAGCTATAGGTCCCCTCCGTTATATGACCTTAGATGTTGCGTAGAAGGTTAAACAACCCAATCATTACATTATATTTCAGTTATATTCGTCTTTATCTTTTGCACCATGCATAGGATAGTTATAAAAAGTTTGCTCTTCGTTTGATAAAAATTAACAAATAACGGAAATTACTTTAACTCCAACATATAATGTAAACCATCAAAGAATTTGAGAAACTAAAAGTGCTAAAATACAAAAGTTTTCGTACATTTATTAAGTATTAAAATTATTTAATACTTTGTGTGTCCACCTTAGGCTTGAAGAATTTAAAGTTTTTATCAGTAGTTCGCTGTTTATTGATTAGAGACTGTTGGCAATTCTGAATTATAGAATTTTCTCTGTGAATCTTCATAGAAGACGGATGACTCTGTAAGCCATTAGTAAACATTGGGTTGTGGTGGTAAAGTGCTGTCAACAGCTCTTAAGAGACCCGTTACTGGTGCATATGAATTTGGAAAGAGTTATAGGAAGATAGGAGAAGAACTTCGAATTCCATTTACGAAGGTTGCTACAGTTACTAAGAAATAGAAAGGCTTTGGAATAATCAAAACTTTACCAAGGTGTGGACCATCTTGCAAGATTTCAGAACGTACAACTCGACGGATTGAAAAAATGGCTACTGCGAATCCACGAGTAACTGAGGTGATACGAGGGCCACTCAATATATTTTGCCCCACCTTTATTTTTCTTTCCCAAGTTTCCTTGCAAATTCCAGAAATTTTGTACACAAGTAGTTACATACCTTTTTTACAAGTTTTTATTTTTCCACATACTCTCCATCCTTTTCTACGGCTTTCCTCCACCTCGAAACAAGGGCCTTTATTCCTTGCTGGTAAAAGTCCGCTGGGTTTCGTTGGAGCCACCTCTTAATCTCCTCAACAACCTCATCGTCACTCTGAAACTTTCTTTCACGAATAACATCCTTCATTAGCCCAAACAAATGGGAGTCTGAAGGTGCCAGATCCGGGCTGTATGGAGGGTGGGGTAACACAGTCAAGCGCATTTTTGTGATGGCCTCTCTTGTTTGCAAACTGTTGGGTGGTGTTGCGTTGTCGTGCAAAAGAAGAACGTCTTCCAGTTTTCTCTCTGGTCGAACTCGTTTTATACGTCTCTGGAGTCTCTGTAGGGTAGTAATATATGCCTCTGAGTTGATTGTTTGTCCTTTCTTCATAATGTCCACCAGAATCACCCCTTTCCTGCAGAGGGAGCCATTTTGAACTTTTTCTTACGTGGGAAGTCTGCGTGATGCCACTCCATGGATTGGCGTTTTGTTTTAGGTTTAAAGTGGTGTACCCAAGTTTCATCCCCAGTCACAATTCGTGAAAGGAAGTCCTCCCCTTCTGTCTCGTATCGAACCAACGACTCAGAAGCAACTTCTTTTCTTTGGGCTTTGTGATCTTCAGTTAGTTCGTGAGGAACAAACCGTGAACACACTTTTGAGTATCCCAGGTGCTGAATTATCGTATTCACACTTCCTTCACTAATTCCTAGCTCCAGTGACAGCTCCTTATATGTGACGCGCCGATTTGATCGAATGATGCTGTTAGCACGTTGCATAGTGTGAGATGTCACAGCCGATGCCGGCCGGGCGACCGCTGCGTGGCTTATCATTAAGGCTGGCTCTCCCTCTCTCCGATGATCTCATACGTTTAGACCAGCGTCCAACTGTGCTTCGATCAACAACAGCATCTCCGTAAACGTTTTGTAGACGTTTGTGAATATTTCCAACTGTTTCCTTCTCTGCAGTTAAGAACTTGATAACAGCTCTCTGTTTACGACGCACATCACTGCCAGACGCCATTTTCGAAACTGCGTTAATCATCGGTTTTATACAAGGGCGTTTAAAAGCGGTTTTATACAAGGAGGGGAGGTTCAAACTGGAAAAATTCGGTTATGCGAAGCGCAGAAAGTTCAAACTTACGGCCCAAAAGACATTTCAACCCCATGACCTATTATTTATCTAAGAAAAAAGGGTGGAGCAAAATATATTGAGTGCCCCTAGTATTTGCCAAATATTAAGACTATCTGAGATCGATGTCCATCCCTCTACTGTACGTCGTACATTGAGAAAGAATGTTTTGCGTGGAAGAGTTGCACGAAGAAAACCTCTGCTACAAAAAGCGCACAAAGAAGCTCGTTTAAAGTACGCCGTGGATCATCAAAATGATGATAATGATCCAAAGCATAAAAGTAAGAGTACCATGAAATGGCTTCAACAAAAGAATTTCAAGCTTCTCAAATGGCCCAGCTAAAGCCTAGATCTTAATTTAATCGAGAATTTATGGTTTCATTTGAAAAAAGCTGTCCGCGAGAGAAACCCTTCTCACCTCAATGAATTGCAACATATTTCTTTAGAATAATGGACTAAAATTTCTACTGAGAGATATCGAAACCTTGTAGAAAAATATCCAAAACGAATCGTTGAAGTCATTCAAGCAAAAAGTGAACACGCAAAGTATTAAATAATTTCCTAAGTAAATGTACGAAAACTTTTTCATTTTAACTTCAATTGAATTGAATAACCTTTATTGCTAAAATAAATACAATTTTTACGATTTGTTCTTGTTTTAACATAAATAATTGTGAAATTGGATTTTTATTTAATTTGGCCCTTAAACTTTAGGCTTCACTGAACTCTAAACTAAAAATAAAACAGTTTGTATTAATAATATATAAATCATGAATAAATTTTATTAATTACAGTATGTACTAATCTTAAGTTATTAATTATTTTATTATAGACATGAAACAAATACAAAGGTATGATACCAATACTATACGAGGAAATCAGTATTAGACACAAGAGATGAACAATAACAAATAATGTATCATACATTTAATTCTAGATTACACACGAGAAATGAATAAGTAATAGAGTAATGCACATTTAATCCTAGATTTTTATTAGTATTCCATTATTAATCGAGATTTCAACTTGGTTTTAAACGAATTTACATTCACAACATTTTTTATATCAGCATTTAAATCATTCTATAGTTTCAGTCCAATTAAAATAGATAATTTTGGAGATGAAGACAGTCTAGATTAAGGAATAACATGCTTTGATCTATTTCTGGTCTGATATGAGTGGATTTCTTGATGAGTTACAAAATATCTGTTTACCCATTGTAAGTTAATGATTTTGCTCTTACACTCGTAAATAAAAATAAAATGTGCCCGTTTGATTCATCATTGAGCTTTAAAAGTTTTAGCTCTTTAAATAATGCACTGGAATGATCATGAAAATCAGCATCAGATAATAACCTTACTGCTCCTTTTTGGATGACAAAGATACCGTTTAAAGCGTTGTTAGCGGAGTTTCCGCAACAAGGGTGCAGTATGTTATATAAGGAAGAACAAGAGAATGATACAGAGTTAATAAAATCTGTTTAGGGACTACATTTCTAAGTTTAAACATTATAGCAACGCTCCTTGACATCCTTTTTGAGATATAATTTACATGACCACTCCATTGTAAATTTGTAAATTCTTGTCTAGCATTATACCAATAAATTGTTACAATACAATACATTTAGTTACAATACATTTAGTTCATCAAGATGCGCATTTCTTTTATTAGTAAAAATCATGAAATTTGTTTTACTGGTATTTAGGAAGAGTTTATTGGTGGTCAACCATTTTATTACATTGATAAATTCTGATTTAAATATATCCTTAGCTGAATTAACATCTTTGCAAAAAAAAAGGCACAGTTGTAACATCGGCAAACATTATGAAGTTAAATATATCAGGTGAGCGTGAGAAGTCATTTACTGTATATATAATAAAAATAACAGTGGATCCAAGACTCAGCCCTACGGTACATCATATTTGACAAGCATTTTAGTTGAGCAGATCTTATTTACTGATACAAAGTGATATATATTGGACAAGTTACTTTTAAACCAATCATTGATTGCTCCTCTGAAGCCGTAAAAATATGATTTGTTAAGTAGAATATTATGGTCTATTGCATCAAACGGCTTACTTAAATCCATAAATATTGATATCATTATTTCTGTGTTCTTTTTAGCTATATTTGCATTTTCCGTAAGATTTAAAATAGCTATTTCCGTTGTTTTATTATTATGGAAGCCATATTGATTTGAAGATAATAAATTGTAGGATTCCCCTGTAAATATCGCTGCATTCTACTTTTTACAATGTTTTCAAAAACTCTGCTGAACACAGATAATGAACACACCGGCCTGTAATTAAAAGTTAGTGCAGGATCATCCCCCCCCCCTTTAAAAAGGGTGTTATGCAACTATACTGTACAACCAATTTTTAGCATTGATGAGAATATTCCTTTGGAAATACTTTGATAATTTTAGCCAAAGTTACAGGTATCTTATCTTTAACAAGCTTTAATGTAGGTACAGGAATGTTATGAATGTTATGTTTTGTAATTTTTAATTTACCAAATAATATTCCAGACCTCAGTAGAAGTAACAGGAACAAATGAAAAATGAATTAGTGGGCTGGGTGGCATATATTCAAACGGTGAGTGATCATTATTTAGTAACTGTGAGCGAAGCTTATGAGCTATTGAAGTAAAATGGTTATTTAAGAGTTTGATATAGAAATAGTATCAGTAATTTCTTTATTATCAACACTTAGTTTCTCTACTGAAGTTTCTTAATTTGGTTTCCGAGAAGACTGTTTATGGTTCGTCGAAGTGTTTTTTAGGTCTCTTTATGAATGGAAAATTGATTGTTATAATAATTATATTTTGCAATTTTGATTATTTTAGTTAATTTGTTTCTATACTGAGTATATTGTACTTTAGGAATCTTGCTTGTAACTTTTTTTATTTTCCTCAAATTCTTTGATGTTTTACATTGTATGTTGGAGTTAAAGAATGTTTTTATTTGTTAAATTTTTCCAAACGAATGGTAAACTTTTCATAAGTGTCCTATGCATGGTACAAAAAATAAGGCCGGATATACAGTAACTGAAATATTTTTCTGTACGAATACTTATGAGCG